>OV121058.1:8629687-9246093 GCA_921293045.1 Aplocera efformata | reverse complement strand
TTGTCCCGGCCGGGAATCGAACCGGGATCCCTCGCTTCGAAGGCAGTGCTACTACCAACTAAGCCACGGAGCCCTCAAAATGCGGAAATCGAATTACTATAAAGGCTCTTATACATAGGCCTGGGTCTAGATTTCTTGAGAAACCGTACCCAAAGTGCTCTCGTTGCACAATGCTCGGATACCTTGCTACCTTGCAGCCCATGCTAGACTGCGCGCGGCTGAAGGGCCCCTGCTCAGTGAAGGCAGCCCCGGACCCGCCCCCCTGTCCGCCACCGCCGCCCCCCCCTTTCCCCTGGATCTACGTGTGGGCGTTGGCTACCTTCTTCACCACTATGGGCCTGGTTAGTCTCGAAAGCTTATCCATGCATGACCTTCTCCGATTGGTAGGAACTTTATAGGACAATTGGTAACTTCAGATTACAATGTATTCATTTATCTGTATAAGAAAGAAATATTCGTATTAAATATCTTAGAATATGTCCTAAACCGTTTAAGCTGCTGACACGTTGATATGAACGGTACCATGACTACAACAAATATTATACCTTTATAATAGTCGGGGATATAACGTCCCATGCGCCTGTGATTTCACCGGCACACATACCCTTCCACCGGAACACAGCAATGCACCGCTGCTTTGCGGCATATTACCAGGTGCGGTAGCAGTACATTTTCGGACGAACTTGGCCAGTTCTATTGCTACTTTGGGTTGCTCCTTCCACACCACCTGGAGGTCACGTATTCTGAGGGTTATCACCTACAGACGCGGGCAACATGCCCCCCTTGCATCATTTCCTGATCTTTAAGATGGATTTCCTCAACGTGACTGAATACATCAACTAGCACAAGTGCTTGTGTATAAGCTTTTCTTAATATCGTATTCCAGCAGACACGTTTCTAATATTGATCTTGTTTTTTAGATTTATAGACTTTACATATGGAATGAAGAACGTAACAAGACCAGTGATAGCACCCCTATATGTTAGTATTCATGATAATTGAAATAAGATAAAATAAGAATAAGTAAACTATAAGGTAACTATAAAATATATAAGGTTCATTCCGTGTTGAGTATAACAAAAAGTTCCACCGACTGCAATGCTTTCATTTCTTCTGAAAGAATGGTATGGTAGGGTGTACCCCCAAAAGGCGAGAACTTTTGGGGGTACACCCTACCATTTCAAAAAAGTCACAGGAACGCAAAATACGTAATGAGATGAAATTTATATGGGACCAATATTAGACAAAATCACTAAAAAAAAACAAATCGGTTTATAAATAATATGGTACTGAGGTAACACTAATAAAAAAATTATTGGGTGTGTGAATATGACTCCGCCCTTTCTCAACAGATGTCGTTTTTAGTATTGTTTACGTGTACTAATAAATGACCATACTTGTATTCGATAGTACTGAATGTCAGCTATCTAACGCATTTTATGATATTTGGTTGAAGTGTAAGCAACAATTGTTTTCACCTTTTCGAAAATGTCGGTTTTTATTCCAAATAAACGTCATTTGCGGGAAGTGTTATTACATTATTTTATTGCGAAGAAAACTGCAGCGGAAACTTATCGTTTGCTTGTGGAGATTTATGGTGAGCATGCTCCGTCTAATACAACTTGCAAGGAATGGTTTCGACGATTTCAAAATAACGATTTTAGTACTGAGGATAAAAAACATGGAAAACCACCAAAAAAATTTGAAGATGCTGAATTGGAAGCATTATTGGCGGAAGATTCTTGCCAAACTCAATCAGAATTAGCTGCAGCATTAAATGTTGATCGTTCAACTGTTGCAAAGCGTTTACAAATGATGGGAATGATTCAAAAAGCCGGTTACTGGGTTCCACATGATTTAAAAGAAAGAGACATGGAACGTCGGAAAACCATTTGTGAAATGCTGCTTCAAAGACAGCAAAGAAAAGGATTTTTGCATCGGATAGTCACAGGAGACGAAAAATGGATACACTACGAAAATCCTAAACGCAAAAAAGCTTGGGTGAAACCAGGCGAACCAGGCCCATCACAGCCAAAAATAAATATTCACTGTGCCAAGGTCATGCTCTGTATTTGGTGGGATCAGAAAGGTATTGTATATTATGAGTTGCTCAAACCCTCTGAAACTATTAATGGAGAAGTTTACCGACGACAACTAATGCGTTTGAAGCGAGCCATAGAAGAAAAACGACCAGAATGGGTGAATAGACATAACAAATTAGTTCTTCAGCATGACAATGCCAAACCGCATACCGCAGAAGTCGTAAAAAGATATTTAGAGGGACAGGACCGGGAAGTGTTACCCCACCCGCCATATTCACCAGACATAGCTCCTTCGGATTACCACCTATTCCGGACGATGCAGACAGACCTTACTGGAGAAAAGTTTACTTCATGTGAAAGTATCAAAATTTGGATTGACAACTGGATAAGCTCAAAAGACCAGGACTTCTTCCAGCAAGGAATACGAAAACTACCTGAACGATGGGCGAAGGTTGTAGCTGCAGATGGAGCATACTTTCAATAATTTTTTTTTTAATTTTGTAAGCGAACAAATGTTTTATTTTGACAAAAAGGGGCGGAGTCATATTACAACCTTTGAAAGGTGGTCGAAAATATTGGTAAACGTTTACAAACGTTTACACACTCATACCTCTGCGATAGGATTCCCTGTGTCGCAGATGGCATGGACAAACACAGAAACACAAGACAAACACCCAAGACCCGAGAACAAACTTCATGCTCACCACACAAAGTATGCCCCGGCCGGGAATCGAACCCCGGACCCCTTGCTTCGAAGGCAGAGCTACTACCAACTAAGCCACGGAGTCACGGTAAGGAATGATTATATGGAATGAAAGCAGAATAGTAGTGGGAGCAGGATGGGGGCGATGATCTTAACACTCATCACTTCTTCACGTTCATGTGAATTACAGTCTGAACGTACCCATAATTTGTACTATCATGGGCATCAATCATATCATGATATGCCCTATCAGATAGTACAACCTAGGTGAAAAATGGCTGAAAAGTGGCTGATAAGTGGCTGATAAGTGGCCCATTGAAGCCCTGCTTAACACTTCGCACGGAAAAAGGTGCAAACCTCAAAGTCAAAGTCAAACTCATTTATTCCTTTAGATCTCTAGTATCATTTGGACATGTAAAATTTTACACATACATGTACACATATTCGTGAGTATATAACGTGTCACAGGCACTCCCCAGGCACATTACATGCACACAGATATGTCAAATTACAGTCAGTTTTCATGTTTTAGATGTCTTATTTGTTAAGTTTTACGTCTGTTCCAACGTCTGTGCGTCGATTCCCAGGGCGTCCTCGCCGCAAAGTGAAGCGCCCGTACCACGACAAAGACTTGCCAGCGTGCGTGCAGTACCTGATAGTGGGCGCTGGGGCGGCTGGCTGGGCTGCCTACAGAGCCATCATGGAACACGACAAGAGTGCTAAGGTAAACCGTTAAGAAGTTGTTTTATTTTTGTTTTTCTGTTGTTGTGTCTAGGCTCGGAAATATCATACGTTATATTTTTTAGCTTTGAATGTTCGTAGGTGTTTTCTACGTCCTGGAAAGGGATCCGCTGCAGGTCCTGTTTGCAGGTAGTCAGACAATGATGATAGAGTTGGCGTACATCCCTTTGGGAGTACAGCTTGTAGCTTGTATGCAACAAGCTACAAGCTCTAGTTATTGTGTGTGGGCTCGACTTGAAGATATAACATTAAGACCTCAAATTAATGATTGACTGTATAACACATATCCTCGCCTGGGGTTTCGTGGCGGTCACTGTAAGAGACTATGTCCAGCAGAACTAAGATAGGATGATGGTGTTGAATACTGCTACTTTTGTCCAGGTGTTCTTCATCTCGAAAGAGGACAGTCTGCCGTACATACGGCCGCCGATGTCGAAGCACATGTGGTGGAATCCCGAGCCGCCCGACATCAAAGCCCTCAACTACATCCAAGATGGCAGACGACTCACGTGAGTTCAAACCTTAAAAAATGAATGTATCGTTTGCACATTAGTCATACAGTCCAATTACAGTTAGTTCCAATATTAGTATTTTTTTCTAAGATTACGCCTTTCATCCAGAATCGACCAACCCATGAGGATCTGTTAACTAAAAGAATACTTTGGGAGGATCAATAGGGCGTTGTCAAAATTATGTAAATCTAGACACATAAAACATGGATAATTTCTTGTTAAATACGAACTAAACGAGACGAGAGAGAAAGTATAAGTTTTTAACATTTTTTTTAAATATGTCTCCCGCTTCCAGCATGTATTTGGCGGAATGTCAAAAGTTCATGGATCCGGTGAAGTTTTACCGCAAGAAAAAAGGTCCGGCCGTGTCGATAGCCTGTGGATGGTGCGTGCTGAGGATCGATCCTGACGAGCACTGCGTCTATGTGCGGACGATGACGGGGGAGCAGCCTATATACTACGAACGATGTTTACTGGCTCCAGGTAGAACAGATACATATTATTTCACACAGATACGGCCAGGGCCAGGGCCCCAGGCTTAATACATGCAGACGGGCGGCGAACAGTACTGCGCAACAGAAATCGCGCAATCAAGTAACATCGTGTTTAAAATAGTGCCGTATTTCTGCTGTAAGGTTGCCAAGCTGCGGCAACTCCGACGAATTTACGTATATGCTGTTTCGAGTACCGTTATAGAAAATGTTGCAAGTTTTAAAAATGATATGTTTGACTCATGATTATTTTGAATATTTTGTTTGAAAAGTTTATTACATGGGTTCAATTTTTTGGTTCTACGTGGACACATTGAAACAGTGTAATATATTGAAGCAAAATTATTATTAATTGTGTTTCAACTAGGGACGATATTGAAACATAGTGCATCCTCTTGGCCATAACAAATTCTCAAATTTCAGGTTCAAAAGCGAAGAATTTGTCCATATTTAAGTCGGCTCCGAAGCCTGTTCGCGAAAAAGTGTCGACCCTGCGCACGATCCGCGACCTCGAGATCGCGTACCGGAAGGTGAAGGAATCTAAGCACGTGACCATCCTCGGCGCTGGCTTCTTGGGCACAGAACTCGCGTGGCACCTCGGCAGGATGAGTGAGTAGCTAGCTAGCTAGAGTGCTTTGTTCAAGTCACACAACCAGGAACTTGACTCGAGCTAAGCTACTCACAGCTTAGCTCGAGCCAAGGTAGCCTGTATCTTACAGGCTTCGCCTGGTTTGGGACCCACTGTTAACAATTCAAACCAATGTCACATATTAGTGTCTACATTGTCTTTAATTACCGGAGAGGTACTGCCACCACATCTGGAATCTGCCGCCAAGCAGTAGTGGTTGCATTACTGTGTTCCGGTGGAAGGTTGTGGCTGCCGGTGAAATCACATGCGCATGAAACGTATCATCCCCGTCTCGGGTGACGGACGCAGCAGGATGAGTGCGGCTCAGTAAAGATTTGGATCTCATACTGAGTCGCGTGCATTACTGTTGTCATGGGTGAGGGTCGCCACTTACCATCAGGTGGGCCCTCAGTTCGTTCCTTTAAATATTCACATAAAAAAAAATATTGTAGTATCTATCTTTGGTAATAAATAAATTAGTATTGTATTGTAGACAAGGAGGTGGAGCGGCCCCCAGACACGGATCCGATAGAGTTGGTCCACATGTACAAGGACCGCGGGATCATGGCGAGCGTGCTGCCGGAGTACCTCGGGGAGTGGGCGGCGGAGAAGATACGCTGCGAAGGCGTCACTCTCATGCCCAAGAGTTAGTCTCTTCTGTTCTAATAGTCCTTATGTACCAGCATCCGATGTTCGGGCGACATACTGCGAAAGTCCTCATGGCCAAGAGTTAGGAGTTAGTCTCTTCTCACTGTCCTTATGTACAAGAATCAGATATTCGGGCGATATGCTATGGAACAGACAGACAGACTTAAACAATTTGTTTATCTTACACTTACAACAATAACTAAAAAACAAATGTCATCCTAAAAAACAGAATAAAATAAATACTTAAAACGTGATTTTTAGGATATAAAGAAACTAGATTTTATCTCGTTATTATACATAATCGTACGGAACAGAACCCTTCGTGCGCGAGTCCGACTCTCACTTGGCCGGTTTTATTGGTATTAGTATGTTTGTCTGAAAACCATATCTTAAAATTGAGGGCGCATCTAGTAACTTCCAAATATTTATTAAGTTATTGTACTATACTAGTTAGTGACCAAGACGATGGTCGACTTGATTCCAGCACAAGTGTACGACGCCTTCGAGACTCCCGACGGTCGGCTGGAGCTGACTCTGTCCAACGGGAAATCACTTATTACAGACTATGTGAGTACCTTTGTCTAGCGATTGCATATCGTGAGTGGTGGAACAGAACGGCCCACCTGAAAAAGTAGCAGTAGAACTTGTGCCAAGTTCGTCCGGTGAGGTACTGCCACCACATCTGGAATCTGCCGCCAAGCAGTAGTGCTCGCATTACTGTGTTTCGAAGGGTGTGGGTGCCGGTGGAATGACATGCGCATGAGACGTATCATCCCCGTCTCAGGTGATGGACGCAGCAGGATGAATGCGATTCAGTAAAGATTTGGATGTCATACTGAGTCGCGCGCATTACTGTTGTCATGGGCGAGGGTCACCACTTACCATCAGGTGGGCCCTCAGGTCGTTCCGTCACTCATTCACATAAAAAAAAACAGCAGCACGAATTAAAATAAAACACACAGGTGTCACAGGAGCTCCATAGGCATATTACATGACACATATGTCAAATTACAGTCTGTTTCCAATACCTTATTAATTTTTTCTCACAACGATAAAAAGTTATATCGTTGGTTAAATTATGGTTTTCTCATTTATTATGATATTGTATTGTATAATAATATATTTTTTTAATGTAAATATGTGACAGTAATGTAGTAACACTCAGTATAAAATTTGGTTCTTACACCGAGTTGCATCCTGCTGCGTCCATCATTTAATTGAACTTGAAATACTGTACTACTGTACAGTACTGTACTGTACTGTACTACTGTACTGTACTACTGTACTGTACTACTGTACTGTACTACTGTACTGTACTACTGTACTGTACTGTATGTATGTGGTATTTCAATTTTATGTCTTTTATTTTATTGTTATTGTTTTTTAATTATTATTTCTGTGTTGTTTTACTTTTTAGATGTTATATAACAATAATTTTGTATTTTGTTAATTAGTGTAAGTGGTTTAAACCGTGCTAATTAAATAAATAAATCACCCGAGAGGGGATGATACGTCTCATGTAAATGTTGGTGTTCCAAGGTGCTGGTGGCGGTGGGCACGGAGCCCCGTATGGAAATAGCGGAGCCCTCGTTCCTGGAGCAGGACCGCGTCAACGGCGGGTTCCTGGTCAACACGGAGCTGGAGGCGCGCACGCATCTATACGTCGTGAGATATTCACTATTTCACATCTACCCCCGCGGTGTTGCCCGCCGTTATAAAGTCCACATGACACGGTGGGGAAAAACGGATAGAAACTGAAAATTTGTTAATTGTGAGAATATTTTAATGATGTCCCTGTCGCATTCTGTCTCACTCACCCACTTTTATGATATGGAGATTTTTTTATCCAAATTTTTCACTTTTCCGTGCAGTTTTTCAAACACTCTTTTCATATATAAATCTTGTCCTGACAATAACAAACACAACATAAATAGAATAAGTGTTAATCCAGGATATAAGATATAATCGTGTATCCTGGATTAGAAAGAAAGAAAGAATAGAAAGAAAAATATTTTACAATTAGCACATGCTACTTTTTTAAGTGCAGTGTTCATTGGGATGGCCAACCGTGGGCAACGCCGCGGGGCGCACCTACTTATTGCATATTGTTTGAGAAAGAAGGAAGCATCTAGTTGATTGATTGGGATTGAGAAAGAAGGAAGCAGTTACTTGATTGATTGGGATTGAGAAAGACGGAATTGAATGTTTGTATGTGCAGGCGGGAGACGCGGCCAGCTACTACTCGCAGTGGAAGGACACGCGCATGCGTGTCGAGCACTTCGTCAACGCGGAGCAGCAGGGGTAGGTAGCGGCGGTGCCTATATAATTATATATGAATTGAAGCATCATATGGGAATTAGATAACTGATAACCGACGGTACGTGTACAAAATGTGTTTCTATTTTTAGCGTATTAGCACATAATGTTTCAGTAATGCACTAGCGGATAGCGGTATCCGCTAGTGTAATAGTGAAACATTATGGTCGAATATAATTTCTTACTGTCTGTAGGTTCGTTGCCGGAGCCAACATGACCGGTTTCTGGACCCCCTGCAATATGGAGCCCGCGTACCACGTGGTGCTGGGACACGACTTCGAGATGGAGGTACAGTAATCACACTTTGATTGGTCCATGCCGCTCAGGGGAACCATGTTGCTCCCGGCCGTATGTGAACACTCCCAGAATTCTTACACGTACCCCAAAAATAAAAAAATAAAAATTGTTAAGCAATAAATTATTAACAATAAGTTAATACAATGGGCAGCCTTATCGCTAAAAGCGATCTCTTCCAGGCAACCTTTGGATGGATCAGACAAAGAGAAAAATAGAAGTGGCATGTTGGTGTGCATATAGGCATTTAAAATATTAAAGAATACAAAACTAAAGAAATAGAAAAAGAATATATTTATATATATAAATCCGATTAATAAATAAATATAATAATAATAGAAACAGAAACAGTTAGCAACTTATAATAGTTATAACTAGTGTTGCTGTCTGTCGGCAGGTGGTGGGCGAGGTGGGTGCTTGCATGCCCACCATCGGCCTGTTCAAGAGGTGTCACGAAGAGGCGATGGCGGCCGCCAGCGCCCGGCCCGCGGAGGCCGGTGCGGGGGACAGGCCCTGCTACAAAAAGTATGTATACCCGCTGGCAAGGAAACGTTTGCCAGGATTCCCTGTGGCGCAGCTATAGACAAAAAATTAATTTAACCCTACCCCAGCTATCCCAACTCCTTTATACATCGGAGAAGGACTCTGGGTTGTTTTTGGCAGCACTGTTTCAGCGTTCCTCTGGTGAAATGTTAGCTGTTTAAATGTGATGATTCTGCGTGTCACCTTCAGGTCGGAGGAGTACAAGAACCGGTACAAGCGCGGCATCATGTTCTACTTGCGGGACGAGACGGTGGTCGGCATGTTGTTCTGGAACATTCCGCCCGTCGATGACCGCCGGGACGTCGCCACGGAGGTGAGCGCCACGGAAACGAACATTGATAGATAACACTACCTATTAAGTTAAGACACTCATACCGCTGCACTAGGATTCGCAGATAGCATGGACAAACATAGAAACACAAGACAAACACGCAAGACCCGAGAACAACCTTCATGCTCACCACACAGTATGCCCCAGGCCCCTCGCCCGGGACCCGGGAATCGAACCCGGGACCCCTCGCTTCGAAGGCAGGGCTACTACCAACTAAGCCACGGAGCCGTCTCATTGATTCAAATAACAATAATAAATAAAATAACAGTAATTATAAAAAAAAATATATTAATGTGAAACGACTGGCGGTCTTATCGCTTTAGCGATCTCTTGAAACGACCTTGTGTGGACAAGAAGTAAAGGACTTTACAAAAGTATGATTGACAGATTCGTGTCTCTGCCTTTTATTTAAAAGGCTCGATACAAACTCGTTGTCTATTTTCGATCAAAAATGGTATTTCGTCATGGTATAAAATATAATATGCAACTCTTGAATAAAACGGATTTTTTAGGGCCACGAATCACTCACGTTGCTCAGGATTCAATCGACATGACATACTGTCGTGATTCAGTCGTGAGAATCCTTCGCTTCGTGATTCATCTATGGCCCTCCGTCTATGGAAATCCGTCCTTTATGCACTATTATTATTATTACTAGCAGGTTTGACATAAGAATATGCCACAATATGCCCTGCAAACGTATGGTATCCTATGTTGTTTCAGATCTTGCGCGCCCGGCCTTCGTACAAGGACATCAACATGCTGGCCTCGCTGCTCGGCTTCCCCGAGGCGGAGTGCACTCCACCAACGGCTGACCAGCTGAAGGAACCGCCCATTTGCTTTAAAAAGTAACATTTATCATACATTATTTGATTGATTACGTATTTTACGGGTTTTCGAACCCCTTCCCGAGGTTGCCGTCCATAAAAGCACCGTGCGGCGCCATCAGTCCAAGACAAGAATGTAACGTCTCCTGTGTCTATAATTTCGCCCGCCCTCAAAACCCTTTTAACGATAGACTGATTGACGAGGAATTACCGGCTGTACCGGCTGTGGCTGTACTTATTCGGCCAAAATTGGCGTTAGTTCTACTGCTGTTCGCAGCGCCCGGGGGGCACGTGTTTGGGTGTGGCGGCAGTACTATTCCGAGCGAACTTGGCTCAAAATCTGCTAAAAAAAATTGTTACTTAACTAGGGGAGCAACGGAAGTGAGCAACTGGATCACACCAAAAAATTTTGGTGAAAATCAAAATCCTTAAACATTACCGAAAAAAAAAACAATAGCTACCTTCTTATCTATATTGGGCTCCCGAGGTAGATATAGGTCATTCACATTCGTTTATATAGAGTATCTCTGTGTCCCCGCAGTGGCAACATGGGGGCTAGTGCGGTCAGCTATTAATAACTTTTTTTTGTTTCAGCATTCGAGTTTATTGATCCGTTGGTACTGGATGGATATGAAGACGATTATAAAGTTTTTTAATTCTTTTTTAAATTATTGAATCCTTTTGTATTATATTATAAGACACAACGTAATAAATACAAATATAATCAAGTATGATTTTGTTTTAATTGTAATAATTTATCTACACATAAAAATAAAAAAATAAAATCATTATAATCTTAGAGGCTACTTATTTTTTTTATATATTTTGTTTTATATTACAGAGTATTACTAAATTAAGAATTAAGGTACTTACTAGTCGTAGATAATATTTCGATAAAAGATAGTGTGTAAATATAATGATACTTGGTATGGTTTGAGGTCATACTACGAGGTAGGATACGTATCCTGAGTTTCAACATTGGGTTCCATTGGGAGAGTCGATGAAAATAAAAATGGTATGAAAGGCTGAACCAATTTTGACAGGAGTTTCACTGATAGGTAGGTGATGTTATAAGGAGTAAATTAGGAACAATTAGGGAACCGCGCAAAAAAAAAAAAAATTATGTTCCACGTGGACGAAGTCGCGCTAGTCTATATATATAAAAGAAAGTCGTGTTAGTTACTTCACTTATAACTCAAGAACGGCTGAACCGATTTAGCTGAAAATTGGCAGGGAGGTAGTTTAGAGCCAGGAGAAGGACATAGGATACTTTTTATCCCGTTCGACATCATTCCCGTGTGACTTGACATGTAACGTCAGTCACTATAAAACGTGGTATAACAAAAAAGAATCAGACTTGGAATAACAAAATTGACGTATAATGACAGCTATGTAATGACGTATGGATGACTATTTGATATTTGTAAGAAATCTATATATATAAAATAAAGTCGTGTTTGTTACAACACTTATAACTCGAGAACGGCTGGACCGATTGCCATGGTTTTTGATTTGTTGGATTTGTTTCCGTCCCGAATAGCAGAATAACTATTAAAACATTGGAAAATTAACGAAAAAAATAAAATCAATTTATCCCCGTATTCTCCACGGGAACGGGAACTATGCGGGTGAAACCGCGGGGCGCAGCTAGTTAACAATAAAATAAAATGTCCTATAGGACACTGTACGCATAGTACACCCTCCGCGTACTAACGCTAGTTTAATGTAGGTAGGTACGTACTCTTTGCTGTATTAACTATTTATTGTTATCTACAAATGTCACAATAAATGTGTACAAAATGTCACAACATTATTTCTAAACATGTCGCAATTTTATCAGTTTTTGTAAGAAAACAGTTAATTTTACTTATTTTAGGCAGAAATGTATAGTAAAAAGAAGAAAATAAGGCAGCAAGATGTCGTCTACGACAATACATCCAAGGACACTATCCCCAAACGGGGATATTACTCCGAACTCGTGTCCGACTTGACGAAAGATGATGCTACGAAAGAGAATTGCGTTAAAAAACGACTGAAACTCATTTTACAGGTTCGTACGGGATAACTGTTGAATCTTGGTAGGTCTACAACTCTTCGGAATTATTCTGTGAAGTTTCATGAAAGCCTACGCTAAGCTTATATTTCTTTTGATGAAATTGTTCAACGACCTTTGATCACGTCGAGCTACTAAAACTGGGCGAGTTACTAAAAGTACAACAAGGCAGAGTATTAGGAACAGGATTAGACTTGAGAGCGAGGTGGCCAAAGAGTAAGGATGCTGATAATCCATACAGGATTTAAATTTTTGAGATACACATTACACTCACTGGTTCAAATCCAACTGCAACATGCATCGATGCGTTTGCGCAATTGTCGTTCTCAAACGGTAAACACCTTTAGGAAACCGGTCCTAGAATAACAAATTCGAATATATTTGTCATCTACCAATCAGCATGGCACTACCTTCCGTGGTAAGTTAAATTCTCTCCATACTCGCGTCAAGAGACGGTCTGTATCTCCTGCAGTGGGAACGATACTATCGTTTCTCGCGAGTAGACCTGTTTCCTGTAGATGAATTACTATGAAGGAAACTAACCGACACAGTCTCATTCAGGCGAAGACAGACAAGTTGGCACCTATCTTAGTCTCACTTCCGAAGCCCCAGAAACCAAAGATCCTGCTGCCCCCAGGGAGGTGGACCACCTACCGTGAAGATGAAAGTATTGTAAGGAATACTGTTTTTAAAATATAGGAAAAAAGCTTTTGCCCTCATGGGTCACGGGTCACATGCCCGGAGTAGTATCACGTACTACGTGATAACCATTCATAGTCTATCACGTATCTTAAACCTTTCAGCTTCAAGATACCTGTTTTATAATTTGATTTAACGTAAAAGCAACTCGTAAAAAGGTCTGAAAATAGAAATTAAATCTTTTTTTTATCTAAAGTTGACGTCAGTTTGAACTAAACTAATAGTCTAAATTCAGCACTAAGTTTTTAATCTAAATCCGTTTTTTGTATATAATTATGAATGGGGAACATATTTTTGTCGAGGTGCCTATCAATAAGTGGTCGATAATATTTTTAATGATAATAATAATAATTAGTTGTACAATATATTTTTAGTTTACTTGTTTTTTTAAATAAATTCAATGCAATGAAGTTCGTCCCGTAACTTCAGAAGCATAAAAATTATATTGGGTGTGTGAATATGACTCCGCCCCTTTTTGTCAAAATAAAACACATTTGTTCGCTTACAAAATTAAAAAAAAATTATTGAAAGTATGCTCCATCTGCAGCTACAACCTTCGCCCATCGTTCAGGTAGTTTTCGTATTCCTTGCTGGAAGAAGTCCTGGTCTTTTGAGCTTATCCAGTTGTCAATCCAAATTTTGATACTTTCACATGAAGTAAACTTTTCTCCAGTAAGGTCTGTGTGCATCGTCCGGAATAGGTGGTAATCCGAAGGAGCTATGTCTGGTGAATATGGCGGGTGGGGTAACACTTCCCAGTCCTGTCCCTCTAAATATCTTTTTACGACTTCTGCGGTATGCGGTTTGGCATTGTCATGCTGAAGAACTAATTTGTTATGTCTATTCACCCATTCTGGTCGTTTTTCTTCTATGGCTCGCTTCAAACGCATTAGTTGTCGTCGGTAAACTTCTCCATTAATAGTTTCAGAGGGTTTGAGCAACTCATAATATACAATACCTTTCTGATCCCACCAAATACAGAGCATGACCTTGGCACAGTGAATATTTATTTTTGGCTGTGATGGGCCTGGTTCGCCTGGTTTCACCCAAGCTTTTTTGCGTTTAGGATTTTCGTAGTGTATCCATTTTTCGTCTCCTGTGACTATCCGATGCAAAAATCCTTTTCTTTGCTGTCTTTGAAGCAGCATTTCACAAATGGTTTTCCGACGTTCCATGTCTCTTTCTTTTAAATCATGTGGAACCCAGTCACCGGCTTTTTGAATCATTCCCATCATTTGTAAACGCTTTGAAACAGTTGAACGATCAACATTTAATGCTGCAGCTAATTCTGATTGAGTTTGGCAAGAATCTTCCGCCAATAATGCTTCCAATTCAGCATCTTCAAATTTTTTTGGTGGTTTTCCATGTTCTTTATCCTCAGTACTAAAATCGTTATTTTGAAATCGTCGAAACCATTCCTTGCAAGTTGTATTAGACGGAGCATGCTCACCATAAATCTCCACAAGCAAACGATAAGTTTCCGCTGCAGTTTTCTTCGCAATAAAATAATGTAATAACACTTCCCGCAAATGACGTTTATTTGGAATAAAAACCGACATTTTCGAAAAGGTGAAAACAATTGTTGCTTACACTTCAACCAAATATCATAAAATGCGTTAGATAGCTGACATTCAGTACTATCGAATACAAGTATGGTCATTTATTAGTACACGTAAACAATACTAAAAACGACATCTGTTGAGAAAGGGCGGAGTCATATTCACACACCCAATATTTGGCACAAATAAATAAATAGTAAATAATTTTACTATTTCAGCAATTTCCATTCGAAACGTTTGTGCCGAAGCTGCAGTTCCTCAGTGTGGTTCTGCCCAAAGAGCTGCCGCGGCTGGTCAAGATCGAGAGGCTGCGGAGGAAGTTCCTCGCGGCTAATATCAAGGTAGTAAATATCCCAGGAAGCCGCGGCTTAAATTATCATTATATGGACGACATTTTTCAGTGTCAGCGCGTGTCGACAGATATTTTCTCAATTAAAGTCTTCCCATACTTCAGGGCCCTTGTCGCTCGCGTCGGTAGGAATACCCATTGAATCCCTACACGTACCCCCTGGGTGGTGCTAAAGGAGCAACCTGCCGTAGCCGTTGAAATTGTGCCAAGTTCTTTCAGAGAGGTATTGCCATCATACTTAGTAATGCCGCCAAGCTTAATGCGCTCGCATTGCTGTATTCCGGTGGAAGGGTGACGATGAAATTACTGGCGCAATGAGACGTTACATTCCCTGGCTGGATGATCTTACACTTGAAGAAATGCAATGCAAATTCCAGAAAATGCTGCGCGATCTTGGCATCCAGTCGTTCTGGTTGCTGCCGACCTTCGAGTACAAACTGACGGACCAGGAGTACTACGGCCTGTACAGCCCCTTCCCGAAGCTGGACTTGGAAATATTTGACAACACTGATTTTGACTGTCGGTAAGTAACATACATTTAATCACTCAACATCATTGATGACGGGACGAGTTCATGCTCCACCTAAAGTTAAGTTTATGTCAAAGTCATAATTTTTTTTTCATTGAATATTTGAAACGTCCCTTTTAAATATGTATGTAAGATTACGGGTTCCTTTTACTAAGAACTTACAATAGTAATAGGAACCCGTAATTTTTTCAAATGATTAAATGTATTATACTATATAAAATTTTTCAAATGATTAAATGTACAATATAAAAACCACATCTAGCCGTAACAATAACATAGATACCTTAGTTTTTTAATAGTTTGAGTGCATTTAGTACTGGGCCGCCAAAGTACTGATCGCAGTACTTTCTCCGATAAAATTTGCTCGGAAAGTTAATTCTACTGCTACTCAAGTCACTATTTGTTAACGGCCTACCTAACTTTCTTACAAATTTTTTGGTAGTTCATTCTTAAAAAGTAAAATCATCGACGTTAATAATTTCAGCATCCCAGAAGAATGGTTGGCTCTAGGGCTGATAGAGGGCGAACAGTACCCCTGCCCAGGGTTGGCTTTCCTCCCCAAGGAGGATGGCAAGCCCACTAAAGGTGGTACTGGCGATCTTATACAGATGCTTAACAATTTGTATGAGGTATGTTCATACATTTTGCATATATTTTACAGCCTTACTGCAGGGACCAATAGTCTTCAACAAGGTTCTCATGAATATACTTGAAAAATAGACAAAGTGTGCAATGGCAAATTTTAAGCATGATCAACAAATTTAATTAACAGCAATTTTTGGACAAATGTTAAAGGTTGATGTGTCCAGTTCAAATTATCAATAATTAGGATAGAAGTTTTTAGATCATAATTGTGTAATGTTTTCAGTGGACCAACGTGGCTGCCTTCGGCTACGACAAGGACACGGAATTGTGGGATGTGATGGCTCTGGACGGCACCAAGCGCCGATTCAAGTACGTTGCACACAGTTTTTACTGCTACTGGGAGTGACACCCGTAAATAAAACATTAATTTTATTTGCACACAGTATTCCACGAATCCGACTGATGTTTAAGGCGGACGATCCAGAGACGTTTGCGCAGCGAGTTCGCTTCGCGTGCGATTTACGAAGAGAGGTCGAGAACAATCTCAGGTAAGAATCTGTAAGAGAATGAAGTTAATCCAAAACTACTATGAGTCACTTCATTTTCAAACCCCGACTTAAAAGTGAGTGAGTTTGATAGCTGTGTACGTTTGTCCGAATTACAACGTTAAAAGTACTTAAATTCTACCAATTTCGCTTCCATATAGGTTCTACTTATACCTGGACTGTCTTCTGCTCGACGGCCTGCCAATGATGCCTCTGCAGAACATGCCGAAGATACTCAAGATGGTTCGAGTCCACAAGCAAGAGAAGGAACTGGATGAAGAGCATCTCCAGTCATTGAAGAACGAGGTAAAGTCAGGTCTAAGTAGCAAGCAATACGGCTCTTTGTGGAGAGTTCGTCAAGGGAAATGTGCGAGTTCATATGCAGACCAGGGAACTGGATGAAGAGCATCTCCAGGCCTCGAAGAACTAGGGAACGTAAGGCTTTCGTAGAATAATAATAATAAATGTGTATGTATTGTAGTTAGATCTATCTATAAAAACCATGTCTTAATACTGCCAAACTGGACCTAAAAGAGTGTGGTCTTATTTTGCCTATAAATGCTGACAGGAATAATTAATGCAGCGTTATTCTTACACTTTACAGGGCGAGCTTCTGTATCGAAAGATGGAAGGCAAGATGAAGATAATCTACACGATAAAAAAGTATCCGGACTTGTATAACTTTATAGACGTGCCTACGAAGGACTATGTGGCTGTGGTTCCTGACTATGGTAAGACCGTAAGACAACACGTCATTTGACTTAGGAATACCCACGAGGAGACAAGTATTTTATCAGACTGGTTTAACGTTAGTAGTTGGATAGTCTACCCAAGACTCTGAACTTGTCTCGTAACATGTCTTACAACAAGTTTCGCAACATGTATTTTATGAATTGTGTTAAAAATGGTGAGTGCCTTCAAAGTCCCTACATATGCTCGGTGAAGTACTGTCTCCATGCCTTGCCGCCAAACGGTGGTGCACTGGCATTGCTGTGTTCCGGTGGAAGTGTGTGTGTGCCGGTAAAATCACATGTACGTGAGACGCAACATCCCCGTCTCGGATGATCGGCGCAACGGGGTGCGACTTTGGTCTTCTCATTCTTCGGTCAGAGAGGACCTAATTCGTATTGCTGATGTTATGGGCGGAGGTAACCGCTCCGCGGTCAACGACCATAGCAACGTCCTATTCCTTAGTATTTTTTTTTACTTTTTCGGGTGAACTTTGCACAGGTTCTAATGCTACTGTGAATGTGTGATCTCCTCAGGAAACTATCCATGTGAAATGATAGATTTCCCCGGGCGGGTGGAGTTCAACCAGTGGTACTCTCTGTACGTGCTCTCGGAGTCCGTCTCGTGCATCCATCTAGTTGTCGACGAGTGTTTGAAGGTAATAAGCCCCCGACGAAACAGAGGGGCATTATAAGTTTGTAGTGCGTATCTGTGTATATATGTATATGTGTATCTGTCTGTGGCATAGCAGCTCTCAAACGAACGGACCGATTTTGATGCGGTTTTTTGTTTGAAAGCTGACGTGGTCAAAATGGTACTTAGCTATAATTTTTGATGATTTGTTCAGGCGTAGATACATTATTATTAACCCAAGTCAGGTCTCTTCTACATTTTCCTAAAATGAACTTGTTTAATATAATGTGATGGCCAAGAACGTGGTGCAGACTCAAGACTCCGGTCGCTGGTCCATTATCAGACACCACTGAGCTTTTCACTTGAAAAATTCAAGTGCGCAATACTAAGGTCTCGGAACTGTGATAGAAAACATCGTGAGGAAACCGGCATATCAGCTAAACGGTTACCCATCCAAATCCTGACGAGGCGGAGAGTTGCTAAACTCAAATGTCAAATGACCTGTAGTGATCTGTAAAGAACGCTTTACTGCCAGTAAAGGTTTTCCTCATCAGCAACTTAACCATGATGTGCACAGGTGGAGTCCATGCTGTTCTTCACGGCAAACTACGGCCGGAACGTGAGCCTCGCGGAGTTCGATGCCGCTCAGCAGCACTGCACATCCATGGTGAGGAGACGAGGGTCTACTGTCTACCACTATTTTCACATTTAGATTAGACCACCCTCGCATGGTGGTACAGTGTGTGACGTAGGTCATAATACAATTCCGTTGCATATCATTTTGATCTAGCCAGCATTACTCGTAGAAATGTAAGCGCTTAAAAATACGTTTCTACGGTCAGTGGCGGCCTTAGGGGATGGCAAGCAGGGCAACCGCCCGGGGCCTCGCTTTTGTAGAGCCTCGCACCCTCGCAGAACAACCCGTTTTTTGTTTCGATGTACTGCAGGTGTCTTTAAGAGGATGCTGACTGATTACTAGGAGCCCTGTACACTTCCAACTCACCTAAATTCCTCATACGCCAAGAGCCTCACAAAGATCTATCGCCCGGAGCCTCGCAATATCTAAGGCCACCCTTGTCTACGTTATCATTATAGTTCTCGGCTTGATACTTTGCGGATATCAAAAGACGTTGCGTGGTTTTACGAAGTTAGCGGAGAAACAGACAGACATAAACAGCGATGTTGCTTTATACTATTTAGAGATGATGTTGTTTTCAGATGCTGAAGTATTTGAATATCACGTGGCTTAACAACACCGCCCACGCTATACGCATGTCGTTCCGCGACGTCGGCAAAGGGTAAATAAATAAATAATAAATATATTATATATTTATGTACATTCACGCAGCGCCCTCTAGCCCCAATCTAAGCATGGACTATGGGAACTAGATAGCTGAGTATTTGTAAATACATACATATAATAGAGATTGCTTAGAGTGATGGGCGCAACTCAATGTTCTCATACTTCGGTCAGGGAGAACCAGAGTCGTATGCCTATAGGCGGTGGTAGCCACTGAACATGAGGTGGGCCTCTAGATCGTTATATCACTGCCATGGCACGCCTTCATGAATATCACCGTATTCATGAACGCAGACATTAAATAGATACATAACTATAATAAATCTTCACTTTAATTTTACTTAAGGTGGTACAACATTTACGAGAAGAAATGGGAGTTCTACGGAGTGAGCAAGCTTTGCAGGTTCATGCAACTGGTTCGATTCAGGATGCAGGTATCATTTAAAACTTCTTTAGCCGCGTTGAGCGATTATTGATAAGGGAATAACTTCTGGGTTCGCGTCACCAATGACCTCGACATGCTTGTGGCGTACTGTGCTTGCGCCAGACTCGCGATGCGTAGTATAGTTAATATACTTATATGTTTATGTAGAGAAATATATGACAAAAACAAAGTATGTACTGTCGAATATTTCCGACATTGTTATTTATATTTGTGTTGTTTTTTTTTATTATTGATTTTTATAATATTCATTGCATTTTTGATATAAAAATCTTTGAAAGAACACAGTTTTTCTATTGTTTTGAGCTATTTCTATAGGCAGTGCTTAGTCGCTTGTTTTATTTTTACTTGAAAGGATATGCTTTCAAATTTGTCCTATAGAAATTTGATCAAAATTGGTTCAATAGTTTGGTTGTTAAATCAAAATAACTGGAATAATATATAATCCAAGTAAATGGAATTGATGATGACAAACGGTCTTAAATAAGGGACAAAAGTATTGAAGTATTCAATTCTTTTAAATCAGTTACTTCTTAAATTTCTAGGGTACACTTAGTGCAAAAAACAAGGGATGATAGTATTGCATTCGTTTTTTTGTTTGTTTTTTAAATCAGAATTCTGTTTCAGTATGCGCTGCGCTTTTGCCTCGAGCAATCCATGGCGATGTTTGTGTACATGTGCGAAACCCCATGCCTCTGCACGTACTTCTGCACTGAAGACTGGCAGTGGGATCCCAGCGACCTCATCAACACGCCCTTCCGGTCTCCCACCACCCTGTTCTACTTCCATCTGATGATGTCTCCGGAAGGCCCATACTACACCACGGATCCCGCGCAGTTTGAAGTAAGCACACAAAGCTTTACAACTCTTGAAGTTAAATTGTAGTTGTATGGAAAGAGACGATTAATGAAGGCGAATGTTTGCATATGTGTGTGTTTCCTTGCACTCGAATTGCTATGTTCCCTTGGAGGAGAGGTGGTGCCAGTGAACTTACAGGTTTATAAGACGTTACATCTCTTTTTCGGGTGACGGGCGCAACGGGATACGATAGAATTATGAGAAGACCCGAAGAACAATCTTAATCATATTTCTGTTATTATGGGGGAGGTAACCACTAATCATCAGGTGGGCCTTCTGCCCGTCACATTTATAGAACAAAAATACAGCGAAAAAGTAATATTTTCTTAGTATTTCGTTCATGCTTGGGAGGGGCAGGGTTTGTCCAGAGTGTGCCGTATGTTATTCAGCTGTTCCAAACGTCTCTTATCAGATAGTGATCCAGCGTCTGTTCCGTGAGATGCTGTACCGATGCCACTTTATCCCTCAAGTCCACCCGAAGATCATGACGGGACTCGTCTTCGACAAGGAACTCTTCCTGACTTCTATTGGTGAGATATACTAGACTTTATTATTATATTATATACTTGATAGTATTACCAGTAGAACCAGCTGTTTGGCGGTGTTGGCTGAAGTACTGCCACTGATTATGTTCACCGGTGGTAATGCACTCGTATTGCTGTGATCCATTTTGAACGGTTCAGATGTTGGTGAAATTACAGTCTTTTCATCTTCAAGTTTGGACTTGGATAAGGAGAATTAGAAGCTCATTATGCTGAGTTTATTATAGTGTATATTTATTTCTTGAATAAATAAAACATTTTATTGTCTGTTGACATCAATTATTGTACTAATAAATAATTATCGAAAACAGTTTTATGACTAAATGGTAATTATTTGGTCAATTAAGCAGGTTTTCAAGTAGTACAATATTAACGGATTATTCCCAAAGTACTCCATTCTTTTGTTCTAAAAAGATAAAAATCCTATACATTAATTACCCACAAACTACTGCCCGCCCCTGAGTTTACCGAATCTTTCTCACGTCCTCACTTCTGTCTTTCTCCTTCTTGTATTATAAAACTCTTTTCAGGACTCATGGAGCCAAATGTTGTGGATTATCGAGAACGGCTGCTGATAGCGTACAGGAAAGCCATCATACCTCTCAAAGCGTACATGCGCCAGTACGAATGCTACAGGGAAATCTATGTACTAGATATTGAGGAATATATTGAGTGCGTATTAATTAACCTAAACTAACCATATTAATCTGCCGCCAAGCAGTGATGCCCTCGCATTGTTGTGTTCCTGTGTGGGTGCCGATGAAATCACATGCGCATGAAACGTGACATACGTGTCTTGGGTGAGGGGCGCAACGGGGTGCGACTGGAGTCTTCTCATACATCGGGAGGACCTAAGTCGTATTGCTATTGTTATGGGTGGAGGTAACCCCTTTACTTCAGGTGGGCTTTCAGCTTATCTCGTCACATTGGATATATTTAAAAAAAAAAGTCTCTTCTGCTCGGTAATTATTAACAAGCTCAGTCCTTTTGCGGAATACGAATCGGTATTCTGGTGATAAAACAATTTTAGGTGCAAAAATACGGTACCCAGAATGTCTGCACAAAAATAATAAAAAAAAAATGATTTCAGAGCGTTCCGCTTAGAGAAACACTCATCATCGGAAACGCGCGAGGAATTACAAATGCACTACGACGCCAAGATTGATCTTATTTGGAGACTCCCGCAGTATATAAACATCGGGCCTTTCACTCTCAATGTAGACACCTTGAAGGCAAGTCTTAGTCGCTCATAACTCCCTGCCCCAGGAAAGTAAGGGTCTGGCGAGGCATAAACTGAGCAAAAAGTGCATAAACCTTGTAAGCAGTATGATAAATATAACTCTTGGTAATATTGGCATCAAAATTGGGACAGAATCGACTTTTTATCTCTTTCCTTCATTTGATTGGACATCTTGCCAGAAAGAGATAAAGTCGAACAGATTCTATTCACAACAACACGGGGGACGAAAGTTAACCACAATAGCCAATTCAAATAATTGTACATGCCAAGATTTTTGCGTTCAACTTAAATTTTTAATATTTCAGCAAGTGCTAGTGAATAAGCGGGCTGACATAATCAAAGCTCTGCTCACTATGTGGGCAGAAGAAGTGCGCATCGTAGTGGACGACGTCATCCAGGCTTACAAGAGCACCATGCGCAAACTTGGCGAGAAACCAAACACGATCGAACACGTGTTTGAGATCAGGGAGTGGATGGAGTCCATACCGTTCGCCTTGAAGACTCAGGACGACATCATGAGGAAGGTTCACACGGTAAGAGCAGAACCTTGCCGAAGGGTGTATGGTGGTGCTGATGAATGCAACTGAGGACGTTAGGTACTGCTGGAGCAGCAGTCTCGAAGCAGTTGCAAGCCTTAAGATTCGTGCACCTATCCTTTTTTATTTAACTTTGATTTGTTTGAGATACAGACAGTACATAATTACTTATTATTAATAATATATATCAAATAATATAAAAATAATAATAGACCAGCGAAGTTTCCGCAATAAAGTTGTACAATTTTGTATTTAAAAAGCTACATTCACATACAAAGAATGGTACATTCATTAAATAAGATTATCAAGTAACAAACAATAAACTTTAGTTAAGATGACAATAAAACTTAAAGTTAGTTATGTTACGAAGTTGGTACATGCTTGACATAAGTTGTTGACGAAAAGCAGGAGCATTTAAATTAAAAATATCATATCGCTAGTCTTCTTTCGAGTTTTTCAAACCACCACTAGAGGGAGTAGTCCCTGTTTAATCCTTACCAAACAAGCTGATTTCATAACTATCAATGTCAGGTTATCCGCTGGGCCGCGAAAGAGTAAAACACCGTTCCCGTAGCCCCTGCATAAAGGCGCCGAGCAGAACACCAGGGTGGTTTTAGTCGGATCACGCCCGACATAACCGCCCTGTCCTCCCCCGGATGGAGCAGTATACGTATTTCCACACAGGAAAAAAAAAATCAAATAATCATAGAATAACCATATGCTAATATACTAGACGTACACTTCAGTTCTGAGAAAACGTATTTGACTGTTAAATTGGGATGTGACAGAAATATACATATTATAAAAAAAGTGTCCCAGCATCGAACCCAACCCCTTGCTTCGAAGGCAGGGCTACTACCAACTAAGCCACGGGGCCGTTATGTTTCAGGATTATGAAGTTTTAGACGCTTTCTTCACGCCCCTGGAGAACGAAGATTTCAAAGCTCTCTGGGAGTCCATTGGATGGCCGCTGCAAATAACTAAACAGGTCAGCAACTTCCATCACTTAAGACCAGGGGACGGGGACTTCATCTTGTGCTGTCACTCGAATAAACATGATGAATGATAGAAGAATAAGTTGAATCTAATAATGGAAACCAATGAACCAATGAAAACCTTCAGGTCCAAGCTTAAAACATGGCTTGTTGAACAGTCGTTTTATAGGGTCGACGAATTTCTCGTTAATTGATTTTATTTATACTTTTTGTTTATTTGTTATTTCCCTTGAGCGTTTATTATATTTTGATATAATTATTTAATTATTATATAATATTTTGAATTCATTTATGAATTATTTTATTGTTTAAATTTGTACTTTTTTTTGTGTATAATTATGACTTGTAACAAAATGTTATGAATAAAATAATAATAAAAAAAAATAAAATAAAAAAAGAAACCATATTTTTTACCCACCGCCAAGCAGTGGTGCACTCGCATTGCTGTGTTGCCGGTGAAATGACATGCGCATGAGCCGTAACATCCCCGTACGGGGTGCGACCTGGGTCTTCTGATACTTCGGTTGGGAGGACCTAAGATGCATTGCTTGATATCGTCCCGTCACTTTTGTTAAATAAAAAAAATATTTGTTGTGAAGGTGGTCGTGACGACAGATTTCCTGGAGGAGGAGCAGGAGAAGTTCTGGAAGCTGCACCAGCAAGACGAGCAGACCATGTTTGACAGGATTGACATGTACAGTGCCCAGTGCATGGCGCTCACGCTGCAGAATGATTTCGCTAAGGTATCCTTTAATTTCATCAACATCAACTGTCAAAATACAAAATATATATTCATGAACATTATACACAGCTCTATCTAGCCCCAAACTAAGCATAGCTTGTACTGTGATAACTAGATTAGCAGACCATATTGCTCCCGTCCGTAGGTGAATACCCATACAATTCCTAGACGTATGGGCGGTATCCTAAATCGTATTATTGTTGTTATGGACGGAGGTGGACCTTCAGCTCATCAATATGATGTTATGATTATAGATGCCTGAGCATTATAAAAAAAAACGTAAAATATGCGTCGTAAATAGCCCACCACCCACAGCGCAGAAGGTAAAGTCCTTCACAGTAGTATCTGGTAATAGATAATATGGGATTTCACAGGTCCACGAGATAGCTAACGACATAAAGAAGGCGTGGAAGGGCATGAAGGACTCCCAGGAGTTTGGCCGCCTGCTCAATCAACGGCAGAAGCTGTTCGGGCAGCCGGTCGTCCCGTTTGTGGACCTCAACCGTCTGGTCAAGGAGTTCGAGCCGTATAGGAACCTCTGGGTTACCGCTTCAGGTGCCGTTACGTAGATGATCCGTATTAGCCTCTTAATGTTCCCACTACCGGGATACCCTTGTACTCTCGACATGTGAGAATGAATGGGCTATTGATATGGGAGCCTTTAAATTTTGGTTTTAAGACATACCCGTTTTCTCAAGATATTTTCTTCACCGTTTCGAGACCGTGGTAAATTTTTTGGTGCACTTTTGTGTTTGAATATGCTTTCTTATGCCTTCGGGTTGATAGTTGACGTCTTAACCTTCAAAGAGAAGATATTCTTAAATCCAAGTCTGTTTTCCTGCAGAAGAATTTGTCACGTGTGATATGATATAGATTCTTGCTAATATGCCTGATTCTTCGTGATTCTCAACGTTCAATTGGTGTCCAGATTTTTTGAAAGCGAAGGAGGTGTGGTTCGACAACCCGCTGATGTATGTGGACGCGGAGACTATCGAGCCGCTTATCAACGAGTACTACAAGACCATCATTAAATGCGTGCGGACCTTCGCCGACATGCCTAAGGTTCAGGCCGTGGCCAACACGATCCGTGTTAGTACTCAACTCACTAGTAACCTTTAAAGGCGCAACATAAAACCCTACAGTGGCGCCCTTCCGAATGAAGGGCGCCACTGTAGGGTTTTATGTTGTGTGTGGTTGTACTTAGAATGAAGTGATAAATCCATTTCAATCTGACTCAATGTTTATTCTCGTGAACAGGGTACAATAGCTTAGCTATTTTACAGGGTACAATACAATAGCTTCTACAATTCAGCAAGACAATTCCTCTGTATTCTGTAGCGAGCCGCTACCGATTCAATTGCTACAATGTACAATTGCCAACGCAAACATTGATAACTACAACTTACTAAAAGAAAATTGAACATTACCTAACTATTTACAACGAAAACCTAACACCTATGCATCTACTTCATGTGGCAACAAATTCACGTTGTGGAACTTATTTTGCGAATGTTCTATTTTTCGTCTGATAGGTATTTTGTTTGAATAATGTAAATAGGTATAATTGTAATATAATTTCAGGATGACATCGATACGTTCAGACCCCTGATCCCGATCATACAAGCAGTTCGAAATCCAGGCATGAAGGAGCGGCATTGGAACGAATTTATGGAAAGAGCTGGTTAGTATGGAGAGAGGTGGTAAGTGTGGAGAGAGCTGATAAGTATGCTGATTTGTGGTATAGGGTTTAGCTAACAACAAAGGGCAAAGCACAAAACACTCCTATGCGTGACGCCAGTGTAGGCTCAGTCACACCTACCCAGAATTAGAATTAGAATTGTTGATAACAGGCAATTTTGGTGGGCAGGTATCACGGTGACAATGAACGACAAGCAGACGTTCACGATGTGCCTAAAGCAGGGCGTGGCGGCGCACGGGGAGCTCATCGCGGACATCGGGGAGCTGGCCTCCAAGGAGTACGTAATCGAGCAGTCCCTGGACAAGATGCAGGCGGACTGGGCCGCCAGGGCCATGGAGATAGCGCCGTACAAGGCCACAGGTATACTACGACTTATTTGTTTGTTTCAATAGGATGATCAACTACGACAAATAGTTATGTGTAGGAGTATTGAATCTCTAAATCTCTAGTCTTAGTTAATTTTTATTTTTAGTTTCATAGTTGTGATCGTCGAAGTTGCAGAATAACATGTATGTCCCTTCGAGGGCAGGGTTGCCTTCAGCTGACTAAGGAGCCGTCGTTATGTATGATGTAATTCCTCAGGCACGTTCATAATGAAGATAGCAGACGAAACCCTTCAGCTGCTGGATGAACACCTGTTGGCGACGCAGCAGCTCGGCTTCAGTCCTTTCAAGGCAGCCTTCGAACTGCGCATCTCGGAGTGGGATGACAAACTCAGGCTCACGCAGAAAGTTGTGGACGAGTGGATCGAGTGTCAGAAGTACGTAGGGATCCTACAGTCTTTTTTGGTCCATGAGTGCCTACATATATCCCGATACTGTGGAAGGAAAAACCTAAAATAGCAGTAGAACTTGTACTAAGATTGTTCGTGGAAGCACTGCAACGAGGAGTGAGATGATAGGCTGCGGCACATGCATTGGGTCTTCTTATCATATCAATGTTTCAATCAAGTCAAATTAAACGATGTTCTGGTAAAACTTTGTCACCTCAATAGCGTTATTAGTATTGAGATCGGATTTTTACATTGTGCAGATCGTCCACGTGCAAAGTGGGTGAAGTGTAAAATATCCTGGTCTGAGATGGCCGGTGGCCTGGGTATTAGGGCTCGTAGTATGCACCCCATACCTATGTCGATGGACCTATAGCAGTTCAAATCCCACCATCCACTTATCATTTCATTAAAAAACAACCGTTTTACGAATAAATTATCATTAAAATTAAGTTCCAAGCTTAAGATTCTGTTCTTATTGTAATACCCAAACTACGGTGTGCTAATGTTGTGCTAATAACTTTGACTTGATTGCTCAGAGGTGAAGTATGTACATCCAACACTAATTTCTTCAGGGAATGGATGTATTTGGAACCAATCTTCACGTCTGAAGACATATCTCGACAACTTCCTCTGGAAGCGAAAAAGTACGGGACCATGGAGAGAATCTGGAGAAGGATCATGGGCTCAGCTGCAGCTTGCCCAAAGGTACAAAATATGTTTAATTAGTTACTATATTTTGAGTTAACAGTTAATTAATTCCATATTATGGTTAAACTGTCAAATAAAGGAAAGAATAGTCCAAATCGATCCACAACTGGCGAAGAATCGCGTTACAAACTTATAAAAAGAAACGGGCTGCTAACCTCCAATTTTATTTTTAATCTGTTAAATGAGAGTGATTCACCATATTAACCTGATTGTTATTGTTGTCAGATAATGATCATCTGCCCGGACAGCCGCCTGCTGGACAGCCTGGTGGAGGCCCG
Source organism: Aplocera efformata (assembly GCA_921293045.1). Classification (NCBI taxonomy): domain Eukaryota; kingdom Metazoa; phylum Arthropoda; class Insecta; order Lepidoptera; family Geometridae; genus Aplocera; species Aplocera efformata. The sequence goes on along the minus strand of OV121058.1, from coordinate 9,218,224 downwards.
CCACCTGCTCGCCGTGGTGGCTAAAGGGCTCGCGGAGTACATGGAGCTGAAGCGGCTGCGGTTCCCTCGCTTCTTCTTCCTCAGCGATGACGAGCTCCTGGAGATCCTGTCACAATCGCGCAACCCGCGCGCCGTGCAGCCGCATCTCAGGAAGTGCTTCGAGAATATAGCCAAGGTTAGTTCGTTCTGGAAGAGATCGCTTCGCAGCGATACGATAGCCCATTGTACATATTTTAATTGTTTGTCCCGTTTGTTTTTCTGTTCTGTTAGTGTATCAACATCGAATTTATATTGATCGCTATGAGTTTCAAATATGCTCTTTTCTGCGCAGGTAACCTTCGAAGCTGATCTGAAAATAACGCAAATGCACTCGAGTGAGGGAGAGATAGTGGATCTCAAGTACAAGTTCTACCCCTCGTCCAACGTAGAACAATGGCTGTTACTTCTTGAGGATACGATGAGGCATTCTAGTGAGTTTCAAATATACAGATCCTTTAGACTGTCAAGGTTGAATGATAGTTGGAGTAGCTTTATGCAGTTTATTCGGAGACGCAATCAATAATTATAAATTACTAAATTTCAATGTGGATGCCTTTGGATAAAATTACCGATTTTTTAAATTATGAACATTATAATTTTTTTCATACTTATTTTGGGAGGACCTACATTACTGTTCTTATGAGCAGAGTATACCGCTTAGTATGAGTAGCCATCTCCTACTGGTAATACCGACTATATCAAGGTCAATTTAGGGCGACTGGACTGCCCAATATTGGTTGAAACTAGAATGATAAGGACAAAATAAGCGTCGATGGAAGCAAACAGCATAAAAATCTTTCTTCTGCAGATTGGCTGGGACTACCATCATAAATTCTCATTATATAAGTGTACTTTTGTCAAGTTGTGTAAATGTTTTCTGTTTTTCCAGTTCGTCTTACACTAGTGGATGGTCTAGAAGAGCTGTGGGTGACCCCTCGCGCTAACTGGGTGCTGCGCTGGCCGGGGCAGGTGGTGATCGCGGGCTCGCAGACCGCCTGGACCGCAGGCGTTGAGCAGGCCATCCAAGAATACAGGATGGACGGCTTCATGCAGGAGATGCTGGCACAGGCGGGTGAAATTTTTGAACATATCCATCATTTTTACGAGTGTTATGTTCTATTATATAAAAGAAATTATACTTAGAGTTTAATCAGAAATAAATAGAAGATGATTCATAGTGCATTCATAAAATAGAGTAGTTCGATGTGGTTTCTAAAGGCGTCTGAAATATCTTATTGACTTGGACAGTTCGGCGTCCAATCACCAAGTAGTGGCATTCTACTTGACGCTTCACTAAGATGCTCTAAATATAGACAAGCATGAAAAATTAAACCTACCCAAAAACACCCCAAGAAGCATTAGCCATTTATAGAAGTTAAAACAATTTTAGTTACAGTTCTTCATTTATCAACGGATTCGGAAAATTATTTTTTTAATATGTTTTTAAATCAGTCACTTTATTGCAATCGACATTGTAGTAACCGGTATTTATGTTTAGTTGGACAGCCTCCGAGCCCTGGTGAAGGGAGACCTGACGTTCTTCCAACGCGAAGTGTTGTGCGCTCTGATCGTCATAGAGGTGCACGCCAGGGACGTCACCAAGTCGCTGCTGGACGAGGGGGTGAAGAACGTCACTGATTTCCAGTGGATGTGCCAGCTCAGGTACTCTTCTTGATGAATATTTTTTATTTGAGGATGTGACGGAACGAGCTGCAGGCCCACCTGGTGGTAAGTGGTTACCTACGCCAAGAACAATAGCAATACGACTAAGGTCCTGCGAGCTAAGTCGTATCCCATCGCGCCCATCACCCGCATCTTAAGTTGTATCTAGCTTCCGACTACTGACGAAATCACTAATGCGAAAAGTAGCGTGTGCGATATATCTAAGTGGGTCGAAGCGTCAAGAAATAAATCATAAATACTAATCATATTTGAATTGCAGATACTACGAAAATATACGTGAGATGGATCCCTTGGGCGAAGACGAGACGCCGGAAATATATCAGGACGAGTGTCGACTCGACACCTCCAATTACTACCGGCAGTTCAGTCAGAACAAATGCGACGTGAAGGCTCTCAACTCTGTGTTCACTTACTCCAACGAGTACTTAGGGAACAGGTACTATTTTTTTTATATGGGACGATATTGTCGGGACTAGCTCCGCCCATAACACCAATACAACTTAGGTCCTCTTCGACCAAAGTATAAAAAGACCATAGTTACACCTCGTTGCGCCCATCAATGAGACGGGGATATTACGTCTCATGCACATGTGATTTCAACCGACATTCATACCCTTCCGTCCGAACACACCAGTGCGAGTGCACCACTGCTCAGCGGCAGATTGTCAGACGTGGCGGCCGTAATTTTCTGGGCGAACTTTGCACAGGTTCTACTATTACTTGTTTGATTCTGTCTTGCGTTATCACGGATGTATTTGCTGCCATTGTAACCATACCATCAAAACTCTCAGAAAAAGAGAGGTTATCTCAGAAACTATTATTAAATGCTATATAATGTAGCTTTGACTGCTCCTGCATCTTTTACTGTCCAGTACCAATGGAGCTCTATTAATAGTAATTTTAGTTAACTAATAGTAATTTTTTAGTACGTAGAATTTTCTTACTCAATATTGTAGTTTTTTTCCGTACACAATGACAGCTCTATCCGCAGACAGTTCCTTAGCTCTTCCTTTAGACAATTGCTAATAAACTCAAATCCGTGGGCATAATTACTCCAATTGGTGTCGTTATGGGCGGAGGTAAGGTATCAGGTGGGCCTTCAGCTCGTTTCAACACGTTGTTGTTCCAGCGGCCGCCTGGTGATCACCCCGCTGACTGACCGCTGCTACCTGACGCTGATGTGTGCCATGCACCTCAAGTTCGGAGGCGCGCCGGCTGGCCCGGCCGGCACCGGGAAGACGGAAACCACCAAGGTATTACCGTCAGCCTGTGAGTACGGATCGATGCTGACATTGGCACTTAAGTTACCTAGATGTTGCTTGTTGTTGGCCGCTTTAAGTCATTTGCAGACGCCTGTAACAATTTTTTTTTGGTATTTACTGCTCTTGTACTACCGGTACAAGAAAAGTACTATCTACGCTCTGCTCTCAAGTAATAGTAATTTTATAAATAGCATTTCATTTCCTCAAATCAACGCCGTTTTTTATACTACTGATGCAACGGGACTAGCTTGCTGGGGCCATCACTTTCCCGGACGAGCTTAGACAGCGTTGATGTCGGAGTTTGATAGTTACATTTATAGCTATCGATATTTTTGAGTAAATTTAAAAATATATTGTATGAAGGTCTTTCTCAGTAACTGTGACCTATACTACGTTACGGACATAAAATACTCTAAGTATTCAATGAAGTGAGTATGAGTATTCAATAATATTTGGTCATAATATAGGATTTGGCGAAGGCGTTGGCTGTCCAGTGCGTGGTCTTTAACTGCTCCGATCAACTTGACTACATGGCGATGGGGAAATTTTTCAAAGGATTAGCCGCGTGAGTTCTCAGAATCAACTCTAAACTCATTTCTTCCTTTAGATCTCAAGATTCGTTGCCACGTCTAAATTTACGGGCATAAGTTCTATAATTCTTCACTGTTACTCGCTTGAAATCCTGAAGCTAATTAGGACTATATTACAAGTACATGTTTTTTTAGTTAGGTATATATTAAAACTGGACCACATACCACCAGTATGTGGTCTGGTTGGTCTCGTGGTGGTTAAAACGATAATCAGTACCGTTTCTGGTTTTAGGTCAGGTGCGTGGGCTTGCTTCGACGAGTTCAACAGAATCGATATAGAAGTGTTATCTGTGGTAGCGCAGCAGGTAAATCAGCAAATGCTCTAAATAATCATTTATTAGTCTCGTGGTTCAGCTGCCTTCTACGTTGTAGATGGGTCCGATTCCCACTCAGGACAAGCATTTCTGTGTTCTGTGTCTGGGTGTAAATATGTATGTATTTACAAAAATATACTATATGTATTCTATCAGTTCCCTTAGTACAAGCTTTGCTATGTTTGGGCAAATTTATAATAATAATACTATACTGGTAGTTTGAGGCTAGATGACGTTGTCCATGAATATTTATGAATACTAATTGAACGATTAGCAATGGGATAAAAAAAAAAAATATTCATGGACATTCCACACAGCGCCATCTGCCCCAAACTAACAATATAATCCAGTTTCATCTGTCAACCAGTTAACGTATCAACTTTTTGAATAACCATCAGCTTGCTTATGTACGATCATGAAAATGCCAAAGCCAAAGTACTGCCAATTTTTTGATGAACTCCAGTTTTTGGGCAATTTCAGATCACAATTATTTGCGATACAACACAATATTGCTTAACATAATTTTTTTTTTGCACCATTTGGGAATAAGATAATTATAAAATAATTGAATCTGGCAGGTAGTGACGATCCAAAAAGCCCAAGTGCTCAAACAGGACAAGTTCTGGTTCGAGGGCTGTGAGCTGCCGCTGAAGGCTTCGTGCTCTGTCTTCATCACCATGAACCCAGGATATGCTGGTAACACACGGAAATAATATGTATTTGAAGTATAACGCTGACTTATTTTTTAAGCTACATTTTGATAATGATCGTTAGAATAATTGGAGGGTCAATGGAAACAACTATTTTCTCCGCCAAAGAATATGGACAGTAATGATCAAGAAAACTTTAACCAGATATTGTCATTCAGTTAATACATACCCCAGTTATAAATTACATAGTTTTAAATTTACATTAAATTGATCGTGATGTCACTATAATATATCAAACAACGTTATTGGCGTATTCCCCGGTGTCACTAAAGGTCCTAGCATCTTTTGCATATTTGATACATGTTTATTTTTCAAGGGCTGGCTTACGAAATCCAGTAATTTTGTTATTCGTAGCATTTTACTCGTAATTTCTTGTAAATAAGTGGCCAACTATAGTCAGATTCTACATGGCTTATCGACTAGTATATTTGGGCCCAATATCTCAACTGCCCGGAAGTGCTCAGTTCAATTATCTCTAGGCGGACCCCAATGATAATACTCATGATAATCTGTAAAAAATGTAGGCTAGGTCGCCACAAGTGCTTCCATTCCATCCATTTCCATCAACATCAAAATATTGTGTTATAAACACCAGGTCGCACGGAACTACCAGACAACCTGAAAGCACTCTTCCGGCCTATATCCATGATGGTTCCGGACTACACGCTGATTGCGGAGATATCTCTCTTCTCGTTCGGCTTCCTCGAGGCCAAACTGCTGGCCGGCAAGATCACCACCACCTTCAGGCTTAGCTCTGAACAGCTGTCTTCACAAGTGAGTTTTTTCTAGTCACTGTTTGTGCTCGGACGGGGGTTGAAATCCATGATGAATGGATAATTGCTACTGCATGTTGAACATCAAAACTAACATGATATATTCAGCAATCAATCTCTCAGTTTTGTGTGGTATGTGTTGCTCTTTCCAGGATTTTGCCTTGCGAGAACTGAAGCTGTTACAATAATTTTCAGTAATTTCGATCGTTAGATGCCAGCTGAAAATTCTTGAATACTCCGAAAATAAGTAGCTTAATCAAAGTAGTGTAAAAATCTTTGTTGAAAAAAAATATCCTTCGATTTTTTTCCCATTCCAAACGTTATTTGAAATCTAAAGAAATGAATGAGTTTGAGTTGAGTTTGAGATTCTCTCCAGGATCACTACGACTTCGGCATGCGGGCCGTGAAGACGGTGATCACGGTCGCCGGCAACCTCATCCGCCAGATGCCGGACGGGGACGAGCGCCAGATCGTGCTGCGCTCGCTGAGGGATGTCAACGTGCCCAAGTTCCTCGCTGATGACTTGCTGCTATTCAATGGTTAGTGATATAGCAGCTGTTCTGACGAGATATATCACTAAAGCTGGGCTGGCTAGGGTTTATTTAAAGAGACAATGCATAAATACCACGGGATGTTAGTGCAGTCATCTGAACCCAGAATTAGAATTAGAAATATATGACTGAAGTGTCGATCGAAGTATAAGACCTAAGTTGCACCCTATTGCACCCGTAACCCGAGACGGGATGTTACGTCTCATGCGCATGCTATTTCACCGGCACTCACACCCTTCCATAGGAACACAGTAGTGCGAGTGCACCACGCTTGGCAGAAGACTATCAGGAAGTACTTCTCCGGGTGAACTTTGCACAAGTTCTGCTGCTACTATTTGTTGCTCTTTTAACACCACCCAGTGGGTGCGAGGGTATTCACCTACGGACGCGAGTAATAAAACGTCCAAAAATCTATGATAGATGAGAAAATAAACGAATCCAAGTATTTGTTTGAAGGCATCATATCGGATCTGTTCCCGCGCGTGGAGATCCCGGTCGTGGACTACGGTATCATGGAGCAGTCTATACGAAACATGCTCATCAAGAGAGGATATGATGATCTGTATAGTACGTATTAAAACTGTCTTAAACATTGCACCATTTTAAACGGATTTCTATAATAGTACGATCTCTATTATCAATCACAAACTTATGTATTCCTTTAGATCCCAAGTATCGTTTTGACTTGTCGAATTACACGCACAAGTAAACGTATAACGTTGCAGTAGCTCCTTAGGCACATTACGTCATGGGTATGTCACATAACAGTCAGTTTCCAGATTAGCTAGTTGTATTAGCTATTAGCTATTTTATGTATTAGCTATTTTGTAATGATTACTTCTGTTCTAACTCTAATGACTGTTGTGTGAGCTTTCTAACTGCTAACTTCTCAATCGATGTGGACGGTGACCATTGACCATCAGGTTTCCTATACATACCATAAAAAAAGAGGATGGACCCTGTACGTACAAAAAGATCTTTTGAGTTGGGCCAGTCCCCTTTATTGCAGCAAACAGACAAGATTTTGTGATCACCGAATACTCCATTCCGGGGAACAAATTAAATTGAAAAATTAGTCACAATAGTTTCAAAAACTACATAGTAGACATTCTTCAGTTTTTCTAGGAAGAGGACAATGTCGCCGACATTCATTCATCAATGAGTTCAAAATGGTAGTAAAATAATATATATACAACTTGTTTCAGAAAGGTTTACTAATGGAGTGATAATAAAAGCATCTCAATTTCAGCGTTCATCTTCAAGATCATCCAGTTATACGAGACAACAGTGGTCAGACATGGTCTGATGCTGGTTGGGCCGGCGGGTGCTGGAAAAACCAAGGTAACAAGGTCTTCTTATTTTAGGTCTTTCTATTCCTTTAAGTGGCTACCTCTGGCGCCGTTCCAAGACACTCCACATGGCGTATTGACTAGTTTAGCTCGGATCGACATCTGAACGTGTCCCGATATAGCCCGATATAGCCCGAAGCTTCGATCAAACCAGTGTTATTATGTTAATCATGTCAGTCATGCCAAATCTGGTACTTCTGGTAATCCGCCGCTGCATTCCTATGTTCGGGAGGAATGGAGCCATGTAATTACATGAATATGAGGCATAACATTCTCGTTTGATGTTATGCCTCAAGTGAAGTTGAAGTGATGGGCGCAACGCGATGAGATTTAGGTCTTCTTTTACTTTGGTACGAGAGGTCCGGAGTCGTATCGCTGATGGCGGCAATAACCACTTATCATCAGGTGGGCTGCCAGCTCGTCGCGTCACTTAGTCACATAAAAAAATGTAATGATTACTCCAGTGTTACGAGATCCTCCGTGACGCGCTCACCGTGATCCGCGGCAAGCTGGCTCCCGACGGGTTCCCGTTCTCCACCGTGTACACCTTCGTCGTCAACCCCAAATCTATCACCATGGGACAGCTGTACGGAGAGTTTGATATGCAAACACATGAGTGGTAAGCGTAGCTAAATAGTTTTTTTTCTTCTTAATGTGAAGAAGTGACAAAACTAGCTGTGGGCCCCTGGTGGTAAGTGGCGATCCCCGCCCATAACAACAGTAATGCGACTCAGTATAAGATTTGGATCTTACACTGAGTTGCATTCATTCTGCTGCGTCCATCTCCCGTGACGGTGATGATACGTCTCATGCGCATGTGACTTCACTAGCACCCGCACCCTTCCACCGAAACACAGTAATGCGAGCTTTTGTCACATAACAAAGAAAACCGGCCAAGTGCGAAATGGACTCTTTTTTGTATGCTATATTTAATATATTTTTAATTCTGTTTGTTAGTATTTGTTATTATGTAGCGCCAACAGAAATACATCATCTGTGAAAATTTCAACTCTCTAACTATCACGGTTCATGAGATACAGCCGGACATACCGACAGACAGACGGACAGCGGAGTCTTAGTAATAGGGTCCCCTTTTTCCTTTTTTGTGCGGAACCCTAAAAAATGTGTATATATGTGTGGCATTACAGTGTTGACGTGGTTTCCTCAGGACTGACGGCATCCTCTCGAGCCTGGTGCGGCTCGGCATCGCGGCCGAGGACATGGACCGCCGGTGGTACGTCTTCGACGGACCCGTCGACGCCGTCTGGATCGAGAACATGAATACTGTGAGAGACACTTGAGCACTTCAACTGATGTTTTCTATTAATCCAGACCTCAAAACGTCGATGTCATCATTGTGACCTCGCGGTGGTTTAGGTTGCGGTAAAGTTTTCGTAAGCTGACCAAAAAAATGACAGCTTCTTTAAATGCATTTGAAAGTATGTACGGTACATTCAACAATTTTTAAGATTTTTGTCTGTCTATCCGCCTATTTTTCTGTCTGTTTGTTCTGGCTAATCTCCAGATACGGATACGCAATTTTTATGTAAGAAAAAAGTGTTTTAATATTATATTAAACTCCAGGTCGTCCAGACTCCTTAACTTCTTTGACGTCGATGCAGCGTGGATTGCGAACATCAATACCTTTTGTAACAGGCCTAGTGATGATCAAATGACACAGTCCTAGTTCTCATAGGGAAAATAGGGAAAATGAGAATTTTAAATGCCAAGATTTTACGTGCTCCACAAACATAATTGACGGGGTTTTATATCAGAAAAAACTAATTTAAAACTACGATATTTTTCATAACGATGCTGAGTCCTCTCTGTAGTGACTAAGTGGCAAATGATTCCTTCAGAACTTGTACCTTTATTGTTTTAAAGTATGTTGCGAGAATGAAACAATAGTATTTTATTATCTTGTGCCTTATATTTTTAGGTATTGGACGACAATAAGAAGCTGTGCCTGTCCAGTGGGGAGATCATGAAGTTGACAGATCGGCAGCGCATGATATTCGAGGTATTTGTTCTTGAGAACTGACGATTACTTTGAAAAATGATAAAATGTCTTGAAAAATGTTGTGGCATTCCTCATGACATAATCCTTCCTCGTGAGGAATAATTCTTCGTCGTGAGGAATAATTATGTCGTGAGGAAAACGGCATGTCTTAGAACCAAATATACGAAGACATGTGACATCTGGCGATCCGGATTGGCTTTGGGTCAAAAATCCCGTAAACTGTGATTTTTCGAGAATAAAATAACTATATTTTAACAACGCAGTTAGTACTTTTTAAGTATATATATTTGTATATATATATTTTAAATATTTAAGTATATATTTATATGTTTTAGGTGGCAGATTTGGCTGTGGCTTCGCCGGCTACTGTGTCCCGATGCGGGATGGTATATCTGGACACGAGGGTCGTGGGTCTCCCGCCGCTCGTCAACGCCTGGCTCAAGGCTAATCTTCCTCCAGTGAATAACTAGTTTCTTTATAAAAAAAAAATCAACGTTACCACACTCATACCTCTGCACTAGGATTCCCCGTGTCGCAGATGGAATGGGCAAATGCAGAAACACAAGACCCGAGAACTAACTTCATACTCACCACACAATGTGTGCCCAGAATCGAACCCGGATCTCTCTCTGAGACTGAGACGGGGATGTAACACCTCGTGAGCCGGTAATTTCACCGGCACACTGCAACGAAAGTGTGCCACTGCTTGGCGGTGAACCAGGTGTAGTGGCAGTATTTCTCCAGATGAACTTGACACAAATTCTACTACTACTAAAGTTTTCTCCTTTCGCACTGTCCGGGGCAAAAGAGCGTGGTGTTCAAGTTCGTGGTGTCCAGGGGCACAGACGCCGACTTTCAATCTGAAGGTCGCTGGTTGAAACCCACACGTGCACCAATGAGCTTTTCACTTGACAAATTGTTTGCGCAATAAACGGTGGAGGAAAACATCGTGAGGAAACCGGCATTTCTTAGAACCAAATATTCGAAGACATGTGACATGCACCAATCCGGATTGGGCTCCCGTGGTAGATCAAAGCCCATTCACTCTCAGTGGTCGAGAGAAGGCCGGTGTCCTTGCAGTGGGAACATTAGAGGCTGGCACGGTACGGCACCGCCCGGGGGTCACGAGTAGGGACTCGGATGGTCCACCAAAGTGTGAGTTTGTCTTCCAGATGGCGGACAACATCCGCAAGCAGCTGCCGGGTCTGATCACGGCATACCTGTTCCCTTCGCTGAACATCCTCCGCTCGCGTCTCACTGAGCTGGTCACTTCCCTAGACTCCTCCTTGGTAAGTACATGTGCATATGAATTTGTGCCATGAACATAAATACTTGTTATGTCTGGTTGTATATATCCTAATATCCTATACTATACTAATATTATAAAACTGCAGAGTTTGTTTGTTTGTTTGAACGCGCTAATCTCTGGAACTACTGGTCCGATTTGAATGATTCTTTCAGTGTTGGGTATTCCATTTATCGAGGAAGGCCATAGGCTATGTTCTTTTCTTTTTCAAAATTAGTGATCCATAATAAATATCCTATATTTGTAATTGTGTTTATCTGTGGATTAATTGTGGGTCTAAAATAAATGTTTGTTATTATTATTTATTTCTTTTTATTGTATAAAAAACAATATTTATTTTTTTCTACCTATGTCCGTTGTAGACTTTGAAACCATTCAATTAAGTGTCCATCTGCCCCAAACCTGTTTCATTAGAAAGGCAATAACGCGAAGATGGTTTTAGACCACTAAAACAATGCATTAGGCACAATTTTTTTTAGCGTAGTAGCACACGGTTGTTATCCGCTAGTGTAAGATATGTATGACTTATTAATAAAAATAGAAGTTATTATAATAAGTATTCTATTAATTATCTTGACGACTCCGTGGCTTAGTTGGTAGTAGCCATGCCTTCGAAGCGAGGGGTCCCGGATTCGATCCCGGCCGGGGCACACTTTATGTGGTGAGTATAAAGTTTATTCTCGGCTCTTGGGTGTTAGTCTTGTGTTTCTGTGTTTGTCCATGCCATCTGCAACACAGGGAATCCTAGTGCAGAGTGTGGAAGCGTTTTTTTTTATCATTATATGCTTAGTTTGGGGCTAGATGGGGCTGTGTGAAATCTTATGTATAGTATATATATATATTTGTATTGTGTTCGCCAGGTGCTGAAGTTCCTGGAACTGCTGGACTACCGTCTGCGGCCGCTGACCGGCAAGGACGACCGCCCGCCGCCGCCGCCGGCTTTCCTCTCTTGCATGCGTAACTATTACATCATTTTTTTGTGGATCTCAAATATAAAAAAAGGGTAGATACCTTCGTCTTCCGTCTGTCTGTCAGTCTAAAATATGTATGTATATATAAAATACATACACATTTGAAGTGAATTACTTTTTACATCCCAGCTTAGGCATAGCTTGGGGCTAGATGGCGCTATGTTAAATATCGATGAATAGAGCAGATTTTTTTTTTTTTTTATAAAATATACAAAATAATGAAGAGTATTTGTTTGTTAAGTTCATATGTTCACGAATATGTTTACTTGTGTGTGTAAAATTTTACGTGTCCAAATGATACTTGAGATCTGAAGGAATAAGTTTAAATGGGAATGATGTAGGTGATGTTTCCCCCTACAGCAAAACTGGTCGGCTGCTGGGTGGTGTGGGCCGTGATCTGGTCCGTGGGGGCGACCTGCGACCACAACGGACGCGCCATCTTCTCAGACTTCATGAGGAACCTCACCGCGGAGAACGGATTGAAGCCTCTATTCCCGAAGGAGGGCCGTGTCTACGACTATACGTAAGTGTAGGCATCACAATATAAAGATTGAGATCATTTATTCACGTGAAATATGGTGTTACGTTGTTGGTCATAATCATCATTTATCTACATCAGTGTGTTTCAACGTGAGGGTCGTGACCCACTGGGGGGTTGCGAAGCCTTTTTAGGGGGGTCGCGAAGCTTCTACAGGGGAGTTACAAAAGGTTGGGAAAGGTACTGTAGTAAATAAAAACAATATTTATTATGAAATAAATAATTATGAAAATGAATAAATTGATATGAATATTTCTCATAAAATAAAATACATGAAAAAAATTAAAGCAACGGGTTGGGGGGTCGTGAAATATTTCTTCGTACTAAAGGGGCTGTGTCATGATAAAGGTTGAAAAACACTGATCTACATATTTCCCCTCAGTACGGGCATGTGAATGTTTATTGAATCTAATTAATGGGGGCGTAGTCAAAATAATTAATATAATAATTTAATATGGAATTTCTCACAGGCGGGTTTTGTTTTCAGGCTTCATGACGGAGGGTTCACCGACCCCACGGACGACGGCGAGCCCGCCAACCCCTACTGGTACAACTGGATGGCGAACCTGGAGCCCTACGAGGTGGACCCCGAGTGGCAGTTCGCAGGTAACTACTCCTTCCGTGTAAGGAAGTGGATAACTATTTATTTAGGAGTTTTCAAGCCGCTTTTGGGGCTTTAAGGAATTTTGTCTTGTTTCCGTGTTTGTCCATGCCACCTGTGACGGGGAATCCTAGTGAAGGTTATGAGGTGTGTGCTTCCAACTGACTTACGGAGAAGGTATATAGGCTATAACCTGTTCTGTAATGCTGTATGGCTTATTTATTTCCATTCCACTTTTTATTTGTATAATGTAGTTCTATTATTTTTCTCCTTTATATGATGCGATTCCACTCACCTTATAGGTTCCTTATTTCTTATTGGTTGTATTGGATATCCGTGGTTGGGAGGGCCTGGTGACCAGTACTACAGGTTTTAACCTATCTCTGGCACCAGTCTCTCACAAATGTGGTTATAAAAAATTTAATGTAGTACAAATAAGTGCATATTAGTATTAAGTTTGACCTTGTGAGAGAAAAATAAATCGTATTATTAAGGTTATTTTTCGCTTGTATTTCTTTTTTGTATGTTTAGTTGTTAAATCAAAATACCTGGATAAAATGTCACCCAAGTAGAGAAAATTGCGTATTTTGTTTTCCTCTGACATTTTTCTTCGCCCGTTTGTTTATTTAACCTATATGACGGACGACCTGAAGGCCCATCAGATGTTATTGTAAGTAGTAAGTATTGACTTGTTAACAAGTGGCTTGTTTAAATGGCAGACATCGAAGTCCCGACCCTGGACAACGTGCGCAGCGCCGCGCTGCTGGGCTACAAGATCGCGAACTACAACCACGTGATCTGCGTGGGCCCCACCGGCACCGGGAAGACGGTCACCATCACCTCCAAGCTGTCCCGCGGCCTGCACAAGAAGTTCATCTGCGAGTTCATCGTCTTCTCGGCGAGGACCTCCGCCAATCAGATACAGGTGATTCAAGCGTTAACCTAGTGACGTGATGAGCTGGAGATGTGTACCCTTAGATTCCCTGGGTGGTGATAAAGGAGCAACCAAAACTGGCAGTAGAACTTGTGCAAAGTTTGCCCGGAGAGGTACTGCCACAACACGACGTAAAATGTTACGGTTTTTTTTATGTGAATAAGTGACGGAACGAGCTGAGGGTAAGTGGTGACCCCCGCCAATGACAACAGTATTGCGACTCGGTATAAGTATTGGATCATACACTGAGTCGCATTCATCTTGCTGCGTCCATCACCTGAGATGGGGATGATTTCACCGGCACCCACACCCTTCCACCGCAACAAAGCAATTCGAGTACACCACTGTGGAGGCATTTCTCCGGGCGAATTTGATACAAGATCAACTGGTACTTGTTCTTGTTCTTTTAGCACCACCCAAGGAATAATATTCATCTACGGATGGGAGCAGTTTAATAATAATAATGAGAACCATCCCAATTTGTGTTTCAAGCATAGGAGTTATACTTCATACCCTACATACTAGACTCAGTATTCTAGATATTCACAAACTAACATTAATTCAACTTCAGAAAGCTACTATCCTTAGCCATGCTTGGTTCGAAAATTTCTTTCTTTGAATCAATAACACAAGACCAGTTACATCCTCACACGTCATCCCGTTTGGCCACAAGCCCGCGTCTAGCGCAAACCCCTCGTCATACGAGAGATTAAAAATAAAATACTTAAAAATAATAATAATATTGTGGGATCTATGTCTATGTTTAGGACGTGATAGACAGCAAGCTGGACCGGCGGCGGCGCGGCGTGTTCGGCCCGCCGCCTACCAAGAGGCAGGTGTTCTTCATCGACGACCTGAACATGCCCGCCCTGGAGGTGTACGGGGCGCAGCCGCCCATTGAACTGCTCAGGCAGTTCATGGACTTCTCTGGTAATATATCAACCCCCAAAGGAAAATAGGGGCAGTGATGTCTTTAGCATAAGGTTGCCTAAGGGGCCGCGGAACTTTAACTTTAGTCAACATGGCTAAATTTATTTATTTATTTAAATACAATCATTTATTTTCAAAGTCTAAGTATTTAAGGTGAAACTTTAAAAGGGCGTATGTGATTTCACCGTTACCCACACCTTTTCACTGGAACACAGCAATGCGAGCACTACTGCTTAGCGTCAGATTCCTGGTGTGGTGGCAGTACCCCTCCGGACGAATCTAGCACAAGTGCTATTCTTGTCCTCGCGGTAACTTGGATTAAATATCCCTACGCAGGATGGTACGACCGGACCAACATTGGCGAGTTCCGGATGCTGGTGGATGTGGGCGTCGTGGCGGCCATGGGCCCCCCCGGGGGTGGGCGCAACCCGGTCACCATGCGCCTCATGAGGCATTTCCATTACATCTCCTTCACTGAGATGGAGTACGCCAGCAAGGTGTGCTGATCAATTTACACACGTTTACACATACACGCACTAGGGTTTCCTGTGTGGCAGGTGGCATGGACAAACATAGAAACCTCAAAATAAAGGTTTAAGTACCTATACATGTTTATAGCCGACTATCTCTCATCCCGTAGTCGAAACCCTTAATATTCCTGGACTATTAAGGATTGTAGGGAACAATAGAAAAACAACAAATTATTATATTTCTTACATTGTATGGTAAAAAGTTTTGATTTGGATTCCGATTTTCAGGCCAATGATTCAAAATCTGATTTGTATTTTTGTCACCGTTCAATATTGTCACATTAACACACCTATTTGAAACACCATTTGAAACACATTTCTAGGTTAAACATTTTATATGATCTCCAGTATGGAATATTCTGCACAATCCTGTTATCCTGGACCCGTAATTTCGAGAAGGTCTCTGTCAGAGAGCAGCCGTTCCTAAAGGGTTCCATAGACATCTTCAACTCGCTGGTGGAGGAGTTGCTCCCGACGCCCGCTAAATCACACTACACGTTCAACCTGAGAGACCTAAGCAAGGTGTTCCAGGGTATACTGATGATGGATCCTCATTTTGTGAAGGTCAGTGGACGGAATGATGTTTGTTTTTTGTGTTTATTACGTGGTTACCAACTGTTTCTTTATATTTGATCGGGTTTTTTTTAGATAGAAATGTCATAAGGAAATGTCAACCGTAATAGTAAAAAATATGGGAATAAATTGTTGAGTAAGAGTCAGTAAGTCAGTAAACTTTTAGGTGAAGAGCCTCGTTTGTCGCTCATGAGGATCATACGATTTTCTCAGGCAGCAGTGTTGATTGACAAAAATCCTGTTCCTAAAATTTTAACTATTAGGTATACTGTACTTTACTCCCACCGTTTATCTATATATCAGGGGTCCAGTTGCTGGCGTCCGTAGGCGAGTACCATTTGAGTCCCTACACGTACCCACTGGGTGGTGTAAAGGAGCAACAAGTTCGTTCGGAGAAATACTGCCTCCACACCTGGTAACCCGTCGCCGAGCAATGATGCACTCGCAATGCTGTGTTCCGGTGGAAGGGTGTGGGTACCGGTGAAATTACAGGCTCATGAGACATCCCCGCCTCAAGTGACGGGCGCAACGTGATGCGTTTTGGGACTTTTCTTACTTCGGTAGAGGGGAACCCGAGTCGTATCATTGTTGTTTATGGGCGGCGGTAACCACTTAACATCAAGTTGGCTGTCAGCTCATCTCGACATATTAATCGCATAAAAATAAAAAATCCCAATCAGTTACAAACATTTCACTATGTACCCGCTAGGTAGAGACTGAGTTTAAAGCTTGCTCTGAAAGTGTTCTCATACTTTGGTCCTAAATTAGGTATATTAGGACCATCAGTCGGTCATACATCATACACAGAACAGTATGTATTATTTAGTTCGGTGTTTTAGGATGAGGACGATGTGATAAGGCTTTGGTATCATGAACACCAGCGCGTGTACCAAGATCGACTGGTCAGCGACGAAGATCGTAAATGGTTTGTCAAGTGAGTAATCATGAGGTCCACCAATGCCCACTTATCATTATGGTGGCACTACTTCTCTGGACGAAACCCTTTTAGGGTTGCGTGCCAGAAGTTAGACGAGATCTTAGTAGGTACTAAGGCTACAGCGTCTGTCTGTCTTTAAGAACCATATGCCAAATATATAAATATATTTCTGGAAATTTTACACGGCACCATCTAGCCCCAAACTAAGCATAGCTTGTACTATTTGGACCAGATTACTGAAACAATACGTATGTAAAATCTATTTACCCACTTTTATCACACTAATATTATAAAGGCGAAAGTTTTGTATGTATTTTTATTACACCTTCACGCTCAACGGATTTAGATGAAATTTGGTACTAGGGTAGCTTATATCCTGGATTGACACATAGGGTACTTTTGATCCCGGAAAAACTGTGGGTAATACCGCAGGCGCAGGTACTAATACCACAGATATAATAATACTATAAATGGTTTTGATTGGTTTCTAAGGAAATGATTAGTGGGTTTTTGTTTTAGCTTACTTAACAAAAAAATCAAAACGGAATTCGGCAAGAAACCTGAAGAGGTTGTGGGGGGCAGACTGATGTTGTTCGGTGATTTTATGGACATCGGAGCTGATGATCGCAAATATGCCGAGATCACTGACAGGGAAGAGGTAATCTGCCGTTTCATCATCACCATGCCACACTAGGTGGAGTTAGCGTAATATGTGCTCTTTCCATTCTTTCTTCCAGACGACATAAGCGAAAAAATATTTATTCACTTATTGAAGTTTAGCAAAGTCGTACCAAATATCACCTCTTTTCAGATCATATATCTATCCTACGTTTAAAGATATAAGATACTACGTGAAAGTATAAAAGATTTGAGTTTCCAAGTCCGACTTACCCAGAAGATAAAATGGTTATATTTTCAGCTTGACGAGATCCTGACTCATTACCTCTCAGACTACAATATGAACACAACGGTGCCTCTCCAACTGGTGTTGTTTGATGATGCAGCCGGTCATCTGTGCAGGGTAGCTCGTATCGTGAGGCAGCCGATGGCGAATGCTCTGCTTCTGGGTATGGGAGGATCTGGTGAGTACATCACCACTAGTTCCAGGTGGTGTGCGACGACGCAGCCGGTTACCTATGCAGGGTTGCTCGTTTCGTGAAGCAGCCTATGGCTAATGTACTCCTGGGCATTGGAGGAGACAAAAGCTCAAAGTTATAGAAGAATCTTGTTAGGATAGGAGAATTTATTTAATTCTTGTTGTAGCAGAACGAAGTACCACACTCATACCCTGCACATGGATTTCTTGTGTCGCAGACGGCATGTATTGTACAAACAGAAAAACAACAGCAAACACCCAATTTTTCAACAAATTTCGTACAAATCAAATCTGGGCACCTCGCTTCAAAGAGCTACAACCTACTAAGCCACGGAGCCGCCATTTTTATTTGACTACTGTTAAATTAATTTGGAATGTTAGGTCGCCAGTCCCTTTCCCGGTTGGCTTCCCACATGGCGGAGCTGACCTGCATCCAAATCGAGATCACGAAGGCGTACGGGCAGACGGAATGGCGAGACGACCTCAAGCAGACCATGATGAAAGCGGGCGCCGAGAACAGAGGCATTGTCTTCCTGTTTTCCGATGCACAGGTTTGCATAGATATTTGACGTAATACAATAACAATAATCTTTATTGTAATAATAATAGATATTAGATATAATAATAAATATTTACTGCCTAGTCGTATGTTCCACTTAGAAAAAAGTTTTGGCTGGCAAGCACACAATACTGTACCCGTATATTGTATTAATAACTGTTCCCCGCTACTTTATCCTAATTTTTGTAAATATTATATCATTATCTCTCCTAGATCAAAATGGAGTCTTTCCTCGAAGACTTAAACAATATCCTGTCTTCCGGCGACGTGCCCAACATCTACGAAGTGGAGGACCTCGATAAGATCTACATGTCTGTGAGGCACGCCGTGATGGAAATGAACCTGGCGGCTACGAAGACGAACCTGTTCGCTTGCTACCAGCGCCGCGTGCGGACCAACCTGCATATTGTGGTCGTCATGAGTCCGATTGGAGAGGTACGATCTTAATACCTTCAGATTTTTACTCCACTTGCCTATAATGAACTGCTCCACTGCACTAGATAAGTATACGGTTTCGTTGAATGATGTTTTCCTTCAACGTTCCTAAATGTGAACGAATTAATTGGACTTCAGGTTAAGTTTTTAACAACATATTTTATACTACTGATGTGATGGGACAAGTTAATAGGCCCACCTGATATTAAGTGGGGTTGTCATCTCCGACGCGAGCAACTGGTCTCCTTGCCATGACACAATAGAAAGAGAAATAGCTAGTTGAATCGATGTGACGTCCAGATATTCCGCGCGCGCCTCCGCCAGTTCCCGTCCCTGGTGAACTGCTGCACCATCGACTGGTTCAGTGAGTGGCCGCGCGCCGCGCTCGACTCCGTCGCCACGCACTTCTTCACCAACATGGACGATTTAGTCACTACGGACGAAGTCATCGAAGCCATGGTCGTGAGTATCTGTTCTTCTTTTTCTTTTCGTGTAATATTTTCTTATACTTATTCTAACGGTTGTTCCGGCAGTCGGTGTGCTGCTTCGCGCACCAGAGCGTTGTGGACGCGAGCACGAGGTTCCTGGCGCGCCTGAATCGGCTCAACTACGTGACCCCCATGTCCTACATGGAGATGTTGGGCGCGTACGCAGACATGTTCCGCAAGAAGCAGATGGCGATACTCAATGAGAGCAACGCCCTGAAGACTGGTCAGTAGAACATACTCATCGCCCTACTCTAGGATTCCTTGTCTCGCAGGTGCCATGTACAAGTTCGTGCTGGGGATCCAGTTGCTAGCGTCCATAGGTGAGTACCCTTTGAGTCCCTACACTTACCCCCTGGAGCAACAGCAATTAGCAGTAGAACTTGTGCAAAGTCGGAGCAGTTGCTGTGTTCCTATGAGACGGAACGTCACCATTTAATTTCACCGTTTGGGGACGTATGGCTCATACATATTTATCCAAGGTCCGTCCGTCACACAACAATGTATTGTGTGTGACGGACTGCTGTAATTCTGTTTAACACTATTGTCATCAGTGGTGTAAAGGCTAGTCCAACTAAATAAAATTCGGCACATATATTTTTTTCTTTTATTTTGCCAAGTTACACGCTCTAGTGACTTATATGCTTGTTGTTCACTTTGATAATCAAAAGTATTGTCCCAGATATTCCGATAATATTTTTATATAATTTAGGTCTAAACAAGTTGAATCAGACGGAGGTGGAAGTGAAGCAGCTGCAGATCGAGCTGGCCGACCTAAAGCCGCTGATGGAGAAGGCGGCCTCGGAGACCAAGAAGGTCATCGACCAGATCGCGATAGACACGGTACGGTAATTTCATATATGATATCACAAATAGTATAATCAAAGTTCTATGACCTGTGACTTTTTATTCGCCCTTTACATGTTTCTTTTTAAAACGGTAGGGTGTACTCTCGTTCCAGCCTGGGCAGATGTGCGATCTCAACTTGTCGCGGTAGTGGGAAACGATCTTTCGCTGTTGACAATTGTCTTAGCCATGGTCAACAGCGAAAGATCTTGGGAGGCCGTCCAATCCTTCTGCGAACAGGTGATCTCGCAGAAGGAGGCAGCTGAGAAGGCAAGGGAGCAGGACACCCCTCACCTTATCAGGCGACGAAGGGTAGGCCGCAGAAGGCAGGCTTACGAGCGCCGCCTGCCGCCCTAACGAACCTCCGGGCGACGGGTTGGGGACCCTGTCGCCCGACGGAAGAGTTTCTCCATCGAAGAATGGCGTACACGCGTTCCGGTGCGCCATTAAAAAAAGGGAGGATTAACGCCGCTGGGGCCGCGGAAGAGTGCAAGCCGTTCCCGTAGCCCCAGCAATGGGCGTCTAGAAGGGACCGTGGGGTTTTTAGCCGGTAAGAATCCGGCATAACCCGTCCAACGTCCCCAAGGGGGGGCGGGTACCGATGAAGGTTTTCCCCACGAAAAAAAAAAAAAAAAAAAAGGGTGTACTCTCGTTACTTGTTTCGTTTAGGTTGTAGGTACAAATGAAATTGCAAGCTTAAGTCTCAAAAGTAACCTAACCATACTTTGGAGGTATGGTGATATCTTCTCATAATGAGACTTCCCTCATTATCAGAACTGCATTATTAAAAGCAGAATATATACTCTGTTCCTTTCATATTTACTACATAAGGAAATTATAAAATTCCAGGCTATCGCAGAAGAAGCCAGGATCAAGGTGGAAAGGGAGCAGGCTGTGGCTGAAAAAATGGCAGCCGAGACCACGGCCATGGCGGAGGACGCTCAGCGAGACCTGGGTTTGTTATACGTGATATAGCTTATGGCATCCGGTTTGCCCGAGTGGACACATCTACGATTAAAAAAATGCTAGAGCCTTATTTGAATTCATTTTTACAGTTTCGACTCAATGTTACTTTGAAGACAAGACAGTATTTCTCAGACCAAACTTGGCACGACACACACGACGACGAGATACGTTTGTGGTGGTTTATGGTTAATGGGTCGTAGTCGTATGGTCGTCTCTGAGCGTGAACAACATGGTCCAACAAAAATCTTTCAATTAATATCATGTACACAGGCTTCGGGTGTGGTTATCCACAGTATGTAGCCATGCTGCTAAACGATTCATCATACATAAACATGGGAGTGAAAGTACTGAGGTCAATCCTTTGCTAATGTATAGTTTTTTGTCCCAGACGAGGCGCTGCCGGCGCTGAAGGCGGCCGAGAATGCGCTCAAGGAACTGAACCGTAACGACATCGTGGAGGTGAAGGCCCTGAAGAAGCCGCCGGGGGGCGTCATCCTCGTCATCGAGTCGCTGTGTGTCGTATTTGACATCAAGCCGATCAAGGTAAGTAACTTATAAACATTAGAAGCTAGTACAGAAATACCCCTGGGGCACCACGCTTTCTGAGAAAGCACATTAAGGCAGACCTTGTACTTATACCATATTGTCCAGGAACCGGGCGCCACGTTCGGCGAGAAGGTTCTGAACTACTGGAAGCCAGGCTCGCAGATGCTAGCGGACCCAACCGCCTTTCTCGACTCCCTCATGAAGTACGATAAGGAGTCCATCACTGAGAACATGATCAAGAACCTCAAGCGGTTCATCAGTAACCCCGACTACCAGCCGGAGAAGATCCAGAAGGTGAGTGATCCATGCGGTGATGACTGTTCCGTAGTCCCGTCACTAATATTATTATAATATATATTAAGTTTTAACGCATTATAATGTATGGAACAGGTGTCGAAAGCGTGCCAGTCGCTGTGCATGTGGGTTCACGCTATGTTCAAGTTCTACCACGTGAACAAGGCGGTCGCACCCAAGAAGGAAGCCCTCGCGCGCGCCGCCAGGGAACTCGCGGCGGTCGAAGGTCAGTACACTCCTGTCCACTAGGGATTGTTTTTTATTTATGCGAGTAAGTGACGGAATGAGCTGATGGCCCAACCAGTGGGCTGATGGTTGAAAGTTAAAGGATCAAAGAATTCGTGACTGTGACGCATCGCTTGCTTGGAACGTAAACGTATCCACGTAAAACACACGGCCGTTTCCACGATACAGCCACACGTCATTTATATTTCTCATGATGCTGTCCATGTTGTATTCTCTCGGAGAGTCGTCAACGCTGTCTCTACTGACTTGTCGTGACTTGTATGTTTGCAGCCGTGTTAGCCAACGCCAGGGCGAAGATGCAGGCTCTGCTGGAAGGCATCACCAAGCTGAACGCGTACCTGCAGGAGAAGGAGGACGAGAAACGCAAGATGGAAGACGACATTAACCTGTGCATGGCCAGGATGGACCGCGCTAACAGGTGAGCTCATAGCTCTCGACGGCTTCGTGGCTTAGTTGGCAGTATCCCTGCCATCGAAAGTCCCTTCGAAGTCCCGGGTTCGATTCCCGGCCGGGACGCACTGTGGCGAGCTAGAAGTTTGTTCTCGGGTTGTGATTGTTTGTCTTGTGTTTCTGTGTTTGTCCATGCCATCTGTGACAGAGAATCATAGTGTAGGGGTATGAGTTATGACACTGAAGCCAGATATCCAGGATAGCCTGGATATAGCCTGGATTAATGCACATACTACTTTTGATCCCGGAAAACCGCGGGAAAAGTAAAAGTAAAAATTAGTTACTTGATAGCTGATATGTTTGCTTCCAGGCTCCTAAACGGTCTGTCTTCTGAAAGAGTGCGATGGATCAGGACTATCAAAGAGCTGGAGGTGGCGAACGTCAATCTGATAGGGGACATCCTGATCAGCGCATGTAAGTTGGCATGTCATGTAAGTGTATGTAGAAGAGACTTATACCATGTTTGAAGATCGCATGATCTCTCAGATACACATTTTTTTTAAAAAAAATGTATCCGAAATATTTTTTGATTCAACGGATATAAAACGGAAAACTCCCCTGTTTCAGTGTTCAGGGGAGTTTTTCCCTAGGGTGACCAACCTCAGTGCGCAGCTACAATTTAATGATTCAGTACAAGTTCGTGTTGGCGATGTTAAATGAGTATCTTATGATTTGGCAGGTGCTGTCGGCTACGTGACTCCTTTCACTGAAGAGTTCCGACGGGAGCTTCTTGGCCTCTGGATAAACCACATGGAGGTAAACCATCGTATCTGTAGGCGATATAAAAGAAACTGCGTCTATTTGATAACGGCAGGAGAATATTGAAGGGTGCGATAGGAGATTTGAAACTAGTATCTTCGATTTTACAGAGCCACACTGTCTCACGTTCGTTCGCTACGCGACATTCGTTCTTCTACTACCCTACGTTCAACATAAAAATGAATCACTGTTCGCATCCACCCTCAATACTCTTCTTATTTATTATTTAATAAAGTTGCCAACAGATGGCGGCACAAGTAGCAAATAATGAAATTAAAAAGTATCAATAAAAACATTACTCGATAAAAGTAGTTAAAATTACATAAAAAATAAACAAAATAGTTCTAGGACGTGTGTCGCCTACAGTATCCTTATGTAGTATAAAATAAAGTCGCACCCGCTGTTTGTCTAGCTTTGTCTTGTGTTTGTCCATGCCATCTGTTACACAGGGAATCTTAATGCAGTGTGAATGTGTAAACGTTTGTTATTATTAATATTATTTATTAGGTACATAGGAATCACTGGCACGATACCAATACTGAAAGAGAATCTACGGCCAATCGCTGTGACCCCGCTATACAGGCTTTCTAGTGTGGGGAACAGAGATTTTTCTGTGGTACAATTTTTGTTTAGTAATCCGAATGTAACAGTAGATATAGTACCTTTTCTTATTTTGAACAATTAAAGTGTTTTTATTATTTATTATTAATATTGTAGGAAGCAGCTGTGCCGCACACAGACGGAGCAACCCCGCTCTCAGTATTAGGAGATGCGGTTCAAATCAGGTTAGTACAAATACGTTTACAAACACATATTTAAATAAGTTTGTCTGGTATTTTCTTGCCACTACATTTAATGATAACTAATCACTGACTGTAATTTGACATATCCGGTGCATGTAATGACTTTTTTGACGTTGACTTTGACTTTGACTTTGACTTTGACTTTGACTTTGACTTTGACTTTGACTTTGACTTTGACTTTGACTTTGACTTTGACTTTGACTTTGACTTTGACCATGATGGACGCCTCCGGGTTTATCGACGAGTACAACCGGTACAAACGTGCCATCCGAAATGAAATCGTCACTCAGTGGTCACTCATTATTGTATTGTGCAGAACCTGGCAGATGTACGGTCTGCCGCGAGACCCTCTGTCCGTGGAGTCTGCCGTCCTGATGTGGAACTCTCGGCGCTGGCCGCTCATCATCGACCCTCAGACGCAGGCCAACAAGTGGATCCGCGCTATGGTAACAAAAATAAATAATAGCTTCCGCGTAGGTGCGGCTTGAACTTGGAGATTGCTTGCCAGATTGATCATATAAACTGAGAAGAGAAATCCCATTTTAATCTCTATAACGGACGATACACAATGTGACCTGCTCTACTCATACCTAAGTAGAGAAAGAGATAGGTAGGATCTCCCACTCCGTCTTTGAGAGATGGTTTTTGTTGATTCTTTTGCTTGTGATAAACAAACTCACATTTTAATATGTATAAGAAAAAAACGTAAACACATTTATATTACACCTCTGCACTAGGATTGCCTGAGTCGCAGATGTCATGGACAAACGCAGACACACAAGACACCCGTGACCCGAGACACCTAAACTTCTTGCTCACTACACAAACTGTGCCCCGACCGGGAATCGAACTCGAGACCCCTCGCTTCGAAGGCAGTACTACTACCAACTAAACTACAGAGCCGTCACAGAGAAAAGATGCTGTTTTCGGCTCGTTCCATAACTTTTGTCATGGTTTCACACAGTGATAGAGTAAGTCTTAATATTCTTCAAAATTTCAGGGTAAAATCGAAGGTCTGGTGGTGTGCAAGCCTAATGATAGGGACCTGCTCAGGAACTTCGAATCAGCGCTGCGGTTCGGCAAGCCAATACTGCTAGAGAATGTGGGCCAGGAGCTGGATCCAGCCCTTGATCCTGTTCTGAAGGTAAGCACTTACTCTCGGGAAGTACTGCCCACACATATCCAGCATTCTTCTTCTTAAGTAGCCAACTCTAGTGTCCGAATTTTACAAACCGCCCGAAGGCCTCCGACATGGCTTATTGAGTAATGGGACCGACATCTTAACGTGTTTAATCCTAAACAATCTGTTAAAAAGTCTTGAAGTGAGGTTTATGTTAATTACCATTATCTAATCTACACATAATAATATAATAAAGTCAGTAAAGTCAATAATACCTCACGGTGTAACCCGCTGTTAGCCATCCCACGGGAATACTGCAGATTTCCGGGATCAAAAGTAGCCAATATGTTAATCCAAGATATAATTAATCCTGGTACTAAATTTCATCTAAATTCGTAGAGCCGTTTGAGCGTGAAGGTGTAATAAACTTACACACATACATACAAACCTTCACCTTTACAATATTATTGATATTATTGTGTTAAAATCATTCATAATTATTTCCAGCGGCAATATTTCCGCCAAGCGGGTCAGATGGTGCTCAAGCTCGGTGACTCGCTGATTCCGTTCATGCCAGGGTTCCGCCTGTACATCACCACTAAGCTGCCGAACCCTAAATACACTCCGGAGACCTCCGTCAAGGTCCAGGTGGTGAACTTCGCTTTAGTGCCCAGGTGATTGCTAAATTACTTTTTACTTTTACGCTAAGACGGGGATTGTCACTGGCACCCACAACCTTCCACCGGAACACACGAGCACTACTGCTTGGCGGCAGATTCCAGGTGTGATGGCAGTACACCTCCGGACGAACATGGCACAAGTTCTACTGCTACAAGACAAAGCCATTCTGTTATGTCTAAAGAAATAGATTTTTATATTTCTTTTAAAAATAAAGATCTTTATAGCCTGCACCACTAGATGGTGATGCAAATAGGCTGAGATGATGAAGAAGATAATGTAATTTGACAGTGGTCTGGCAGAGCAGTTACTGTCAATAGTAGTGGCCCAAGAGCGACCCGACCTTGAAGAGTTGCGTGGACAGTTGATCGTGTCCCGCGCCCAACTCGCCTCCCAGCTGGCAGAGATGCAGGCAGACATTCTGTACGGGCTGTCCAACAGCGAGGGCAGTCCCGTGGATGACTTGCCGCTTATCTTGACTTTGGAAGCTATTAAGATCAAGAGTGCTGAGATCATCGTGAGTACCATTACTGCAGATTTGCGTTCTTCAGGGCCATCGATGTAGATAAATACTCATTAGACTAAGTAGGATTTTATTAGCTTAAACTATTAAGCTAAGAGAGCGTGGTGGCCCAGAGGCATAGATGCCAACTTCCAATCTGAAGGTCGCTTCAAACCCACAGGTCAAATGAGTTTTTCACTAGAAAAATATATGTGCGTATAATTATAATACCCCGTTCCAGAAACGGTGACGGAAAAACCTCGTGAGGAGACTGACATGTCTTGGAACCAAAAATTCGAAGACATGTGACATCTACCAATTCGGATTGGGCTCCCGTGGTGTCATGCGCATGTGATTTCACTGGCTCTCAAACCCTTCCACCGAAACACACAAATGCGAGTGCACCATTACTTAGCGGCAGATTAACAGGGGTGGACGCAGTACTTGTCCGGGCGAACTTTGCACAAGTTCTACTGCTACTTTTTGTTGCTCCTTCAGCACCATCCAGGGGATACGTGTAGGGGCTTTAAGGCTATTCAGGATGCAAGCAACTGGAATAGAATGGGCACGTGTACCGTTTCCACGACGCATCTTCGGGAGCGTTGACTCGAGGTGATGCCCCATCTAAGGCTGGATTTCCGCACAGTCTCATCAAAAATACCAACAGGTTGTGTATTGTGGTGTTCTCTTTGTAGATAAAAGTGGAGGACATAGAGCGCACCACCATAGAGATAGACTCCGCCCGCAGCGGTTACGTGCCGGTGGCCAACCGCGGGCAGATCCTGTTCTTCTGCCTGTACGGGATGTCCGCCGTGGACCCCATGTACCAGTACTCGCTCGAGTGGTTCGTGAAGCTGTTCATTCGCAGCATGGCCGAAACGGAACCCAACGGTTAGTTCCTACTTTGTTTATGAATAATTAATCAGTTTCAGGTCTTCTTCTTTCGAGTAAGTTGGAATGTTGCTTGACTTGAGTGTTATGTAAAGAACATCTAACCAAGCTTGGCCATGAACGCTTCATAACAAAAAATCTATTATATATATACAAGGTGTTTCAAAAAGGTGGGACTGCCCAAAAATAATAAATGATTATTATATTTTACATTGTATGGTAAAATAAAAGTTTTAATATGGATTCTGACTTTCAGGCTTATGTTTCAGTAATTCAAAATCTGATTCACAAAATACAGGGCTTCTACAAACGGCTTGCAAAAATATATACAACTTTGTTTAAATGTAATTTGGAATTTTTCATGCTTGTCTATTTTTCTCAATAATTTCTTGTTTGACAGAAATTTATTTCGAGAATTAATTCTCGAAATAAATTCGTCCGTCTCTTTGCTTTTGTTGGTTACCGTGGGAGCGTGGGCAAGGCGTGACGAATGATGCCATCACCTCTTATCATTGGCACAAATAGCTAACATATAATTTCACGCTATGTTTGCCTGTATTTTTCGTGCGTGTTTCTTTATGACATGTGTAAATCACATAATATGGTACATTATTTGTACCTTTCAGAGGACATAATCGAGCGGGTGGACATAATAATAGAGCACTTCACGTTCCTGCTGTACCAGAACGTGTGCCGCAGCCTGTTCGAGCGGCACAAGCTGCTGTTCGCGCTGCTGGTCTGCATCCGCATCCTGCTGGACAAGGGGATCATCAGGCTCGAGGAGTTCAACTTCCTACTCAACGGAGCTAACATTTTACACGTAATACTTTACTATATTTAGACGGCTCCGTGGCTTAGTTGGTACTAGCTCTGCCTTCGAAGCGAGGGGTCCCGGGTTCGATTCCCGGCCGGGGCATACTTTGTGTGGTGAGCATGAAGTTTGTTCTCGGGTCTTGGGTGTCTGTCTTGTGTTTGTCCATGCCATCTGCGATACAGGGAATCCTAGTGCAGAGGTATGAGTGTGTAAACGTTTAACAGTTTTTTTTTTTTAATAATTATGTTCCGGTTGAACGTTGTGGTTGCCGGTGAAATTAAATGCGTATAAGACGTAGCATCTCCGTCTCAGGTGAGGGACGTGACGAGGTACCTGGGTATTCTCATACTTCGGGATGGACCTAAGTCGTTTTTCTGTTGTTATGGGCTGAATTAACCAACATCAACATGAACTTTCGTAAATTTCCTTGTACGACGGAAACGTTTTTATACCACGGCAGACTAAACACGTTTTCGTGTATTTTCAGGAGTACGAAAACCCAGAGCCTAAATGGGTTTCCACCAGGATGTGGCTGGACATGCAGCAGATGGCGTCTCTCGACACCATGCGGCCGTTCGTAGAAGACTTCGCAAATCAGACAAAGTTTTTCAGAACTTATTATGACGCGTGGAATCCTCATAAGTGAGTTTTCTTCTGAAAATACAAAACCGCGGTTCTCCGGAATCAAAAATAGCTATGTGTTGATCCATGATACAAGCTATCCTGGTACCAAATTTCATTAAAATCTGCTAAGCCGTTTGAGCGTGAAGGAGTTACAAATATACACATCACGCACGCATAAACACACAAATAAAAACAGAAGACAAAGACAAGTACTATTTTTCTTCGTTCAGTGTAGTTTTCAACCGACTTCTAAAGGATGAGGTAATCAATTCGTGTCTATATTTTTTATTTTCCTTACATTTGTCTTCGTCATTTATCAACCGTATCATTAGGACAGCATTGAAGTCGGTTTCTTTGATATTTTTTTTTATCGTTTGTTCTAAACAACAAGCCTTTATCTTTATTTTGATATTCCTTCTAACGCCGTCTGCATGGATGTATTTATGTATACTTTCAACAAAAAACAACTAAATTAACTAAATAACATTTATCTTCGTCACATAAATACTTGTCCTGAGTGGGAGTCGAACTCACGACCAGAAGGTAGAACTAATACCGATGAGCTATGAGGCCAGTCAATGTTAAAAATTGAACAAAAATGGCTTAGTTGGTAGTAGCCCTGCCTTCGAAGCGAGGGGTACCGGGTTCAATCCGGGGCATACAAAAAAAAATGGATTATACTATTCAATGGCCTATTTCAGACTTCCTTATCCGAAACCGTTGGACTCACAACTGGACGCCTTTCAAAAGCTGTTGGTGCTGAAGTGTCTGCGGCCCGATAAACTGGTTCCAGGCTTGCAGGTAACTGAGGAGACATCACGTGTTCATTTCATGTACAGCTCACGCTTCTGCGAGTTTTTTTTAATGTGAATAATTGAATAAACGAGTTGAGAGCCTACTTGGTGACCCCCGCCTATTACAACAGTATTACAACTCGGTATAATATTTGGATCTTACACTGAGTCGCACTCATCCTGTTGCGTCCCCGAGACGGGGATGATACGTCTCATGCGCATGTGATTTCACCGGCACCGGAACAAAGTAATGCGAGCACTACTGCTTAGCGGCAGATTTCAGATGTGGTGGCAGTGCCTCTTCGGACGAACTTGGCACAAGTTCTACTGCTACTTATATAGTACCTACTTTTTTAAATACAAACATATAATATATACTAACACCCAGACATAGAACAAACAACTATGTTCGTTAAACAAATGCTTGTCCAGGTTGGGAATCGAATCGGACCCCCTCGCAGCACAGAAAGCAGAGTTACTAACGACTGAGCTGAGATACCATAAAATATTTAACAGAATAGCTGTTATGGTTAAGTTTGATACTGTTTGAAGCTATCATGATAGGAAATGATTTAATTTACAGGATTTCGTAGTAACTGGCCTGGGTGGTAGATTCGTTGAGCCACAGCCGGCAGATCTGGCGGCTCTCTTCGCTGAGTCTGATAACCTGGCTCCCATCATCTTCGTGCTCTCCACTGGAACCGATCCAGCCGCAGGTATGTTATACCTAGGTTGTTCTGACAATTGTTAGCCGCAGTGAATACAATCTCTTTTCTTGAAACTATTTTGAATTGACGGTCAACTTCTCAAAACATCCACAATAACTTGTTTTCAGATCTGATGAAGTTCGCGGACAAAATGAAAATGGGCAAGCGGTTTGAGAGCATCTCATTGGGGCAGGGTCAGGGTCCTCTGGCCGAAGCCATGATGAGGATCGGGTGCGATTTCGGGAACTGGGTGTTTTTCCAGGTGACCAGCAATTCACAATTAACGTTTACACACTCGTGCCCCTGCGCTGGGACTCTTTTTTGCAGGTGGCATGGACAAACACGCAACACCCCAGAAAAATTTTCACGCTTGTCACGCGAAGTTACCACGTACGGAGCTACGGAGTTTTAGTTTTTTTTTAAATTAACTCTTTTACACAAGTAACATTAAAAGAAAAACAGTAACTATCAAACAGTTGTAAAATGTGCTCTTTGTTATGTTCTGTAGCAGCGAAAACAAACAAGGGAGAATTCTGAGAATGTGCTCAAAAAGAGTTGCCATATAGATTATATAAAAAAATGTCGAATGTCCAGAACGTAGAAAATATTAATTTGTATAGGTATAGGTACAAAAGTAACTGAACCATTGAATTCAAAATATTATTGCCATATAGTTTTGTGCGAGAAGCACGCAATACTTTTTAGGTTTATAGAATGTGTGCCAATATATTACACGTAACATCGCCGTCTCATAATGGATGCCGGTACTAAGGCAAGAGCCTCGAGTCCTGGTGGAGAATCTCTTAAATAAGCTGTTCGTTCCAGAACTGCCACCTGTCCCCGTCATGGATGCCGGTGTTGGAGCTGAACGTGGAGCAGATCCAGCCGGAGCTGGTGCACAAGGACTTCCGGCTGTGGCTCACCTCCACACCCTCGCCCTTCTTCCCGGTCGCTTTGTTGCAAAATGGTGGGAGCCCTAATATTGCCAGGGTTTTTATTAATGTAGAAGTAGAAAGATGAGAGCGTGGTGGCCCAGGGACGCAGACACTGACTTTCAATCTGATGGTTGCTGGTTTAAATCCACAGGTGCACCAATGAGTTTTTCACTTGAAAAATTTATGTGCGCAATACCACATTCTCGAAACGGTGACGGAAAACATCATGAGGAAATCGGCATGTCTCAGAACATGTGACATCTACCAATCCGGACTTCTCGGCAGGTTTAATCACAAAAATCGACCCTATGACCCACAGCGCAGAAGGCGGGCCTACTACCAACTAGCCTCTGAGGTCAGTTAAGCGACAGATGCGAACCAACTCGCCTACAACACAAAAAAATTAACGTCAACTATATTGAATCCAGGTTACAAAATGACAGTGGAGCCACCTAGAGGCATAAAGGCAAATTTACTGAAGGCGTACATGAACCAAGTGCCGGATTTTGCGGATTATATGAATTCGACCGAGGGAAAAGTGCCCAATTTTAAGGTTTTGCTTCAATTTTCTTATAAATCTTACGGTTTAGTTTAGTGGTAGTTCCTGTAGGACAAGTTGTTCTGAGGCTCCCAAACTAAATAACAAAACGTGGTTTCGTCCCACCTAGGCAGAAAATCTGTCGCAGATTTCACCGATTTTCTGTGATGTAGAAGGTACACCTTGTAAGTTAAGTTGTAGATTAAGGCATTAATCTATTTTCTCATCCCATAATGTTTATTCAAACTTTGAGGTTTATTTTCATCTACGGTAAATTTCAAGGCAGGTCTTAAATTCTAAACCATTGAAATTTTTTAACTATGTCTGGGGCGTTGGGGCGTTTTAGGTCATGGTCAGAAGATTCCAGGTCACTTGAGGCGAAATGTGTGTGTGTGTGTTTGTGTTTGTGTGGATGCATCGAGGAAATGTGATTGTGTGTATTAAGAAGTTCTATTGCAACCGAATACATACTAATAATTCCTTCCCAACAGTGGCTTCTATTCTCACTGTGCCTGTTCCACGGAGTGGTAATTGAAAGGCGCAAGTTCGGCCCCCTTGGGTTCAACATCCCCTACGATTTCACCGACGGGGATCTCCGGATCTGCATCTCGCAGCTGCACATGTTCCTCAATGAGTATCAGGAGGTGCCTCTCAAGGTGAGTGCTGAATATTTGTGCATGTTAACAATAAATCAGGACATATACCACCTGGAGCCGTTGTGAGAACCCTTTGAATCCCTATAGGGGTTGAGGGGTGGTGATAAATGAGCAATAAAAAGTAGCAGTAGAACTTGTGCCAAGTTCGCCCGAAGAAGTACTGCCTCCGCACCTGATTATCTGCCACCAAGTAGCGGTGCACTCGCATTGCTGTGGTCCGGTGGTAGGGCGTAGGAGCCGTGTAATCACATGCGCATGAGACGTAACATCCCCGTTTCGTGTGACGTCTGTAAAGGGGTGCAACTGGGGTCTTCTCATACTTCGAATGGGGGGAACCTAAGTCCTTTTGTTTTGTGCGGAGGTAACCGCTTAACATCAGGTGGGCCTCCGATCGTCGTGTCAACTTTGTTACACAAAAAAGTGCGATTATTGATGGATGATATAGTTTAAAGCATAATATCCACGCGGACGAAGTCACGAGCAAAAGTTAGTAAGATATAACATTTGCACACTTAAAACTCCCGAATACACCACACTAAGAATTTAGGCGTTACTTCGCGAAAGTTCTTGTTAAGATTTAATTTAATGGAGGTGTATAAAATTATACCAGATAATTTAGGTCTTTTAATGTGTTGTGTTCATTTCATTACGTATCTCTCGAATAGATGTTGACGTATACGGCTGGCCACATCAACTACGGCGGCCGCGTTACCGACGACTGGGACCGGCGCTGCCTGCTCTGCCTGCTAGCAGACTACTACTCGCCGTCCGTGCTCAGCGAAAAGTATTTCTTCGACGAGAACGGATCCTACAAGCAGGTATCACCATGAGTGTTCCGAAATTCAGTTGTGCAAAACACGAGAGAGACAAAGCCAAAGTGCGGATAGAACTCTCTTTGTAGTATTCTGATTGGTCCACGTCGTGTATCGTTCTGCGCTGCATGTACAGTAGAGGCAGGTATTGGCCGCAAAGTCTCTTTGTCTTTTTATAGAGAGAGATCAAAAGCCCGAGGATTCAAAAAAAAAATCGCACTACTGCTACCAAATCTTATGAGGAAGGGGTGATTCCGTGGAAAAAAAAAAACTATATATTCACTACAATTTTATTAAGACAAATAAACTTGATTTATCTTTAAACTAAAAATAATTTGAATGAAATAAAATGATATCATTTTCATGCCTATAAAATCTTCTCTTTCTCTCTCTTTCTCGACCGGCGTGATTGGAAGACGAAGACTGAAGTAGACCTAGGTGACAGGGGCAGTACTACTGTCCCTATCATCTAGTTATACTTCGGTCTTCTTACTCATTCAAATTGTAAAAAATTTAGCAAGACAGCGTGGTGGCTCAGGGGCACAGACGCCGATTTTCAATCTGAAGGTTCAAACCCACACGTGCATCAATAAATATCTTACTTAAAAAAAAAATATGGGCGTAATACCACGTTCTCGCAACGGTGAAGGAAAACATCGTGAGGAAACCGGCATGGCCGAACCAAAAATTAGAAGCCATGTGACATCTGCCAATCCGTAATGGGCTCCCGTGGTAGATCAAAGCCAATTCACTCTCAATTATCGAGACTAGGCCGGTGTCCCTGCAGAACATTAGGGGCTGGTACGGTACTGCAGTGTAGGATAGGCAAAAGTAAGATGAAGAATTTTTTTTTATGTGAATAAGTGACGGAACGAGTAGAGGGCCTGCCTGATGGTAAGTGGTGACCCTCGCCCATGACAACAGTAATGCGTGCGACTCAGTATGAGTATGAGATCCAAGTCTTTACTGAGTCGCATTCATCCTGCTGCGTCCATCTCCCGAGACGGGGATGATATGTCTCAAGCGCATGTGATTTCACCGGCAGTCACACCCTTCCACCGGAACACAGTAATACAAACGTACACGTATAACAGTACGATAATTGTGGTTTGTTGTTAGCAATCGTCATCGTTGACCGTGGACGACTACACGCGGTACATACGCACGCTGCCGCTCAACGACGACCCGTCGCTCTTCGGACTACACAGCAACGCCAACATCAGCTACGCCATGGCCGAAACCAACACTTGTCTTAGTAAGTTGCATGAGCTCATCTTTACACATGCCGGCCAGAAATAGATTCTTTTTTTTTTTTTTGAGTTTTTGAAGATTTTGCTTTCCAACAGATTTCGGTCAACCAATTCGATTCTTTTTTGTTTTTATCACAGTTCACCATTTATCAACCAAATTGAAAAATATTATTTTTATTTGAAAGAATATATTTTCAGATTGCTCCCATAGAAATCTCATCGAGATGAGTTCAACAGTTTGGACCAAATTCTATGTTTCTCTTTCCAAATGGTATGGTACTCCCTAAGGGCGAGAATAGGAGATGACATGATGTATTAAAGTAGACTTACTCGATTTTTCCAATCAGCCTATTATTTTTCTTTATTTTTTGCCCAACTCTGGTGCCGGAGACACCAAGTTGCTCGAAGTCTGAAATGACTTATTGGCTATTAGTTCCTTTAGAATAAACTTCAAATTAAATGATGAGATTAATTGATTAAACAGATACGTTGAAGAATCTGCAGCCCAAAGAAGTGTCCGGTGGGGGAGGGCTGTCCGCCGAGGAGATGACGGAGCGCGCTGCTAAAGACATTCTGGCCATCGTGCCCAAGCCCATAGATCAGAAGTTCATCGCTGAACAGTAAAGAATTTTCTAATATTTTCTTTGATTTATAGGTCGCCATGCGGCCAAATAAATTGACCAAATGTACATGAAGGTGAACAAAGCCGTGGGCTAAAGCTCGATATGTATATACATGGACATTTCACACAGCGCCACATAATTTTTCCAATCGGATTTTTTCAAGGTAAAAACGCCAGAACTGTTTCTAAAAACAATCAGGAACTGTAGAACTCAGCTGCATGCGAAAAGAACACCCATTTATTTTTTATCTGTTGCACAATCATCTGCTAATTAACATCCATATTCGTCACAGAAATGCTTGTCCTGGGTGGGAATTGAACTCACGACAGCGCATAAATATTAATAAGGTTGCTGATGGTAACACTCGTGATTATTTCCAGCTACCCCGTGTCGTACAAGGAGTCTCTGAACACAGTACTGATGCAAGAAGCCATACGATACAACCGACTGCTCGGCGTCATTAGTAACTCGCTCAAGTATGTATATACAGTTATTATATGCCTGATGGCCCACCTGCTTGGTGCTTTAGAGGGTCCAGTTGTTCGCGTCCGTCGGTGGGTACCCTTTGAGTCCCTGCGTACCCCTGTTGTGGTAAAGGAGCAACACAAAGTAGCAGTAGAACTTGTGCAAAGTACGCCCGGAGAAGAACTGCCTCCACACCTGGTAACTAGCCGCCAAGTAATTGCACTCGCATTGCTGTATCCCGGTGGAAGGGTATGGGTGCCGGTGAAATGGTTTATTGCTATGTTTTTGTATATTATTAAACAATTTGTCTTATTGGTTTCAAAATGGTCACAGGGATCTGCTGAAAGCGCTGAAGGGGTTGGTGGTGATGTCTGAGGCGCTAGAAAACATGGCTGCCAGTCTGGCTCGCAACGCGGTCCCCCTCATGTGGAGCTCCAAGGCGTATCCCTCCTTGAAACCTTTGGGTAAGACAACAAAACAAACAACAGTCAAAACAACATCGATATACATGTTAAGATTGATAAGATTACAACAGTCAAAACAAAATTGATATACATGTGGTTTATTAATGTAAAAAGTTACAGTACTTAAATTATAATAAACGTTTACACACTCATACCTCTGCACTAGGATTCCCTGTGTCGCAGATGGCACGGACAAACACAGAAACACAAGACAAACACCCAAGACCCGAGAACAAACTTCATGCTCACCACACAAAGTGTGCCCCGGCCGGGAATCGAACCCGGGACCCCTCGCTTCGAAGGCAGGGCTAGTACCAACTAAGCCACGGACAAAAGTTCGATAAAATAAAAAAATAAAACATCTACTTAAAGAGATATAAACATCTTAGAATTCATCAGTATGAGTTTGTATTGGGAGAAGATTCTTCTTAAGAATTAAGACAAAAGTATAATTTATAATATAGACATCTTAATTCAATCCTCGTTATTAAACATTAGAAAGACTAGCCTCATAGCTCAGTTGGTGGTAGCTCTGCCTTCTGCGCTGCAGGTCGCGGGTGCGATACCCACGGACAAGCATTTGTGTGCGAACAGAAATGTTTGCTCTGTGTCTGGGTGTTAATATGTTTTATATGTATTATATGTACTAGCTGCGCCCCGCGGTTTCACCCGCATAGTTCCCGTTCCCGTGGAGAATACGGGGATAAATTGATTTTATTTTTTTCGTTAATTTTCCAATGTTTTAATAGTTATTCTGCTATTCGGGACGGAAACAAATCCCACAAATCAAAAACAATGGCAATCGGTCCAGCCGTTCTCGAGTTATAAGTGTTGTAACAAACACGACTTTCTTTTATATATATAGATTTTATAGAAACCTCAAAAATTGTAGCCTATATGTTATTCTGATGTATAAGCTATATTGTGGTAAAGTTTCATTCAAATCCATTCAGTAGTTTTTACGTGAAAGAGTAACAAACATCCATACATCCATACTTACAAACTTTCGCCTTTATAATAGTGTGTATTTACAAAAAAGTACTATATGTATTTTATCAGTTATCAAGTATCTAGTACTATATGTATTCTATCAATTTCACATTTTTTTTAGAAAATAATGGGATATATTTTCATGGACACACAAACTAACCCCAAACTAAGTATAGCTTGTAACATGAAAAATGTTGAAATATGTCCATGAATTATTACTTACCATTATTTTTCAAAAATAAATGTGATTTTGAGCCGTATCACTCGAGTCGCGAACCTAGAAACTCGATCCCATTGTTTCAAATAAGCAATTTAGAAATTAAATCAACATCGCAAACTTATTCCATTTGGGTCACAGTTATTTGATACCTTGTTATCCCAAGGAAAGTAATCATACTAATGTTACGAATGCGAAAGTTTGTCTGTATGCATGGTTGGTGCTGCACGCCTAAACGGCTGAAAGGATTTGGTTGAAATTTGTCAAGAAGGTAACCTGGCTTATTTTTATTTGGAAAAAGTGAAGTAATTTTTAGTGAATTTCAATTATACAAGAAAGTTATGCCGAAAATTTCCGAAAAACCGCGGGTAAGACCGCGGGACGCAGCTAGTAATTAATAAATACGACTTATCTTAGATTCAAATTTCAGTTATACTTACCGTTTTTAATATTGATTTTATTTATAAAACAAAAAAGAGATAAGTTCTGAACATAGTGACTGAACTTGACCTAATATTATAAGCTGGCTTAAAAAAAATATTTAGGTGTGATTTGTGGCATTTGTTGAAGCGGCGTGGACCAAGGACCTGTGCCTCCGCGTGGGGTTCATGCAGGGCTGGGCGGACGCCGGCATCCCGAAGGTGTTCTGGATCTCCGGCTTCTACTTCCCCCAGGCCTTCCTCACCGGCGCGTTGCAGAACTACGCCAGGAAGAACATCATCGCCATCGATACCGTGTCTTATGCTTTTGAGGTCAGCAAAGATCTCTTCGAGAGTGTGGTGGCCCAGTGGCACAGACGCCGACTTTCAATCTAAAGGTCGCTGGTACAAACCTACACGTGCATCATTAAGTTTTTCACTTGAAACGTGCGCAATACCACGTTCTCGAAACGCTGAAGGAAAACATCGTGAGGAAGCCGGCATGTCTTAGAACCAAAAATTCGGAGACATGTGACATCTACCAATCCGGATTGGGCGCCCGTGGTAGATCACTCTCAATTATCGACAATATTAAAGTTTTCTGACTGAAATATATCATGGTTAATGTTAATGTTTGTTTGTGAACAGGATCATGGTTGCGAATTGAAAGCAATCCTTCTATTAGGGGTTTCTTGCTTATTCTTCCCCATGGAGGGTCGGATAGGGTTTGAACAAGTGCTCAACTTAGTAACAAACGCATGCTTTTGTAGCTACATATTTATTTTATGCAGAAAGTATTTTGTTTTTGACTCTGAATTGTATGTATCGCGCTGCAGCCGCTCGCAGCCACTCCCGCCAAGAAGCCGGACGACGGATGCTGCGTGCGCGGCCTGTACCTAGAGGGCGCCAGGTGGAATATGGGGGACATGTCCCTGGAGGAGAGCAGGCCCAAGGAGCTCCACACAGGTGAGACCTGACCAACAGGCTCTCGTCTCCGTTCCAACCTCTAATATCCCCCCTGCGGATTCACCGGCCTACTCTCCATAATTGAGAGTGAATGGGCTTTGATCTACCATGTGAGCCCAATCCGGATTGGTAGATATCATTTTCTCACGATCTTTCGAGAGCGAAGCTTGCTCGCCCGTGTAGTTATATTTATTTATTTACATAAATCCGAAATGAATAATATTATTGTTGCAGATATGGCCATCATCTACATGAAACCGGAACAGAACCACAAACTCCAACAAGGCCTCTACGAATGTCCCATATACAAGACCCTGGTCAGAGCCGGCACCTTGTCCACTACCGGCCACTCGACCAACTACGTCATGACCATAGAGCTGGCCACGCACAAGCCGCAAGCGCACTGGATCAAGCGGGGAGTCGCCTTATTCTGCGCTTTAGATTATTGAAAAGGTTTAGCAGTGGCCCCAACTGGCTATGGCTGGTCACTCATTCAACTACATCATAACCTTAGAATTGGCCACGCACAAGCCGCAAGCGCACTGGGTCAAGCGGGGAGTGGCCTTATTCTGTACTTTAGATTATTGAAAATGTTTAATAGTGGCCCGCTTTTGGCCGCCACTCACCGCAACTGTTTATTTTGTGATTTAGATTATTAATAGATTATTTGATCATAACTGACTATGCTATATATTATGATAATTATAAGGACTCACCGCTCGCAAGCTGTACGTGCAATCTAACGAGAAGTGCTAAGCCATAAAACGGGCCACACACAAGCCGCAAGCAAGGCGTGGCTTTTCTGTGCTTTTGATTTTGCGCTGGCCACATCAGGTCACTAGAGTTGCATTACAAGTGGCGGTGTTCTGTGTTTTGTAAATAGTGATTGATTATGTTGAATAAAGATTATTTTATGTTTTTTTGTGTTTTATTCACTGAGTACCGAGAACCGGAAGTAGGAATTTTAACCATAACAACGAAAAACATTGCTTTTGATCTACTAAAATAATCAAAATCCAAAATCTATACAAAATAAATAAAATTGAAGTGTCTGTTTGTAATGATATTATAATAGTTTTTTACTAAATACATATTTTGAAAGTACGTAAGGTAGTAAAAAAAAAAATATTACAACCTCTTTTGCCTGCTTGTAAAAAATTTACAGACCGATTTTAACGGCACTTCCACTGGTAGATAGCTGATGATAGACTGAATGAAAAAGAAAAAGTATTGGGGTTTGAGCAACAAGATTTATATATTCCACGCGGACGAAGTCGCGGGAAACAGCTGGTATGACACATATGCGTTTGTTAACAGTACTACCATTGTATCACGT
The DNA here is from genome assembly GCA_921293045.1 of Aplocera efformata. Lineage (NCBI taxonomy): Eukaryota > Metazoa > Arthropoda > Insecta > Lepidoptera > Geometridae > Aplocera > Aplocera efformata. Next base: position 9,178,327 of record OV121058.1, on the reverse strand, counting down.
TGAAATTTCTGTGAGGTCAGTCTAACAATTGGCTACCTAAGTTGTCGCAGTTGGCATGGACACAATGTTATGTAATAATTGCCACACTGAAATATATATGAACGAAATGCTTATCGTCCACGGAGATTAATTATGCTCAACACATCTTTGAGACGTTACTACCAACTTAAGTCCCGAAATTAGTTATTAGATTTTATTGCCCAATTTTGTCAAGCTCGTAGACACTTCGTCTATAAAAGTTGGCAGTAATTAGTGAAAGCCAATCTTCAGGGATGCTCGAGCTAGTTTTGTATTAGCAGGGACATGTCTATAGGACGAGACAAGTTAAAAGGCTTCCATAAAACCCTAAATTCCGCCCAAAACCTGTTTCATTCTGCCTACTTTGACTTGCAAAGCGATAATTAGACCAAACGATTCTTCGTTCAATTAAGGAATTACAATTTTTGCTCAGTTTCATTACGGGGGGTTTGATCCCGTTTGGTTTTAAGGGTAGGTATTCTGATTATCTCTACTATCTATTACTTATATTATAAGAGAGAATCAACGTTCAACGTTCAACCAACGTCAACGTTAACACACTCACACCTCTGCTCTAGGATTCCCTGTGTCGCAGATGGCATGGACACACAAAGAAACACAAGACAAGGGTTTTTCTTTCTGTGTTTGTCCATGCCACATGCAACACGGTAATCCTAGTGTGGGTATGGGAATCGAATCATTTATTTATTTAATTACAAAACGTGAAACGCAGAACACTGAACAGAAATGCGTTTAAGTTTCCAAGATCTGCTTCCATTCCCAATAATAAGTTTAACCAGCTCGATCTCAAGTGTTCTTGAACATAAGTTTTGAGAATAGGAAAGACTCTCCTCAAAGTTTTGATTCCTATTTGCATAGCATTTGTAGAAGAGATATGCTTTAGTTTAAGAAAGCTTCTTTACCACCACCAAGGGTGCACGTGTAGGGACTCTGAGGGTAGGTTGCGAGCAACTGCACCCCCTAATATAATAGATACAACTATGTATATATAAACATAAATTTTTCACAATTGCGACGTGGCTTCGCAGTAATAAACATTACAGAAACTTTAATGAAAATTAATGGCCTTGACGTATTCAAAAATCTCATAAGAACAATTAAAAATTAATTAGCGTTCAACAAGAGGGCCTGTGGAAGACATACAATGAGACCACACTCGACCCAGCACAGAGTAAACAATATGCCTAGGTACAGAAGGAACTGCGGAAGAGTAAAACACCGTTCCCGTAGCCCCTGCATAAAGGCGCCGAGCAGGAACATCAGGGTGGTTTTAGTCGGATCACGCCCGACATAACCTAAATTATTATTAATTTTTCTGTTTTTTAGTGTGTGCATAATTTATTTTATTTTTATTATTATTATTTATTTATTAATTAATTAATGGATGTCATGTCTGAAATAAATAAATAATTATTATTATTATAACCGCCCGATCCTCCCCCGGACTGAGCGGTATACGACGGGGATGATACGTCTCATACGCATTGCTTTCACCGGTACTCACACGCTTCCACGGGAACACAGTAAGGCGAGCACTACTGCTTGGCGGCAGATTCCAGGTATGGTGGCAATATAGTAGTAGTATAGTTGCCAGTTGCTTCGCGCTGGTCTGTACCGTATAACTACGTTCAAGAGCTTTTTTTTATTTGACTGCTTTAATTTGCTCTCGTTGGTTCAGTAAGCCGCATAAATGTGGTCGTTTGGAGTAGGTACAGCTAGTTGTTGTCGCTTCGCGTGTCCAAACCTACCTACTTTGCTCGAACAATCGCGACCGTCAACAAATCAAGTGATATTAAAATAAAAATTCTTTGCAATTATGGTCTGCAAAGTTTTTGTGTACAGCTTTATTAAATTAATTCTATTCCGAGTTTCATCCAACGCAATTCGTTCATCAAGTATTATTTACGACAATTTAATAGGATTCATTACTACGCCAGGTTTTAAAATCCGAAAATTTGGGTTCGGAATTGTTTAAGCCATCACCAATGAGTTTTAGGTCGAAAATGTACAATGAGAATTTTGTAAAACTGTATGATGTTCGGTTGTTTTTCTTTATTTTTATTTATTACATAAATGAGCGTGGTGGCCCAGGGGCACAGACGCTGACTTTCAATCTGTAGGTCGCTGTTGGAAAATTTATATGCTCAATAACACGTTCTCAAAACGGTGACGGAAAACATTGTGAGGAAACCGGCATGTTTTAGAACCAAAAATTCGACGAGATGTGACATCTACCAATCCGTATTGGGCTCCCGTGGTAGATCAGAGGTCATTCCCTCTCAATTATCGAGAGTAGGCCGATGTCCCTGCAGTGGGAACATTAGAGCCTGGTACGGTAAACGAGAATGTCTACACCGTCTTTTAAACCGTCACAAATGTTTAATGACAATATTGAAGTATGTTCCTTTTTCGAACTTTTATATCACTCAATTGATTTATTTATTGTTGTTTCTGCACTGTCGCCGTTTCGGCATGATTGCCTAATAATACATTAAAGAACTGAGAACAAATTTTCAACGCGCAAAGATTGCGCCGGCCGAAAACCGAATCTGGGACGCGTCGTAAACGAGAGAGTAACTAGGCAACGCGGCGTATACATTGGTGTATTCCTAAATAATCCGATTCTCTCCCGTGTTCCGTGCAAAAACAACGAAATTGGCTCAACATCTTCCTACATCTCATTACTTTAATAAGCTGCGTTACCTATATCCTCGATATGTTCACTATATCCGCGATATGTTCACTATATCCGCGACACCATGTAACAACTATTATATATCCTCGATATGTTCAGCATCTTGTCTGAGATTTCACGCGATTACTTTCGCAACCAAATGTATTTTAAAGGGATACAATGTAGGGGCGGTATTTGGAAGTTTCGAGAGAAATGTTTTCTTAGGCTCTTTTATTTCTTTTAGATTATGTTCGGAAAAACCTTACCTACTGTAAATAAAGTATATAACTACTGATCTGATGCAACGAGCTGAAGGCCCAGTTTGTGTTAAGTGGTTACTTCCGCCCTTAGGTCCTCCTCGATCCAAATACGAGTCACCCGAGACGGGGATGTTCCGTCTCATGCAGCTGTGTCACCCGCGCCCACACCCTTTCACCGGACCTGCAATACAAGTGCATCACTACCTGGCGGCGTATTACAAAGTGTGACTTAGGTCTTCTCATACTTCAGTCAGGAAGACTTAATTCGTAATGCTTTTGTTATGTTGGTAACCACTTACCACCAGGTGGGCCTTCAGCTCGTTCCGTCACTTATTCACAAAAAAATATTACTTTATATTGTCGTATATTTTGGTTCAGTATCTGACGCCGACTGTACAATATACGCAAAAATGTTATCTGTCGACTGGGACCGCGGTCCCAATACCTAGTGGTCCCAAACAACGGAACCCTCCAAGCCAGTTGTCCAGTTAAAATTTTGTTTCTATGTTTGTTTCTTCATAATCTTATCATTGCAAGGTTAAAGCACTTAGCTACAAAGAAGGTTTCCTCAACAGTCTGATTGTAACCTAGCTGTGACATTTACATTTAATCTTACACAAAGAAGAAATGTTTAATGACATATGTCTCAAGAACTGAGGGGTCGTTTATCACTAGGTCCATAAGGGTAAGTATGTTTCTGGCGTAGTTTTTAGATATACGGGCCGACAGAGACAGGGTACGGCAAAGAGATTTTTTATAGTTTTCTTTTGTAATCAAAGTATGTTATGTGGTTACCTCCGCCCATAACAGCAATACGACTTAGGACCTCGAGCGCAGTATGAAGACTCAAGTCGCACCCCGTTGCGCCCATCACCCTGTGACACATTATATTATACTCACGAATATGTTTACTTGTGTGTGTAAAATTTTACGTGTCCAAATGATACATGAGATCTAAAGGAATAAATGAGTTTATAGTTATTATTTATTTATTTATTTTATTTTACAATATAATTAATTATTATTTATTTACGTGTCACAGTAGTTCAAAATTTTTCCTTTTCATAGTAATGTTTCTGTAATTTTCGTTTGTAACGAGTATTTGCACTTTTTTCAAGTAGGTTTCATAGCTTAAATGAACTTTACCCTCGAAGCGAGGGGCCGGAAGATTTCCCTCCGGGGACGGTGGTGAGCATGAAGTTTATTCACGGATTTTGGTTGTTTTTTGTGTGGCTTAGACAAACACAAAATAATGTATGTTTATCTATGCCACCTACGATACAGCTTATTCTAGTGCAGGGTAACAGGGGTCAAGCTTTTATAAATTAAAATAAACATAAAGTGAGATACCCCGATATGGCTTGGGGGTGTCGATATTATACTAGCACAAACATTGTCGCACCCACGGAACTGCAAAGTATTTAGTTAAGACTCGAATTTGAAATTTCAAATCTTGAGTAAAAAAATGTTCTTATTTTTATTATTGATTAAAAAAAAATTAATAAGTTTGTTGGTTTAAGTAATAATATATTGTTGACTAGCTGCACCCTGCGGTGTTACGCGTGGTTGGTCATCCTGTGAGAACCGTACAATTTTCAGGGATAAAAATAGCCTATGTGCTATTCTAAATAAGATAGTATGACTGTTGTTTGTCTGTTTTTAACGTTTTGAGCTATGTTGTTATAGTTTTCTTAGTTCATGTCTGAACTGGACATGTATTTGAACTGCTTCGGATTTGAACCACCAATCTTCGGATTTGAATGCCCAATATTTTGCATCAGCCACGACGTCTGTCTTTGTAAAAAGCAGTAATCTTTGCGTGCGTCGGCACACGCTAATGGTAAATCTCATTGATGTCATTACGTTAACGAACGCGAAAAATTTGAAAAAAAATATATTTAGTTGATTTTCCTGTGGGCGGAAAATATATCGGAGCAAGGAAAAGATATTAATTCTTCCAATCATTCCATTGAAATGGTTTCGAGATACTCTGTACCTAAGTAATCCTGCTTTTGAAGTGAGAGATTCCAGATGCAAATAAATTGGCAAGTTTTTTCTCAGACCCTGGTTGTTTGTGCTGTATTATTAATGCCACTGTGGCATATACGACACGGAATCCTACTGGTGGTGTTTTTTAGGTGACCTGATGTTAAGTGGTTACCACCACCCGTAAACAAAAAATATGACTCAGATCTCCTACGTAACTATGAGTAGACCCGTCACTCTGAGACGGAGATGATCCCAGACGGCCTCAAGTGCATGTAATTTCACTTCGCCCACACCCTTCCACCGGAACACAGCAACGTAACGTAACGTTTAGACACTCATACCTCTGCACTAAGATTCCCTGTGTCGCAAATGGCATGGACAAACACAGAAACACAAGACAAACGCCCAAGAACAAACTTCATGCTCACCACACAAAGGATGCCCCGGCCGGGAATCGGGACCCCTTCGAAGGCAGGGCTAACTAACTAAGCAACTGAGGTAGATTACCAGGTGTGGAGGCAGTACTTCTCCGGACGAACTTGACACAAGTTGTACTGCTACTTTTGGTTGCTCCTTTAGCACCACCCAGGCACGTGTAGGGAATCGAAGGGTACAAGCCTACGGACGCGAGCAACTGGACTATTTGTATGTATAGATTTAATATACTAATAGCACCATTTATGTCTGCATGTCTGTACGTCAGTGATAACGTATTATTGCTGACCATTCATAAAAGTTGCTGAGTCTTTATTACTCCCACTTATAAAAGGTCTGAATACACCAACGTTATTTATAGACCACTCTACGTAACAAAATGAAATTGAAGAAATAAAACTATGAAATCCTCGCATTGTAGGTCTGTACCTATTCTTAAACTTGTTGCAAACGTTACCTTACCAGCCTCTAATATTCCCACTGCAGGGACATTGGCCTACTCTCGATAATTGAGAGTGAATGGGCTCTGATCTACAACGGGAGCCCAATCCGGATTGGTAGATGTCACATGCCGTCGAATTTTTGGTTCTAAGCTTACTATAAAATATCAGATTACCTAGATGACAAAAAGGCTTGGGAATTAATTTGCTCCACTCCAGACGCAGGATCATATTGGCGAATATGTAATACTGTCTCCGAGGGGTTTCTTGTCTGTTTCTCCTATCTCTGTCTGTTGTCTGTTTGTCCTCAGGTTGGTCGGTGAGGGTTGGAAGATACGTAATCTTAACAAGTAAGAATAGTTAAAACATTAAAACTGACTGTAATTTGACATATCTGTGTGCATGTAATGTGCCTAAAGAGCTCCTGTGACACGTTATATGCCCACGAATGTTTACTTTCTTGAATGGATAATTTCTCGATAAATGGACTACCCAACACTGAAAGAATCATTCAAATCGGACCAGTAGTTCCAGAGATTAGCTCGTTCAAACAAACAAACAAACAAACACTGCAGCTTTATAATATTATTAAGTATAAACATGATATATATGAGAAAATAATTGGGAAACATGACGGCTTATTAGAGTGTCGTGCCGTGTGCCGTCACGCCACACGAGTCAGATTTTAAAGTTAAACCTTTTTTAGGCGCGTTGGGCATTTTTTGAGATGGGAACAAACCATTTTGAACTCTCGTCTCTGTTACCGTCACCGTTACCGACAACTCTGTATATAAGTAACTGTGTGTTGTTTTTTTAGTGTGGTCTGTTTTTTTCACTTCTGTCGGCACTCTCGCAGTGCCACTGTTTTTCTTTAGGCTCAAGCAGGGAACGAGCTGGTGGCCCACCTGATGTTAAGTAATTACCGCCACCCATAAACACCAGTAAGACTCAGGTCCTTTATTACCGAAGTATGCGAGAATTTTCGGTTGCTTAGGCAGTTACCAAAAACAGGATTGGAGGATAAATTAGGAGTCTACTTAGGATACTGAAATAACATTGGATGATGCATTCACTATGTTATCAATTTTAATTGATTTTATTGATTATATTATTGAAACAACATTTTAAGTCTTAAGGAGAAACTTATCGCTATGACTTATCTAATTTATTTATATAATCATAAAGTTACGATTCCAATAGATATCCATCGATAAAATTGACATCCTACACTTTATTTTTAACATTTTATGCACTACGTATTTTATGATCGTAATATCGGTCTCTTCTTTAAAACTGTATTATTTTTAAAAGTATCTACCATATTGTTTCTGTTTGAAATGAACAAATACATCTTAAACTCATATAATTCTTTCATGAACTTAAAATATTTTATAGTTCTAATGCACTATTATTATGGTAGGAGCAAATAATCGTTTACTTGTACTATTATTTTGGCACTACATATATTATTATTATAATACATAAGTAAGTTTTGTAAATAAGTTAAACCCATTCTATATTTATTTATTTTTTTGTTATTGTTAGATAATATTTCAAAACAGAATCTTTAATAATCTTAGTTATTATTGTTTAAATATAACGTATAAATAATCTTATTGTAATTTGATGTTTTTTTAAGTAAGTTTTTAGTAAATTTAAGTGAGGTATACATTACATAACAATATGAATCCCAGCTGTGTAAAACAATTGTAAAACATAAGCAAAGACTAATTACCATAATTATATAAATCGTAACTTTATGTAGATAACTATTTCTAAAAGCAAATAAACTTACACGGTTCCAGAGATCTTCACATTTTAACTAACAACAGATTATAACAATACTTTACAAAAAATATATTTATCTACAACATATTTTAAAAGGTCCAATACTGATACGGTTTATAATAGGTCTTTAACTATTTATTAACCGTTTTGCCTAATTAGTACTATTAACTGTATAACTATAGTATTATTTGGATATAGAGTTTGAAGTAAAACCATAGCTTACAATTTATAGTAGTCACTCCAACAAAATGGGCATTTCCTAGGTTCAATCATGGGTAAGAATAATTTTATTGGTTGGGAAAATTATTTCTCATACAATAACTGAATGAAAAATATAATAAAAAGAGAACAATTTAGGCATATGGACTATGGTAGTATTGTATAAAATCCAGTTCGTCAGCATAAAGTAATTTGGTACAATTTTGCTCAGAAATTTACGTGGAATACATACTTTACTAATAAAACAGAAATAACCTGAAGTTTAATTTTTGTTGTGAAAATTGGCTGGTTATTTCACAACAAAAATTGTTTAAACAATAAATGTACTAAAATATACTACAAGTGCATTTTCAAACCAAACTTAAAGATCGGTGATAATTTAGCAACTGAGAGAGATCTATCAATAGTAGTGTAACCGAGTCTTTAAAATTCCACGTAAATTTCGAAAAATAATAATTTAGACGTCATAGTAGTTGTCTCCGTCGTCAGTGACGTCATCTCCCGATCTCTTGCCGAGTCCGAAGCTGAACCTGTGGAGGTCTCTCTGCCGCTTCCCCAAGCCGAAGTTGAACTTGCTGCTAAGCCGCTTGCCCAAGCCGAAACTGTACGATCTGCAAAGATATTACCAATAAATAACAGTTGTGACTGTGGAAGCCCAATCCAGACCATGCCTTATCTACTCGTCTGCCCTTTGTGCCCTTATACCTGTACGGGGGAAGATCTGAATATGGCTACCAGTAATGCTATTGAGGTAGCCAAATTTTACAAAAACCTAATTTACGTTTGGAATGTTGACTCGAAAGTAGAAGGAGATCAAAGAGCGTGGTGGCCCAGGGGCACAGACTTTCAATCAGAAAGCTGCTAGTTCAAAACCCAAACGTGCACAAATAAATTCTTAGTTCCTTCACCTTTCTGACGGGTTCGCGGTCCACTCGAAAACAATTTGTAAAAACAATTGAGTTAATATTAGGCAAAGTGACGCAGCCATATACGAGTATGTATAAGTCTATAATAACTTAGTTAAACGTGCGATAAGAGTGCCAGGTTTGTCTCAAGTTTTATTGTAAGTTACCGGACTGGCATAATTCGTTTGCATGTGTGCGTGGCGGCAGAATAATCACATAGAACGCAAATACATACATTGTTTTTCAGCTTCACCATTGAGCGATATTTTGTTTGGCATTCTCTTTCTACGCCTTTATTATGGGGAAACCTGTTATTATTATATGGATCACAGTTATTAACGTTAGGGCCGGTATCCACCAAAGCAGGGGCAAGTTAGGAGATGCGGAGAGCGGCGTAGCTGGCAGTGCTGTCTCCAATTGTAAATGAGGTGTGGCAGACGGGAACCGGGAGGGAGGGGGCACGCATCTCACGTCTACGCTGTACTGTGCTTATATAGGTAACTGATTATAAAAACGAATAAACTGGCTTCACAATTTCTAGGCGACTGTGAGTTTGTTTGTTTGTTACACTTTCAAGCCTTAAAAGCCGAGAAAAGAACTACTCAATTAATTATCATAAAATTTTAAATTCAATTATCTTTTATGCCGAAATAATTAACTAAATCTGCATTGGCGCATTATAACGTCAACATTAATTTATCTAAATAAATAAATTATATTATAAAATATACATCTATCACTACAAAATATATATTCACTATAAAAACATTACAATTAATGATAATATTATTATAAATGCGAGGTTTGTCTGAATGTTCCTTTTCCCTTATTTACCCTTTATTACCCTTTCACGCCTCAACGGATGAACGTATTTGGATGAAATTGGTTATGAAGGTATCTCATACTCTGGATTAGCGCTAGTAGTATATTAAAACGGTAGACTAAGAGCGCGGAGTAAGCGACCCAAGCGGCGGTTTAGCCACCCACCGCTTGGGCCGAATAATAATGTCAAGTTAATATCGTTAAATATTTATAACCATGTTTACGTCTTACGAAATAACTGTTCATTTATTATTAATTGGTTATTTACAAAACATCTCTCCGCTTTGGTGGACACCGGGTGGAATCTGTCGGTTATTATGTTAGCAACCTTCCTTTGTTCATGCGATTTTTGTTGTCAAGAAAATACTTAAAGAAACCTTTGGTTGAGTTATTTCTGAGAGAGCGTGTTATTTTCCACCACCGTTTCGAGAAATTTGTTGTCCTAATACGAGTATATGTAACACAAAAAATGTTTCTACGTGGTATTGCACATATATATATTCAAGTGAAAAACTCAGCTCAGCTCTAACTGGGTTTGAACCAGCGACCTTCAGATTGAAAGTAGCCTTCTGTACAGTTTGACGTGTCTAAATCAAAAGAAAAAAATGAGTTTTAATACCTAGCGCGCTTCCCCAAGCCGAAGTTGTAGAGTGGTATGCGTTTTCCCAAGCCGAAGTCGTACATCCTCGCCCGTTTCTCTTCCTCCGTGGATTCGTCCGCAAGCCGCTTGCCGAGACCGAAGCTGTAGGGGCGGGCGCGTTTCACTTCGTAAGTATCTGTGACAAAAAAAAAAATATAACCCCATCCTACTTTATCATCGCGGACATCTTGCAAAGCGCCATCTTGTCCTAAAGTAAGCACAGCTTGCATGGTCCAGATTACCGTACCAGCCTCTAATGTTCCCACTGCTGGGATACCGGCCTACTCTCGATAATTGAGAGTGAATGGGCTTTGATCTACCACAGGTGCCTAAGGTATTGTTATTGTACGCATATATATCTAAGCGCATGTTATGGCTGCCTATACTTAATTGAAATTATGTGTTTCGATAAAACCTTACATTCGATCTAATTTGAATATATAGGAAAAAAAAAAATCATTAAAGGTACAAGACTAGGTTTAAACTTAAACTAACATAGTAGGTAATAGTTAGTAGTTAGTAGACTTGACCTTGTAACCAGGGGATGCTGTGGTACTCCTCGTTCTAACTAAGTAGGAACTTGTATTTAGAGACGAGGGATCTCAGCTAGGTGGTCTTTAATAAATAAATAGATAGTATAGTGGTATTAAAAAAAACTTTACGATAGGTAAAAGCGGGAAACTGAGAGATAGTTTTCAGGCGATTACGCTTAAGCTGTCGATAAGAAGTAAACATATTTTCTATACAGATGACTATTTTGGTATTACTCGAGAAAATATCACTTTTTGGTGAGGCATGAAAAGGGACATCCTTTTATATAAACCGGTGTATCTTATCCCGGAATTTATCACGAATAACATGTTTTTCAAGAATGTAGCGGAGTGTAGAAATATATCGGCACGCAAATGGAATCCCTTCAGTAATAAAATTCAAAAAAACTCTATAACAATTGTTGGGTCCCTTACTAAAATATAAATAATCTTCATCTTGAGTAAGTGGTCTCTAACATGGGTTATAGGATAGCCAGGACCGACATCTCAGTTAAAATGCAGTTAAATGGTCACCCATCCATAACGGCTGTGGATTCACGATTACGAAACGCTTCGGATGTTGCATACAATAAATTGAGTTTCAGAGAAAGTAGATCTGTTCGCTGGTTCTATGACAGAACTCAGAAATGCGGTTTTGTTTTATTCATGTTATGAAAGAAATAATTAACTATTAACTAATTCAATATCATTATAATTTAATATGTTAGAATTGACATTATGGATGAAAATTTGATAGATTGTTATAATAGAATATAATTGAATATATGTATTCATACCTACATGAAATCATGAATGTAAACCCCCCATCCCCCCCGTCATTGTCGTGATCACGGTGTGACGTCACATATTTTTCAATTCAGAGGTAATTAAACTAAAAAAAAAAACAGTTTTACTATATTTAACCTTAACGTGTGATCTACTTTATGGATGGCTAAAGTGATGGTCCTCCACGACGTATCCGTCGACGGATACGTCGTGGAGGATGGCTAAAGTATAACGTACCTGGTTCATCATCATAGTGGTCGAATATCTCAGACAAGGCCTCCTGATCCATATCATCGGACACAGCTTCCTGCGGTTGGTTGTCTACGGACCGCTTGCCCAGCCCGAAAGAGTACGGACGAGACCTGGTAACAGATAACTCTTATAACTGGAAATCAATGGTGCAATCGAGCGTACATTTCATATAAATATATAATTTTTATATAAATTTAATATTTAATAGTAACAAAAATAACTCGACGGAGGATATATATTTGAGCCGTTTGGAGTTGAAACTTTAGGTCCTTAGGGACCCGGAGAACATAAAATTTTCAAGGGCTTAGCGGAGCGCCTTTAAGAGTCCACGTGCGACCAAAATGCTGGGTTTTATTTCGGGCAGAGGTTAAGCATTGCCAGCCAGCGTGGCAATGCTGCCAGCATTTTGGGCACGCTACCATCAAAGGATGACTTAGTTATATATTAAGAAAGGGTTTATGTTTTTTTTAAATAATTTTGTTAAATTTTACAAAAATAGTTCGCCAAACTGTGAAACAGTTGGCTATACACTGCTTTTCAAACAACTGTTCCTGAGTACGTATGTACTCACTTATATACTTAATGTGTCTTAGAATAATATTATAACATCATTAGTCAATGTTATTAATAATAACTAATCCTGTTATTATTCCAATGACAGCCGATTAGCAATAATAAATTTAAGACTTTCATTATTAACATCAGTATTTAAAAAGAGAAATTTGTCGCTTTGAAACATGAAGATGGAACACAGCACCAACGCAGTTGCGTTACTGCTTGTCGGCAGAAATGAGTATCGTACTCAACAACATTTCTTTATACCATAAATACCATTTTTTTTTTGTGCTAATTCTTCAAGTTTACTGTGTATTGCAAGCGTATTGCGTACTGCAACGAGTGGAATGCTTTGCCCAAGTCTGTGTTCCCCTACCACTGAGCTCCACCCTGGGAGTCTTCAAGGAACCTGCACAAGGCAGCCTGCCAGGAAACAGATTCATAATAGCATTGTCCTCAACATGGATTGTGCATTGTCCCCCGTTGTTAACTATACCCTACACCAGCCATCCCAACTCCTTTATGTACCGGAGAAGTACTGGTTTGTTGGCAGCACTGTTTCAACTTTTCCTCTGGCGATTTATCTATTAGTCTCTGTAATCCTTATCCTAATCTAATTTCTTTAGTGGCTCCGCAGTGTATGATTACAATATGCTATTATAGGGATAAACATCGTTTGAAACAACCGGAATAGGTAGACAAAACAAAAGCTAATATTAAGCAAATACCGTTTGCCCAATCCAAAATTGTATACGGGCAGCCGCTTGTACTCCGACACGTAGCTATAGGCACGCTTGCCAAGCCCGAAGTTGTAGTGAGGAGATCTCTTCTCCAGGGACACGTGGTCCTCATGGGGAGCCGGGGCCTCAGCTGCCTCCCCAGGGTCATGGCTGTCGTTCTGCACGTGTTCTGGTGAGCAGAGCGCCGCTCCGATGAAGAGGAAGTAGACGGGAAGAGACTTGTGCAGCATACTGGAACAAAGATATGTTTTTTAAATAAATTAACTGCGATGGTACGCTGAATGCGTGATTGGATGCCCAACACCCTTGAAGGCAAAACTAGCCGATGTTTCTTTTTTATACTTTGATAGTTACGGAACGAGCTGTCAGCTCGCCTGATGTTAAGTGGTCACCGTGACCCATAGAAAACAATAACACAACAGGTCCTCCCCGATGTAAGTGTGAGAAGACCCAAGTCGAATCGCGTTGCGCCTATCCCCCGAGACGGAGATGCGTCTGTAATATCACCGGTACCCACACCCTTCCACCGGAATACAGAAATGCGAGTGTACCGCTGCTTTGCGGCGGATTACCAGTTGCGGTGGTAGTAATTCTCCGGACGAACTTGTCAAGTTCTACTGCTACTTTAGGTTGCTCCTTTCGCACCCCCCGGGGGACACGTTCTGAGGGCACTACCTACGGACGCAAGCCACATGGGCCCCCACAAAGTTGTTTTGTATTATTCTTGTGGAATCTGGTTCAGTTTATGTTAACATAATTATTTGAAATTGGTTTAGAACGTGGCGTATCTTCCTACTTGTGTAATGAGTGGACGTATAAAATAATCAATACTAATTGGCTGTCTAGAAGAAAAACGATAACCGCCCTTTATACCGTCTCAAGTAAGAATATTTTGTTATGCTCCTAATCTTTTTTTTTAAACTATCATGGATATGAGATATATACCATGATTTGTGAGTTTTGTATCCCTATACTTTGACGCAGTTTCATACGTCATGAAACAAAACTCACAGATCGTGGCAAATATCTTGGATATTCGAATAATAAAGCTTAAACTGGTATAGAGAGTAATTTTCTCGCTACAAATGCTACGGTTAAAGTTCTCCTAGATAACAAGATTATCTTAGATCCTTATAAAAAAATTGAATCTGCGACCAATTAGCCACGGTGTAGTAAAAAGTCCATCATAACTTTTGTATTCTTTAGCTTTTGAGACCCATGCGGATATAATTCGTTTTACATCTAAATTGTTACATCCTTCATCATATTAAGGACTTTCATGCAGAAAATAAAATTACTACGAGTTATTACAGAAGCAAGTAAACGTTAGGAAATTCTCATATACCGCGTCATTTACTTTATTGCAAATCCGGAGCTTGCGGCCTTTTCACGATGGCGGCACACGATGCCCCTAAGTGAAACGAATCGTGTATCCGGTCTCATTCTTACGGGATTGTCTGTGGAACGTTTTCACTAAAATGTTGGGTCCTTTATGAACCGAATGAGCTCGCCTTCCGTCTAATTTACTTGTTAGTATTAGATTTTTTTTCCTACGCAATATATGACGAACGAGCCGAAGGCCCACCTGATGTTATCTCCCCCCATAACTACGGTAATACGACTCAGGCCCTCCCCACCGAAGTATGACCCACAGACGCCAAGACGGGGATATAACGCCTGAATTGCTTGTAATTTCACCGGCATCTACACCATCCCACCGGAATACAGTAATGCGAATGCACCACTGCTTACATAATTTGAAGAGACGCAAACTTAACAAATAAGACTATTTTAAAACTGACTGTAATTTGACATATCTGTAAGTACGTAACGTGATAAGGAGTTCCTGTGACACGTTATATATTCACAAATATGTTTACTTGTATGTGTAAAATTTGACAAGTCCAAACGATACTTGAGATCTAAAGGAATAAATGAGTTTGAGTTTGAATTGGCGTGTTTGCAAGATCTTATTTCTCTCTTATCCCCGACCCGAAATAAATCATTAGTCAAAATATATATAATTTACACTACAGTGGTTATTATCCTACACTATGATGCCTCAGTTAAGGCACGATCCAGTCTGATTGGCATAACAATATAATCTTACCGAAAATATATTCTCAATATCCACATTTATCTTTTCTGCTCATGTTTTCCAGTTAATTGCTTGCTAATGTTAATTCTCTGTCTAATCAGGGCAGACAGTAATGTATTTTTTGTTCTTTTATTCTTATTTTGATTATTATGTAACAGTTACTACATGTCTTTTATTTTCATTAATTGTTACTTGTTATATGACTGTATGTCCTATTTACATTATGCATAGTTGTATATTTTTTTATAGATTTGGACTGTTCTTTATTTGATATGATGTACCTATAAGGAAGGATGTGGATGGACCTATAAGGTGGTCTCATAGAACTTTCATGGCATAGTCCTACGGGCGACATATTACCCAATATGGGGATATAACGTTTCATGCGCCTGTGATTTCACCGGCACCCACACCTTTCCACCAGAACACAGCACCGCTGTGCAACGCTGGTTTGCGGCGGATTACCAGGTGCGGTACTTATCCGGACGAACTCGCTAAGTTCTACAGCTGCTTTCGCACCCGGGGCTCACGTGTTCTGGTTCTGAGGATTCTGAGAGTACGGACGCGAGCAACATGGGCTCTGAAAGACAGCAATCTGGGTCTTCCCATTCTTATGTCGGGAGGATGAGGATCGAGGGAGGGGGATTGGATTATGGGATGATTCTATCAATTGACATCGCGTGGGTCTTTAGCGCGATCCGTCATTTTAATAACATTAAAATGATATCAATTAACTATTTGGCTTAAACTTGTGAGACGTTGGAATTACCTCTTTGGACAGATTTGAACCCGTCGAGGAATTTGTATTGTTGGATATCTCAAACTTGACAAAGAGTTATTGAGTTTGAGCAGACGCGGTTTAGTCGTCAAACGCACATTGACCGCAGTTCTAGATTAATCTAAAACTAATTACGTAATCGTCTATTCTAGAGTAAAACAAGTGACAGATTTAAAATTAAAAAATACCCGCTACCTTTTTAAAAATGAAACATCCATATCGATATCAGTATACAACGGGTGAAGAAAAAATTCACTGGAAAGCAAAACATGCAATTTCGTTTACATTGATGACATATTTTTTTTACTTATTTTGATTTAACTACCAAACTATAAAACCGATTTTAAGTAAATTTCTTTGGGACCGAAGTGAAAGCATATTCTTTTAAACCAAAAAATAATTCCAAATTGGTTGATAACTGAAGGAGAAATGACTGACAAAAAAAAATACATCCGAATTTATAACCTCCCCTAGAAATTTGTTGAAAAATATGAAGATTTAGAAGAAAGATTGATTAAAAAAATATTGAGAATGTTTTAAAGACTTTTCAAGCCTGTTAATTATTTATTTTACCAATCAACTAACAGTATTCATTAAAAGGTACACAAAATTAAACAATCAAAAAATGTTTTTTTACTTACATAAACTAATAATATCCTTAGTTAATATACATATAAACTAATAATATAATAAATAAAGCACGTTTGCTTGTAAGACTTAATAGCCCTGCCTTCGAAGCGAGGGGTCCCGGGTTCGATTCTCGGCCGGCGCACACTTTGTGTGGTGAGCATGAAGTATGTTCTCGGGTCTTGGGCGTTTGTCTTGTGTTTCTGTGTTTGTCCATGCCATTTGCGACACAGGAAATCCTAGTGCAGAGGTATGAGTGTGTAAACGTTTTTATATTGCTATTATATTTAATGTTGAGAGCTAACGGTCCTTACATCTGTGTCTAAGTGTGCGGTCAGTGTGCGTTTACTGAGCGGGCGGGTTGCGTTTAGTGTGCGGGCAGGTTACGTTTAGTGTGCGTGCAAGGTGCGGTTGCCAATGCCTGCAGCTTCCGCAATGCGTACGTATCATCAAAGTTGGTGCTTAGTAATCTAAAACTTGCGAGGTCTGAGTTATGACGTCTCGACTTGCCCGAACCGGGTGGAATCGGATAATAGCGGTGGAGATAATTGAAAATTCATTGTTTTCGCTCACCTTAGTTCAATTGCAGGGTACGTTGCTTATTGTTAGATTGGAAATTCATCCCGTAGAGTTAGTGGATTTGATTTTGAGTTATATACGAGTATGTCGTAGCTGTCAGGTAAGTTATCAGATTCTTCAAATGATCGAAACCTTTGAATAATCTGACATCTGATCATGGGATATCTTGATGTACGTACAGAGGACAATTGTGTGCCAGAAACCGTCACCTCCACAAAGTATTTTG
Organism: Aplocera efformata; assembly: GCA_921293045.1. NCBI lineage: Eukaryota > Metazoa > Arthropoda > Insecta > Lepidoptera > Geometridae > Aplocera > Aplocera efformata. The sequence continues at coordinate 9,160,945 of OV121058.1, read as the reverse complement.
ACTTTGACATATTTGATCATTCCCATGAAGGGTCAGATTTAAAAACGTAACGACAAAAAAAATTAAAAAAAATTACGGAAATAAAATGTTTTTGACTTGATTGCTGAGTTTTGTCACAGAATAAAACTGACTTTGATTAACCGGAGTCTACACTCGAGCGCTTTAGGCACGTTTAGCATACATTTTGGAAGTGGACACGCTTTGTCCGACGTGTAAAGTAAACAGTAGGTTGTAGTTTACACTCCAAGCGGCTGGATAGGCAATCGGCAAACACTGTGCCCTGTAGATGAGAAATTCCACATCGTTCCTGTTAAACATCCCATTCTGATAGAATGGGCAGTTCACACCATCTGTGTGCATGTAATATGCCTGGGGAGTTCCTGTGACACGTTATATGCTCACGAGTATGTGTACATGCATGTGTAAAATTTGACGTGTCCAAATGATACTTGAGATCTAAAGAAATAAATGAATTTGACTTTGACTTTATCACCGATTTCAAGAAATTAAAATTGTGTTTTAAATTCGGCTGACTTATCTTTTCAAGGTTGCATACCTCAAAAGTAAAAAACGGAACCATTATAGGACCTGTCTGTCCGTCAAGACGCTTTTCCTCAGGAACGCGTGGATGTATCAAGTTGAAATTAATATCTAATACTCACGTCTGCAATCTCTAGGAGCAGAGAAAAAGTCAAACTTTAAGGACAACGCAATCAAAAGATACGGCCGTTTATGCTCCGTTCATGTAGCGCAAGTTAAGTAATTAATCTGAAATCTGTTAAATTGTAGATACATCAAAAAATAAATAATACATAAAAAAAAAAATTACACGTTTATCTACAAGTTCGTGTGGAACCCTCAGTGCGCGAGTCCGACTCACACTTTTTGCCGGTTTTTTATTCCACAGAGTCACTATCGAATTAAGAGAGTATATTGTACCTCCAAGGTTGTCTCATAGAGATTTCGTGAAGATATCCAAGCCCTTATAGTAAAAAATAAGGGATGAAAATATAAGCCAGTTTGTTCCAATTTTAAACAGTATAGAGAGTAATGAAACAGCTCTGTTCTACTCTGAGTAAACCGCCAAATGCCGATATTTTTAGAAACCTCAGTAATAAGCGGGTCACAAATAACCTCATTGAAAGTTTATTCCATAAATAGTATACTTACAAATTAATATGTGCGCTTTGCTCAAGAAAGGGCAAGATGGAGAGGATCAAAGGGAAGATATCAAAAGATTTTTACATATAAACAACAATACGAGTTTCTGTAGTTATTTACGTCAGGTAAATATTTTTCTGCGATTCCGTATTATAATCTTAAACTCAAACTCATTTATTCCTTTAGATCTTATGTAAATATCATTTTAGACATTTCAAAGAATCATGTCACGTCTAGTATAAAGACCAACAAAACGAGTACTATTTGACGAGAAAATAGGTGGTGGCAGTACTGCTCAGGACTTTCGCACCGTAAATGAATAACGGTTACGCACCGAGCTGATAGCGCTTCGGCGCTCATACAGAAATGGCTGCAATACGCTAAACATAGATAACAACAGTGCATAGAGATTATAGTCAGAGGCATAGTTTTTGGGGGGTCCAGTTGCTCGCGTCCGCAGGTGTGTACCCTTTGATTCCCTACACGTACCCCCTGGGTGGTGCTAAAGGAGCAACCAAAAGTAGCAGTAGAACTTGTGCCAAGTTCGTCCGGAGAGGTACTGCCACCACATCTGGAATCTGCCGCCAAGCAGTAGTGGTTGCATTACTGTGTTCCGGTGGAAGGGTGTGGCTGCCGGTGAAATCACATGCGCATGAGACATATCATCCCTGTCTCGAGTGATGGATGCAGCAGGATGAATGCGACTCAGTAAAAATTTGAATCTCATACTGAGTCGTACGCATTACTGTTGTCATGGGCGAGGGTCACCACTTACCATCAGGTGGGCCCTCAGCTCGTACAGGCACTTATTCACATAAAAAAAAAAAAAAAAAAACATACTATGAACTATGAACTTTATTATCCTTATGCAGGGTTTTGTTTTTAATCACCAAAAGATACAAGCTTTGCTCATTTAAAATTCAATCGTACATCTTGTATACAAGTAGTTGGGTATTTCTGGAAGGTAATTTCTCGATGAAAGGGTTATTTTTACCCCTTTGGAGGGTACCATTGAATAGGACAATTATGGAAGAAAAACGAAAATTCTAAGATGGCTTTTATTAACTAATGTTTTGATTTAGTAAAAGCCGGCTCCGTGGCTTAGTTGGTAGTAGCGTTGCCTTCGAAGCGAGGGGTCCCGGGTTCTTTTCCCGGCCGCGGCACACTTTGTGTGGTGAGCATGAAGTTTGTTCTCGGGTCTTGGGTGTTTGTCTTGTGTTTCTGTGTTCGTCCATGCCATCTGCGACACAGGGAATCCTAGTGCAGAGGTATGAGTGTGTAAACCTTGTATATAACATTATAAAATCAAAAGTAGGAAAGTGTCGTTAAAATTCTTCCGTTGAAATAATTTAGCAAAATATTAATGAATTACCGCTCATTAAGTTTTTCTACATCAAGCAGAGCAAAATATTTTTTTGCCGTCACGATTGAATTAGGAAGGCATAGAAAATGTATGGGATTTTATAACGGCGCGTTTATATTTTCGTTGACAGTAATTCTTCATTTCATTTCATTCAACATTAAGGAAAATTTAGGAGCTTAGCTAATAAGGATAAAAGTTTGATAGAGCGAAAAAAAAAAGGCTGAAAATTTCAACTACTCGTACTTAGCTTTAATAACAAGACCAAAAATCGTTAAGAGAGGATTGAATTATTTAAAAATCGAATAAACCAACTTCAATTCTTTTATCACGTAAATTAAGCCTTTAGTGGTGGAATTTATTCGTGAAATTTCTATGGATCCGTATAGGTTCATAATTTCCGAAGAAATATCGTAAACAACAAACATACAACAAAAAAACATTAATCCGAATTAAAACCCTATTTCTTTTAGGCGTATGTTAAAAAATTATTTCTTTCCACGTTTGTGCCGTGTTGGCGGCAGACCTAAATGTCATGTCGTTTTGACACATGCTTGACAGAGACTTTCAAAATTTTAGTTTATCTCTAACAAATTTCTGATTCCCATTTCATTTTTTTTTTGACGTTTTGTTTCTTTAGTTACATACATTCTGCCAAGTAAAGGGAAAAAGACAGATATTTTAAATTAACTAAATTTTTTGTCCGATATCCAAGTATATCAAATCAAATCAAATATAGTTTATTGAGGAACAAAATAACATTCATTAACAGCAATCAGAAGTAAAAGACACTCCTCATGGATAAAAATAAAATATTATGAGATGATAAAAATACCTTTGAAAAGTTAAAATATTTAAAAAATTATTATAATGCACTCTATTCAAATTTCAGCTGTTTATGGGCTACGACAAGGAAATGGGGAAAGGACAGGGGACATTTTTGTAATACGATATATGCTCACGAATATGTTTACTGTGTCCAAACGATACTTGATATCTAAAGGAATAAATGAGTTTGGAGTTTGACGTGAATTGAATTGCCGTTGTTTGTGTGCATGAACTTTTTAGAAATTAGAACTATATATAGAATCAATTCTATGCTATGTCCAAATCTGATTTTCTATGATTTTAATGATATTTGATTTTCTATGATGCTATATCCAAATCTGATTTACAATACATCATACTAATATTATTAATGCTAAATTTTGTCTATTTGTATGCATGTTACTCTTTCACCCCTCAATAGCAAAACGGATTTGAATGACATTTGTTATGAAGATAGCTCATATCCTAGATTAATACAGGCGAATTTTATTCCGAAGAAGTGTAGTCAGTTTTCCCATCATCTTAATTTTTTTTGGGCCTTAAAACCATTCTGTCAGTATTTCCCGTCGTCTCGTATCGACTTTATAACCGCGGGTTAACCATGGGTCGCATCTGGCTGTTCAATATTCTCTTTTTGCTTTTAAAATTCTAATCGTACTGTGGTATTTCCAATAGAATGGAAAGTGGGTGTTGAACAAGTTTAATATGAAACTAAAGCGTGAGTTGTATTGCATTGTTGATATATATTAGCTTTGCGGTTTATAGTTCGAGATCAACTATAACCACGCTGCCAACCATTCGATAAATATTCATAGACATTTCCTTCCTTCTGTGTAGGTCCTGGGTTCGATTCCCACCCAGGACAAGCATTTGTTCTGTTTATAAATGTTAATATGTACCTATTATAAGTATGTATTTACGAAAATAAAAATACTTTATGTATTCTATCAGTAATATAGTTCTAATATTACAAGCTATGCTTAGTTAGGGTGTTATTATATCTGTGGTTTGGGGCTAGATGGCGCTGTGTAAAATATGTCACATAATATTAATTTATTTATGTTTGTCCATGCCACGACACAGGGTATCCCAGAGCAAGAGAACAAGTGCGTAAGCAATAAAAATACAGTGTTTTAATAACGTTTGCTATTTGCTCCTTCACCTCAGATCACCAACTGTAATGGGGCAGTTTTAAAGCCCTTTTGGACCTTTAAAATACAATTTTATTAAAAGTTTACTGTCGTTTTACCCCGGACAGACAGATTTTATTGCTAATAGGTACTTAAAAATTACGACAACGCCCCGTCGTGGTTTATATAAATTTTATGATTGACGAATTGATTTATTTTACAAAGGTTTTGTGTTACGATGATTTTGTATCATTTTGTAAGTATTTAGAGAAGTTTCACTTGCGTACTGCCTCGCTTATTCTGAACACGATATTGAGCTAAGCATGAGGGAGCTTCTTACTCGTGGACTTCATAGCTGAAGGTCGTGAGTTCGATTCTCACCCAGTACAAGCATTTGTGTGACAAACATAAATTTCTGGGTGTTAATAGATATATATTATAAGTATATACTTACAAAAAAAATATATATTGTATATAAAAGTATTCTATCCTAGCTTCGAAACTTTGTATCGTGAGCATGAAGTTTGTTCTCGGGTCTTTGTTTCAGAATTTTTTCCTGTAACCTACGATACAGGGACCCCCAGTGCAGGGGTATGTGTGTAGGCGTTTGTTATTATGTTTATACGACGTAGAATAGAGTACATTTTAAATTGATTTTTTTAATCATCGTTAGCTTTATATTCATAGTGGGCTTGTGAAATAATTAACCGACTTATTTCTGCAAACAAAATCGTCAAACAAAAAGTGAAAACGGGTTATGAACGAGTTTTAAGCCCGGTTTACACTGGTGTAGTGATTACCATATTTTGTTTGCCATTTTTTTGAAGTGAAAACTTCCTTAGGCATTTTTTGAGATGGGAAAAACCATTTAACTCTCGACACTGTTACCGTTACCGTTACCGACACCTCTGTATAAAAGTAACTGGTCTGCTTTTGTTTTCACTTCTGTCGGCACTCCCGGAAGGACAAAGATTTTTTTTGTATGTTTTGTTACGCATTTCTTTGCAAATTGTGGATTGAACTAGATAATTCATTTTGGCTAGAGCTTACCCCCAAGCTGGTCAAATAGAAATTTTATTCTTATGAGCGTAAAATAACTAAATATTAAGTGAGCAAAGTACTGCAGTCAGATTAATCGATTTGCAAATCAATTATTTAAACATGATTTATCAAAACTATTGACGAGAATCTAATGAAGGGACCAATTAAATATCATTTAACAATCAGTACTTAGCTGTTTGTATCAGAACTAATCAATTTTGTATTTAAAACAAAAACAACAACGTTAACACACTCATACCTCTGCACTAGGATTCCCTGTGTCCCTGTGTCCCTGTGTCGATTTGGAGGGATTTATCGCGTGGGAAATGATAATTAAGGTAAACTAATTTTATTATTACCCATCGTTTCGAAACGTGTTGCAACGCTCGCGATCACGGGCCACTGAACTATAAAGCTGTCATTATTTTTCATTTGTTTGGCGTCTTTTTGTCACTTCAGTCGTATTCGGTCCATTGTGATCGCCACTTATCCTTTGTGATAACTAGAGGTCACCGCAAAACCAGCTGCTATAAACTCCAGGATTTGCTTTGTATCGTAAATATTTTTTTTTTTTTTTATCGTTTGACCGCTATCTCACCTGATGGTAAGTGATGATGTGATATGTGTATCGATTGATAGTAAGATATACCATTACTGTCGAAAAAAACAGCGAAGTACTATAACCGTGTCAATCGGGCTTTGTTCGTGTTTTCGAAACAAAAGTGCCTTTGTGCAGTAACGATGTCAGCGAAATAAATAAAAGTCTCCAAATTAGTTTTATCCACCTACGAAGCGGAGTGACAATATTAACTACTCCTTTGGGTATGAACTTTGTAGCATAAGCATATTCGTTTGCCAGCATATTGTTCGATATTCGATAATCGAGTTTAGTGTAATTGATACCAAAAGTTATAAATTAATAAATGAAAAATTCATTAATATTGATAGACTCTAGCGTTTTTTTTTACTCTACCCCGTCTTGGGTGACGGATGCAACGGCATACCAGGAGGCCCTAAATCGAATTTCTGTTGTTATGGGCGGAGGTTTTTACCTCCACTTACCATCAGGTGGGCCTTCAGCTATATAAAAATAAAAAAAACACACACATAGCCATCTAGCCTCCAACTTAGCATAGCTTTTACTATGAGGGCTAGAAAACTATTAGAAAATTTCATAGTACTGTTTTTTGTTATATTACTATTAACTTCCAGACATAGAATAAACTTCTATGTTGGTCTCACAAATGCTTGTCCTGAGTAAGAATTGAACGAACGATCTACAGCACAGAAGGTAGAACTGAGCTACAGCTGAGCTGTGAGGCCTGTTACTATTGTTCTCTATTGGTCAATATTTACTCATTTATCTGAAGTTTAGCGGCGGCATGCTAAATATTACCCCTTTTTAGATCAGCTTAATATTCATGGAGATTAAAAACCGACATGTAGCCCCAAACTAAGCTTAGCCTGTTCTATGCTAACTAGATTACTGATACAATACTTACATACTATTTTTTAGTAAATACATACATAAATATCCAGACATAGAACAAACATCTGTTTTATTATTCGTGTTACCGAGATATTTACTATGATTTGTGAGTTTTGTTGACTCCCGATATTTCGACGCAGTTACATGCGTCATGGTCCCGGGTAAACTGAAGTCTTTGCGAATTTGTAACACGAATAATAATGTTCATAAACATGATAGTTTTAAAAACATCTGTTTGTACACAAATGTTTACTCAGGATGGGAATCGAACCCATGACTGCAGAAGGCAGAGCTACTACCAACTGAGCTATGAAACCTGTCAATTTGATATTGGATTATCAGTAGATGTTATCCTTCATTGTTTATTTTCGCTGCGAATTACTCGAACATTCGATTCTTCTTATCTGCTTAGTACTATAGAAAAAATTACAATTCACACGTAGGTTATGTTCGAACCGGGTAAAATTGTAATCAAGATAATCTTCAATGACTTTTTTTATGGAATAGTGGGCAGACGAGCAGACCTGCTGATGAAAAGCGGTCACCGTCGCCCATGTACATCTGCAACACCACAATGCTGTAATGTGTATTGTGTTCCTAAATTAATAAATCTATTAGTATACAGCAATTTTTGTTATATGTAAAACTTGGACATACCCCTATGCAAAGTACCACTTTATTGACACCCCCTCCCAAAACAGAGACGATTCATCACATCTTCTCATTAGCATGCAGATTATGCTGTCAAGTCTTCAATACACTGTCAGGGGACTAAATGCCTTTTTAATAAAGGGGATTTAAAGGGTAAATTCACCCGTGGGAGTCATGTATTGGTTGAATCCCAATAGTACCTGATAAGTAGAATTGCAAAGATAAAATACATATAGCTACGACCTAACGAAGCGAAGGAATTTGTTCCTTTTGAAAAGTAATCGTAGTCACCTACGGCGTAGCAGTCATCGTAGCAGAGCTACGAAATCTCTGAATTGCTACAAACCTTGCAACGGTTATCGTAGCTTTAGTATTGGGCCGTAGATTCATTTATATGCAAGATGTTTGGATGAAAGATAGGTAGGAGTACTAGCTGCCGCATATCTTACCTTGAAAGAACTGCTAGATAAGAAAAAGCCGATATTTTATTTGAAAAGTGACTGATTTGAAACCGGCTTCAATAAATTCATCCCATAAGTGATAATATTTTATGGGAACACCTTGGACGGCTAAAGAATCCACAGTTTTTATGTAACCTTATAACCTTATGTAAGGTATGGGCATAGTATACTCGTATTGGGATAAAGTCACGAAAATGCTGCGTGTTTGTGATATATACAATTATCTGGTACGTGTCTTATCTTTCTCATAAAGAGTTGACTTTATTTGATGCAAAGAAAGACTTTAGCTGATCCCACACTCATCGAAGAAAACCATACAATAAATGTAATTTCTCACTTATAACGAAGTGAAAAAAATTAAAATAGATAGTACAAAGTAGCAGTAGAACTTATGCCAAGTTTGTCCGAAGATGTAATCTGCCACAAAGCAGTAGTGCACCCGTATTGTTGTGTTCCGTTACATCCCTATCTCGAGAAGTGAGTCCCTCAAGTGCAACAATTTCATCGGCGCCCACACCCTTCCACCGGGACGCAGCAACGCTTCCACTGCTGGGCGCCGGATTACCAGACGTGGAGGCAGTACTTATCCGGACGAACGTCGCACAAGTTCTACTTTGTTAGATTAACGATAGATCGATTTTCATATAACCCATTATGCAGTAAAATAAAGCGTGCTTACATAAAATCTAATCACGGTTATACGTTCCTTTAGCACTATAGGATCAGCATAAAAAATGTTTTCCACTTTTTGCGTGGGAGTTATTAAGCTACCAATTCGCCGATGAGGGTTCAAAGATCGTAGATAGAACATGTCTTCGCCCGATTTTGGCGATAACGCAAGCGGTTTGGGCGACGCTTGCGGTGAATTTAGATTGTATTTTAAAGGTGGAACATTTTGTTTTTTGATAGTTAAGTTTGGTAGACTTGAGAGACGCGCAATTTACTCGCAAATGCGCTGTAAGATTCAGACAGCTATCTGTTTTTGTTTGAAGAGCGAGCCTCGACCAATGTCTTAAGAGGCTCTCGCTAGGCGCCTGGATTAAGGGCCAGATACAGAAGGCGGTACTCCTAGACACGACACGCATCGTCAAGAGGTTCCTCTGTCTGCAGCCCTAGCCACCGACTGCTTGGGTCTTACTCCGCAGTCGGTGGTCGTCTGTTTTTTATATTTTACTACAATGTTTTTATAGTGTTTATTTTATAAATAATGTATTATTTTGTAGTGAAAATATATATAAAATGAGAATGAAAATAAATAATGTGAAATAATAATAATGCTTCTTATACTTAACTAGCGACCCGCCCCGGCTTCGCACGGTTAGTAAAGCATCAGTATCGTCTCAGAAACTACTCGTGCGACGTCGGGGTGACTTGCTAGTGTATACATATAAACCCTCCTCATAAATCACTCTATCTATTAAAAAAACCGCATCAAAATCCGTTGCGTAGTTTTGAAGATTTAAGCATACATAGGGATATAGGGACAGAGAAAACGACTTTGTTTTATACTATGTAGTGATACATAAATTCCATGTGTCCATGTTCCAGGAAGTCATATGTATTTGTATGCACTTTACATGAAAAATAACTTTATGCTTTTCATGAAAATGCCGTGACTCTGGCTACTTTCCAAAGCTTCCATCCACTAAGCCATGCGTTAGAGGTATAGTTTAAATTCTTGTAGCACGAAACATTTTGAATTTCTCTTCGTCCTGATGTTTAATAGCGACATTCCATACGTAAATACAATTAATTCCTCTGCCTAAACCAAATATGTGTCACCTTTATAAATAGCCATCCAAGTGAATTTTAGCACAATGAGCAAACCACATAATTTCCTCTGTGTTACATACAATTGCGTGTAATTTCGTGCTATATATTATTATTAGTGGTAAATTGTCCACTTTGTTGGACTCCGTGATAAAATGAAAGTCGGTAGAAACGAATAAATATATATGTTACACTGCGATGTAGGTCGTGAGTTCGATTCCCACTCAGAACCATTTATGTGATGGATATAAATGTGTAGGGTCGTGAATAATAAGTCTGGTTTTATACACTTTAAACAGTATTTATTTAGGTTTTTAATAACGAACAAAAATCATAACAGGTGACAGCGCCGGTACAGGCTTGCGACTGACTTACATATAGCTAGGCACACAGCTCACGGGACTTCGCTATTTCCAACAAAATGTTTGTTCTATGTCTGTATGTTTATGTGTATTGAATGAATGAATGAATGAATGAATTTTGTAAAAAAAAAAATTGTACCTATTGCTAAATTCATGGGGAAGGCTACCTAGAATTACGCTTATGTTCTTGGTTAGCCTTAAATATAGGTATTTGTAAAGTTAGTTGGAAGAAAGAGCGCCATCGAACCGCTTTATCCGCGTGCTCTGGGTTATGCTAAATACTGAAATACTATAAGTCTGATCTTAGTGATATTTTTAAGTTATACGCGGATGAAAACGCAGGGCACAGCTTGTATATAACATCAACAAAAAAACTACTACTACCATATAATTATTATAATTACACAGTAATCTAGTTCCCATAGTACAAGATATGCTTAGTTTTGGTGGGAAATACTCATTATCATACTCATCTATAATATTTTAACCAAAACATTTGGAATACTTGGTTATGTCAAAAAATATTATAAATTCATACATTGTTACAATGTTATGCCAGAAACAGACGATATCGTATGATGGATATTTCATGACTCATTTTAACGAGCTACTGCATCGATCCGCCCGACTTGTGTCGATACGCCTGCGGCATTCAACTGACTCTAGCCATGCATCATTAGTCCATCGTCATCATTTCGAAAATCGGCGATTTATTGATGTTCCGATACACCAAAATGTTACAGTATTTTTTTTTTTTAATATTGTATTTTTAAGTTTGTATGAACAGATGCGTGATTGTTTATTGATGTTACTACTCGTATCTGTCTATATGATCTGTCAATGTCAGAATATTATTTACAAAATAACAAAATATCGGAAACTAGGCTGATCAAAAGACAATAACAGATATTTAATTCAATGTTAAGGTTAGTGAAAGTGCCAAAATACTTTAATAGCATTTTAATCACATTATTTACTCAGTTATTCCACATTATAATACCATACGTTAAGTAGGTAATCGCGTATATTTTTTTCAATGTGAATTTGGTGACAGTATGATCTGGCGGCCCACCGGATGTTAAGTGTCTACTGCTGCCCATAAACAAAAAAAAATACGACTCAGGTCTTCTCCTACTAAAGTATGAAAAGACCCAAGTCAGTAATATTTGGTAATGATAGTGAAGGGGCCAGTTAAATGTCGGTGCATTTAACATTACAGCATCACTAACTCTCGGCAAACGAGAATGAATGATGTTCTATATACTACGGTAGACAAATCGGGATTGGTAGGTAGATGTCAGAGATCATGGGGGCCCAAAGGTACAGACGCGGACTTTCAATCTAAAGGTAGTTGTTTTAAAACCAATTAATTTTACACTCGAAAAATGTATGTGTGCAATACCACGTTCTCGACAGTTACGGAAAACATCGTGAACGGAAACGACTCATTAAAAGATTTAAAACTTGAATTGTACGTCAGCATCAATACCTCCAGGCCACCTCGAAAACATTCAAATCAATTATAATAATCATCATAGGATAACAAATGTAACCAAATGAGAATAAATACGATTGGATGAGTTTCAATCTACCGTTTTATTAAATGAAAACATCCACAAGATATTTACTCCGAACGGTTCGAATGTTTGATGAGAAGCCATGTTATTTTGCCATAAATTTAATTAAAATTGTATGGAATTGTAGATATTTAATCAGTAAATTACACCACGTACAACCATATTGTTCCTGCTAACGTAGAATTAATCAGAAGCCCAAACCTCAGCAATTGAACAAGTATTTATTTATTTATTGCAGACAAAAAAAAAAAAAACTTAAATTTATGTATGGTGTGTGAATATGACTCCGCCCTTTCTCAACAGATGTCGTTTTTAGTATTGTTTACGTGTACTAATAAATGACCATACTTGTATTCGATAGTACTGAATGTCAGCTATCTAACGCATTTTATGATATTTGGTTGAAGTGTAAGCAACAATTGTTTTCACCTTTTCGAAAATGTCGGTTTTTATTCCAAATAAACGTCATTTGCGGGAAGTGTTATTACATTATTTTATTGCGAAGAAAACTGCAGCGGAAACTTATCGTTTGCTTGTGGAGATTTATGGTGAGCATGCTCCGTCTAATACAACTTGCAAGGAATGGTTTCGACGATTTCAAAATAACGATTTTAGTACTGAGGATAAAGAACATGGAAAACCACCAAAAAAATTTGAAGATGCTGAATTGGAAGCATTATTGGCGGAAGATTCTTGCCAAACTCAATCAGAATTAGCTGCAGCATTAAATGTTGATCGTTCAACTGTTGCAAAGCGTTTACAAATGATGGGAATGATTCAAAAAGCCGGTGACTGGGTTCCACATGATTTAAAAGAAAGAGACATGGAACGTCGGAAAACCATTTGTGAAATGCTGCTTCAAAGACAGCAAAGAAAAGGATTTTTGCATCGGATAGTCACAGGAGACGAAAAATGGATACACTACGAAAATCCTAAACGCAAAAAAGCTTGGGTGAAACCAGGCGAACCAGGCCCATTACAGCCAAAAATAAATATTCACTGTGCCAAGGTCATGCTCTGTATTTGGTGGGATCAGAAAGGTATTGTATATTATGAGTTGCTCAAACCCTCTGAAACTATTAATGGAGAAGTTTACCGACGACAACTAATGCGTTTGAAGCGAGCCATAGAAGAAAAACGACCAGAATGGGTGAATAGACATAAGAAATTAGTTCTTCAGCATGACAATGCCAAACCGCATACCGCAGAAGTCGTAAAAAGATATTTAGAGGGACAGGACTGGGAAGTGTTACCCCACCCGCCATATTCACCAGACATAGCTCCTTCGGATTACCACCTATTCCGGACGATGCAGACAGACCTTACTGGAGAAAAGTTTACTTCATGTGAAAGTATCAAAATTTGGATTGACAACTGGATAAGCTCAAAAGACCAGGACTTCTTCCAGCAAGGAATACGAAAACTACCTGAACGATGGGCGAAGGTTGTAGCTGCAGATGGAGCATACTTTCAATAATTTTTTTTTTAATTTTGTAAGCGAACAAATGTGTTTTATTTTGACAAAAAGGGGCGGAGTCATATTCACACACCTATTACAAAAGCATAAGTTAAACTTTTTCTACCAGTTAAAAGTAGTTCATTTAAAAATCGAAAAACAGACTTCAATAATTTCAACCCTACAATCATAAAAAAGAAACATCCAAATTGGTATACAATAGTCAATCGGTAATAAAAAGTCACAAAAAAGCAATGTTTTATTATCTCAAAGCTAAGCTCAAGTTAGCCCTTTATTTTTTTGTTTGGAGTCGCTTTTAATATATTGTACGTCGGAGATTTAAACTATTGTTTCATAAACTATTATTTATAAGATCTTTGTATACACAGTTTAACAATAAAATATATTCGTATTCTTAAGGTACTGATAATACCAGACGAGAGAGCGTGGTGGCCCAGGGGCATAGACGCCGACTTTCAATCTGAAGGTTGCTGGTTCAAACCCACACGTGCACCAATGAGTTTTTTCACTTGAAAAATTTATGTGCGCAATACCACATTCTCAAAACGGTGACGGAAAACATCGTGAGGAAACCGGCATGTCTTAGAACCAAAAATTCGACGACATGTGACATCTACCAATCCGGATTGGGCTCCCGTGGTAGATGAGAGCCCATTCACTCTCAATTATCGAGAGTAGGCCGGTGTCCCTGCAGTGGGAACATTAGAGGCTGGTACGGTACGGTACTGATAATACCAGACATCGCGGTACATGAAAATGTTCATTATAAAGTTAATAATAATTACTTTGAAGATACGATTGAGAACTGGAATGGTAATGATTAATTAAAACAGACATTTAATCCATTTTATTCTTGGGCTCTGTTTCTTTGAGGGTTGGTATATCCTTTGATTTCTTAAAACATCTTGTGAACAGAGTTTCATCATTTCACAATATTAATGTTTATTTGCAGAGACATAGGTCCATCCTAGTTTGAGAATCATTGTACGGCACGGCTAGTTGTTGATATTATTCTAGACTCTAGACTAGCGAGATGGTGTGAGCTACAAATTATCTCGAGTTCATTACAGAGAATCTAACCGAAAAACTGAATTAACTAAATACTGATTATTGGTTTGAATACCTTTGGCAGTGTAATTTGCCAAACTATAGTCAAGTCCATCACTTCAAAGTGTTGGACTTGACTATAGTTTTGAAACTACACTTAATAAAATGTAAATTTACATTCTAATTCTAAATGAAATTGTTTAATACAACTATTTCCAAAATATACCAAGCATACTCATTGCTAAGTTAGACGATTTTAAGATCCTGTCTGGCCCTCCAGGGGAAGAACAAACAAGAAACATCTTACGGATACGACTTCTGGACCACGTTACATGGGCTTAAATATGGTAGTGACTTCAAAATTATCTAATTTAATGAATACTCCTAAATTTATATGCAGGTTATTAAACTTCAACAAAATTCTGATTCTGCAATCGTGCAATACAATTAAGAAAACAAAAAATATATATAAAATTGGCAATGGTTTGGATGCTATTGTGTTTTTAGATTTTATTTTAATTTGAATAAAATCCGGTTACCCAAACGAACGCATTGTTGTGTGTAGAATTCATTTCCGCGGATTTTTGCTATAAATAAACCATTGAGTTAAAAATAGTTTCAGTATTTTGGTAACTTATTTTAATTTTTGTCATTACCATCGACCGGCCTCGCAGCTCAGTTAGTTGTTGGTCTGCCTTCTGCGCTGTAGGTCGTGGCTTCGACTCTCACTTAGTAGTGTGACGAACATAGATGCATGTTCTGTTTATACGTGTTAATGTGTAATATAAGTATTAAATCCATTATTTGAAACTCATATACCTCGTTATAAGTCCATTTTACGCAAAATGTGAAAACTCCTGTCTTGGTAAATAGTAATGAGCTGATGATTTGCAAACCTTTTCCCAAATTATAGCTATAATAATTATAAGAATTAACTCGATGATGTCAGCTTTCAAACAAAAAAAAAACTGCATCATATCCAGTTCATCAATTCACGAGGACATGCCACACACACATAGATACACATATACTACAAACTTATAACACCCCTCTTTTGTGGGGGGATAAAAATGTAAAATAAAACATTGGAGCTATTTTTATCCATTAGTCAAAGCCGTGGTTCCCCAGAAATTGCTTGTTTCCGGTTGTAAACAACAATAAAGCTGCCGGAAGTAGGTCTGTCACACCGATTTAAGGGTCGTTTACGGATCAAAGGTACTTGTACGGCCTATACAAAATATAGTGAAATATTTAATCTATCAATAATATCTATTCAATAAATAAATATCTAAAATAGCTATCTTGACTGGATTTACTACCCAGTTGACAGTAGCTCTGGCTTGTTATAAGTGTCTGTTAGTCGTGGGTTCCATACTTACAAACGTTTTGACGGCTCCGTGGCTTAGTTGGTAGTAGCCCTGCCTTTGAAGCAAGGGGTCCCGGGTTCGATTCCCGGCCGGGGCAAGCTTTGTGTGGTGAGCATGAAGTTTGTTCTCGGGTCTTGGGTGTTTGTCTTGTGTTTCTGTGTTTGTCCATGCCATCTGCGACACAGGGAATCCTAGTGCAGAGGTATGAGTGTGTTAACGTTGTTGTTCAAACTGTTAATTGGGAAAAACTGTGTTTTTCTATGGGATTTTTTCCACTACGTCGTTCCAGAGCCGATTGTCAAAATGTGAATCGAGACAGGAGAACGTCTATCAGGTCAGATAGTTTATTTCCCCTGCGCACCCTGAATCTGGTAGCACAAAATATTGACCTATTCCATAGTCCTCTGAGCGAATTCGTGAAGGCTACGATTTATGTTTTGTGCTTTCCTAAAAATTTATATGAGCTTTAGCTTATCTAATAAACACTGGTATTAGGAAAACCTGTAATGACAGATGTTATTTGATGTTAAATAAATAAATTTTAAGTGACGTTTCCAAGAGTTTTTTCAAGAATTCATCGGATGAGGTGCTGGCATACTAAAAATTAAAACGATATACGCAGATATAAACCTACTTTTAAAGGGAGTACAATATCTATTCTTAAGCAACGAACTCAAGTAAATGTGTAGCGATTCAAATAAAAACTCTTAATGTCCTTTTAGTCCCATCATTTAAATGGCCACAATTCTGTACAAGCAGAGAGATTTCCTAATTGAAATTCGTATGTAGAGTTTAACAAGGTAAATTAATTTATGATCTTAACTGAGTAATATTTAGTAAACCTCTTGTCTTACCCTTTTCAGATCATTTTAAATGAAGTCTCACACATTAAGGAATGAATTAATTATATGCATTAATTCTCTTTTACTAATTAAAGTCGCACCCCGTTGTGTCCGTCAGATATTACGTCTTATGAGCATGTGATTTAACGCGCACCTTCACCCATCTACCGCAACACACAAATGCGAGTGCACCACTGCTTGACGGCAGATTACCAGGTAAGCCAGAAATTCTCCGGGTGAACTCTGCATAACATCTGCTGTTACTTTTTGTTGCTCCTTTAGCACCGCCCGGGGGATACTTGTAGGAATTCTGAGGGTATTCACGCATGTGAGAATTGGACGTGATTTGATCGCTCTGCTAGTGGATGGGTCCAGGTTCGTGATCCTGGCGCCGCCTATAAGACGCCTGCCGTGTCGTAGTCTGGCCACAATGAGCAATCCTACACACATCGAGGTTGCAATTCAATGACGTTAAGAATTTCTTGCAGTTCAATAAAACTACAGATTATATGAGATTGTTTGTGTAATATTAATGGTGAATATAAGAATGGTTTGGCTGTTATAAATAAGTAAATAAATAAACCAGCTGTGCCCCGCGGTTTCACCCGCATAAATCTTTAAAAAAAATTGCGTAATGCTAGATAGTCTATAGCCTTCCTCGTGAATGTGGTAATCGGAACAAAAAGATTTTTTAAATCCGACTATTAGTTCCAGGAGTTAACGCGTTTAAACAAACAAACTCTTCAGCTTTATTATATTATAAAGAGATATTGGAAATTTCACACCGCGTCATCTAGCCCCAAACTAAGTATAACTTATACTGATGCGTGTGGGTCTGAAACAGCGACCTTCAGATTGAAAGTCGGTGTCTGTGCCCCTGGGCCACCACGCTCTTCTGTCTACCAGTATGTAAAAGAAAATCAATTGCCGTTTGTATGAACGTTCGAACGTCTCGAATGATTCAGCTGATTATATGTTTGTGTTTTTTTTTCTCAGGACCTTGATAATCTACACTAATATTATAAAGAGGAAAGATTTGTACCTATGTTTGTATGTTTGTAATGAATAGGCTCAAAAAGTACTGTGCCGATTTAAAAAATTCTTTCACCAATAGAATGCTACATTCTTCCAATTTGCCATAGGCAACATTTCTTTTTGAAAAAAATTAGGGATCCTTGGTAAAATTTGAACAATGTAACCGAAGGTGTAAAAAAATGAGTCTTAAAATGTCTTTCGTCGAATGCTCTGCCGAAACTATTAGCGATAGAACAAAATAATGTACAACAATATTGAAGAACATCATAATGTCTACAAAAAACTCCGCGGTAGCATATGTCCAACTATTGTAGTTATGTCACTACAACAACTTTTCCCGTGCGAAGCCGGGGCGGGCCGCTAGTTATTTATATGAAAGGAAAAAGCTCATTAGACAAATATATTTTTGCTTCTTCTTATTTTGTTCATTAGTTAATTGCACCCGTATAATAATAATATAATAATAAATAAAGTAAAATTATTTATTGACGTTATAAAAAGGTTACATTTGGTATTGAGAGTGTGTCTCTTCTGGTAAGTTTATATATGTATTAAAAGAGCCCCCTCTTTTCTGTGGTCTGTCGACGGTAACACAATTGAAAAATCAAACAAATTAGCATGAGTACAAGGCATTGTATGAAATACCCGTATAAAGTTGAGGTGGGTCACTAGTTAATTATAATTGGAGGTAATTCGGATTTGTTTATTGTGTGAGCTTTTTCGGAAACATTCCTTTCTCAATAGCCATTGCGAACCATTAAACAACAATTATTGCGAATAATAAAACAAAATGAAAAGGAATAGTTGGTCCATAACAATATGACAGGCCATTTTAACATTTATTGGGGTATAATTCGTTTTTGTTTCAATTTATTGTGCGCAATAAAGGGAAACAAACGAAAACTATGTATGTTTACTACGGCTCCGTGGCTTAGTTGGTAGTAGCCCTGCCTTCGAAGCGAGGGGTCCCGGGTTCGATTCCCGGCTGGGGCACACTTTGTGTGGTGAGCATGAAGTTTGTTCTCGGGTCTTGGGTGTTTGTCTTGTGTTTCTGTGTTCGTCCATGCCATCTGCGACACAGGGAATCCTAGTGCAGAGGTATGAGTGTGTTAACGTTGTTTTGCAATCTGGCAATCTAAAGTTGTGAAATGGTCGAAGTATTTTAACTTCGATTTATTTCTAAATATATCAACTACATGCAGTGCTTATGCTCATTTGTTATAGCAACATATATTTTGGTGTTTCAAACAGGCAAAATACAAAAATTACAAAAAATATTGGGTGTGTGAATATGACTCCGCCCTTTCTCAATAGATGTCGTTTTTAGTATTGTTTACGTGTACTAATAAATGACCATACTTGTATTCGATAGTACTGAATGTCAGCTATCTAACGCATTTTATGATATTTGGTTGAAGTGTAAGCAACAATTGTTTTCACCTTTTCGAAAATGTCGGTTTTTATTCCAAATAAACGTCATTTGCGGGAAGTGTTATTACATTATTTTATTGCGAAGAAAACTGCAGCGGAAACTTATCGTTTGCTTGTGGAGATTTATGGTGAGCATGCTCCGTCTAATACAACTTGCAAGGAATGGTTTCGACGATTTCAAAATAACGATTTTAGTACTGAGGATAAAGAACATGGAAAACCACCAAAAAAATTTGAAGATGCTGAATTGGAAGCATTATTGGCGGAAGATTCTTGCCAAACTCAATCAGAATTAGCTGCAGCATTAAATGTTGATCGTTCAACTGTTGCAAAGCGTTTACAAATGATGGGAATGATTCAAAAAGCCGGTTACTGGGTTCCACATGATTTAAAAGAAAGAGACATGGAACGTCGGAAAACCATTTGTGAAATGCTGCTTCAAAGACAGCAAAGAAAAGGATTTTTGCATCGGATAGTCACAGGAGACGAAAAATGGATACACTACGAAAATCCTAAACGCAAAAAAGCTTGGGTGAAACCAGGCGAACCAGGCCCATCACAGCCAAAAATAAATATTCACTGTGCCAAGGTCATGCTCTGTATTTGGTGGGATCAGAAAGGTATTGTATATTATGAGTTGCTCAAACCCTCTGAAACTATTAATGGAGAAGTTTACCGACGACAACTAATGCGTTTGAAGCGAGCCATAGAAGAAAAACGACCAGAATGGGTGAATAGACATAACAAATTAGTTCTTCAGCATGACAATGCCAAACCGCATACCGCAGAAGTCGTAAAAAGATATTTAGAGGGACAGGACTGGGAAGTGTTACCCCACCCGCCATATTCACCAGACATAGCTCCTTCGGATTACCACCTATTCCGGACGATGCAGACAGACCTTACTGGAGAAAAGTTTACTTCATGTGAAAGTATCAAAATTTGGATTGACAACTGGATAAGCTCAAAAGACCAGGACTTCTTCCAGCAAGGAATACGAAAACTACCTGAACGATGGGCGAAGGTTGTAGCTGCAGATGGAGCATACTTTCAATAATTTTTTTTTTAATTTTGTAAGCGAACAAATGTGTTTTATTTTGACAAAAAGGGGTGGAGTCATATTCACACACCTATTATGTATAATGTCTAAATTAATTCTACGTCTAATGATTTAGAATCACTTTTCACACACTTACAGGGTATCCTCTCTATATAAAACTGATAGCATCTTTGCTAATGTGATTCGACAATAAACTCACTTAGACTTTGACAGACATACATTGTATACATATTAATGTACTACCAATAATCGAACGAGCTTACGCAAGTGAAGTCAGGCACAAACCGCAGCCGAACATGTTTATTGTATACATTCGAACTGTCAAATGCAGGTCGGTCATTGTACCGGTTTGAAGCAGAATTAACCGCTTTCATGTGCTAGATAATTGGTCTTTGGTTTGGTATTTAATTAAGGACATTTTATTTGTTGCTTATGTTTTTGAAAATGCCAGAGGGTAGGTTCATATTTTAAATTGTAATAAAGTCACTTTGTATGAAGTTTAAAGAAGGTTAATTTTAATATAATCTGACATCGAACCTCAGTTGGTAGTACTCACTTGAGCGCTCGTCGTGGGTGCGATTCCCACCTAGAACAAGCATTTGTATGAAGAACATGGATATTTGTTCTGTGTGTGTCAATATGTATTAAATGTAAGTATTTACAAAAAAGGGTACTTTAAATTACTATCTATATCTGACGGCTCTGTATGTTTAGTGGTTTGATTCCCGACAAGACAAACAAAGTGTGGGGCACACTTTGAGTGGTGAACAGGAAGTTTGTTCTCGGGTCTTGTATTTCTGTGTTTATCCATGCCAACTACGACACGAATCCTAGTGCAGAGGCATGAGTGTGTAACTTTTATTTATACTATATATGTAAAAAATACTATATCCATACAGCCTCTAATTGTCCCACTGCAGGGACACCGGCCTACTCTCAATAATTGAGAGTGAAAAAATATTTACTATAATATAATATATACATAGATTTTAAATCTATATCGGTAATTAGAAAAGTACATAGCAGTATAAAAAGAATTCGAATCATAAACTTTAAAAATGGTCGGATATTCAAGTCCTGACAACAAGGTAAACAAAGCTGCGTCTACTTCAGTCAATTTACTTCCAACTTAAGGCTTTATGTATTTCACAGTCTTCCGCAATCTTTGCCTTTCAGCTCGAACTAGAATATTGTGCACAAGAATAGACTGTAAACTTGGAATATTTCTCCCAGCTTTATCTTCCTACCTATTGCTACCGGCCTACTCTGAACTTTTATTTTTATTAATATATTGTAATTATAGCCAAGCGTTTGGCCGCCATCTCATCTGATGGCAAGTGAAGATGCGGCCGACGATGGAGCACGCTTGTCTAGTGTGTGTGGATTTTTGTGTGCAGTGATGAGATGAGCTGAAGGCCCACCTGATATTAAGTGGTTACCTCCGCCCATAACAACAGCAATACGACTTCGGCCCTCCGCTACTGAAGTGAGAAAACCCAAGTGGCACCCCCTTGCGCCCGTCACCCGAGACGGGGATGACATAGTAGTAGAACTTGTGCAAAGTTCGCCCGTAGAAGTATTGCCTCCACACTTAGTAATCTATCGCCAAACAGCGGTGCATTCGGATTGCTGTGTTCCGGTAGAAGGGTGAGGGTGCCGGTGGTTGGTCGAAGAGGGCTATCAGTTCATTCCGACACTGTTTCACATAAAAAGCAGAAGAAAATACGGTTCGCTTTTTACTGCCGAGTTGATTTGTTAAACATATATTGGTGTACCCAATATATGTTTGCGCACCTAAGTCACTCCCGCTGTTTGTACGCTTAGATCTTTTAAACTACGCAACTTAATTTAATTCAGTTTCTAGCAATAGATAGAGTGATTCACGACGAAGGTCTATATGTAGTATACATGCATATTATAGAAGAGAAAAGGATTGCCAGTCAAAAATATTATGACTTCCAAAGCTAAGCTGGGTCCACGAAGCCATCTTGAATATCACATTAATAAGAAATATAGCAAATATTTTTCGTTTGGCTACCTATTTATTTTCATATATTTGATTTGGCACACTATTTTTGACGGTCTGTATGACCCTCGTTCCGAAAACTTGGGATATTCCGAACAATGAGAACGGATTTATGATCATCCATTTCAGTTCCATTACTTACTGTGAGAAACTTGATTGTGTTTTGATTTTATTTAGTCCCCAGACGTCAGAACAAAGCGGATTTTTAGTAACTTCGTTGGTAAAAGTTTTGTCCTAGCTTTCGGATTATTAAGGAATTTTACTATTATAAAAGAAAGTTTTAACGGAGTTATCGTGGAGAAATAATGGGGGCCATAACCTCACCATTTGTCAAATCTCCATTTCCATGGCAGTGTAGTCCACGAGGTAAAGAGTTTCACATTGAGACTGCTGAACGCTTTGAGGAAAATGGCGTAAAGCAAACGCTCATTCTACTGCACTAGGATTCTAGGATATTTCCATAGACACGAAATCATTATTTTTTTTTTTCAAATTTGCAATCAATGAGTTTCTGGGTTGCACATAAAATTAAATATGTTGTACAATAAATATTTTAGTTTAAGTTGTCTCATACTGTATATTCCCTACTTTATAATTTAGTAGGTACCTTAGTAGTTTCGATTACATAATAATATTATCTTCGGAAGGTTGTGCGGTGTCCACAACACAAGTACTTACTTAGTGTGGATGCCGCAAACAGAACTTAATTGTGTGTAACTTAGGTGCTTGTATTATTTGTTTATATTGATCAATTAAGTTACATTGTGAAATATGTTTCTGAAATTAACATTATTATTATTATTATACAACAAAAATATCCATGACCCGAAAACAAGCTTCAGGTTCATCATGCAAAGTTGGCCCGGGCTGTGAGTCAAACCCGGGACCCTCGCTACTAAGGCAACTTAGCAATGGGCCGTTAAAGGCATGAATTTATTATAATTTTATGTGAGGGGAATATCAAAGACTCCATTTATGAATTCCTGTGTCTTCACAAATTTTCCTACCCTCTGAATGTACGAGGAATTTCTATCCTTTTTAGACTTAAAATCTGTAAAGTAGTTATCTCATCGTAAATTAAAAAGTTATAAAAAAAATCTTAGGCGAATTTAATGCCATTTTCTTCCAGCTAAGCTTTGTGTATTGTGGAGAGGGTAGTAGTGCTTACAGATAAAAATGGTAATAATATTTAGGCTACGTGTTTTAGGTATAGATAGACTTCAATCATAAAATTTACTTATTATTACATAAATAGTTTGAAATGTACTAAATCGATTTGATGAAAATTTCTACATAATACGCATCCCATAATTTCTGCACGGTAAACCAAAGTTGCCACTTCAAGTTGAGGTCTTGCATAATTATTGGTATACAATTGAATTTAAAATTATTTTTTGGGGAATTTATTATTTTTAAATAAAAATATGTGATCATGTTGAATATATCAAGTCTTTTTCTCCCGATACCGCGTGAATGAATCGGGCAGTGTCTAGTAATTAATATTTGCCATGAAAAAGTGAATTTCTGATTCGTGGTTTGTCAAAACCACTTTAGGGATTCTAATATACTTTTTGATTTACCATTCGAAACCAGCGGCTTATATTAAAATCCATCCGCTTGGGTTTGCAAAGGTAAATACAACTAAGTTAAAAGGAAGAATGTCAAATTTGCTTTTGGGGGCGCTTACTGGGTCCTCTATTGTTGGCATAGGATAATTTAGGTACCGCCATTTCGTTTGACAAAGTTTGGAGCCAGATTTTGGAGCTCAAATAACGTTACTCATACTTTTAACGACTCGTGTTTTTATATGTGATGTGTAGGACAATATTAGCTAATTGTGGCTTAATATAGAGTTGGAAGCCAAAAACAGTAGCGATAATGGCTCAGATGTGTTTTTATCATTAATCAAAATTTTGGGATGCTCAATTTATTTTTGTTCCTACATCGAAACTTATTTTACGTGTGTTTTAGTTACTGGGCGGAACCCAGTAACTCCTGAATCCGAAAATTTGGCATGTTGCATCTCTTCTGGAGTCGATTTAACTTTTGCTGCGCGAACAGAAAACAGGATATCAAGTAATCACGCTTCGACATACAAAACATGTGTTGCCCGCGAACCGCAAGTTTTACCATATAAAGTTGGCAACTCAATAGAAAAGTATCGCAAGTCTTCTGAATACAGGTAGGAAGTTTATCAATTTATCCTCTTTAGATTGTAAAAATTCCTTTAGTACGTGAGGTTTGTATTTTTTTAGAGACACAACCATGTCTTTAAACAAAATATAAGCCTATGATGGTCCCATAGAAATTTCATCAAATTCAGTTTAAAAGTTTTAAATTTTGGTTTTAAAAATCAAAACAAGATATGTCATTCAAGTAAACAAAATTGCTTGTTTTGACCGATCTGGGTGTTTCTTTCTCTTTCAATTAACATTGTATATTAATATCTAATTAAAGGTTAAGTTATAATATATTTATACACAACTAATTTAAATGAAAGTTTCTGTTTATAATTTTTTAATTTGTTAATTTTTTTGATGTCTGCTTGGTTTTATCTCCGAAACGGCTGGACTGATTTCGACGGGACTTTATGAGACGTTATAAGATATGACATAAAAAAAAATAGGGTTCAGTGCAAAAAAATATCCACGCGGGAGAAGTCGTGGGGAATACCTAGTATGTAATAAAAATACCAGTAAGAAAGCCTCAGGGGGTGCGTTAAAATCGCATTTACCCACTTTTATGTACTCAAATTGACTGCCGAGCAAAATGGACCACCTGATGCTAAGCGGTTCCTTCAGCCCATAAAAACAGCTAATCTAATGTTATTATATTCAATAAATATAAAAAATCTTACATTATCGAATATGTGGTATGCTATCAGTATTGATCGACATAAAATATTGACATTTTAAACTCAATTGGCATTAACAGCCATATTATTCAGTGACAAAAGTACCAGTAAAAATAAACAAACAGCTAATTAAAAAAAAATAGACTTCAATACTGTCATACGTTATTTCTCAGTTCTTATAACTACTACTATTTTATAAAAGAAACATCCAAATCGGTATACAACGGGCGAAGAAAAAAGTCACAGGAGCAAGTTACGCAATTTCATTTACTTAGATGACATATTTTTCCCTATTCTTTTTTATTTAACAATTAAACTATTTATTAAAAAGTATTCAACGGTACGAGTTGTAAGCAATACCTATATTTGTATAAATTACCCTCGACTGGGTGAGTTTAACGCGCTCGCGCCACCCCTGCGCCACCGCTTACCTCAGCAAAAGGCGAGGACCACCTCTTATGAGAAAGGGTGTAATCAACGCATGAAAGGCACTCAACAAGATGAAGCCGAGAACGGCGACCTGAGAATAGGAGGCTTGACTGCATTTGGGATAATGATGACCACTCTGAAGGGACAATTTGGTAGAGAACCTTATTTTGTTGGCATTTTAATGATATTTTTTTATTGTACCGTTACCGTTCCGCACAATGTTTCGCGGAATTCGGGTCTGTAGCTTCGCTGATAATAACTTTGAATCGTGGGACTGGATTCGATCTCTCTAGGCAAATATATTTGTGTGAAAAAAAAATGAACAGATTACTCTAAAGGACAGATTTTCAGCATCAGCGTTGTAATATGCTGCTATATCCGGAATTATGCCACGGATTTGGCTACCCCACAAGAATATACCATACAACAATCTAGCATGAGAGGCGAAAATCGCTAAAACGGAAAATAAAACCAAGATCAAATTACGAATTGCGGGAATTTTTTCATTCAAAATTAAATTCGATAAAGTTTAAAATTTTTATGTCAAAGCATAAAAAAACTTAAATTTGTATATGAATTTGCACATTTTTAAACGATCTCGTGTCCTTTGTACGGGTCATAAACGTATAAGCAATTAATTTATTTATAATTGAGTATTGAGTATTGAATCACGGAACACGGCATTAGTTGACGTGTGAATGAACTATTGGAAACCAACAAAATTATTACGTATTTTAACAGTATTTACTAATAATGTCTTTTTATACCGCTGCAGTTCGGTCTGTGAAGCAGGAATCGTGGTCTCACAATACGCAGCACAAATACCCAAGAGCCAAGAACAAGAATAATGTTCGACTCACAAATGTTTGCTCTGATTTTACTCCCAAGCTTCATAATTCACAAGACATCATAACCAAAAAAAAATTCTCAAGCAAATCTTCTCACCTACTTAGTGCAATAACTGCTGTATTTCCCCACAAAAGACCATAAAACAATCTCATCTGATGCGGAAATCCCGACTGCTCACACAGGATGTAATGCGGGAAACGGAAGTTGAGGCCAAGGTCTGGGGTAGATGAAGAGCATTTATCTGTTGAAATGAGAAATGTTATCCCGCTCATTAACCGCTAAGTTCAATATTCTTATTTAAAAAAATAAACCCTCTCATTGCGATTCGCGCTCAAAGTCAAAGTCAAAGTCAAACTCATTTATTCCTTTAGATCTCAAGTATCATTTGGACACGTCAAATTTTACACATGCATGTACACATATTCGTGAGCATATAACGTGTCACAGGAACTCCCCAGGCACATTACATGCACACAGATATGTCAAATTACAGTCAATTTTCATGTTTAAGCTTATCTTATTTGTTAAGTTTACGTCTGTTCCAACCCTAACCGACCAACCCGAGGGGAAGAAGCAGACAAGAAACCCCTCGGAGACAGTATTACATATTCGCGAATATGGTCCTGCGTCTAGAGTGGAGCAAATTCATTCCCAAGCCTTTTTGTCATCTAGGTAATCTGATATTTTATAGTAAGCTTTTGCGACAAGTTTACGTTTGATGACAGTTTTAAATTTATTTATTGACAGTAATTGAATTTCGCTCGGGATTTTGTTAAAAAAGCGTACACATTGACCTTTAAAAGAATTGCTAACCTTATGGAGCCTAGTAGTGGGCACAGCGAGTTTATTTTTATGCCTAGTGTTTACATTATGATTGTCACTTTTCTTTGTGAACATGCTCATATGTTTACGAGTGTACATCACATTCTCATATATGTACTGACATGTAACCGTTAGTATATTTATATCCTTAAATTTATTACGTAATGATTCTTGGGGACCCATATTGTAAACTGCGCGAACAGCCCTCTTCTGCAACACAAATATGGTGTTGATATCTGCAGCATGCCCCCACAGCAGTATGCCATATGACATAATGCTGTGAAAGTAGCCGAAATATACAAGCCTAGCGGTATCTACGTCTGTGAGCAGGCGGATCTTTTTGACGGCATATGCTGCAGAACTAAGTCGAACGTCAAGGGTTTGTACCACATATTGTATTTGTAACAATTTCGTAATTATTTGTAGTACACATATGAAAAATTAAGCAAACATAAGCTATTAACAAAGAGTATGTACAAAGGCGAGCTTAACCCTAATAAGAGTTCTCTTCCAGCAAACCTTTGAGGCTAGTGAGAGGTGATAAAATTGGTAGGGATGTGTACTCAGTCTAAAAAATATACTAATACAATTTCATCGTAATGTTTTAGTTAGTTTAATATATAAACCTAATGCCCCTTGTAAAAAACGTTATTTTTCGATTTGTATTTGTATTGGGTATATTTTTGTAATGGGCTTATTTGTATATTTTTTTTAATGTTTGTTATCTCATATATCCGTCATTATCGATTAAAAAACAATCAAATTTGACAAAAAAAAAATATTTCTGACAGGTAATAATGTTGCTATAGTAATCTATCTCCAATCATCTGCTAGTTGAATATTGAAACTGGTGTAAACCGTCAAACAGCGAAAGTGCTACAAAGCCACAAAACCGTACCTTATTTCAATCTTCTTTGATTATGCGTAAGATAATTGCCCCTCGCAATGGTTGAAATTAATACGTCAGCCATAGAAATTATTTAGTGAGATATCAACTGCTCCGGGCGAGTTCAGGATATAATCTGGCATTTCAGAAGGCTTTGAATTGAAATTGTTCTTAGTAATCGTGATAAAACCATTTAATATAATATCATTTTGTCAATTATTCAACGCTTTCGCTCCTAAGTGTTAGAAGGGGATGAAGTTTAGAAGTCCGTGTTTATTAGGGTTCAATTTCTACCTAAAGGATAAAGGGATGATTACTTGAGACAATTCCCACTGCTCATTTCGAGAGCTACCAACTGTCTACAACGCTTTGGGTCGTGAGTTTGATTCCCTCACAAAAATCCCTACAAATATTCTTTGAGTGGCGATAGATGTTTGTGTTTAATACGTATTCTACGTATGTATTTACTAAAAAAAACACTATAAGTATTCTATCACTTATTTAGTCGTTATAGTAAAAGGCATCCTTACTTTGGGGCTAAATAATGATCTGTGGTCCAAGAATATTTATTATTATCTATTATTTTTTTATTTTGGTTCTGAAAGCACAAATTCATAAAAATAACTGTTTACCTATCTATGTAACTAAGCCTTCACTCAACAATTGATGGTAGCGTGCCCAAAATGCGTGCCTACTAAAAGTACGGTTCAATAGTTTGGGTTTTAAATCAAAATAACTAACAAAGTAAATGATGATGCGTGTTTTAAAATATAAAAGTACATACTTTAAAAGCATCCAAATCTTTGATAAATAATGGAGTTCTGAAAATAATCGTATATAATGGAATTCTGTTGAAAAAATACAGCTGAATTAAAAACCTCCTTAATTAAATCCTCTTTGTAAGTTCGTGACGATGGAACTTGTACTTCGAGATGAAAATACTTATATATTACTGCTAATCTCATAACCCTCTGATTAAACTTGTCACGTAAGATAAGGGACCTTATGCAGTTCTATTCCACACCGTTTTAATATTTCGTGTGAAAAGCGCAAGTTAATGGGCAATCTACCACGAGAGCGCAATAGGACCTGACTGAGATGCAACATGAATATAACGCTTGGCTTTTGAAAAATCGGTTTTAATAATTCGCACCGAACTCTATATAGTTCCGTACTACCAGTTTTATTTTTAGGATTTCGCATTCAAAGGGTAACAAAAACTATGTTTTTTTAGAAGTTAAGGATTTTACTAAAGAACCTTAATTGTGGACATTTTAAAAGTACACGTAGCGCATTTTGCTTCGGTGTTCTTGACATAAAATTTACGTCGAGCGTCTTTCAACCCGGTCAGAAGTTGGATGGCTTATACATGGCAGGGCACTTATAGATATAATTCCCGGGTTTACTAGTTGGTAATCCATGTTCGAGGGCTTTGGGTGCCTTGAAAACTCCGACATCAGATTTAGCCACTTACTGTTAACAGATTTTATATGCAATTCAGCTGTATGTGTTTTTTGTATATTTGTTCATTTTATGCGGACCGATTTTGATGATTATTTTTGACTTTGATCTATATCATATAGATGCTAAGAGCGTAAAATTGCAAAACTGCAAATTGATTTAATTACAACGCAATTTGCAATTTAGCAATATTGTAATTTTTCGCTCTTAGCATCTATATCATATCAAAGTCATTTGATTCGATTTTTAAATCAGCTAATAATTAGTGTATTCAATTAATTTACTCCTTACAATATGGATTTAGATTCTATAATCCTTATAGATTTGTGCATAAAAATTAATTTAATTTACTCTACCCTTTCGCACGAAACCGTATAGATTATCAACGTGCATTGAATAATCCTCCATACCGGCCCCCGTGTTGATTAATCACACGAATTACAGTCAACACAAAGTTTTTCGAAATGCGAATACAAATGTTTGATGTATTGCCTAATCAATTGATTGGCTAATGTTTACTCAGTTACTCAGACCCACTAATCACGTAATTGATAAAAGGGGTTTTTGCCTACTGTAATTTTAACTGGATAGTGTGGTAATAACGATTAGGAATATGTTATACGATTAGTTTTTACTTTACTCAGCAAAGTATAATAAATCATTTATTTATCTTAAAAATTAAGAATATTACTACTACTTTGGATTGGGCTCCCGTTGTAGATCAACGTCCATTCACTCTCGCTGCCGTAAGCCGTCTCTTTAGAGGCTGATGCGGGTAGTCTAACAAAGATAAAGTTTCACTATAATATACAACGAGCGAGGCAACACTATCCCTTTTATTTATCGCCGCCATTGGGATCACGTTGCGTAGTAAGTGACACTAGACGTTGCAAGAAGTTCAGATTTATCTATCTTTTGAACAAATGTTATCATCTGTGCTTTCTTTTAGAGCGTAGGCCTAGGGATACAAAAGCGTCTTATAAATAAGTACCTGAGCACCGAATTTTGCTCGGTTTTTAGGGTTCCGTACCCAAGGGGTAAAACGAGACCCTATTACTAAGACTCTGCTGTCCGTCTCTTTGTATGTCCGTCTGACACCAGGCCGTATTTTATGAAATTATAAGTTATAAAACGTTTACACACTCATACCCCTGCACTAAGATTCTTTGAGTCGCGGATGGCATGGACAAACACAGATAAACAAGACCCGAAAACAAATTTCATGCTCATCACACAAAGTGTGCCCCCGATGGGAAACGAACCCGGAACCCCTCGCTTCGAAGGCAGGGCTACTACCAACTTAGCCACGGAATGCTAATTTTATAGTATTTTACATATTGACATCTAGTACACAGAACAATCATCTATGTTCGTTACAAAAATATTTGCCCTGCGTAAGCATCCACGACTTACAGCGATAAATTTCTTACATTCGATAAAACGTTGTACCTATTAATGACTAAATTTTTTTTTTTTATTTTAGTAATTCAAGCAAAATAATTATAGATTTTCCAATCATTAAATATAGCATATAATCTTACGGATATCAAAACTCAATCTTATTAATCCATCCATTCAGTCCGTTCTGCGCGATAAGCCGGCTTATCGCTTATCGTGCTATAAGATTTTCTATTTCCGGTCATGTACCATCTCATTTATTGACTTCCGGTCAACTGATACTTACCGATCGTCTGAGTCCTATAATCTTTATAAACGTACGCTTTCTATGATTCACTTTATCCAATCTTTTTCCTGCGCCCCGCAGACATTGAATCTGTGGGGATTTTTTTTTTATTTGTAAGAGCAACGGACCCATTGTTATGCCCGCCTATAAAAACAGCAATACAACTTAGGTCCTGTATAAGAAGACCCATTATATTGATATCCTGATCGCTTTAAGATTCGCGTTTCCTAAGTATTCACAAAACTTAATTAAATTAAAATTTAAGAAATACTATACAGTATTTTTTGTTGTACAATAAATACAAAGTTCTACACATACATATTAACACAGACAGAATAAACATCTATGTTCCCTTGACTTGCGCTTAAGAGACAGGGACAGATACAAACTTAAAGTGAAACCACCCAGACAGTACAAGAAAGTACTTTATTAATGCTTTTATGTCGTCCATTAAAGTAAGTTAATTTCATCTCAACTTTCCAAAATTTTCTAAAAAATATTTTAAATTTTATGTGAATAAATATTTCAGTGCTTGTTTACAAACATTTACAGCAATTAAAGTTTCACTTTAGTAACGTAATTGGATTGAAGTAAGATCACAAAGTAAATATATTCAGAGAGAATACTCGAAATACAACAAAGACGCGCGACAGATTTTTCGGGTGACTGGTCTCACAGTTCAGTTAGTAGCTCTGCCTTCTGCGTTTGATACCCACCCAGCAACATTTGTATGACGAACACACACACTATGCATATATGTTTCTTCTGCAAAGGTGTTAATGTATTTCCACAGTAAAGTTCTATAGTATACTTGAAACTTGATGGCGCTGTGTGAAATATCCATAAATATTAATATTATTATGAAACGATGACCAAGATCCTGTTTTGTTTTTAGGTGAGTAAGCCACCCGGTTTAAGTTCACTCTCAATTATCGAGAGTAGCCCGGTGACCCTGCAGTGGGAACATTAGAGGCTGGTACGGTACGGAAGCCACCCGGAGGCCTTCGACATGGCTTATAACTAATAATGCGAGGAACGACATGTTAATGTAGATGGTCGAACTTAGTGCTTCCGTGCTTTGAAAGCATTGAGTTCCACAGGCTATAAACGATCACCCATTCAATTACGGACCCAGTGAAGAGAACATACGCGTATAAAGAAATAAGCTTCGCTACGCGATCCTCGTCTGTGTGCGTTTCTGTGCGTGCGTCGCTTCCACTGTTGTCCTTCTGTTTAAATTTACTTTGTGGCGAAATGTTATCATTATTTAGTGCTTTAAGAATTAATTACATATGTGTTGATAACGTTTTCGACACGCGTTTCGACTTCAAATGAT
This sequence comes from Aplocera efformata, assembly GCA_921293045.1. NCBI lineage: Eukaryota > Metazoa > Arthropoda > Insecta > Lepidoptera > Geometridae > Aplocera > Aplocera efformata. The sequence continues at coordinate 9,128,509 of OV121058.1, read as the reverse complement.
CTAATTAATCATTAAATTAAACCCAAACGGTGAAATTACCACGCGTACCACACATTGGAAACAAGTACTTCGTGGAAATGAAATTGTTCCTTTGAAAATGTTGTTTACAATATTAAAATAATAATTCTAAAAATCCACATAAAATAAAATATCACTCATAAAATTCCGTTTCTTCACTATTCTCAGTTAAAAGTTAAAATAAACACTTGGAAACAAATTGCTTTTGTATCGTGGTCCTTAAGATGTAAACAACGTTATTTAATTCGATATCTAATGCTAACCAGTTATACTGAAGAGAAATTGTGATTAGATCGAAGGTTGCGTAAGGGTTGGAAAAATCCCAGAATATACCCAGCAGGGGTTAGATGCACTTGAATGGCATGTAATCACGGAGTGGCAGTAGAGCACTCCACTCTTGACGCAGAACCACGTTGGTGAATATGTAATAATGTCTTCGAGGGGTTTCGTGTCTATTTCTTACCCTGAAAAGTAGGGTTGGAACAGACGTAAACTTGACAAATAAGATTAGCTAAAACATGAAATTTACTGTAATTTGATGTATCTGAGCATGTAATGTGCCTGGGGAGTTCTTGTGACACGTTATATGCTCACGAATGTGTTTACTTGTGTGTTTAAAATTTGACGTGTCCATACGATTAGATGTAAAGGAATCAATAAGTTTAAGTTATGAGTTTTGAACTCATAGATTTATTAAGAAACCATAATCACAAATTCAGGTTCGTAACATATTTATTTAAAAAATATGATCAAAATCATTTTAAGAATTCGACGGCTATAAAGAGTTTTGACTTTGACTTTGACCTTTAAATTTGACGGGAGTTCCTCTGAAGAATACCCTATCAAACAAAAATAATCATCTAAATTGCTCAAGCACTATTGTTTTTTTTTGTCTTTTGTAATGACATACATATGAACCACCCGTTTACTGCGCCATTATCAACAGTCATGGAATAGTTTTAAATACTAAAATATAATGCCGTTTTGTTGTTTTAAATACTAAAATATAGTTGCTCGCGTCCGTAGATGTAGCAGTAGAACTTGTGCAGTAGAACTTGAAAGTTTGTCCGGAGAAGTACTGCCTCCACACCTGGTAAAACTAAGCACAAAGTCTGCATTCTATTTATCTATTTTAAATTATAATTTGTGGATTTGCACCCACTCTAATACCCTAATACCCTATTTGTATATGTCATCGATATCGTACCAATTTACATGATATTTTAAATACCACGTGTACTTTTCTAACCGTCATGTGAAATATATTTGTGTTAATTATTATTATTAATTAAACCCCCCAACAAAGTTCTCCCGAGCAAAAGATAGCACGTACACACAATACGGGTAAAAACAATGGCCAAAGAGCAATAATCTATCTGAAGTGTTTGAGTGGGCATCGACAATAGCGCAGAGGAACGGCCCATGTCAAGGAATACCAATAAATAATTTGGGTCAATATTGCTCGCGTCCATAGACCTACTCACACGTCAGAGGTAAGAAAAAAGCAACCTGCGTAAATTTGCAGTAGAATTTGTGCCAAGTTCATCTGGAGAAGAGAAGTACTGCCACTCGCATTACTGTGGTCCAGTGAATTACAGGTTACATCCCCATGTCAGAGAGAAAGGCGCAATGTAACCTGGGTATTCTCATACGGTATTCTAAGTCGTATTTCTATTAATTATTTTGTACCTATGGATAAATTTAAATTTCATAAAAAATTACACCTCTTAGGGTGGAATATAGGGGATGAAAGTATTGAAGACGGTTTATTCTATTATCTAACTAGCGACCCGCCCCGGCTTCGCACGGTTAGTAAAGCATCAGTGTCGTATGAGAAACTACCCGTGCGAAGCCGGGGAGACTTGCTAGTGTATTATACATATAAACCTTCCTCTTGAATCACTCTATCTATTAAAAAAATCCGCATCAAAATCCGTTGCGTAGTTTTAAAAATTTAAGCATACAAAGGGACAGAGAAAGCGACTTTGTTTTATACTATGTAGTGATGACATAAACTCACAAAAGAGATTCGCTAAAAGAAATATAATATATACAAAAACGTTTAACCAGCAAACAATATTATTCCTAGAACGCCTAGGACTAATTATGGGAAAAAAATATCTTTGAGGGAGTGCAACTTTACAATAAATTACCGAGATATATCAAAGAACTAGTTCAATAGAAATACATATCTTAAACGGTAACCAATCTGAAGTGATTCTGCGAACTAAAATAAGTTGGATTCACTTCAACATAGTTGGGATGCCGTATAAATGAAACTCATTTAAATACTTCACAATATAACTTGACATGAACTTGGCGGGACAATGCCGCCCGCATACAAACTTGAAGAAAAGCAGACAACGGGACAGAACGTACCTAATGAATTAACTTTACTCGGTCTAACTCTGCTGTTCTGCAATGAGGTTTAGACTTACCGCAGATGACCTACAGAAATCGGCGCCCGTTGTACTATGGCCGAATTGAAATTGAGCTAAACGCTCAATTTAATTTTTTATAGACGATGTTTAAATGCAGATAATTATGTAAGCATTTATTTTTTAATAGATTTATAAAAACTATCTGATAATACGTTCTCCACTCCATCGAATTAATTTAATGGCAACACTATTACACAATTGTCATAAAAAACTTGACTTAATGAAATTTTATGAATATGGAATCCACGTAGATACTAAAGAAAGATTAATTTTATTTATTTTGACAAATAACAATGTTTCATCGGTCACGAATGTTAATCTTACATACATTAATATATCTAAAGCATTCGAAACATAGATGTAACAAATTGTATAGAGCTTAGAGATACATAAATTATTTCATAATTATTAGTAGATTGATCGATTACAATCTGACATTGTCATCCGAAATAGACGCGATGACAATAGGCTACAGTTGCACTCGTCTAAAACTACATTATTACAAAAAAGCATAATATGTATGGCCCCAGAATTTATAATAAAGTTCCTAAATGCTACCGAGACTCCAATATCAATTTATTTAAGAATAATTTTAAAAGAATGCTAATTGACAAATGTTATTATGATATTGACGAATTTTTAAATGATAAATTTTGATGTATTTTATTTGTTCCTGACTTGTATTTTCCTACTTTAGATTACTTTAGACTCATTAGTTTTAAAACCATACATTAGGCGGTGACTCTTTTTTTTTTTTCATATTTTGCACACCATACTCGGTAAAATGTGTTGTGACAAACGAAAATGTACCACCTTGCAATGCAATCTACACATATTTATGCAAATAAAATATCTTTATCTTTATCTTTATCTTTAAAATATGAGTAAATGAATAGGCAGTATATAATTAACAATGTAATGTGGTTATGTCTAGTAATCATAAAAAAACAATAAAATTAATATTATAGGATCTGTACAAACGTCAAACTTGGTAGTAAGAACGGAATCATGATCTTAGAGGTAAAAGACATGTTACTATTATAAGTATTAAAAAAAAAACCAATGTATTAAATGATTTTCGATTTAAAATTATAATTTAGGTAGGTATCTGTGATTATCCGCCGACATTAATTCACTTGCTGTTTGCGTTAATGCGTCTTTATCAACTTATATGTTTTATCCTTCTCTAACACCACGTAAAATCTTTGACAATTGTTTTTTCTCTTCCGATTATTGAATTACAGACTTTTTGTGGTTCATCTATTACCTCAAGCATGAACATGTTTTATTTTTACATGTCAGGCAGTCGTCTGCGCTGGCTCTTAATGTATTTATAACTAGGTATTCTGCTTTTATGGGATGGAACGAGCAGATGCCCTTTTATCTTCCGTAATAACGGTCTTCACTCCTTGTAGCAAGTCGATGTTTGGTGATTTCTGTTGCTGTGTCTCATGTTTCTTTGTTTACCTGAGACAAAAAAAATGCATGCTCGTGCATTTGAAACTTATTTCGTAACTCTCTTTTTTTATTTGACAATAGTGACGGTACGAGCTGAATGTCCACCTGATACTAAGTGGTTACCTCCGCCCATAACAACAGCAATACAATTTGTGTACCCCGACCGAAGTATAAAAAGACCCAAATAACACCCGTCTGTCAGCCGAGATGGAGATGAAACGTCTCATGCGCATGTGATTTCACCGGCACCCATACCCTTCCACCAGCAGTGCGAGTGCACCACTGCTTGGCGGCAGATTATCAGGCGTGGAGGCAGTACTTCTGTAGGCAAATTTTGCACAAGTTCTTCTGCTACTTTTTGATGCTCCTTTAGCACCACCCAATTATGAACAATTATGAATTATGAACATCTATGTCCGTCACACAAATGGTTATCCTGGGTGTGAATCAAACCCACCACCTCTAGCGCAGAAGACGCTACCAACTCAGTTGTAAGGCAATCTAATAAATATTACATTTATAAAACAGCATTTTACATATATAATACACAATAACTTTTGTAACTTTGTTTTTACATTCAAATTGTTAGAAAGATGTATTAAATATACATATATACATATATTATAAAGGTATAACTTTAACGCAGGTTGTTTGTCTCTGTTATTCATTTTTCAAGTAGTTCTTACAACCCATAGTATAAAACGATGACAAACCTAATAAATAAAATTTTACCTTCAAAGCTTTTTTTTTGATGACTTTAATAAAGTAAAAGTTTTGAATTTATCATACAGCGAATTCAGGAAAACGGCCGAATACCACCAACTCCCATTTGCGTAACAAGAAACCCTATTAGTTGTGCTCTCTCAATAAATCTTGACATGATGAATACTTGGAATGAAAACACGAATAAATTATGAGTTTTTCATTCATATCCCACACCTCAGGAACAAAATAATTCGAACGTGCTTGGCCAAGAAATATTTTCACGCTATTCTGTAAAATTTGCTGCTGCGGTTAATGTTTATTGGTAATATTTTTTGGGTTACATATTGTTCGCATCTGTTCGCAGCCGTAGTTGAAAACCGTAGCTACTTTGAAGTGCTCCAATAGCACCATAGCTGGTGCCAATGAAACAACTGAAAGTAGCTTGAAGCTCCTCCAGAGAAGTACTGCCTGGTAATCTGGCACCAAGCAGCCAGGCAGTCGCATTCCTGTGTTCTGATAAAAGGGTGTGGGTGCCAGTGAAATCGACGCCGACGCCATTACCCACACCACCGGAACAAAGCAACGCTAGTGCACCACTGATTACCAGATGCGATAGCATTATTCCAGAAGTTGGCCAGCTGCTTTGGTCGTTCAAAATAAACTTCCTGTAGATGACGTCAGAACTCTGAAAATATTCCTAACCCTTCCAACACCGTACAGGGAGCCAGCGGCGGTATTCCACTTCGAGTTTAGCCAGAATACAATGATTATACAACTCTATTACATTATTAAACAATGGTCAACAACATTCAGGAATTAATTTAGGAAACTTCGACGAGGATCACAAGAGGAAGTGAAACAATGTCTAAAATTGATTAGGTTTCTTTACCTACTCGCGAAATTATAAACATTTTGGTCATGGCACAAATCACATCCTAAATATTATATTAATATTGAATATTATCCTACTACTATTATAAAGGCGAAAGTTTGTAAGTATGGATGTATGGATGTTTGTTACTCTTTCACGTAAAAACTACTGAATGGATTTGAATGAAACTTTACCACAATATAGCTTATACATCAGAATAACATATAGGCTACAATTTTTGAGGTTTCTATAAAATCTATATATATAAAAGAAGTCGTGTTTGTTACAACACTTATAACTCGAGAACGGCTGGACCGATTGCCATGGTTTTTGATTTGTTGGATTTGTTTCCGTCCCGAATAGCAGAATAACTATTAAAACATTGGAAAATTAACGAAAAAAATAAAATCAATTTATCCCCGTATTCTCCACGGGAACGGGAACTATGCGGGTGAAACCGCGGGGCGCAGCTAGTATTAATATATTATTGATATTGAATGATTGTGTGATTATTGCAGTAATCATTTAAGATCAGGTGGACTACCAGGCTCTTAACCCTGTGGATATAGGAGTCAAACTATTTATGTATTAAAACAGTAAGTTATTTAGTACAGCGCAAAAGAAAACTACTGAGCTCACAGCTTTTACCTTTTGGGTACGGAACCAAAGATATCGCAAGATCCAGTTGCTCACGTCCTGTGAATACCCTCAGATCCAGGTGAATACCCTCAGAGTCCTTGTACGTACCCCTGGGTGGTACTAAAGGAGCAACAAAAAGTAGCAGTAGAACTTATACTGAGTCGCATTACTGTTGTCATGGGCGGGGGTCGCCACTTACCACCAGATGGGCTCTCAGTTCGTTCTGTCAGTAATTGACATAAAAAAAAAATACATTAACTTTGACAATTACCCATTACTTGAATGGTCACTCGCGAATGTAATCATGAAACTCCACGGATCGGACCGCGAAGTTCTGAATTATACGCACGCCAAGTTGCTTTATTTGATTATACAGGCAAATTGGGTGTTCACAGAAGTTTTTTAAATGTGTGCTCCGTATGAGATACAATTACACAAGTGGCTGCTTAAAAATGTAATAAAATGAATTAACGAATTTAATTTTATCCTTGAATTTTCGAAGAACTTCCTTTGAAATAAAATCTTTCAAATAACAAGTGATTGAAAAGTTGAAAAAACGAATTTTAAATTTTCATATCTTATTTCTTGCCTTTAGGGGAAACACCCTACTATTAAAAAAAAAGACATCCAACTTGGTATACAACGGGCGAAGGAAAAGTCACAGGAAAGAAAAAGTGCGATTTCGTTTTTGGGTGGCATATTTTTTCAGTTATTTTGATTTACCACTAAACAATTTAAAATATTTTGATTAAAATGCAATTATAACTATATTCGTTACTTAATTTTCAATTTTTGTGTGTTTTTTTTTCTGGTTAATCTCCATACGACTGGACTTATAATATATTGACAAAACTTTCACTGATAGTTAGCTGATGCCTTAAGGAATAACACAGGCATAGACACATAAAGAAAAAAAAAGAGGTTACTACCACGCGGGTAAAGTCGCGCGAAACAGCTAGTTAATAAAAAAATATATATATTAATCAAATTATCTATCTTAGTATCTCTATCAGTGTCCTCATTAATTCAATTCAATTACTTAAAAAAAATGGTATTTGTCAAAAATAGATATAATCTTTTGTTCTTTAACTCAAGTACTTCCCAAATGGATTGTAACGACGTTTCGTGTCTGCAGAGTAATTAATTACATTACTTAAGATAATTATTGACGTGATTAATTTTGAAAGGTCGAGTTAAGCACGTTTTTGATACGAAAGTCACATCACTTGATAAGGCATCGTTACGGGACAATTTCAATTAAACTAGTTAACATCGTGGTTCCGTGCCTTAAGGTTAAATAGGAAAATGTTCTTTCTCTCGGGCTTGTAACTAGCTGTTCCCCGCGATTTCGATCGCGTGCATATTAACATTTTAACAACATTATTTAATAACATTTTCAATCGGCTCAACGGATTTGGATGAAATTTATCACCAGGATAGCTTATATCCTGGATTAATACAGACAACCTTTGATTCCGGAAAACTGAGGGTAATACCGCGGGGCATAGCTAGTATAATATAGATATATTGTACTAGCTACTTGAGGGGTCCAGTTGCTCGCCTCAGTAGGTGAGAACCCTTTAGTACCCCCTGGGTGGTGCCGAAGAAGCAACTAAAAGTAGCAGTAGAACTTGTTCACTGGTAGTTCGTCCGGAGAAGTACTGTCTCCACACCTGGTAATCTGCCGCCAAGCAGTGGTGCACTCAATTGCTGTGTTTCAATGGAAGGTGTGGGCGCCGAAGAAATCACAGATGCCTGAGACGTAACATCGCCGAATTTCTGTTGTTATGGGTGAAGGTAACCACTTAAGATTAGGTGGGCCTCGAGCTGGCCCCTTCACTTATATAAAAATAAAATAAAAATGGAGTTTTCGTAAACCTCGGTCAGAAACGCTAATCCGGGTTATTTCTATATAACCAAACATATTTTTACAAGATCTCATATCTAACTACATCGGAATCCACTCTGCGCTATCTGCCTACTACCCGGTAATCCTTTGAAAGGAATCGTTATCCGATCCCACGAACACGGAATCGTTATGATTTTGGGGCCCATATCTGTTTCTCAATAAGAAACTTTATACAAAGGTTATTACAAAACTTACAAAATCAATACCGATTGTTTTGTTCGGTGTAAATGTAGAAGTTAAATGTAAACGCTTATTTTTTTGTATTGCAAACAAATGGGTGATTTTAAAATCGAATACATTCGTCTATAGAGGCGGAATTTTTACCCAAATTTATCCAAAATTAAAAAAAAATGGTTGCCGGTACTAAGTTTGCGTCATGCCGTATGCCATTACGTAAATAATAAATATTCATGGATATTTCACACAGCGCCATCTATCCCCAAAGTAAGCGTAATAATATGAGGACCAGGTAACTGATAGAATATTTATATAGTATGTATTTTTATCGTAAATACATTCATATAATACATATTAACACAGACACAGAACAAAAAATTATGTTCGTGACACAAATGCTTGGCCAACCCACGATCTATAGCACAGAGATGCTATGAGGCCAGTCAGAGTATGTTTTACTGTCAAAGTTTTACTGCCAATAGATATATCCAAATCGTACATAATCGTACATTTTTGACAAAGAAATCGAGTAGTAATTGACAAAGAAATTCATGAAATAACATACATCTTCTATTTAAAGTCAAGAATGTGTCATTTTCGTCAGGTCCTTGACTAACAATTATCTAACTGACAATGTTATTGTGTAGCTGTATAGGGGCTTTGTCAAAAACTAAATCAATCTAATATATTTTGCCAAGTTGTTGGTTACATATTTCGTTATAAAATATGTAATATTTATAATATGTTTGTATGCTTGTTTGCCAGCTAAGTAGTATATAAAAAACAATTACAGCGTCCAGTTCTTATATTTAACTTACAATTGACTTGAGATATATATACTATAATATATTGTATATTGGTCAAATATGTATATAACTTTTTGATCTTATAGCTTTAATATAAGATATGAAAGCGTTCGTGGTAAAACTTGCTTATATTCTGCTTTCATTTCTTTTCATTAACTCATTAATGGGTAATCGTTTAATGATAATATTGACTCGCTTCCGTGCTTCAGAGATCCCCGTCTATAGCCTACAAGCATCGTTGGTAACCTTTGGACTCCATGAAAACTCCGACAACAGAGTTGGCTATTTACGCTCACGAAATAAAAGAAGAGTTATAGACAATGCTGAATGTACCCTTTCACTTTCCTATCAGCCTTTCGTGACTTGAATTTAAAGGTAAGAATTCACATTACCTTTAATAATAAAAAAAAAATACCTAAAAAGAAAAATACCTATCTTAGTACTTTAAACGAGTATTATATAGTATATATTTATATATTTACTTATTTCGCGTATATCAGAAACGGCCGTAACGATTTGTATGAAATTGTGTGTTTAGATTGGGTTTACCAACGCATATTTTTACAAAATAAGTTTTTTTTGTTGTTAAAATATGCGTTGTAATATAAAATATGTTTTGTAAATGTATTTCTTGTAAAACCATATTTACCAGAAATACTTGTACCGGAAATATTGTTGCCCAGGTACTTAAGTTAAAATATTAGTTAGTTAAGCAAATATAGTATAAAAACTTATTTTACCTAAATATACTTTTTCTTGAAAAATAATTATATTTACTTGAAAAGGTCGACATTTCTTAAAAGTTCAAAACTTTGTTGATTTAGTCTTGATTGATTATTACGGATTCAAGATACGTTCTTTCGAGAAGAAATTTTCACAAGAGCCTTATTTCCTGCCTTCTTCACGTGGGACACGACAAGATTTAAGTAGTAGTAGGTTTTTTATGCTGTTTTTTTTCTTTAGTATAGATTTTATATTATAAGATATGTTATTAAGTACATTAATATTTTTAACAAAATGTATTGTTAATCCTAATTTGGTTTAATGATGAGCGACGTTTTTATACTTCGTAGTCAAGGTGTTAATAATTTAAAAAAGAAATTATTTTTCACCTGTTTCTGTTTTATTTACAAATAAAACATAATTTCCATGCCATCTGCGACACAAGGCATCCTAGTGCAGAGGTATGAGTGAGTAAACGTTTTTTTTTTAAATACATGATCGTATAATAATCAATTTAAATAAAAATACTCCTCATACAAACTATTCACAGTGCGTGTTCATGTTAAAAAAAATCAATATCTGTTGCTCACTACTTTTAAGACTCATTATATGTGGTGGAAAAGAAAATTTTAAATTGACATTTTACTTCAAACTGACGTATACCGTGGCAACTAATGTATGAAATTTATTTTTGTGACGACAACGATTTTTGGATGTTTGGGAATAAGCCCCAAGGTAGTAATAAAATTAATGCTTCCATTCGTGCATTGCTGTGGAAGGTGTGGCTGCCGGTGAAATCACATGAGCATGAGACGTAACATCCCCGTCTCAAGGGACGGACGCAATGGAGTATGATTTAGTTTTCCTCATATTTTAGTCGATTTAGACCAAAGTTGTATTTTTTAATATGACTTGCAGCGTCTGGATTCTAGTCGAGAGCTGCAACTTTGCAGCTCCAGGTAACTGTAAACTTAGAGACTTATTCCTAGCTCCAGAGTTCTGATCAGCCGAAATCGAGTACCATCGCTACAGAAAGGCGCGGCAGAAATGAAAATTACCTAAAAAGTAGTTTTCGTTTTTAAATATATTTTTATATGTATGTTAGTCAGGTAATTCTGAGGTATATTCTTACTGTGCTGAATATTAAATTATATTGCTGTATTGTTTTATATTGTGTGGAATACGTGTAATAAATAAATGGATATTTATTATAAGGAAAAGAAAAACTTATATTAAGAGAATTTTATATTGAGTGAACATTTTGAAGAGCATAGCTAGCTCGCTTTCCTAGTGGGATACCTTTAGAGTCCCTGCACGTATCCCCTGGGTGGTGCCAAACAAGAACAAGAAAGCAAATGGTGGAGCAACCTAAAGTAGCGGTAGAAATTGTAATTTATATATTTGTTGCGTGATTTCTGCGCCAACTGTATACCTATTTGGATGATCTCTTTTAAAATGGGGAAATATAAAAAATTTCATGAAGACGATGAAGAATTTCAGCGTTGGGCGAAATATAAGAGATAAAAAATAGTACAGTATTGAAGACGGTTTTTTTCTATTTTTAATTACTTGTTTTGAGTTACTAAAACATATCGAAAAAATAATTCTTTCAAATAAATGAGATATCACCAACGCCCTGGTGATGGTAGGAATGGAAGGCTATTCCAACTCTCAAGTTAAAAATCTACCGCCAAGCTCTATCACCTTCAGGTTTTGGATAAAATACTCAGAATGAATAAAGATACTCAGAATGAATTCTGATAAAACGAAGTATTTTTTTTTACGATAGCCATCTTGTTATTTGCTATGACAATTTATAACGGAAAAGCTAATGTTTGAGTACATTAATTTATGAAGTGCACGTTAATTATTCAAATTCAGCAAGGTTCCCTTGGGAGAGTGGTTCAAAGTCAAAATGTGTTCTTTGCTGTAATTCATTTATACGTTGTCTGTTGTCATTTATACGTTGTAATTCATTTAATTCATGCTTTTTTTATTTCAAGTTTCATTATTAAGTCCAAATAACTTGGACATGATATTTTTAGCTTATTTAGTATAGTTCAATTTTCTTTTAGTAAGTTGTAATTACTTGAATTAGTTGTATATTAGCTGATTTTAATTTTGTGTTAAAATATAACTTAGTTCGTAGGATTAATTTTTTCTATTACCTATGGTGATAAATTTACCATTATAAAACACTTTCTTTTTTTATGTGACAGATGTGACGGGACGAGCTGAAGGCCCACCTGATGTTAAGTGGTTACCTGCACTCATAAAAATAGCAATACGACTTAGGTAGACCGAAGTATAAGAAGACCCAAGTCGCACCCCGTTGCGCCCATCACGTTCCACGAGAACACAGCCGTGCGAGTGCACCACTGCTTGGCGGCAGATTACCAAGCGTGGAGGAAGTACTTCTTCTGGCGAACTATGCACAAGTTCTACTACTTTTTATTCTTAATACGAATAATTAGTCTGCAGGAATTGCAATCGTGAACTAATTCGCGGACACAGCTATTTGACTATTACATTAGATATTCGTATTTGGGTTGTTTATGGGCGGCGGCAACCACTTCAGATCAGGTAAATCGTCAGCTCGTTTAGTCACCTAAATTGTATAAAAAAGATGATATATCATTAAAGATGTTTTTGTAAGAACGCGTGATCTTGTAGAAATATAATAAAAAATGAATTTCCAAAATTTTTTTGAAGATTTTTATTTGTTTAGTGTATTTTTAGCTATCGATAAGCATTAAATATGTTTTGATTTTCATCCAGATTTTCACTGAACTTGTCTATATCGAAAATATTATCTTAAATACTATCGTAACCGTATTTGCTACGAAAGTTTTTCAGTAACCTATCATAATATTGGCGTAAGAAGTTTGTAATATAGTTTGAAACCGTAAATAAAATATAATACAGGTATGAGTTTTTGTGTTTTTGTAGGAATCTATTTTTGCAATTATAACATTTTCAGAACAGAAATACTGTTCTGAAAATGTTTTAATATAAAATGCAATGCAATGCAAGGTATTCTTTGTTGTTTTTAAATATAATTATTAGTTTAAATGAAACTATTTGGAACTTCTGAAAATAAGAAGATTATTTCTGGTCTAATTGTTCTGATCTTCGAAATTAATATCCTAAAAAATTATTTTGTTTATAAAGAAAACTGACAATGCGCCTCTTAAAAATAATATTACTCATGAATTATAATATTTTTATAGAATCACGTACTAAAATTCAAATTTTAAATTAAATAATTCACATTACAAGAAAAATTAATTCAAAATCCATTTCAAAACAGGTACAATTTTATCCAAAAAAAGTATTAAAAGAAACACGAAAAGTTTAATAAAAACTTTTTGGCGAACATCCTTTATACTTTTCTCGGAATAGTTACCATAGCCACATACAATTACAGTATTTAAAAAAAAAAACTCACTTACCTGGTATCTCGAGATCTCGTAGGGTAAACGCACGAATAACCGGCAGTCACTTCGACATGCCACCGACTCGCACTGTGGTGAGTACTTTCCGCCCGCTCTTATATATAAGCGCCGCCCAACTCATGGGCGGGCGGGAGAACTTGATAACGTACAACAATTATAAAGTTTTTATTTATTTCTGGTCGGTTATCGGCGTGGCTATCCTGTTCATATATAGCGGTAGGCATGTGTAATAAATAAATTATTAATTTTAGGTCGGAGCTTTTTGACTGCGTGATCCTAATCGGTGACCTTTGGTTCCTATAACCCAGTTAAATGGTTTTAAGAAATTAATTAAACCATTGTATTTGGTGCCAAATTTATAAAACTAAATATAAGTAGTATGGCCGAATGGTGAAATGTATATTTTATTGTGTACGCGATTTCTTCCTCTATATTGGATTGATTTGGATGAATCGTATGTAATTTTTTCAGGGTATGCCTTTCAGGTGGCTCAATAGACATTTCACCCCAAGGGCGTAAAATAAGTGATAATATATTGTCGGTTTATTCGATTTTAAATCCGTTGATGATTTTATGTTTTTTGTCATAATAAAGGCTATCATTAAGTAATTTTTTTTATTTATTATATCTTACTTGTCTTGATATTATTCTGCACCAATGGCTGCTATATTGTGCGCTACTGTTTTTTAAAGCTCTTACTATAGATAATAATTAAATATGTATTCATACAATGTTTTGAAGCAATGCCAGTTGAAGGTAAGATTTGGAGACCAATTTGAGCGCGTCAGTAAGTTCCAATATACTCGCCGAGTGGCAGAAAAATAATTAAACACAATAGAACTATAAAGATAAAAGGCTATATTAGCTTTAAAGCTTTATAGCTATAAAGCTTATTTTTTAGCTTTCTGTAGCAGTATATTCCGATATCTGAACAAGTAACTAAGTACTAATTTCAATCATTATACCAAAATGTACAGTTTGTTATGCTATAATATCTTGAATTTGGAATCTTCTGCTTAACTTATTTAGATAACTAGGAACTACTACGATATCTTTTATTCTGCTGCTGAGCAGTAGCATTATTTACTATTTTCCATCTAGAAGGTGGTACCGATGAAATCACAGGTACATGTTTACATTCCGGTATCTCCGCCGCAAACATTGCTTTATTCAATGTTGCGAAACGCTGGAATCTAAAGACTATATTCTTGGAATTCAAAGAGCGCAAATCTGCTTATGTGAAAGAGAAAATAGATCTTTTAGCTCTGTGATGTGTAGTCGAACAAAGAAATTATGCTTTTCCTAGTAAATAAATATCTTTGTGCACTAACCTTCCGGGATAATAAATCGCCATTATACATGATGTAGTACTTAGTAAATTATAGGTAGATTCTATTTTATAACAAAAAACCATGGGATGTGGCTGTGTCGTGGATACGGTCGTGTGTTTTACGTGAATACGTGTACGATACTTGTAATCAAAAAAATCCCTAGCAAGCAATGCGTTACAGTCCTCACTCAACGTCTCGAATTATTTGATCCTTTAGCTATTTGATTTATTTTAATCTTGCATGTAGATGATACGCTGTAGCATCAAACTGTATCCCCCAATTTTGTTCTAATCGGTATTATGAATTGCAAATTAAAGACGTATTCACGTAAAAAAAAAAAAATGTTACTTTTCTCTTGATATTTGTTTGTTTTTGTTTTCTTTTCTTAATATTTGTAAATGTTTATGTAAGTGGATAGAAATGTCATTCTTATCAGATTTACAGGTGAACAGCAGCAATAAGAACTTCAACGAAAACGTAACATTTGTCAAATCATTTGATCGTCACCCTTGCGTTATCATGATCACCCTGCGTCATTGAACGTGGACAAAAGTGACGTCATACTTTTGTCCACTTCAGCTAATTTTATCCCCAGACCACTAGAAGTCCCCTTTTCTATGCACAGCAAAATCCGTAACGGATAAAATGTCATCGCGTATCATTGTATTACAAACACAGCTACGGCGTAGCAGATACGCCTACGCACGTCCGAAGTTTTTCATAAACCAAGCGATTCGAGCGGGCCGTAATAATCCAATATTTTGTACAATTTGTACCTCGCAAATACTGGTTTTTTGGATTGGAAGTGGTGCCGGTGTTACACAGGACCCACAGATACCAAAAATTACCAACGATTTATGTGGGTTGTTCTGCACCCATCCTATGTCGTCGTCTCATCCCACGTTATATTTTTTCTTGGTCGACCCATTTCTATTCCTAGTTCATCCTTTAGCAGTAGTTGGACTTATATATTCCTTGGCACGGATTAAGGAAATCAAATTAAGTGCTACTTATTCTGACCAATACGCACAAACACAACGATAGCGCGTTCTAACTTTAGGCAAACGTAAATCCATCTAGCAAATATAATATGAACTTTACTAATAAGTTTCTAAAGCAACATAATGATTAAAATAATTATTTTGATCTCATATCGAACCTACTGAATGAATTCTTATTAAAATAATGATTTGAGTTCAATATTTTCTCAAAAAAAAACTCAATATTTCTTGAGTATAAATTCTAATAAAAAGTTATTTTCAGAACTATTTACTTAATTAGTTTTATAGATAAAAATAAGCTTTATTTATGTGTTGGGATTAATTATAATAATTTACCTTAAAAAACACAAGTACAAATGGCAAACACCTTTATTTTTATATTGTGTTTTTTATTCTTAATTCTTAATTTAGCTGCATGGATGGCAGTCGCGAACGAAGTTGCGGGCACAGCTAGTAAACAATAAATATAAAAGACAAGTATTATTTTATTTTAACATGAGATTTTATTCTGGTTAACTCGATGTACGAGTATAATATAATATCATTTATATTGAAAGTATCACCTATCCCATTCATTACTGTTCTAAGCTCATCGAATTAAATTCACATATTGACGTCATACCAAGTTATAATTTGTATGAGTATAAATATTATAAGATTATATAAATACACAGGCGACCACAAACTGAACCAATATTGATGCCTCAGGACGGAGACAAAGCCAAGAAACATTCCAGTGACGTTTTCCGATAATAATATAATGAAGCAGCAATATCTTAATTACGCCAGCCTCCAGCCTCCAGCCATATTGAAATTCCTAAAACAATTCTAAAATTATATTCTATTATACTCAACTCGTGGATAATCGTAACAATATCTTAAACGCAGATATCTCTGCACAAGGTTCTATGCGCAAAACCAGCGCTGCATAAACTGTTCAGTTTAGGAGTAACTTTATGCTTTAAGGGGTTTTTTGACTGCACAGAGTAGGTAAGTAATATTAAATACAGCATAATGTTATTCATAAATCAATAACTAATGTTTGCTTTTATTTACTGGTATACGTCGCTTTTGTATCCTCTTCTTTTAATAATTAATGATTATTTTATGTTAGCAATACAGTTTTTGTTAAGTATTATTTCATGAAAGCATTGATTTACTGACCTCACTGCTCAGTTGGTAGTAGGTCTGCCAACTGCGCTGTGGGTCGTGTTCCTTTCCCACTCAGAACAAGCAATTGGGTGTCGAACATAGATCTTTGTTCTGTGTCTGAGTATTAAAATGTATTCTTATGTATATATTAACATAAAGTACTATATAAGTACTGTAAGTATATAAGTACTTCTCAAAGTATATGCTTAGTTTGGGGCTAGATGGCGCTGTGCGAAATATCCATGAAATTTTTATATTTATTTTGAGAAACCATTAGCCAAAGAGTATCAAATATGCCTGATTGGCAGTTCTCTGACTACACGTTCAATTCTTCAAAGGAGGATGACGTCACGCTGTGCAGTCAATGAGAAAAATCCTTTTACTGAGTTATTTTTTGAGAAGGGTCATTGATAGTGAGCTTATTGTATCTGTTGCCAATTTAATGGTCGGTAGAGCATTACCGAAGTTTCCACTGGCGAAATATTTAAAGAGAAACTTCTTAAAAACATGAATACCATGAAGAAAAACATGAAGCTATAACATCACATCTTTTTTTTTATGTGTTAAACTGACAGGTCGGTCTGAAATTCCACTGGCGGTTAAGTGATTATTGCCACCCATAAAAACCAGCGATACGACTTCCGTGGTCTCGTCGTTCTCGTAACGGGGACGTAACGTCTCATTCGTTAGTAATTTCACCAGCACCCACACCCTGCCACCGGAACACAGCAATATGTGTGCAGTGCTTGTCGGTGGATTTCTAGGTGTGGTGGCAGTAATTCTACGAATGAACTTGACGCAAGGTCTACTGCTACTTTAGGTTGCTCCTTTCGCACCCCCCGGGGACGTGTAGGGACTCTGAGGGTACTCACCTATCCAGGTTCCCCGCAACTCTCAGAGGAACATTATTAAAAAATTCACACAAACCGGCCCACGTCTTTCTAAAAATAAGACCTCTTGACTGCGAGGAAATACAAAGAAGTATTCAAGTTTTGTGAGAAGTGACGTCAACACGCCGGATTCGCGGAAAAAGATAGTGTCTAGTATCTCCTAATGATACTCGACTTGATGGAATGTCAACGGGTTTGATTATCGACTTGCGTCAAAAGATTGTTAATCTTTATCTTGATGGCAATAAAAAATATAAGCTCCTGAGATATTTCTATTTTTGTTACCGAAATTCTGCAACAGATATACCAGATTTCCTGGGGGGGCAACTCAGTTACTTTTACTCGAGCTAGTCCCCTCCGCTTGAAGACCTTTGCCCATTCCAGGATCCCTGGGCTCTCCAAAAGGAACTTCATCAGAGACCCTCTCGCACCTTCCCTCATAGCTTAATTGATAGTAGTTCTATCTTCTGTGAGTTGTGGGTTCAATAACCATCCAAGACAAACATTTATGTGACAAACCCAAATAATTGTTCTGGGTTCTTACAAATAAAATGTAATTTATAAGTTTTTCAGTAATGTGGTTCCCATAGTACAAGCTATGCTTAGTGTGTGGCTAATGGCTATGAATATTCATTCACATGAAAAAGGCTCGTGCTTGCTTCTGACTACCACTATGTTTCGATAATATATTTGAGATAACGGTAATAACATCATTTTGTAATAACCACCGCAGTTTCGGCGGCATGCCGGTGACCTAATACCGTTTTGTAACGTTATCTGCCACTCAGGCAAACACGATATTTCCATAAAGCAGAAATGGGATATTAAACATGACGTCACGAAGATCTCTTACTAAAACAACATGGCTATTGTTACTTGCCACCTATAAGTCTAATAGACGTGAGTTTTGGTTGGTAAGGACTCCGACTGTATCAGCCTCTGATGGTTCCACTGCAATGAATGGACATTGATCCATCACAGGAGCCCGGTCTGGATGTCACATGTCTTCAAATTTTTGTTTTTAAGACGTGCCGGTTTCCTCATGATATTTTTGTTCAGCGATTCGAGACTGTGGTATTGCGCATAAAAAATTTTCAAGTGAAAAAGTCGTTGGTGAACCTTTGGATTTGAACCTGTGACCTCCAGATTGAAAGTCGGCGCCTGTGCTCCTGGTATAAGTAGCAGTAGAACTTTTGCCATTCGTCCGGAGTAGTACTGCCTCCACACCATGTAATCCGCCGTCAAGCAGTGGTGTACACGCGTTGCGTGTTCCGGTGAATGTACAGGTAACCATAAAATCCACGTCTCAGAGTGACAGGTGCAACTCAATGGGACTTGGGTCTTCTCATACTTCAGTCGGGAAGGACCTAAGTCGTTTTGCTGTTGTTATGGGCAGAGGTAACCAGCTAACATCAGATGGGCCTTCAGCTCATCCCATCATTAGTTACATAAAAACAAAATAAATGAACCTTCTACAGGATAGTCCCGTGCACAGCAAAAACATCGGGTTTGTTTTATTTAGTTGTCCAAATTAAGCCTCTCTACGACGCGGTCCGAAACAAACAGTTTACAACCAAAATTTGCTAAACTAAATAGTTTATTGGAACATTTTCAGAAGTAGGTCAAAACTATTTCCTAATTACGCGGTGTGCTAATGGTACAGTAATAGCCTCAAGTGACCAAATATTGCAGGGACCGAAATGAGTGAATGACAGAGAACATCGTTGGATACGAAGTAGCCGAGCGAATGAAGATACGAACGCTCCATTTGGTGAGAAGTGCGAGGTTTTTTCTAACGATATTTCTCTGACTAATATAAAGGTATAAGAGAGTTATTCAATAAAAATACGTTTATACACTGCATCTCTATTACACTAAGATTTCCTGTGTTGCAAAGACATAAAATATTCCAAATCCCGACAATAAGTTTTTATGTTCAACGTAAACCGCCCTTACTGGAAATTGGAACCAGGTTTAGAAATAAAAATAGGATCTTTATTTTGCTCATCATAAGAACAAACAGTAAAACTGCAAGTTTTCTATGTGCTTTAGTAACAGCTAAAAAGCGTATGTTGCATCAGCCGTGTCGCTGATTCAGGGCTCGTTTTCTGTAGCACTACAGTGTGCACATGTATTTACACTCAGGGTTACCAACAAAATAGCTACAGGGTCAAAAAGTGAAATTAATCAATACCTAAGATTAAATATTCCTACAAAATAATCGTTGTATCGCTAAAACCAAACTGAACACACGCTCCCAAGACCAATAAAATAGTTATTCTTATGACACAAAAATCATATCATTATTATTAGTTACAGTTTAACAGATCCCTACGCTCGGCCAGCAGCGCCTCGTTCGCCATACGTGAACCAAATACCCCATGGAGGGAAATCCAGTAATAAATTAACAAGCTTATAGCAATCGTGTTAATCCTGTCACACCAGGAAACAACATGATGCCAACATGGTCACCGATGTAGGAGTTTAATATCGTCCGTGGCCCAGATTACAAGGAGGCAAGAAATAGATTTGGGGGGTCCAGTTGCTTGCGTCCGTAGGTACGTGTACCCTTTGATTCTTTACATATGTCAAGTAACCTAACGTAGCAGTAGAACTTGTGCCAAGTTCGTCCGAAGAGGTACTGCCTGGAATCTGACGCCAAGCAGTAGTGCTCGCATTACTGTTTCTGTAAAAGGGTTTGGGTGCCGGTGAAATCACATGCGCATTAGACGTATTTTTCCAGTTGTTCGGGCTGCGTCAGGAACATGTTACTATCGCTTGAAATATTCTCTCAAACTAGCTATTGTCCAACTTAAGTGAAGTTCACTCACTTAAATAAAACTCAAAGTTACAGGGTCGGTGCAATAAGCAACAATTTAAGTAGTCTCGTAGTTCCACTTGAGCTCGATATAACAGTCCTACACGGAACCAATACCGTCGTATCATTGGAATCTAGGTAATTGATATTTGTTCCATTGTTGTATGTTTTAATTTAGAATTTAATTTAGAATTTTATTGGCAAGGTAATTGCGATTTTGTAATAATGCGTCCCGTAACTCAATTATGCCTTAATCAATATCTTGCGAACTTATTGCTTACGAATCCGCGATATTGTTATATACTATTAACGTGACAAAAATTGTTTAGTTCTTAACTGTATGTGCTCTAGAGGTCATATTCAATTGAATGTGACTTCAAATAACTAGCGGACAATCAAGGCGCTTCCAACGACACCTCATTTTTCAATAATTAATAATTATAATAAGTAATTTAGAAGTTATGAGGGCACAGATGAACATACAATACATAATAAAAATTTCTCAGGAAGGGAATCGAACCCAGCACCCTCATCTCGAAGGCAGAGCTACTACCAACATAGCCACAGTGCAGTCTCGATAAAGTTCAAGTTTTATTATAGGTACCTATTGTCGACCGAATTGGATTTCTTTTCTATTTCACATGGTCTAAGAAATATTATAAAAAAAATTACACGTAAGGGTGGAAAAATGGGGGATAAAAATACTGAAGTCAGTTTGTTAGATTTCTAAATTCCTCACTTGTTGTGTTTTGAAGACGCGCGCTAGATTTTAAGCACCTGAACGGGAATGAAATTGAATTTTTTCGGTTGGGTAGGCAAGGTAATATCAATCTTTAGGATAATTCAATTTTGTAACGAAGGCAGAAATACGTGGGCCTAATGAGCCATTACTTAACTAGGACGGGGTTTCATAATATTCAAAAGGTTCTTTCCACCCCTTGCTTATATCAAGATTACCCAGCGCCTTTGATTATAAGTCACTAGATGCACCCCACGGGTTTATCCGCGGTTAAAAAGCCGACATGAGACGATGGGAAAAACTGATAGAAGTTGTATTTGCAAGTGACTGAAAAAGAAATTCCCTTTCTAAATCTACTTCAGAAAAGGCTGTGACGTGATTAATCGAAGACTCCTGAACTGATTTGAAAAATATTTTTGGTTTGAAAGGCTATGTTTTTCCGTTTAAATTTTATTGAAATCAATTGAACGGCTTTTGAAAAATCAACAAAAGTCGATTACATTTTCGTTTGCTCCGAAACCTCCATATCTTATTGGAACAGTGCGTTTAGTTGGCCTACCCATATTATCCTACTACTATTATAAAGGCGAAAGTTTGTAAGTATGGATGTATGGATGTTTGTTACTCTTTCACGTAAAAACTACTGAATGGATTTGAATGAAACTTTACCACAATATAGCTTATACATCAGAATAACATATAGGCTACAATTTTTGAGGTTTCTATAAAAACTATATATATAAAAGAAAGTCGTGTTTGTTACAACACTTATAACTCGAGAACGGCTGGACCGATTGCCATGGTTTTTGATTTGTTGGATTTGTTTCCGTCCCGAATAGCAGAATAACTATTAAAACATTGGAAAATTAACGAAAAAAATAAAATCAATTTATCCCCGTATTCTCCACGGGAACGGGAACTATGCGGATAAAACCGCGGGGCGCAGCTAGTATATAATAAAATGGTAGACTGTGAGGGCGAGAATTTAGGGATGAAAGAATTTAAGTCGTAAATCGGCTGATTTAAAAGTCGAAAAAAAAAACCGACTTGTAGGGATAAGAAGTATGCCCTATGTAAAGTTAAATGTTAATACAAGATAAAAACTACCTTGATAACAAATTACATTGTTGAAGCGTGAAGGAGTAACAGACGTACATACAGACAAACTTTCGCATTTATAATATTACTATGAGTAACGATTAAGCAAAGCCCCAATAACGAAGGGAAAAATCTGTTTTGCTTTTATGTTTGTTCTTTATAGATAATTGTTTATTATATGACATGGCAACACTGCCTTTTGATTATATTTTTTCTTTATTTCGTCTACCTGTTATGTCTTCATTGTAGAATTTAAATTTGTGAATTATTAAGTTGACAAGGCTTTTGTATTGCCAGAATTAACTGTGTATGACGAAACATTCATACCAGTTATTTACCTTAGGAACACTTAAGAACTCTTGCTTAAGTGTTCCTAAGGTAAATAACTGATATGAATATGAATATAATATTAATTATTTTGGGGGACCATGATGCTCGCGTCCGTAGGTGAGTACCCTCGGAGTCCCTACACGTGTCCCCCGGGTGGTGCTAAACGAGCAACCTAATCTAACAGTAGAACTTGTGTTCGCCCAGAGATGTACTGCCACCACACCTGGTAATCCACCGCCAAGCAGTGGTGCACTCGCACTGCTGTGTTCCGGTGGAAGGGTATGGGTGCTGAGGAAATTACAAGCGCATGAGATGTTACATCCCTGTTCCCTGTCGTATCGCTGTTGTCTATCTATGGGTAGCAGTTACCACTCAGACACAGAACAAACATTTATGTTCTTTACATAAATGCTTGTCCTGAGTGGATTGAACCCATGACCTACAGAGCAGAAGGCGGAGGCAATACCAACTGATCTATGCAGCCAGGCTCTATGTTACAAGAGCACTTTAAAACGTATCACAGTCTATGCGAGCGTATTTGCTCGATCCCGTGTATATGCGGACTCTCCTCTGCTTATTTCAGATTTATCCCGATGTGAAACAGTAATGAGGTCCGCGGTGCGGTGGTTCTGGTGGACACACGGCTCTCGCGCTTGACAACTTCCTTCTCCTTTCCCTTTCTAAATCTACTTCAGAAAAGGCTGTGACGTGATTAATCGAAGACTCCTGAACTGATTTGAAAAATATTTTTGGTTTGAAAGGCTATGTTTTTCCGTTTAAATTTTATTGAAATCAATTGAACGGCTTTTGAAAAATCAACAAAAGTCGATTACATTTTCGTTTGCTCCGAAACCTCCATATCTTATTGGAACAGTGCGTTTAGTTGGCCTACCCATATTATCCTACTACTATTATAAAGGCGAAAGTTTGTAAGTATGGATGTATGGATGTTTGTTACTCTTTCACGTAAAAACTACTGAATGGATTTGAATGAAACTTTACCACAATATAGCTTATACATCAGAATAACATATAGGCTACAATTTTTGAGGTTTCTATAAAAACTATATATATAAAAGAAAGTCGTGTTTGTTACAACACTTATAACTCGAGAACGGCTGGACCGATTGCCATGGTTTTTGATTTGTTGGATTTGTTTCCGTCCCGAATAGCAGAATAACTATTAAAACATTGGAAAATTAACGAAAAAAATAAAATCAATTTATCCCCGTATTCTCCACGGGAACGGGAACTATGCGGATAAAACCGCGGGGCGCAGCTAGTATATAATATTGGGTGTGTGAATATGACTCCGCCCCTTTTTGTCAAAATAAAACACATTTGTTCGCTTACAAAATTTAAAAAAAAAATTATTGAAAGTATGCTCCATCTGCAGCTACAACCTTCGCCCATCGTTCAGGTAGTTTTCGTATTCCTTGCTGGAAGAAGTCCTGGTCTTTTGAGCTTATCCAGTTGTCAATCCAAATTTTGATACTTTCACATGAAGTAAACTTTTCTCCAGTAAGGTCTGTCTGCATCGTCCGGAATAGGTGGTAATCCGAAGGAGCTATGTCTGGTGAATATGGCGGGTGGGGTAACACTTCCCAGTCCTGTCCCTCTAAATATCTTTTTACGACTTCTGCGGTATGCGGTTTGGCATTGTCATGCTGAAGAACTAATTTGTTATGTCTATTCACCCATTCTGGTCGTTTTTCTTCTATGGCTCGCTTCAAACGCATTAGTTGTCGTCGGTAAACTTCTCCATTAATAGTTTCAGAGGGTTTGAGCAACTCATAATATACAATACCTTTCTGATCCCACCAAATACAGAGCATGACCTTGGCACAGTGAATATTTATTTTTGGCTGTGATGGGCCTGGTTCGCCTGGTTTCACCCAAGCTTTTTTGCGTTTAGGATTTTCGTAGTGTATCCATTTTTCGTCTCCTGTGACTATCCGATGCAAAAATCCTTTTCTTTGCTGTCTTTGAAGCAGCATTTCACAAATGGTTTTCCGACGTTCCATGTCTCTTTCTTTTAAATCATGTGGAACCCAGTAACCGGCTTTTTGAATCATTCCCATCATTTGTAAACGCTTTGCAACAGTTGAACGATCAACATTTAATGCTGCAGCTAATTCTGATTGAGTTTGGCAAGAATCTTCCGCCAATAATGCTTCCAATTCAGCATCTTCAAATTTTTTTGGTGGTTTTCCATGTTCTTTATCCTCAGTACTAAAATCGTTATTTTGAAATCGTCGAAACCATTCCTTGCAAGTTGTATTAGACGGAGCATGCTCACCATAAATCTCCACAAGCAAACGATAAGTTTCCGCTGCAGTTTTCTTCGCAATAAAATAATGTAATAACACTTCCCGCAAATGACGTTTATTTGGAATAAAAACCGACATTTTCGAAAAGGTGAAAACAATTGTTGCTTACACTTCAACCAAATATCATAAAATGCGTTAGATAGCTGACATTCAGTACTATCGAATACAAGTATGGTCATTTATTAGTACACGTAAACAATACTAAAAACGACATCTGTTGAGAAAGGGCGGAGTCATATTCACACACCCAATAAAATGGTAGACTGTGAGGGCGAGAATTTAGGGATGAAAGAATTTAAGTCGTAAATCGGCTGATTTAAAAGTCGAAAAAAAAAACCGACTTGTAGGGATAAGAAGTATGCCCTATGTAAAGTTAAATGTTAATACAAGATAAAAACTACCTTGATAACAAATTACATTGTTGAAGCGTGAAGGAGTAACAGACGTACATACAGACAAACTTTCGCATTTATAATATTACTATGAGTAACGATTAAGCAAAGCCCCAATAACGAAGGGAAAAATCTGTTTTGCTTTTATGTTTGTTCTTTATAGATAATTGTTTATTATATGACATGGCAACACTGCCTTTTGATTATATTTTTTCTTTATTTCGTCTACCTGTTATGTCTTCATTGTAGAATTTAAATTTGTGAATTATTAAGTTGACAAGGCTTTTGTATTGCCAGAATTAACTGTGTATGACGAAACATTCATACCAGTTATTTACCTTAGGAACACTTAAGAACTCTTGCTTAAGTGCTCCTAAGGTAAATAACTGATATGAATATGAATATAATATTAATTATTTTGGGGGACCATGATGCTCGCGTCCGTAGGTGAGTACCCTCGGAGTCCCTACACGTGTCCCCCGGGTGGTGCTAAAGGAGCAACCTAATCTAACAGTAGAACTTGTGTTCTCCCAGAGAAGTACTGCCACCACACCTGGTAATCCACCGCCAAGCAGTGGTGCACTCGCACTGCTGTGTTCCGGTGGAAGGGTATGGGTGCTGAGGAAATTACAAGCGCATGAGATGTTACATCCCTGTTCCCTGTCGTATCGCTGTTGTCTATCTATGGGTAGCAGTTACCACTCAGACACAGAACAAACATTTATGTTCTTTACATAAATGCTTGTCCTGAGTGGATTGAACCCATGACCTACAGAGCAGAAGGCGGAGGCACTACCAACTGATCTATGCAGCCAGGCTCTATGTTACAAGAGCACTTTAAAACGTATCACAGTCTATGCGAGCGTATTTGCTCGATCCCGTGTATATGCGGACTCTCCTCTGCTTATATCAGATTTATCCCGATGTGAAACAGTAATGAGGTCCGCGGTGCGGTGGTTCTGGTGGACACACGGCTCTCGCGCTTGACAACTATCGTTTAGTTAATTGTAAAGTCGTAAAAAATTAAATAATAATAACAATAATAATAATAATAAAAAAGTGTTTGTCCTCTTCATCTTCAGTACCTGGGCGACTGAGCTTCACTCGGTTTTTTCTTTCTGTTATATTATTTATGTTTTATTATGTTATGTTGTGTTATCTGTATTGTTTATATAATCGTGTTGTATCTGAAACTATACATTTTTGAAGTAACAGTGTTATGTTCTCACTGCAGGGGCGTCCCTGCCTACTCTCGATAATTGAAAGTGGCCAATCCGGATTGGTAGATGACACTGTCTTCGAATATTTGGTTCTAGGACATGTCGGTTTCCCCACAATGTTATCCTGCACCGTTTCGAGAACGTAGTTTTGGTTTTAAACCAGTGACCTTCAGCTTGAAATTCGGCGTCTATATGACGCGATACGACTTGGGTTTTATCATATTTCAGAGCGAGAGGACCTGAGTCTATCAGTTAGTTTTTTTTTTATTATATCGCTTTTGTCTATGGCCGGCAACGTCTTAAACTCAGATGGTATCAGATCGCTCCGTACCAGGTGCAATAAACTCTTATACTCTTATTATGAGTATCTCATAGGATTTTTGTTTGCATTAAAATACTCTGATACTTTCCGAATACCCAACATCACTCGTTTTTCATCCTTTCGATCAGTGTGTCCGGTACATGAAACAATAAAGCAGTGTTCAAACGCACAAGTCGCATCCCCGCGGTACCGTCCGCAAAACAATGGCAAAGTTGAAGACAACTGTTCACGCCGACTGTCACAGTTGCAACTCAGATTGTTTAAATGTTTATTGAGCGCGTTCGCGGTGAAATATGCCTACATTTTCTTCTTCTACCCGCACTGTTGGATGGATGACCATTTAGTGGCATTATAATTGAGCGTATCCGTGCTTTAGAGGGACGTAAAGATTCTGTCTCGTTTTAACTAGTCGATAAGCCGTGTTGAACGCCTTCGGGCTTTAAAACTCCGACACTGTTGGTCACTTACTTACAAATAAGAAGAAGAAATGAGTTAAAATGTTACATCTAGCTCATTTGCTTGCACCATTCACACATTATAACTTAAGTCTGTAATATCGTCTCCTTGTCGTACGGGGTATAAAAACGTGCAATGTTTTCTAGAAAAGCTATAACTCTTATCTCGAAAAAACTTCATATTTTATCCCTATGCATCCTCGTTTGCTATAATAATAAATAAAAACTCGAATTAAATTTAACTCAATTTTAGTCGAAAGTGTTCTGTAAATTTGTATGCATAAATCTTTTATGTTAAACAATGCTGTGTTCGTATAGACTAGACTCAGCATCCTGTGGTACGGTTGGCAGAACAATCACAAACTTGTGAACAACTCGTTCATTCATTTACGTTTTTGTTCACAGCTCATTCCACAACACATTAATTCATTGATTTATGTTTTACGATTTCTTATTAAGCTACGAAAATTTGTTTTCTGATTCACTTATGCGTAGGTAAAACTTTTGAAAGATTCCCTGCGTAAGGACACAGGCTAGCTGTGAAATTCTAGCGCAGGGGTGTGAGTGAGGGGTTTAAGTATTTATTATGCGATTATTATGCCGTTAATCCATGTCCGAGGCCTTCTGGCGGAAAACATCGGCCATGGTTTATTGACTAATACTTCAATATGGCGTATTAATCTCCGGATGTTTTCCAGTTCCCAGCCAGTTACCACAATGTAAGTAACACAACGTTACATAATGTAATGTCTCGACCTAATAACACCATTAAATTACACCATAGTATAAACTTGATAAAAATGCTCTACGTTATCTAAGTATATTCGTGTAAAGTAATTACGTTATGTATTTAAAGTGTTAGATATATCCATTCATCTTCGAAATGAATATTATGGTGAGTCGCCTTCCTAGATCTGTGAAGAACAACTTGAAAATCTTCGCCTAATAGTACTTTTTAGCTCCAAAGATGTTCTAGATATTTTTTCTTGTGACAAAAAAATTTAAAGCATGTGTATGATTCGATACCGAAGTAATCCTCTTCTTCCCCGCGGGTGGGTCGATTAGGGTTGATAACAAATCCAACTAGCTATAACATGAATACGGACTCTAATTTGACATATCAGTGTGCATGTAATGTGCTTAAGTATGTCACGCGTTGTAATAATAATAGTAGTTTATTTATTATGGCGCAATTAGATCCATAAACTGTTATAATAAAGATTAATAATAAGCTCTGAGTCTCTGACTCGCATTCCACTAGTCCAATATGTCATTTTATGATTTTAGTGGACTAGAACGCGAATGAAACACTTCATTGCTGGCAGGTCATATCCTCACGATTACAAGCGAGTAAATTTTGACAAACCCAAACGATACCTCAGATTTAAAGTAATATTAAGTTTGAATATATAATGTAATCAAATATCCTGTTTATGTCGCTTTAGAGTTTTCTTGAAAACGCCTACGAGAAAATATTTTTAGTTTTATTATATTAGAGCACTCAGTTTTTCAGTCGTCTTGTGATTTGAAAGCCGTATGATTGAATTATTGATGAGCATTAGCTTTGAAAAAATCATCAGGTCGAATCCTCACTGATAGCATATTTACTGGACACGCAAATAAAACCTAAGTGCAACGCTGCTTGACAGATTTCATTAGCAATACTGTACCAGCCTTTAATGTTCCCACTGCAAGGACACCGGCCTACTCTCGGTAATTGAGAGTGTATGGGCTCTGATCTACGACGGGAGCCCAATCCGGATTGGTAGATGTCACATGTCGTCGAATTTTTTTTAGGTTCTAAGACATGCCGGTTTTCTCACGATGTGTTCCGTCACCGTTTTGAGAACGTGGTATTGCGCACATAAATTTTGAAAAAACTCATTTTTGAATTAACACCAGCTGGGTTTGAATCAGCAACTTTCACATTGAAAGTCGCTGTCTATGCCCCTGGGCCACCACGCTCTCACTTTGGCAATATATATCTTTAAACAACTTTAAAATAGTGGTTTCTGAATTCGACTGCGCTATATTTTCTGATAGGGTTATCTCGTTTGTTACCGCAAGGTGCTCTCATGGAAATAAAAATAGCTTATCATTTGATATGTTTTAGTATCGGTACTATTTCTAGATCATATTAAGTTACATACTTACACCTCATAGATATAATTTACATTCATTATATTATAACACAAGGAAAGGAATAATGCCTATGATACAGGCCCAGCCTAGTTTAGATATTATAGATTACTAGCATACCCAAACAAATGGTGGTGAGCATGAACTTTGTTTTCGGGCCTTGGGTGTTTGTCTTTTGTTTCTCTGTTTTTCCATGCCGTTTGCGACACGATCCTAGTGCAGGGGTATGAGTATGTAAACGTTTATTATTTTTAATCAGTTCCTTTTTTTTGCGAAGCCACATATTTAATCTGTTCTTCATAAATGAATCTGCTGACTGTACAAGCAGCTAGCGCAAATAACAACTCGGCTTTTTGTGTAGCGCGACGGTCATAAGTACTGCTCTACTGTTTTTAATAGTATTGCGCTGCTTAGAATAATATTGGAGAATTCATGAGGATAATAAATAGTGAGTTTCATTAGCTGTAAATTACAAGTCGTGTGTTTAAATTAGATAAACTATAATATTTTTATTACTCGCTATAAAAAAAACTTGAATATGTGATTTTTTTATGGGAGGCTCGTTGCTCGCGTCCGTAGGTGAATACCCTCTGAGTCCCTACTCGTGTCCCCCGGGTGGTGCTAAAAGACCAACCCAAAGTAGTAGTAGCTCTTGAGCAAAGTTCGGCCGGAGAATGATTGCCATCACACCGGTAACCTGCCGCCACCGGTGGAAGGGTGTGGGTGCCGATGAAAGCACAGGCGCATGAGGCGATAGATCTCGGTTGGGCGCAACGCGATGCAACTTGAGTCTTCTCATACTAGCGGAGGACCTGAGTCGTAATATTGTAGTTATAGACGGAGGTAACCACTTAACATCAGGTGGGCCTTCAGCTTGGCCCTTCACTATCGTTACATTAAAAAAAACTTCGGACAAGGATAAAATTAATTTCCATTCATTTCAAAAGTGATGGATGCATATCCAATTGCGCCATTTTGAATTTGTTTTTCACTCATTCTTAATGTATTTTTCATGAGACAAGAAATACATTTTATGAAGGTCACTTGTTTTACTTTTGCGTATTCGAGTCCAAAGTTTTCGGATAAATCTTTTCTGTTATTGTTTAAGCGTATTATGATGGATATAACAAAAAGATTAACCTTTAATCTAGGTCACAAAAAATTATGTACTTTACATAATTCGCTGTACCATTAACATACATTTTGGGGGTCCATGTTGCTCGTGTCTGTAAGTGAGTACCTTCAAAATGCCTGTGTTGTGAACATATGAAACAACACAGGGACTCTGAGGTTTAAATAACTATTATATTGATCCTTAACAAATTATTCTGTTACAATTCCATTTGATGGAAAAATACATAAAAATAAAAATAAAAAATTGTTGTCAAAATTATTAATAAATAATGCGTGTTGGCTTTACAATTGATTTATTTACAAAAATACAAAATGATCACAGTTATAAATAAAATTACATTAAATATTTAATCGTAACTATAAGTAATTCATTAATATATTACAAAAAGAATACAATGGCTTGTATGAGTAACATAAAAATATTATAAAAAGTTCTTTTCATTTGATTAATGGTAGAACTTTCTTTTTAAGTTAATTAGTGAGCAAATAAAAAACTAAATATAACAAAATATTCCATGGACATCTAGAAAACATGAAATAAATTAAGAGTTAAATTTTCAAAAACTATGTCAGGCTACACTGAATAATCTCAATTTGTTAATAAAAAAAAAAAAAAATTAACGAAAAGGACAGTAATCATTTACAATGATACCAATGTTGTTATTGTTAAACTAATTCCCTAATAAAGGAAACCATCTCTTTCTAATTCACATTAACAAAATGGGTAAGCAATATTCATAAGTGCTGTCCAAGTCGAATTTCGTTTATTTTGGGGCCAAAATAACCAGACTTAGAAATTATAAGAAAAAAACACCTTTTAAAAACTCTACGTTACCGTAAAGTGATAAAGGTTTAGTTGTTAGTTCATAACAAGCCTGTAATTTGACTGTTATATATCATAAGATTTTTAAGAACTGGAAATTATTACGAAAGAATTATAATTTTTTATTCTGATGTCAATTTTTCGTCAGTTTACAAACAGTGTCACAACTTTTACGTTTGAACGCATACCAAATTTTCCGAATTTTGTTCAGACGGGATTTTATTTACGGGATTTACGGGACGGGATTTAATCCGTTATCCTTGGTCTTATCACCGTGCGCCTTCCAATTCCAGGCAGTCAATATCACGCGAAATTTTGAGATAGTTTCTAATCAGCTAATGTAATTACGACATCTATGGCAAAGTTTCTAACCTCTTCCTCACTCTATAACCGAGACTTTGTTCTTTAGAATAATATAATATACTCATAATATAGTTTTGGCATCCATTGAAACGTAAATATTAGAAATAGTGTTGACATTTTCAGTGTTTTGGTTTCAACTATGAATTGTTACCCATAGTATCCTGGTCCATGGAAGTACTGGTCTGCTCTCCGATCGATCACTACCAAGTTAGCAGTCTTGGCTGGGTAGCCGTGGTGGTACACCCATTTTTTGCCGGCATCCTTCGCGTTCTTGTGGAAGTAATTATGGCCTTGCTTCCCGTGGCTGTCATGGCCGCTGGCTTGTTTGTGACCCTGGAAGACAAAATATTTCATGAAGTTTACTCAATAGTAGTTAAAAATTAGGATGGCATAGAAAGTACTGCCCGGAGAAGTACTGCATCCACGGTGCACCTGCAGCCAAGCAATGGTGCACTCGCTCTGCTGCGTTTCGGTGGTAGGGTTTGGGTACCGGTGAAATCACATGCGCATGAGACGTACCATCCCCGTCTCGGGTGACGGTCACAACGGGGTGCGACTAAGATCTTCTTAAACTTCGGTTGGGGAGGACCTAAGTCGTATTGCTGTTGGGTAAGTAACTATTTAACATCAAGTGGGCCTTCAGCTCGTCCCGTCCTCTATGTCACACATCTGTGTACAGCAAGGGATCCCGGTCGAACCATTGTCTATCTTATATAAGAAGAAGATAATACCTTATTTGAATGCGCGTGTCCTCCCTTGCCAAAGTGCCCTGCCTCCCTAGTTGAGTGCTGATCATGTCCTGCCTTTAGGTTGCCTTTCTTAAACTTGCCACCCTGGAAAAAAGTAGAAGGTTGGTATTTGATGACCTCAGTGGCATAGAGGTTTGGACAACTTCCTGAGGCGGAAGGCGGTAGATGACCAATAAATATACAATATTTGTGCATGATGCAAATTTCTAAACCTGAAAAAATCAAAGGATTTTGCTTCTGACACAATATAATTATCACAGCATTTTCTAATCAATTATCATTATGTAATCTGCGGATAATGTAGTGGACTGCAGTAATTATAATATCAATGCATTGCAATATCAAACTCTTTGTTGTATTTTTGCTTAAAACTTGGCTATGTGAGATTCGTGCCACTAATTGTATGTTTATTATTTGTCGGGATAATCCGCTTTGCATCACATATGTTATGAAAATCCTAACGGATTAAGATTTAAAAGATAGAACCTTTTAAAATTACGATGGAAAGACGTTTAGACACAATTATAGGTTACGAAATCCTTATCAAGACCAAAAACTGGTTCAAAAATTTACTTTCCATTTAAACCCTCAAACATTTCCCGTTATGACGCTAACTAACACCCAGTTACGGGAATGTCGGTGAGATAAGACAAACTAATTATATTGTAAAAGACGTTTGTTGCAAATAAAACTTGAACAACTATAAACAACGAAGGAACATTGTGCAAATTAAAACCTGTATTTTTAATTATATGCTTAAAGTTTGTGGCAAAGAAGATAAAACTAAATGCCAACTAAGAATCTCTCTGGTAACATAAAGGCAAACTTCATCTTTTACAAGCTATTCTTACGAATACGAAAATAGACTGAAAACAAAAGTCAATGGAATGTACAATTTTAATTTATTTAATGAAATTGGCGGAATGTGGTTACGGCCCCACTTTTCAACAAAATTACTTTGGTCCTTCCATTCTTAGGAATAGAAAAACTCTAATCACTTCACTTTGCACTTGTCAACCCAGACATGGCAATTTCTTAAAAAAAAATGGTAATTTCAACGGTACTCAAACTCTTAATACATACATAAATAAATAGTCATAAAAATTTCACACAGTAATAGTATTCCCAACTAAGCATAGCTTTTACAATAGGAACTAGATAACTAATATAATGCTTACATAGTGTTTTTGTTTGTAAATTAACAATAACATATTAACACCCAGCCATAGAACAAACATATTTGTCACCCAAATGTTTGACTTGAGTGAGAATCAAACCCACAACCTAGCTATTACCAACTGAACTATGAAGCCTGTTAAACTAAAACAAGAAGACAGTAATACGGCTTGGAGACCAAGAAGTGTGACCTTCCAAAGCTTTAAAAAATATTTATTCATTCCAGCATTTACAATATTATATTGGACGGCTCCGTGGCTTAGTTGGTAGTAGCCCTGCCTTCGAAGCGAGGGGTCCTGGGTTCGATTCCCGGCCGGGGCATACTTTGTGTGGTGAGCATGAAGTTTGTTCTCGGGTCTTGGGTGTTTGTCTTGTGTTTCTGTGTTTGTCCATGCCATCTGCGACACAGGGAATCCTAGTGCAGAGGTATGAGTGTGTAAACGTTTATTATTATTATTATATTGAATTCTAGCTTCCTATCCTAATACCAGCTCGTATTGAATTATACCTACTTAGCTGTCAAAAAAGTCCTGTCAAAATCGGTCTAGCTGAGAAAAAATTTAGTAAAGTTTTTGTAAGTATATGTATAGATATATCCCACTAACATAAAGTAAACTTTTGTATACAAATCGTCACCAGCCTCTCAAATACCATTATTTGTATGTATTATTAATATGTCCTCGAATTCATATTCGAGGACATATTAAAAAAATATGGTAAAGAGGTAATGTATTCTTTAGGTCACTAAGGTGAAGTGAAGTGAAAAGGTCATATTGCGATATTTCTAACGCAAAAACTTACTGACCAAAATCATCATGACTAATACAATTGGAAATCGCTGCGGTTTTTTCACGAAATTCAATGTTTGTTCAGACGACCTCAAGGTTTTTTCGTAACATAATCAATTTACCTAATCAATTTATTCTTCAGAAAAAGTAATCGAGAAATAATTCAGTGTTAAACTTTTTTGAGATGTTTTTGAAACTCGAGCTACAAAACTTGCGCCAAAGGAAGTATAATTATTGTATAATAAAACATTTAGTTTGTTTTACTAAAGCCTAAATAGGAAGTAATACTTGCATAATTATAAATTGTTTGTTTGTTCAAAAACCGGCATCGTAGTTTAGGCACCGTTACCTATCAAGAGACAGTAAGTTTTGTTCGGAATAACGAACATACATACGTAGACACATGCTGACGCGTCCAAGATAAATTAGAGAACATAGCTGGTTTGCTGTTGAAATTTAAGTACTTACCTCTGAGTGTCCTTTTTCCTTATGGAACCCTCCTTGCTTCTCTTCTTCCACTGAATCTCCTTCTTCCTCGAAGAACTCAACATTCTTCTCATATTCTTCCTTCTTGTGGACGTCGTGGCTCCCCTTGGTGCTGTGCCCCTTTGAGTGCTTCCCGGTTTCCTCATACTGAACATGGTCACAGAAAATATAGTAAAGAGGTTAAGGCGAGTGTATCTGAGTTTGAAGCCGGTACAAGTAGAAGCATGCATCTTTTAGATTCTTGTTTATATGTATAAAGAGTGTGTTTTTGAAACGGTGAAAGAAAACATGAGAACATTACCCTTTGTGTAACTATAATAAATCAGCCTAGTTTCAGAAACAGAGGCAGGCATAGACTACCGACAGAAGTGAAAACTCAAAACAACACATGTACACAGGCCATTATACTACGCGTCGCTAGTCCGGCGCAAGCGCAATACGTCACGAGCATGTCGAGGTCATCGGTGACGTAATCCCATAAGTTTTTCCCCTATAAAAAAATCGCCCAACGCGGCTAAAGAAATACTTATATGCACGAATATTTGCTAGCAATCACTCGAATGTTTTCGACTGGTTGCTAGCATATCTTTGTACAAATCTTTTTTCCCGACGATTTTCCCGAGCGTAATTGGGGTAACATGAGATTTGGCAGTTGAATAAATGATTATTTGCCTTTCGAATGAATAGTAACGATTTCCAAATAAATAATTATCTTCCACACATACCTCGGCGTGTTTCTTGCCGTGTTCCTCGTGGTGGTGGTCACCGTAGTGCCCTGACTCCTCTTCATGCTTCTTGTCCACACCGCCACGGTCGTCATACTTGCCTAGGTGGTTCTCCTTGTCATGATGTCCTTTAGCCTTCTTCGTATCCGTATGATGACCCTGGTATTAGATATCATGGTTAGAAAATGATTCATGACGAGTGTGTTCTTCAGGGCTATGTTTGGAAATAGCTGGCGATTGCTGGATGGCAATCTAGGCACTCAATATGTCGGTGGATGTTGTAAATCAATAAAGCATCAAACTTATCTGGTTCTAGCATATCTATGACAACAATGCTATAAGAAGAATGTGAACAATGTATGAGAGGCGGATCTTCCCAAACTTCATTAATTCCTTAATATCAAATCTCAACATTCATTTTTTTGCTTCTTTCTTTGAATATACTCGTACATTTGACGTTTCCAAAACTATACCGGTAGCTTTGGAGCGAGGGGTCCAGTGTTAGATTCCTGGCCATTACATATGTTCTGGTCCCGATATGTAAGCTTGAATTTTGTTTTTTGTGTAGTTGTTTTTTTTTTTTACGTGATTGTGCAATACTTGACTGTAGAAGACAGTTTTTTTAAATTCTATTTAATATTCTTTGGACTATTCAAAATGCATATGTATACATATTAGTGCGTCTAAAGTATTCCTAATATTTAACAAATGTAATGTTCAAACATTACGACACGGATATATTAAAAAAACACCAGGTGGGTTAGCTCTTTCTATCATTAACATTGAAACTTTTAAGCTCTCCCCAAATTAAGCTCTACCTAACTGCTTCAAAAAGTCCAGTACAAAAGTTCCCGGTATTAATCCCAGTAATTCATGTAGTGGACAGGTAAATAGACAAGACTAAATTAATTAAATCTGCCCAGAACCTCCAGCGATGTGTTATCTGGACTAATTAACTTGGTGAACTTTTGATTGTCCCTTCTTTGAATCAAACTCGTACAAGCTTCGCTCTCGTTCCTAATCAGTAATATCTCGATTCAAACCCGTACTTTGGCCAGTTCCTCCTAAGATCTCGAATCTTACTCGAACGTAACTTGTTGCAGTGATACATGATTGTATCTAGAACCGATTGCCCGATCCAAACCAAATGGATCCATACCATGACAGCGTAAGGACGTTGTCATTATATGGATTAGGATCATGATATGGAGGATTAGGTAAGTAGTTATGGTCATACTTCAAAGTTCATTGTTTTATTTATTTATTTAGTTAAATTTTAATTTGCAAATTAAATTAAATTTTTTTACTTATTTTTAGACTTTTTAATTTTTTTTTTTGGTGCTAAATAATTTGATTTACATATTTTTACACATACACAAAATGTTAGTTGCATTTAATTTTGAGTAGCCCAACATTCAATCTCATGGTTGCAGGTTCGAATAAATGAGAATGAGTATGGGTCATACTCATTTAGAACACTCCATAAGCCGAATAAATGAGAGCCGAATTTTTGTCAAATGACACACAGCCTATAGTAGAATAATAATAATTAACAGATTAAAAAAACCTCATCCCTTATTTCTACCATTTTCAAAAATAAGCATCCAAATTTGATCTATAATCGTGCGAAAAAAGTCACAAGAAAGTACAATAAAATACGCATTTTCGCTTCCTTGGATGGCATTTTTCCAGTAATTATTTGAATTAAGAACCAAACTATTGAACAAGAAACAGAAAAGACAAACTATAAGCTATAAGAACAATATATTTACATTAATATAATTAGAAATGACATTATAATTAAATTAAATCACATTACATAATTTATCCACAGAGTATACTCTTACCAAATTCGTCGTGACTATTATATTAGATGAACACATACCCAAATGTTTTGATAACATTCGTTTAGCGATCGAAACGCTAAAACAATAGACTTTGTCTCCCAAAACAATAGTGATTGAATAAACGAAAACATTTATTATTTGAAAATATGACGAAATACATTATGAAGTTTTCAATCAGACTCTAAATGATTTTTGTATATTTTTATTTGATGAAAGTGACGGAAACGGCTTAAGGCTCAAGTAACTACTGTTAAGTAGTTTAGCATCCCATAAACAACAGAAATGCGACCCAGATCCTGTACTGAAGTATGAGAAAACCTAAATCGCATTGTATTGTGGCCACTTTGAGACGGGGATGTAACGTATCATGAGCCTGTAATTTCACCAGCACCTACCGGAGCGATTCGGCGATTGCACCACTGCTTAGCGGTGAATCACCAAGTGTGGTGGTAGAACTTTTCCAGATAAATTTGGTGTGCAAAATTTATCTGGAAAAGTTCTACTCTGCAAAATTTATTCTAAGTTATTATGTACAGGAACCATATTTTTAAACGCTTACGCACTCTTACCTCTGCACTAGGATTCCCTGTGTCGCAGATGGCATGAAAAAACACAGAAACACAATACAAACACCCAAGACGTTGGACAATGTATATTGAGCTTAAGAGAGGTTAAATCGCAAAATAAAATCAAATCTTTATTAAAAATCTGCATTGTTCTATAAATAGTCATACGAATTACTTTTTTAATTAAATATAGTTGATTAACGCCGTTTATTAATTAATAACACATCTAAAGTAACATACAAAGATTTAATAGTAGGTATATTAAAACACTGCCTTCAACACTTACTACATATTTTATATAAAATAAAAGCTACATAATTTGTTTTATTCCTTATTAAAATAAGTATTTATTAGAAATATTTTCGTTAATTGCGCACATATATTTGGATTTAGTATTCGTATTATTTTTAATTGATTATTTGAGTTATTAATACATGGCATCGATGCAAAACTGAATTTCTGATAATTCAGTAGATCATCAATACTCTGCCTAACACTTCGGGGAAAGAGGCGTTAGTATAAATTATGTAATTTTTCAACAATTTATTAAAATTCAAGAAGTCAAGTATTTAATTGTTTTTATTAATTTAGTGACAAACAATTACGGACTCACTCCAAATGTGTAGTGCTTATACCAAGGATCCCTTTTCAGTGGTTTTTCAATCGGTTCCCAGTTGGTGAAGTCCAGGAGTTGGACCATCTTCTGCTTCAAAACAGACAATTCAATATTGTCGATATTTGGATCCGCTCAAATAAAAAAAATATTCCACGTAGTCAACAACACGGGGACTATATTATATACGACTCAGGTTTTCCCTTTTTAAAGTGTAAGAAGACCCAAGTCGAATCGTATTATGGCCATCACTCTGAAACGGGGATGTTACGCCTCAAGTTCATTTTACGACAAGACAGGACTGTATTTACGACAGGACTATACTTTCAACGTGGCAAAATACACAATTTTGTTAACTGGGATGTCATATTTTTCCAGTTATTTTGATTAAACTATTTCAATATTTAACCGATTTTGCCCAATGGGACCAATGGGACCAATGGTTTCAGTGAGATGATGCAGGCTGATAATAATCGTACTAATATTAATCTAGGTCCCATAGTACAAGCATTGCTTAGTTTGGAGCTAGAAGGCGTTGTGTGAAAAGTCCATAAATAAAAAAATAACGTTTACACACTCATAACTCTGCACTAGGATTCCCTGTGTCACAGATTGCATGGACAAACACAGAAACACAAGACAAACACCCAAGACCCGAGAGCAAACTTCGTGCTCACCACACAAAGTGTGCCCGGCCGGGAGTCGAACCCGGACCTCTCGCTTCGAATGCAGGGTGACCAACTAAGCCACGTAGTCGTCAGACACGGAAATGTATTATTGATTGTTTGTAGAAGGCGCTGGTGCTAATTCTGTTGTATATATTAAAGTGAACATTAGCGAATCGGCTTGAGCTAATATCCTCTTCGCCTTATATCGCTTTTCATGACGCGTCCATCATAAACATTTATGATATTGATAGTCGGTTAATATCATACTCATTAGTTACGATGGTTTATCGATATAGATACACTAAATTATGTTTGATAGGCTGTTTGTCATTTAGGGCCTCCACACACTAGAGAGCGTGGTGGCCAAGGGGCACAAACGCCGACTTTCAATCTGAAGGTCGCTGGTTCAAACCCA
Organism: Aplocera efformata; assembly: GCA_921293045.1. NCBI lineage: Eukaryota > Metazoa > Arthropoda > Insecta > Lepidoptera > Geometridae > Aplocera > Aplocera efformata. The sequence continues at coordinate 9,088,737 of OV121058.1, read as the reverse complement.
CACGTGCACCAATGAGTTTTTTCACTTGAAAAATGTATGTGCGCAATACCACGTTCTCAAAACGGTGACGGAAAACATCGTGAGGAAACCGGCATGTCTTAGAAACAAAAATTCGACGACATGTGACATCTACTAATCCGGATTGGGCTCCCGTGGTAGATCAGAGCCCATTCACTCTCAATTATCGAGAGTAGGCCGGTGTCCCTGTAGTGGGAATATTAGAGGCTGATACGGAACACACTAGCTACTTTTTAACGCGATCGACCTTGGCAATTGCCCGAACCACGCTATGGCCAAATAATCAAAATGAATGCTGTGGTTTTAAATCTGAAGCATCTTAAAATCGTGCCTTCATAGCTTGAAACATTTGTGAATAAATCTGTCCATAAGAAGTCAAGACAAACGTCATAAAGTTATATGATTTATCATAAGTTTAGACGGCTTCGTAACTAGTTAATAGTAAGTGTCCCGGGTTCGATTCCCGGTCGAGTTTGATTCCCCAAACCTTGTGTGATGCGCGTAGTGTTTGTGGCTTGGGTGTTTGTCTTATGTTTGCCCACGTCAACAGGGTACAGGGAATCCTAGTCCAGGGATATGAGTGTGTAAATGTTTTAATTATTATCAAAGGCGGTTCTAAACTCTTGCTTATACAGCGTCCTTGCATTTGAATCTATTAAGTAATTAAAAGCCGCCTATTGCCGAAACGTATATTAACAGCAAAACTGAAAACTGAACCGTTGTGTAACTGCAATTTACCTGAAACCCCATTAGATAAAACTTTTAAATTACGAATATCGGTTTTTTATAAAATGACATTAGCACAGCCACAAGCCACAGACTTTGTTTCTGTCTTCATTTGTTTCTGTCGTAGAAGTATTTTTGTTCTATGGATGAAAGTTAATACGCGATAAAGTCGCAATGTCGATCGCGGCGACAAAAATACGCTTGAGTGAGGAGGACCTTAAAGACATGTAACTCGTACATGAGTTATAGTATTCTGAATCCACTATAAATGCGGTTCGAATCTCACATGTTTTTTCAGTAAGAAGAAAATAGAAATAGTGGAGTGGAAATATTAACGTGTTTCTGACCCACTGTTCGTGACGACAGATCGATATATCGAGACTTTTTATTTTATTTTTTGTCGTCGCCTTGTACGAACTGTAAGTTGTAACTGTAAGTTTCTATACTCAACTAACAAAAAACATTGTTTACCAATCAAAAAGTTTTTTGACTCCACTCATACAAACTTTGTACAAGCGGGAATAGACATTCCACTAGAATATTCATTACTTTATCAATTACAATAATAGTGTTATAATTTCAAACACTGATTTAGTCTCTCTTATTTTCTTAATGTATAATACATATTCATGACATTTCATTCAGCGTCATGTAATTAGCCCCAAACTAAGCATAAAGTGTACTATGAAAATCATAAAATGAAGGCTAAGTTATATATTAAGAAAGTGTTAATGGCTTGATATTTATAAAAAGATAAAAAAATGCTATTCAAAAGTCAAAAGTCAAATTCATTTATTCCTTTAGATCTCAAGTATCATTTGGACACGTCAAATTTTACACATGCATGTACACATATTCGTGAGCATATAACGTGTCACAGGAACTCCCAGGCACATTACATGCACACAGATATGTCAAATTACAGTCAGTTTTCGTGTTTAAGCTTATCTTATTTGTTAAGTTTACGTCTGTTCGCTAAATATTAACCAGATTGACTCGCCTGTCTAGGTATGTTATTCTAATTTATATTAACTAAATCATTATCTTGAATCATTACGTTAACAATTCTTCTGTAATAATATCGTCCTCCTCTCTCATTCCTATTTCATATTATTGTTGTTCCCAACAGGGTCCATAACGATCTGTATTATAACATCTGCTTCTACATTGTGGAATACAATAAACTATTGACTATTGACTATTGTTTATGTATTTTATTTTAACGAAATTTTGCTATATCTATAACTTAATCATAATTATGATTAGATATTAAAAAAATTGAAACTGAAACTCAGATTATTGATAAATTTCTTTAGTGTAAATATATATTTACACATTAACATCCAGACACAACAAATATCTATGTTATATCACACAAATGTTTTTTCCAGGTGATAATCGAACCACCGACCAAAAGCCAAAGCTAACAACCTAGTTGTGATACTAGTCAACTAAACTAAGATAAATAAAACACGAGATAACTCAGCTCCTTCCTAACGCGACAGGGACGACACGGAGAGAGACCATAGAAAAATGCACGCGTAGCAGTAGATTCCTTACCCTTTAGTTTGCCTTCTGCTGATGTGTAATTACAACTGAAGTCTTACCTCATAAGCCTTCTTTCCGTGCTCCTCGTGTTCCTCATCATACTCCGAATCATGTTCATTTCCTGCACCTGCAATATAAACAAGTGGTTATTATTAAAATCTTGTGCTAATTTTAAAACTATCATAGTTATGAACATTATTTATTATTCGTGTTACCGAGATATTTACCATGATTTGTGAGTTTTGTTGCCTCCCAATATTTTGACGCAGTTACATCAGTTTGCCCGGGACCATGGCGCATGTATTGTAACTGCGTCGAAATATCGGATAAATAATAATCTTGTGCAAAGTTCGCCCGGAGAAGTACTGCCTCTATATCTGGTAATTTGCGAAGCAGTAGTGCACTCACACAAAAAAAATCGAAGATACCGACTTGAAATGTGTTTTTGTATTTACAAAGATATTTTTCAATGGACTATTCTACTAATCATAGCAGATAACTTATACAATATTTATATAGTAAATATTTTTAATTAACATATTTAAACAGAACAAACATCTATGTTTGTTACAGTTTGTCCCGGTTAAGAATCGAATCGGAACTATGTGATCCATCAATGCATGTTCATAGGTAATGAATACTTCCATTATTTCATCCCATCTTGTTTGATCCTTAATTGCCATTAAATTATTCAAATAAGAAACATTAAATGCTATTAAAATAAGAACACATTTTGCCTCAGGTATTTAATACAAAAATAATTATTAAAGCCGGGATACAATGGTCGACGATATTACATAACCATATAGATAAATTTATTCCTAAACCTAATTTGAAGATTTTGTAAAAAAAAACTTCCACTTTTAAAGACCATTTCACAAAATCGTACATGCTTCACTGTACATGCTTCATACCACATTTTGAGCGTTTCTTTCTAAGAGCGTTCTGATTCTTAAATGTTTTGACCAATGCAGAAGGCAGAGCTACTACCAACTGAGCTATGAGGCAAGTTGAATATAGGAATGTAGGTATTTTGCTGCAGAAAGCGTTCGTATTCCAACGATAAGTGGACATCGGGCCGGGTCACATCGCCCGTAAAATTAAACGCCGATTAGATTGCTATCCAACGATATTTCCTCTGGAAATATTGGTTGGAGCTCTACTTAAAGTAATACAGCACCTTTTTTTTTTTTTTTTAGTGTGGAAATGCACTCGCGTACCGCCCTGCCACGGGGAGATTAGACCCACTAAAACCCCACGGTGTCCTCCTCTGCCGCTTAGTGGCGGGAACACGGGAACGTTTTGACACACATCCGCGAACCCGCCGCGGCTGTCCGTTTCCGGACCCATCTCGATTTGGCATCAAAGTAATACAGAACCTGTATTTTTTTACCATTTCCATTAGTTATTTGCACTCAAGCATCATTTTCTAATTTTTAAATCTGTTTTAGGAATTTATATCGGTCTTGTTTCCGTTAATTGGCATTATTTTTTAAACGCATGTAGGTAATCTCCCTGTTTTAATTTTGAGATTATATATCATACTAGCTGACCCGGCCACGCGTTGCTGTGGCTAACGTTTTTGTCATATCATATTATAATTTGCAATAAAATAATATTGCGATTATAAATTGAGATGTGAGCTATCCTATCTTTCAAGTTGGATCAAACTGCACACGGTGTACAAATTTGATTAAAATCGGTTAAGTAGTTTAGGAGTCCATCGCGGACAAACATCGTGTCACGTAATTTATATACATTAAGATTTAAAAGAGGAAGATTTTTGCTTTCCATATGACAAAATGTAATGAAACAATTACCAAATGTAATCAGACTGAAAAGTCATGTAACAGATTTTAAAATAACATTAATGCATTCATAATTAGGGAGTGGGGTTTCAACTCTCGGGATCGTTATCACTTCACGCCGCTACGCCACGCACGCCCACGTGCTGAGGGGGCGGGGGGAAACTATGCGACGTCACCACAGTATGACGTCACCGCGATATGACGTCACTTAGGTACCATTGATCGCTAAAATTTGAGAACTGAAGCCAAACACTGATTAATTTAATTTTACCTTAAACAATTTTTTTATACAAAAAATGCGTTTTTACAAGAATCCATGTTGCTCGCGATCGTAGGCGAATACCCTCAAAGTCCTTTTCGTGTCCCCTGGGTGGTACGAAAGGAGCTGCTCTTTATGGGTGGCAGTAACCACTTAACATCGGGTGCTGTCAGCGTGTCCCGTCACTTTAGTATCATGAAAAAATATAGGCAAACTTATATAGCAAAACCCTATCTATACACAAAATTTCATCCAAATCGTTAGAGCCCTTTCCGAGAAACGCGAAATTAATATACAAAAATTCCACGCTTAAATTAAAAATAGGATAAGATAAAACTAGCTGTGCTCCTGGTTGGCCATCCTAAGGGAACACAGCACTTTTCCGGGATCAAAAGTAGCCTATGTGTTAGATATAAGCTGTCCTGGTACCAAAACTCATCCAAATCCGCAGAGGTCAAACTCTCAATGGTTCGGTACAGTTATGAATGATCCGGTATAAAACGTTTATTGATTAACGCATAATCTTTTATGTAACCTCAATACCGTAATTAATCAAATTTTCTTCAATGAAAGTGTGAAAAGAGAAAGTTTATAGTTAATTCGAAAACAATGTCATTCTAAAACGAAATTGCAGTTTCTACAGATTTATGTGCTATTAAGTTTAATATTATTTGTACAGATATTATTACTTTTTTTTTTTCTTTTTTGTAAAAATGTAGACTGCGCCACTTACCACAGTAACAGGCCTTGTGAAGTTAAGTGGTTACTGGCTCCCATAGATAGTTTTAATATGTTACTTATTTGACAGGACGAGCTGAAGGAAAGATGTGGTTGCCGGTAAAATCACATGCGCATGAGACGTAACATCCTCGTCGCGGGTGACGGGCGCAACGGGGTGCGACTTAGATCTTCTTACTCCGGTCGAGGAGGACCTATATCGTATTGCTGTTGTTATGAGTGGAGGTAACCATTTAACATCAGATGGACCTCTAGCACGTCCCATCACTTTCATACAAAATTTACCTTTGAAACTGTTTAAAATAAAATGTTTAATAAGCCAGCCCGTGATAAAAAAAAACAACGCAAATAGGTTGCCTGGATGGGATCGCTCCGAAGCGATAAGACCGCCTATTCTACATTATTATATAAGATTGCTTGTACATTTATTTCTCTTGGTGTGCAGTAATGTATTTTTATATTTTAAGTAGTGTATGTAGGAAGGCGACAGGAATTGTCCTGTCATCATTAAATAAATAAATAAACGTTTACACACTCATACCTCTGCACTAGGATTGCCTGTGTCGCAGATGGCATGGACAAACACAGAAACACAAGACAAACACCCAAGACCCGAGAACAAACTTCATGCTCACCACACAAAGTGTGCCACGGCCGGGAATCGAACCCGGGACCCCTCGCTTCGAAGGCAGGGCTACTACCAACTAAGCCACGGAGCCGTCAAAGTATTAAGTAGAGGGTAGTTTGATAATATGTCAGTCGAAATAGAAGCCTAATAAGAGTAACTGTGTTTCTTCCATCTCCTGCGATACAAACCATACATTATAATGTATAGTTTTCAGACCACATACTGCCATCCATTGCTGAAGAGATAAAAAAGTAGTAAGCCCTATTGAATTGGACATAACTTTTATACTGATTTCATATAATGTAAAATGAAATCAGTATAAAAGTTATGTCAGAAAGTTTTAAGGCAATTTGTAAGCGGTCGCCGGCGACGCTACGCCGACGCGGCGCCCAGCTCGAGGTGACGGCGACATTGCACACGAATAATTCAGTACCACACTTTATGCTGGTCAAAGTCAAAGTCAAAAATACTTTATTTCCATTGAATTCTTTACAAATTACTTGGAAACGTCACTTTTTTTTAATTATATCAAAGTTTAGTCAAAATCTTTTATTCCGTTGCATATGTTCACTAGTTTCACAGGTCAGTTGATAGTAGCTCTGCGTGAGTTCGATTACCACTCAGGACAATTTGTGTGACGAACATAAAGATTTTTATTCTGAGTCTGTGTGTTTATTAAAAAAAATGTTTATATATGTATTTATTATGGCGTCGGGAACACTAAAAAGTGATAGCAGCTAATTAGACGTCAATTATTATTAAAGAAAAACATTTTATTTCATGCAAATAAACGCATAAACGCCAAGTCTCCTGCACTAAGATTCCATGTATTCCCACTCTGTGATGGAGATGTAAAGTTTCAAGGTACAGTTCTAAGCGGAAAATTAAACATTCACTAATAACTTTGTTAGTCTACGAGCGTGAACAGGTTTAGGCAAGATGCTCGTAGCAACCTCACTGCTTGCAACTGTACTATGCTCTTGGTCTCGGTTGAACGGAAAATCTAATCATTTGCGCAGTCACTCTCGCAAACCGACACTAACCTGAATTCATTCCAAGAAACCAATGATTTTATTTGCGCGGTCTGCACTTTACGGGAAGGAATGGAAAATCTAATAGAAACGTAGGTTTTCCTACATACTAAAACCAGTAATATGCTAACAGATAAACGCTCTCTGGAAAACACGGTATAGTTATTCGTGGGGATAAAATGGCGAAAAGCACATATCATATCGCTTTTTGGGGGGTCCAGTTGCTCGCGTCCGTAGGTGTGTACCCTTTGATTCCCTACACGTACCCCTGGGTAGTGCTAAAGGAGCAACCAAAAGTAGCAGTAGAACTTGTGTCAAGTTCGTCCGGAGAGTTACTGCCACCACATCACGTGTTAAAAGCACGTTTGTGTAAAACTGGCCTATCTAGTCTCTGCCTAAACTTTTAGTGGAAAAGTCGTGATTCTTAGTAAGAATAAATATTTATTGTAGATATATATATCATTGAGTGATAGTTGGTGCGAAAGTTCGCACCTTGTGGCTAAATGGATTTGAATGAAATTGGTTGTGGTCCAAAATATCCTGGATTAACATAGGCTGTTTATCCCCAAAAAGTGAAGTGTATATATGAAAGAAAGAAAGTATACATTTATTCACACAGACTGTACATAACAATGAATATTTTTAATTTGGTTTTCTATTTTTAAATCAGTAAAGTAGTTTGCGTAAAAACAGTTATTACTGATGTAGTCTAAGTGGATTAGTAAGGATCTTTAATGCATGTTTAGATGAAAAACTTGCGTTCTTATTAAACCCAACCTACATCTGCCGGCTAATAGAAAATATTTTTTTTTCTCAGATGCTGATATTAAAGCAGAGATTATAAAAGCATTATTTACTTTTAAACGCGAAGATCACATCAATCTCAAAATGGCCAAGGAAAGTATCGTCTAAAACACTCTCCATACCAAATTTAATTGAAACCGGTTCAGCGGTTTGAGCATGGAAAAATACACATAGTTACTTTCACATAGTTACTTTCGCATTTATAATATTAGTATGGCTTTTTGTGGTAATTTACCATAAATAAGGAAATAATACCAAACCGCTGTTGTACGTGACAATATAAATGCATAACTCAATCCACGCAGAACCGCGATTTGTTCTGGTTCTGCTAAATCCGACGCGAATTGCTGAGCGCCGGCGCCGGTCCAAAATAAACAACGCATCATTTAGCTTTCAAGATGGCTGCCACAGCTGGACGTTTATCAGTCACAGAGAGAGGAATTTGGGGAGTGAATAACCTTTAAGTCCTTACAAGTACCCCCTGGGTGGTGCTAAAGGAGCAACCTAAAGTAGCAGTATAATTTGTGACAAGTTCGTCCGGAGAACTACCACCACCACACTTGGCAATCTGACAAGTAGTGATGCACGTGCAGTCTTCCGATAGTTGGGTGTGGATGCCGGTGAAATTACAGGCGCAGGATGCGACTTGGGTCTTCAGATCACAACAAAAGGATAGTAGTATTTTAATCTGGTAAACTTTAACTGTATCGCCCATACCTGTTAGAAATTTTCTTGGTATAAGTTACGTCGTGGCTATAGCAGGAAATCGTTTGTGGAAAAACGCCAAACACCTTTGCGTAGGCTACATGCCAACTGTGCTATGGAGTTCATTACAAACTTATGCATCTATGGAAGTATTTCGTGATCTTTCTAATGTTTCAAACAGTATTTCTATGTCTTCATGTTCTCAATTTACATCCATTTCACAGTTATTGCCTGTGTTATTACTTAGACCTACATGAGGCGTTGGCAACGCGATCCGCAGCCCACAATGTCTCAACTTGGAACGTAACTTACTTTGCTTGATATCAGATACCATATTCTCTACGCGTGATATATCATCTCGACAGAACTAATTTGCCTTCATTTGTCTATTTTATCCATACAGACAAGTGTCTGTTTGTAATGATAAAATAACAGATTTTCACTAAATGTTTTTGAAAGTACTTTAGGTACTTATAACTGAAAACCAATTGTATTTAATTGTTGACTGTCTCTTTGTCCCGGGTAATATCCGAAACGGCAGGATCGATTTTCACTAGCATACAGCTGATGTTATAATGAGTAACTAAGGCTACTTTTAATCACGCAAAAGAAATCGCGACAAACTTCATTGACACTACACACAGCTCCATTATTTTAAGCATAACTTGTACTATGGGAACTAGATAACTCAAATAAAACTTATATCGAACTTTTTTTGTAATACATATTAATCTATATTCGTCACACAACTTCTTGTCCTGTGTGGGAGCCGAACTCACGACCTACATTGCAAAAAACAGAGCTACTACCAACTAAGCTATGAGGACAGTATATTACGGGATTTTTAATAAAGTTCTAAATTAGTACAACATTAACTCAGAATTTATTTTTTTTGGCTAAGAAATAAGCACGTATCGTAAATGAGATTGCAGTGTCTGAGAATAGGATCCCATATTAAGTGATAATGTACAAATTTTATGACTTGGGTTGAAATAAATGTACATACTTGAGTATGGAACTCATAATAATACTCAAAATTTATATTGGTATATTTTATTTTAATGTTATGATGCCAGAGAATAAGTCCTGAGAATGAATTAACTCCACTCTTGACGCAGGGCCAACGCGAATTTGTAAAGCTGTGTGTGGGTTTTCATGTTTTAGTTAGTCTTATGCTAATATCTGTAAAACTAACAGTACCGGGGAAGCTAGTTTTACAGATATTATCTTAATAAGACTTTTTTTTATTTGATAAAGTGACAACAACATTAATGCGACTCAGTATAAGATTTGGATCTTACACTGAGTCGCATTCATCCTGCTGCGTCCATCACCCGTGACGGGGATGATACGCCTCACGCGCATGTGATTTCACCGGCGCCCACACCCTTCCACCGGAACACAGTAATGCTAGTACTGCTTTCAGATTCCAGGTGTGGTGGCAGTACCTCTCCGGACGAACTTGGTACAAATTCTACTGCTACTAGCTAAAACATGAAACCTGACTGTTTTTTTTCATGTAATGTGCCTCAGGAGTTCCTGTAACACGTTAGATGCTCACGGATATTACTTGTGCGTGTAAAATTTTAAGTGCCCAAATGATATTTGTGATCTAAACGAGTAGAGTTTGAATTTTTGAACTAATTAGTACAACGGCCCCGTATGTAAATTAAAATAAATACCAGACCCCTGTTTTTCAGCAAAAAGCCCTTTCAATTAACTATCGACTGTTACAATCTTGGGACCAATTTAATTAAATTATATTTGTCCATTAATATAGAAATCGACTTTACTCTCAAATACAGTAGTTTTTTAATGTTCATGTAAAACATTACCTGCCACTGGAGAGATTCTGGCAACTCTATATGAGTGAATGTCCAAAAAAACAATCAATTGGCTTTCCAAGTCTATAAACCATGTTGAAGGCCTTCAGGCGGCTTGAAAACCCAGACAACAGTGTTGGCTACTCACACAAAAATATGAACTTAATACTTTAATTAGGATAGACACAACATGTCGGATCTTATATGTTTGTGTATTTTGTATTACAATTGATGGTAGCGAATTCAAACCAACAATATTTTCCTTAAAATGAATATTATGTTAAGGGCAGCTTTTGCTATTGCTATAGAAACAGTCTTTGAAGTTTGGGTGAAGGGTGTTGCTCAGAAACCAAATGTACCTATGCAAAATTATTACAGAAAACTTGCTTTGTACGTGATATAAGTATTTTATGTGGGTATGTGCTATTTTAACTCTCGCTTGCCGGGAGTAGATCAGTGGTCCCGCCTTGGAAACAATAGAGACTGGTACGTATAAGAAATAATTTAATAAACAAATGGTATTACTCAGTTATTGATTATATAAATGATAAAATGGTGTGATATCGCGCTGCTCCACGACAAGCAAAATATTTTGTAATATCGGTAAGGAATATGTAATTTAGATTTATGTACTTACTTTGCAAAAGGGATTGATCCTTCCATTAGGGGTTTTTTGCTTATTCCTTACCATGGAGGGTACAAGCCAGACACATATAAAACATAAATGTTTGATGTTTGATATATGTCTGGGTGTTAATATGTATTATATTATATATACAATACATGAAACGTTACGCAAAACATTTAAAATTGTAAAACAAATTAGTCATGTTTTTTTTATATTTTACTGTGTATTTGGGCACTAAAACCTATGTACAGTCATTAACCATTTTTATATGATCTTTTAATTATACTCACTAAGTTGAAATAGGCAGATAAAAAAAAGGTAACCAATAATCCCAATTGACATTTTGTTTATTGAAATCTTGTCATTATATAACATGCTGCCGCTGACAGAACACAATGTATGTTATTGTTTTCCAAAAGTTTGCGTTCAGATATGTACGAGTGTATTCGATAAGCCATTATTTATAACTAAAGCAAAAATGTAACTTTTCCCTTACGTATTTGAACATAATAAAAGGCTTCAGGAAAATTACAATTTATGTAGAAAACATCCCAAACTTTTAGCAAGTCAGCAGACAACTCGAATCAATCAATTTATTTATTTGGAGAGCTCTGGATAATGTTCCGGTGAAAACTTAACTTTACCGTAGGTAGGAAATTTTATTCACTGATTCATTATATATAAGTCTATACTCACCATATTATTATCTATGTAAGTAAGCACAGAAAATTAGTTAGTCTCGATCAATATGTATTTTTTTGGTTTGGTTCGTTTAGGACGTTTAGAAAGAAGAAAATTTGGAAAACCTCAAACAAAGTTCAAAAACATCAGAAAATTGAAATGCAAACAGCCAAAAAATCAAATGTAATCCAAATTGGTAATTCTGTATGGGAATTGGTACTTCTTAATTTTAGAAACATTTAGTGACTAGTTAAGGTAATGTACTGGTGAACATCAAACGCTTGAACAGATCTTCAAATTATAGCCATCTCAAAGACATTCAAAGCTTCATAAATATGTGAAACATTGGGTAACAAGGTTTGGTTGCAAAAAACGAAAAATAAACACTATTGCACAACATATAGCACCCTAAAAATGAAAGTGACCTAAGACTAAAAATGCAATTTGTGGGAAATCAGCAATAAATTTTTCAAAAATGTATATAGTTGAATAAATTTAAATATATCTGTCCCGTGTTTTCGTGGAAATTAATGATAATGATTTGCGAATTTATATACTGATATTTTAAGGTTAGCTTATAATAAAATCTGAATTTACAGAAATTTTGAATTATGTTACTTTCTAAAGGTGCGATATGCAGCTGTATAGGGACCTTATTATCGTTATTTCGATTATTTAAATCAGGCGCTTGTTATAAAACATTGTTTTTACTAGAATTAGTTTGAATCGGTTTACTTAACGCAAACAGCAAATGCAGGCAGTATCAATATAATTTTCTCCGTAACGCCACAAAATGGCAACCTACATTGCCAAATCAACCTTTTGAAGAAAATTAACGGAACGTAACACACGCCAAATTATATTCAGGCTTCTGAAGTCGTGACAAATCATTAAATTAAGCTTATGTAAGATTATTTCCGTGATTCGGTTATGTGAATGTAAGTGAGTCTGATGATTACAAGATTAATTTTGAGAAATGCGAGCGTAAGGTATTGATTATGTGCTTTCGGAATGTGTTTTCGATGTGTTCGGTGGTTTCGGAAATCGATGGTGACGTAAGTCGTTCTTTCGGTTTGATGGATCTATAAATGACAGGGTGACCTTACAAAGGGTAGATTCCTTCTCCGATATATAAAGGAGTTGGGATGGCTGGGGTAGGGTTTAGTTAACAACGGGGGACAATGCACAATACACCCCTATGCGGGTCGTCAGTGCAGGCCTAGTCACCCCCACCCAGAATTAGAATTAGAATTAGAAAGGGTAGATTTCGTGTCAATGTCGCATATTTTTGAGTTATTAATTTTTTTTTGTGTCATTATTGACGGGCCGAGCTGATGTTAAGTGGTTACTTCCGCCCATAACAACAGCTTTACGAGGTAAGTCCTCTGTTGCGCCCGTCACCCGAGACGGGGATGTTACGTCTCATGCGCATGTTATTTCACCGGCACCCACACCCTTCCATAGTAACACAGCAGTGCGAGATAAAAAATCCTTGGACATAGGTTTTTTTATATTCTTTGACATTTCAAACAGCGCTATCTAGCCATAACCATAGCTTGATCTATAGGAACCAGATAATTTATAGAAAACTCAAAGTACTTTGAGTTACGCCTCAAGTGCTTGTAATTTCACCGGCACCCACACCGTTCCACAATAACGCGAGTGCATCACTGTACTATCGTAATGTAATTAGTTTTCACTTTTTGTCCAATTATTGTACTAAGCTAACACAAAACTCGTTCAGGTGAAGTAAGTGAACTGAACCCAAAAGCTACCGTGAAATCATGAAATTGATAATGCATCTCAAACCGTCAGTCAGGCGTGTCAGTCCGTTACATTACCAAACCTTGTTGTGATGCTGGTTTAAAGAATTTTCTATTGAGTACTACATCTGTGAAATGGATTTACTACATTTTGTAATACCCACTTACTTAAAAAGATTTAAATGTTTAGAAGTTTACGAAGCGCTCATGACGTAGCTTGGGTGGTTAAGCAACTTTCGGCCTAGTCAGAAGTTGAGATGGGTGACCTTGTAGTGGTACTTAAACTGAGCGCTTCCGTGCTTCGGAGGACACGTGAGGTCTATACTAGTCGTTAAGCCATGGCTTGAAAACTTCGACACACAGACACACTCTCCGACGACAGAGTAAGCCACTTGCTCTCTTGAAAGATAATTTTCTTCTTTCCGTGTAAGTAGCCAGCACAGACCAGCTAGTATAGCCGGGCCGACATTTTAACGTAATCTCCGCAGCACATTGATATTTAAACTAAGTGTTTGCTCAGTTTAAGTACCACTAAATAGTCAACCATTCAACTTCTGACCGGGCAGAGAGTTGCTTAACTTAGATGCTCTGCAAAGAACGACTAAGCAAGTTTCACCGCGAGTGCTTCTCTTTACAGCGACGAACAAATACCTAATTGGTGCCTAAATGGTTTACTTAAAAATTATTAAAACAAAATCCTATTGTTTGTATAAAAATTGTTGTTCCTTGTTATTCCTAATTAGTAAATACTTTTTTCAGGATACCAAGTAAAAGAGTCTTTGAAGTCGAAAATTTCGCGTAATGATCAAACACACTACCAAGAATCGAAACACCCGTTTCAAACTGTACTGTCAAGAAAATTATGGTAATTTTCGCCAACTTACTGTAAAAACATCTTCTGAATTGAAGTGTTTTAATATTGTACAACGACCTAAGATAGGTTTTATGTAGGCAAATTGAATGTGGGTGAATGATATTATATTTTCTTCTTAACTAAAAGTGGTTTCGGCTAGCCGCCGTTATATTTCTGAAAGGTGTCTAGCGAAAACTTTTCATCTCAACTTCACAAAGCCTCACCATACAGTAAAGGTTATGAAAAAAAAACTGGAATAAAATTGTCAATGGCTAACCTATTGAATTTTAAGAATACCAAAACTTTCAAGAAATATGAGACCAAAATAAGTTTGTATTCACAATACCCTTGATAGTCTGGAGACTACATACTGTAAACCACATACCAGCGGACACAAAAACTATTATTATGACATTTATCATTTCCAGGTGTTATTGTAAACACAAAGTTTATTACGAGAGACCAACACAAAAGTCATCGCTTGGAAAACGCAGATCATAGCTGGATTTGATATTTTAAGGCTCGGTGGCTTAGTTGGTAGTAGCCCTGCCTTCGAAGCGTGGGGTCCCGGGTTCGATTCCCGGCCAAGGCATTCTTTGTGTGGTGAGCATGAAGTTTGTTCTCGGGTCTTGGGTGTTTGTTTTGTGTTGCTGTGTTTGTCCATGCCATCTGCGACACAGGGAATCCTAGTGCAGAGGTATGAGTGTGTAAACGTTTATTTTTTATTTTATCTTATGTTTTAGGGCGGCTGGGCGACTTAAAACCGACTAAAAACCACCCTGGTTTTTTTTCATTAGGTTTCCTGCTGCAATAGGAATGGTACTCTTCCGCGGCCCCAGTTCCGCGAGTTGATAGACCTAATAAATAAATATGAATGATGGAACCACCAATATGAAAGATGGAACCCCACACGGAAAACCCAATTTTTACAAACTTTTGAAAACAGCACTTGTAAACTTTTGAAAACTGCAATGAAAATATGTACTTTTCACTTCTGTTTTTGTGTATTACGTAAAAGTGAAATGACGGTTAATGGCTTGATTGAAAAGTTACCGTTGACTTACCCTTTTCATGGTGATGATTTTTGTTTTTCTTCTCTTCTTTCTTAAGGTCAGAAGGCGCTGGTACAGCGTCGGTCACCGAATCCGAGTTTGCTGCATTACCATCACCGCCAGTTACCTCATAATCAGAAAGTTCATAAGGATTAGACGTTGTTACATCAGATTCAGTTCCTGAATTAGTTGTTGGCACATCAGAGCCAATAGCTGAAGGAGCAGTCTCAAATGTAGTGTCTGTCAGTTTTGTGTCTGATGCTGTCGTATCAAAAAATATGTCTTGCTTAGGAGCAACTGTTGACTCTGCCAACAAAGGATAAGAGGATAAAGTAGAAGTTATTAGTTTACGTCTTGGACTCTTCCTCTTTACGGGAAGGAACAAAGTTGGTTCTCCATCTTTTGAGTCTTCAGGTATTAGAGATATTCTTTCTTCATCAGTGTCAGATGGAGAGATTGTGGTGTATCTTGAAGAGAACTTTTGGTTGAAACTTTTCGGTTGACTTGTCGTTGTCACATCTTTATCATCGTAAATCATATAAAGATATGGGTTTTTGAACACTGACGGTTTCCCTAGTTCATTATGCTTATTATTTATATTCTGCGTTGTCCTCGAGGGTTTTTGAGAAGTAGTATCGTGTCCCACTTTATACTTGTGCTCTAAGGAAGCATTTTTGTCATCGTATTCATCGTAATCTGGTGTTGTTTTTTTGTATTTCATACGGCTGCTATATTTATCTCTGAATACAATAGGATGCATTATGTTTCTTTCAAATTCTTCCTTGTACATTTCTTCTTCTTTAATTTTCTCGGATATTGACCTCGCTTCCTCAGCATGGCGCTGTTTCAAATCATCAACGCTATCTAATATCTTTGCCTTTTTTGCTTCACTTTCACTAACATCTTGTACGGGATCTATCTTTTGTTTTTCAGAGCTTCCTTCATCGTAATCCACGTCTTCTTCACTTGGTTTTTCTTTGCTTGGTTCTGATTTTGAATCTGCTGTTGTAGGATTCATAGTAGTGATTTCTTCTTTTTCTTCTTCTTCACTTTCAGGTTCATTTGTAACCGCCTCAGAGTTAAATTGGCGTGCATTGTTGATTACGTCACCAATAGAATTTTCAGATTTCTTTGTCAAACTGTTCACGACACCTTCTATATCAGATAATTCAGTATGATTTACTTTCACATTACCATCAATAGCTTCTGCAAGTCTATTTAAATCAGACCAGTCTTTACTCTCATATGTGTCTTCGTTGTCACTTTCTCCTTGCCCTTTGTCGTAATAATCGTCTCCTTCCGGCTCCGCTACGGCTCTTAGAAGGAAATTCATGGGTGGTGCAAGTCTCTTCTTAACTTTATTCTGAGTGGCCACAGGAACAAAGTCTCCCAATTCATCACCATGTTTATTTTTAAACGGCACCCAATCCGGGAAGGCATCACCAATGCTGGTTTCACTTTGGTTCACATTTTTTTCGCTCACAATACCTATGCTGAGTCCGTTGCAAAATATTAGCAGAGCACTAAAAATCACGATTTCTGCGGTCATTTTGGGAGCATTTAGATTATCAAATAAAATAGGATCGTAATACCGCGGTTGCGCGAACCAAACTGTCGTCTATAGTTTGAACTACTATTATTTATATTGTTTGGTAAACTATTCTCTCTGGTGTCGATTATTGCTGTGGTTAAAGAATTGTGTGGACCTGCCTTCGTTGATTGGTTAACACGTTGGCTCTGAGAAGGAGATGTTACGCTTAATTATATGGCTTGGCGTTGCTGTAATACTTTATTAAATAGGTAGGTTATATCGGAGGTTCACAATAGTTTTTCATTAAAATTTGTATTTAATATTTAAATAGGAAATAAGGTTAGCATCTGATATATTGTAACTCAATTTTAAAAGGCAATATGTACCATATAACCAACCCTAGTATCTAATAAATCTTTCGCAAAACCAAAAATTACATCTTACGACATTTGTAATAGGGCTTGCACTATTGTAGGTTTGCTAAGTAAATCTTTAAAAAGGTTAAATCTTCCAACGAAAAAAAAAAATATATCAAAGCGTATCCACA
The DNA here is from genome assembly GCA_921293045.1 of Aplocera efformata. Classification (NCBI taxonomy): domain Eukaryota; kingdom Metazoa; phylum Arthropoda; class Insecta; order Lepidoptera; family Geometridae; genus Aplocera; species Aplocera efformata. Next base: position 9,071,594 of record OV121058.1, on the reverse strand, counting down.
AGATACTTTCATGCCTGATACAGCAGTACGAAACCGTAAATTTTCAGTGCAATTTTGAAAGCAAACGGGCAATTTTTTTTTGGAAATACATCATGTTACTTGTCTTCTGAAAATCGATGTAATATTAAAACAATATTTTTAATTAGTGACAAGTTGGTAGTAGCTCTGCTTTCAAAGCCTTGTGTGGTAAGCATGTTCAATTTCACTTTCAATTCATATATTAATAAGAAAATAAATCTTACACGTAATTTTCATAGCATCGCGAAGTAGTAAAAGTAAATTTTATAAATAAAATTTATTATGTCAATTATTTTATTTTTATAATAAGTGGGATTAATCTGTGACACAGGGAATCTTAATGCAAGGATATGAGGGTGTAAACATTTATATATTTCACACCAAATTTTATTTTATTTTACTCGCGCGAAGACGGGGCAGATCGTAAGATACAACCAAATAAAAAAAAATCATGTACATTTGACACTAAAATGTTCTAAAATAATCATAGCTTGTACTATATGAACCAGATTGCTGACACAGTATTCATATAATTTCCTTGTAAATACTATACAGAACATACATCTATATTCGCCACACAAATACTTTTCATGTTTTTCGTATAAATGGTAGGAATTGGACTTTCTATTATATAATCATACTTATAGTCATTAATGCACCCTTAGGCAAGCTATTGAACACTAGGTTATGTCAAAATGATGGCTTACATAGCCTAGAATTAGCTATAACAAGTTATAAGGTACAACAATACGTTTACAATAATATAATAATAAAAGGCATGATAACTATTTTTTTTAACATCTCATTAGTATTTATTAGCATATAATAATAACATAGTAATGGTAACAAACCTAAAATTAAAATCTTAAAATAATAATATTTATAATAAAATGAAATATGTAAATGTAGCGCAAGACAGATCTACCAACTGAACTGTACAGAACCGGTAACAAGAAAAATTGCAAACGACTAAAGTTGCTCATCTGCTCGGAAACCAAGGTCGAGTGACGAAAGCGTCTCGTGTGACGATCCTCGTTCTGCTTCACCAGCTCGGGCAAACTGGCTCGGTGACGAGCCGATGAACGCGGCACAACTTGGACATAGAATATTGTTCTGATGATTTGAATAAATAAATAAAGTCTGTATACATATACATACAAATTGATAAAAGTTAAGTGTCTGTTTGTAATGTCAAAATAACAGCATTTTACTCAATGTGTTTGAAAGTATATACGGTACTATAAAATTTTTGTTTCTTTCCGGCTGATTATAAAGATTTTTCCGGGACGTACACTGGCAGATAACTGATGTTATCAGGAGTAACATAGGCTACTTATATTTTAGAAAATGTAAAAGGAATAAGGTTTCCTTTACATTTTTTACAATTCGCAAAATATAATAATTTGTTAAATTTTACGCGGGCGAAATTGCGAGGAACAGCTGATAAACAGATAAAGTGTGTTTATCTTGTGCTTTTGTGTTTGTCCATGCCACCTGCAACACAGGGAATCTTAGTGCAGGGGTATGAGTGAGTAAATGGTTCTTTTTCATATTATCTGTTTTATTACAAGTAACAAAAGTTGCAACATAAGTGTTTTAGAAAAACTATAATTATAAACACTCATATTCTTACTACACTAGAATTATTGCGGATGCTATGTCAGACAAAGATTCAAGCATTAAACTTTATGCTCACCATTTCCCTGCCCGCACATCTTTTTCTTCTGCGCGAACATATATATTTATTCTGTGTCTGGATGTGTTCAAAAAGTGTTATATAAACCGGGTGGGAAGACCAAGGGCCTGCTATAGCTATTGGCGGACGCAACCACTTAATATCAGGTGGGCCTTAAGCTCGTCCCATCACTTAATAGTATAATATAAAAAAAGTAATCTCGATCCCAGTAGGGTACAAGATATGCTTAGTTTGAGACTGAATTCTGTAATCCAGTCCAAACTCAGTCTAAATGGCCCTGAAATTTACCCCGGCCGGGCATCGAACCCACTCTTCGGAGGTTTGCTACAACTACAGAGGTTTACTACATCAATTAAATAAACAAAATGTTGAAACCCGAACTTAAATCGAATTGAAATTGATTTGAAATCTGACCTTGGCACTCCTGGTTGAACCTGATTCTTTCTTAACTAACAAACAATGCCAATCCATAAAAAAATTACAAATTCATTTTGTTGATTAGATACGTGTTTGCAACATTGCGCCGGCCGATTGTAAATTTATTACCATAGATAAGTCACACTTTCATTTAAATGATAAGATTGAATTAGCATCAACAAAAGTCCAGTTTGGTAAAAACACATCACCCAATTTGATACGCTTTTTAACACTTCCAATATCGAGGGCAAGTAAATTAGATTTTAAATGAATTTTTAAGTTACATGGAAAGTTACTTTTTAAAATAAATATGTAACTATGAGATCTTATCGCTTACTCAAACCCTATCCGACTCTATCAGGAAGAACAAGCAAGATACCCCTAGATGCATACCTCTAGATCTTATAAAAAAACACAAAAATCTGTAACGGGTCGAACGATTTGAATGAAATATTGTGTTTAGATATGGTTACATTTATCTGTATCTACTATATCTTGAAAAAAACAGATATTTTTACAAAAAGAAACGTTTTTATAATAAACTGTGCTGAATATTTAATACAGCGCCATCTCGTCATTTTTTGTGATACTTGATTGGTAATCTACTGTTACTTTAAAAAATATAATTTCAGATAAAACACGATTTAACAAAAAAAACGCGAATAAGGTGAAATTATATTTTTTTATGAGATATGGCTGTGGTCCTTAGTTCGGTCCGCTCTGATATTGGTCAGTGAAGGGGCATATAAACAGATAACGGCGTTATCCTCATATTTATGAGCTAAAGCTGTGGATATTGTTTATTAATATCCCTTATTATAATAATAAAAAACGTTTACACACTCATACCTCCGCACTAGGATTCCCTGTATCGCAGATGGCATGGACAAACACATAAACACAAGACAAACACCCAAGACCCGAGAACAAACTTCATACTCACCACACAAAGTGTGCCCCGGCCGGGAATCGAACCCGGGACCCCTCGCTTCGTAAGCAGGGCTACTACTAACTAAGCCACGGAGCCGTATGAGTAGGTATTAACCTAGAACCATGAAACTTGTCAAGAAGCAACGACATGTACAGATGAAAATACCTACAAGTTACCGACAACTTCGTGCAGAACCCTCGGTGCGCGAGTCCGACTCGCACTTGGCTGAATTTTTTTAATGTGAATTGATCGATGGTACTAGCTGGTGGCTCCATCTGATGTTGAGGATCAGTTCTAATGGTTACTGTCACCTATAATCATGTGAAATGTCCATAAATAAATATTGAAGATTTATATTTCATTTCACATGAGTTTTACATGATGATTGATTGAATTATGAATGAATGATTAAAAAGTAACTTACCTATGTTGTGTGTTTAAAACCAGAACCTTATTTTAACTTATTTAGTTCGATTTATATATTTCTGTTTTTATATTACTTGAAATAAGCAGTCTACTTAAAAACAAAATATAATTAAACCGGTATTGTTATAATGACAAAACGTACAAAAAGCAAGGTGCAAAATATCTTGTAAAATGATACAGACATTATCATTTCATGAAATAGCTTTTAACGTTTCAATTTTAAGAATGTTCTTAAAATTGAATTCTTCTTCTTGGTTTTATTTAGTCTTCTCTTGTTTATCAGAGTCTCATCAAGTAAAAATGTCACCGTACGAACTTTGTGAAACTTGATTTCTCCAACTAAATTGGCTACTTTAGCCAAAAGAATTGTTACGTGTACCTGTCGTTACATAATTTCGCATCTAGTTTTATAGACATCACTGTATATTTCTATATGCGACTATAGAGGATTTTTTCTTCAAGACAGGGCCCCAAATAGTGAATGAAAGCGAACAGACTAATGCAAGTTGGTGGTTGCTAACGTTCGTTGGTGGTCCATTTGAATCACTACACGGGATGTTGGGGGTCCAGTTGTTCGCGTCCGTAAGTGAGAACCCTCTAGTATCTATAGTGTCTAGTACACGTACTCGTACCACCTGGGTGGCGCAAATGGAGCAACTAAAAGTAGCAGTTGAACAAGCAGTGATGCACTCGTATTGCCGGTGGAAAGGTGTGGGCGCCGGTGAAATCACAAGCGCATGATACTCTGTGTAGCTATATAACATCAGTATATTCCTCCTGCATACCTAAGTAACCATATGATCCTGATAGAATAACCACTCCACACACTCATTAAATTTCATACTACTGCAGATGACCACCAGAATAAATTAGTAAAATTTGACAAAAAAATATAATATTGGTAAGTCTTCGTAATTCATATTGCAAGTAATGAAGTCAAAGTCAAAGTCAAACTCATTTATTCCTTTAGATCTCAAGTATGATTTGAAAAAATTCAATACTAAAAAATATCAGAATTGATATTTCCAGTATTTCTACCTTGAAAGTTTTGATTGACCGCAGCAGTGGTTCTGCCATTTTCCGCCAATCATGGCTAACAACCATCTCCATAAAATAAAACCTTAGATAACTTGAAATTAGGCCTACCCTATTGGAGCTGACGTACTGATGTCACAAATAAATTATCACAGATATGCCCATCAAGCCTAAAACGCTCCTCTCAATACTCAATTCCAAACAGGACACTAAGATGTTTGTCCCAGCTATACTAAAGCCATGTCGGAGGCCGTTGAGCTGCTAGATAACACCACCAGAGTTGGCCACTTAAGAAGAATTCCAAACCGACTGACGCTTTGTTCGTTCGTCCGGTCATCATCGTTCGTTATATGAGAACATAGGCATCTCTCATTAGAAATTCCTTCTACGTGAAAACAGATTCTTCCCAACTCGTCTAAACAGAATTGGTATACATTTCTAGTTCCTCTGGGAATATCTCTTCATAAGTACTGTGGCTGGAATGTAAATACGATACAAGTAAAAGACCATATCTTTTAGCTGCGGCTGTAGATGGATGTCAAGGGTAGTTTTGATCCGCCAATTTTAATGCCCGACTAAAAAGAGATGTGACAGTTGACAGTTTTATCTGTGGGTGTGAAAAAGTCCATTGAAGCTTCGTAGTTGAAAAGGTGGTCTGAATACAAAACAGTTCTTTGTCGCTTCGTGGATATCGTTAGAGCCGTTTCTAGGGTCATCAGTTTGGAAAACTTTCTTGAAGGGATTTTACTGATTGTTCAAAGCTCCGTGGCTTAGTTGGTAGTAGCCCTGCCTTCGAAGCGAGGGGTCCCGGGTTCGATTCCCGGCCGGGGCACACTTTGTGTGGTGAGCATGAAGTTTGTTCTCGGGTCTTGGGTGTTTGTCTTGTGTTTCTGTGTTCGTCCATGCCATCTGCGACACAGGGAATCCTAGTGCAGAGGTATGAGTGTGTTAACGTTGTTGTTGTTTGTTGTTTATGCATACAATTTCAAAGTCAAAGTCAAAGTATATTTATTGCTTGAAATACAGGTAAGTAGATGTTAAAAGATATCAATATAGTGGCATGCATTCTGCCTTTGAAGGCATGCAATAATAAAGCTTTACAAAGAAATTGGCTACGTAAAAGAATACAAAATGTATGTTTATCCTTCTGTGTCGGAGAGTTTGACTTCTCCGCTATGGGAGTGCCTTGTGCATAGGATTTCTGGAAGCAGAAGACGCACACGCACTAAGAGTGCGGAAACGTAGCGACCCAAAGAGCAGCCACCCTCGGGATACTGAGGTCGCCCCGGGAATCCTGCGCCGGCATTAGCGAGCTGCTGATCCCGATTTAATATTATGCGAAATACTCAAGTAATATATAAAGGGCTGTGGGTTTTGTTAACACAATTTTCCGCGAAGGCGCCTGATTTCTGTCGCACTCGTGCCCTTGCACTGGGTATTTCTGTGCCACAGCTTAACCGATGGCAGGATACAGAGAAAGTTATGTATATTGAAAATACACAAGTTATTTTACATAAAATAAGCGGCTATACGTTAAAAATTCTGTCTCCCCGTCTACTCAGAAATATAGCGATGAAATTCAAACGAAACTTGTTCTAAGAACATAAATTTTTATAAAGTAAAATAATTAGTTGGTAATTTTGATAACTGAAAGCAAACAAGCCAATAAAAGATTTAGTTATCATTAACGGATTTTCTGTCCGTGTTTAGTCATTGCAGACTAAACTTGTTTTAGATCTTAAGTTATACATGCGGTTTAAATATGAAAATCCATCAGACGCGCCTTTGAGTGTTAAAGTTATTAAATATTATAACAAAAACGGTTGTATCTATTGGTTTTTTGGGGGACCAGTTGCTCGCGTTCGTAGATGAGGACCTACCCTCAAAATCCCTACACGTGTTCCCTGGGTGGTGCGCAAGGAGCAACCCAAAGTAGCAGTAAAACTTGTGACAAGTTCGTCCGAAGAAGCACTGCCACCACACTTGGTAATCCACCGCCAAGCAGTGGTGTACTCTCATTGCTGCAAGGTGCTGGTAAAATCACAAGCGTTGAGAGAGGGATGTAATATCCCCCTCTCAACGCGATGGGTGCAACGCGATACGAATAGAGTTTTCTCATACTAAAGTACAAGAAGACCGGAGTCTTATCGTTGTTGTCTATGGGTGGTGGTAACCATTTAACTTCAAGTGGGCTGTCAGCTTGTCACTTTCCACTCTACACCTACACACTTACACCAACCACATCACTTACTCCAAGAAATCATTTGCCTGTATCTGGTGGGGGTGTGTCCGTCGGTACTGAACCAGCCTGTACACACCCGCGCGATAACATCGTGTTTCCCTCATGAGGCTCGCGTGGGAGATAGTAATGAGCCTGCACCTCGACAATAAACAGTGCTGATAAAACTTTTATTGTTTTTCTTTTTTTTGCAGTATGGGTTCCGCATGAATTTTACAGATTGGCTTTCGTTAGAGCTCAGTAGTACTACGAATTCAGTCGGGCACTGGACTGTCTAAACAAAAGAAATGTAATCGCTATTTCCGTTTCTTCTATTTTAAAAATTACTTCTAGATAGCAATGCCAAGTAAATATTTAAGCATTACAGCTGGCTATTCCATTTTTAGAGCAGTCACTTGTTAATTGACTAATGCGTAGTACGGTCCAGTTATTAAAAAAACTCTTTTTTTTGTCAAACAAATTATTAATTATGTACCTACCGATTATTAACGGAGACAAAAAATTGTAGCCTGAATGTGGCATATAACATTTCAATATAACATCTTATATATCTAATATATCTTATATATCATCTTATATATGTACATAACAACTTATAATATCATTTCTAGGTTTAACAGCTATCTTTTACTTATCTTATTATAATATCACCAAAATGATTCACAACTCCGAATATTTTGCTATTTCTCGTGACGTGGTTTCAGACATTTTGTATATACACGTAGTTTTATCTATATTTCAGGCGATTTAATTGGTTAATTACAAATATACTACTTTTGGGACAAAAACGTATACACGAAAATATATTTTTTCTTTTAATTTAATGTAAAATGAAAAAGTTCAGTTCAAAAGTTCAAATAAACGAGAATTATTTTATTTTTATCAATAAAGATTTTTAATTCTTATCTTTGCGGAACCCCGAAACGATCATCGAGGATTCATAAATTAATCGATAGATTCAAAAGATTTGTTATCTAATCCGTTAGTTCTCCATTCCAACTGATTATATCGCAAAGAAGTATAAATATCTTGCGCAGCTTCTGTGAGACATTGTTAACAGTTTAATCACAAGTTGAACAATCAAAAATTGAGCAAATCCTCAAGATGTTGAAGTTGACTTGTGTATTGCTGCTAACGATCGTAAGCCAAGGGTTGGGAGACTCTGTCACTGATGGGACCACACTGGTGCAGGCATTTATGGTGAGTTTGTTGGACTGCAGCCTACACTCTCGCTAATCGAGAATACATCTGTAAATCCAATGGAAAAATTGCGAAGACTGAAAAATGGTAGCCGGATCTTAAACACATTTTCATTGGGAATCGAAATTTTATTCAAGAGGCAAAGTATGGTATTTTGCCTCTTGAATAAAATTTGAGATTTTTATATAAAAAATAATAAGCCCTAATTTTTGTCACACAGCAGTTTATGGTTTGACGATTTCTTACAGATCCACCGTCACGGAGACAGAACTCCGACGTCGTCGAGCTCCATGACCACCGACGAAGTAGCCAACGAAGCCGTCGCTGAAATCAGCGCTCAGTACGGATATGGACAACTTACTGAAGTAAGTTGGTGTTTAGTGCTTCGCGATTGCTAAATCAAGTTCAACTTTTGCTTACGTACTTATTGAGACGGATAAACTCTAGATAATACGATGCCATAAAAACGATCTTACTACAGATCCAAGTTTGACATCGCTAACAAATGATCACCCTCTAAGACTCCTGATGAAAAAACATAGTTGTATCACTGTAACCCATTTGACCTAACCAAGTGATACCTGAGATGATGCTTCCATAAATATTATCTTATATGCAGACTAATAAATATGTTCTATTTATGTTTCAGGTCGGCAAGCGCAGCGCCTATGGTCTCGGCAAGTTCATTCGCGCCAGATACGATTCCCTCCTGGCGCCTAAGTACAACAAATCCGAGATCTACATCCGGTCCACAGACTCCACCCGCGCTAAGATGACTGTCCTCACCGCTATGTCTGCCGTCTACCCCGCGTACCCCGGAAGTTGGAGCGATGAGATCAACTGGGTCCCAACTCCTTTTACCACAGCCCCAGCCAAATATGACTTCGTAAGTAAACCTTACACATTAGTGGCTCACTTATCAAATTTCCTAAAAAGGTTTGGTCAAGTTTTCCTAAAAAGCTTAGACTGTGTTTTGGTTTAGTTAAGGCCATTGAAATTACTGAGTAATTTTATAACAAGTTAAATTACTCATAATCAGTCTCTCCGCCCCAAATCAATCCACATTTGAAAAAACCTTTTTTGTATTACAGAATCTCGCTACCGTGAACTGCCCTAACTTCATTACTCTCGAGATCAGCTCGATGTTGACCAACTCAAGCAGAATGGATAAATACAGCGATGTCATGGAAGTCTTATACAATGTCAGCGGAGGCAGTGCAATAACAGACTACCCAGTGGCAGCAGCTTACTCCTTCTACGATTATTTCAAAAGCCAGGAAAGTATGGGAGTACCTTTGGGTGAAGAAATCGAGGCCATCATGCCAAGGCTCAAGGAAGCGGCTGGTGAAGCCATGGATGTCATCTTCGGTAGTGACGACTCTGCTACTTACAATGCTGGTACGTTGCAAACGATGACATAATGTTATATATATACACACTTCAATGTAGATAAGTGATAATCTATTATCAATGCACTGTCCTGTGTGCTTGTCTCTGTATTTCTTTCTATCAAGTTGTTTATAATTCAGCCAGTAAGATAAGGATGTGGTTTTTGCTCTGCGATTCACGTTAACCGCCTTATAATTAATGTTATCAACTGGCCCTAGAAAAGCGCGATTTAATTGAGTAGTGGTGTTTTTCATTGATGATTTATTAATCAATACAAATTCAACAGGTGTACTTTTGAACGAATTCTTCACCTACGCCGAGAGCTTGATCGCCGGCAACGACACTCAACGAGTGAGGGTGTACTCCGCACACGACATCAACGTCTTCGGCTTCATGGCGGCAGCCCAGATCACTCCCCGCCAGGGAGTCCCGAAATACGCATCAGCTTTCTCCCTGGAGCTTAGGAAGGTCGACGACACTGACCAATATGTTGTTCTGGTGAGTGTATTTTATGACTTTATTACAATCTAGATGATAGATAAGTAACTCCAATTGTAAAGAAATCTGACTGAGACTCAAGGTAGTGGAAATTCGTTTCCACTACCTTGTGGAAAAAGTGTTTTTTTTTTTTATGTCATTAAGTGACGGGACGAGCTGAGGGCCCACCTGATGGTAAGTGGTGACCCTCGCCCATGACAACAGTAATGCGCGCGACTCAGTATGAGATCCAAATCTTTACTGAGTCGCACTCATCCTGCTGCATCCATCACCCGAGACGGGGATGATACCTCATGCGCATGTGATTTCACCGGCAGCCACACCCTTCCACCGGAACACAGTAATGCTACCAATACTGCTTGGCGGCAGATTCCAGACGTGATGGCAGTACCTCTCCGGATGAACTGGCACAAGTTCTACTGCTACTTTTGGTTGCTCCTTTAGCACCACCCAGGGGGTACGTGTAGGGAATCAAAAGGTACACACCTACGGACGTGAGCAACTGGACCCCCCAAATGATCCATGAAGATCTGCAAAATTTCTTCTAATACATACCATGATTCAGGGATCTTAGTGTAGCGTAACCTATGCATGCGTCTGGATGGGTATCGTTATGTTCGTAATAACTAAGAAAGTAAGTACATTTATATTACCAGAAGACATAGCAGAGTACAAACAATGATGATCCGAGAACAAGCTTCAGGCTCATCACAATATAAACGTTTACACACTCATACCTCTGCACTAGGATTCCCTGTGTCGCAGATGGCATGGAAATACACAGAAACACAAGACAAACACCCAAGAACCGAGAACAAACTTCATGTTCACCACACAAAGTGTGCCCCGGCCGGGAATCGAACCCGGGACCCCTCGCTTCGAAGGCAGGGCTACTACCAACTAAGCCACGGAGCCGACCGGATATGAGCGATGCCGGGTATCAAAACTGTGACTCACTTCGAAGGCAAGGTTACTACTGCCTTAGCATTGAACCTGAAAACTAAATTATCAATATGTTTTCCACAGCCTGTCTACCAACCCGGTCCTTACGAAGACTTGCTCTACCTGCCCATCACCGGCTGCGGTGGACTCCTGTGCGACCTGGACACCTACAAGACCATCGTCTCCAGGTACCTCCTCGATGAGGATACCTGGAGGACCAACTGCGGGTTCACTGAAGACATGGTGATCGACGACTCGAGTATTGCTTAAACGGGGTTTAAGTTATAAAAAAAATCATTAATGGCTGTGAAATTATCATTTAAATTGAAAAACATAAAGTAATTGACAGTTAAGCATTTATTATTTTAACAGTTAGTTTATATTAATTAATTCTTTATTAGCGAACTGTTAAAAAAAAATAACAATAATTGTTTCTTTGAAGGCTGTGAAATTTATATTTATAATGAGCAAAAATAACTTCTTTTCTGTGAAAGTCTTACAGATTTCTACTAATTATTGTTACACATATTAACTATGTTGCTATGTGCAACTTTAATTAGTAGGAAACTGTACACACTGCTAACTATAAGACCACAATGGCTGTGAAAATATTTATAAATATACTGTTTTAATAATTTCGCATTATTTCAATAATTTCTACCTACCTACGTAAGACAAGTATGGATTTACAAAATAAAAGTAATAAATGTATTCTATCTGTTATCTAGTTCCCATATTATAAGCTATGCTTAGTTTGGGGCAAGATGGCGCTGTGAGATATATCCATGAATATTAATTTATTTGCCAGAAAAATATTGAATTTTGAAATATAGCAATGTATCTGTTCATTTTAACTCCAGTCATCTTTTAGGTTTATGGGTATGTAGGTACCTACACCCATAAACCTACTTTATTTTAGTTACTACTTATAAAAGGGTGTGCACATTGTGATGTCTTAGCTATCAAGTTGTAATTTCCGGGACTGCAGCCCAGGCGTCCCTTTTGCTTGTTGAGGTCTTTTTGTACCTACTTACGGAGTTAGGAAAAGTAGAAGTGTTACAGAAAGTTTACCTTTGGGTGGGTGATAACACTAGTTACCGTGCCGTGCTAGCCTGTAATGTTCTCACTGCAGGGACACCGGCCTACTCTCATTATTTGAGAGTGAATGGGCTTTAATCTACCACGGATCCGGATTGGTAGATGTCTTGAAGCTTTGGAGTCTAAGACATGCCGGTTTCCTCACAATGTTTTCCTTCACTGTATTGAGAACGTGGTATTACGCACATAAATATTTCAAGTTTAATACTCATTGGTGCACTTGTGGGTTTTGAACCAGCGACCTTCATATTGAAAGTCGGCATCTGTGCCCTTTTACTAGGTAATATTACCTAGTAGTTAAGAGCGTGGTGGCCCAGGGGCATAGACGCCGACTTTCAATCTAAAGGTTGCTAAAGGTAGATCAGAGCCCATTCACTCTCAATTATTGAGAGTAGGCCGGTGTCCCTACTGTGTTAACATTACAGGCTGGTACGAAATTACCTAGTAAGTATTTGATTTGATGAAAAGGTATAGCTTAAGTCGATCCGTGCTTGTATTGTAAAACAATGACCTCAGGGCATGTACCTTAACTAAAATGGAAATAATCAACGATGGAATCGACACGTGGTTCTCCCCACCACGAGGCATTCAGGAGCGCTGCTTTGTCGAAGCGTGCCCCTAAAGTTATTTTCAGAAACTCATTTAATTGAAGTTTATCGGAGTTCTACTAAATTTCACATTATGAACTTTACGTCTATTGTCTAACGTGTATTTATGTTTGCCGACGTAAGTCACGAATTCTCGTTCAAATATGTTCAAATATCCGACCTATCCGACCTTCCATGGGAAGAATAACCATGAAACCCCTAATAGAATAGAATATAGAAAAACTTTATTTTGTGTTACATAATTAGGGCTCACTTAAAAAATTAAAAACAAAATTACACGTTTAAGAATATGTAAAAACAAAATAGGTAACCACTCAGCATATGCTGCGTCAGTGGACTGATACAGCATATGATGTAATTTTAATGGAAAGATTACTTCCTTTTTGCAAGCATGATCCCTTTTACAAAGTAAGTACCTACCTAAATCTTAACAATGTTTTCTTATTACTACAAAATATTTTACTTGCCGTGGAGCAGAGCGACATTACGCCATGGAGTTTTATCATTTGTTTGTAATCAATAATTGAGTAATACGCTTTTACTATAAAATTATTCTTGAGGTTGTTAGTTTCATTCGATTTTTAATCAGGCTTGTGTAAGATTTCAGCGAAATGAATCTACAATGATTTCTGTACCCCCTCAGTTATCTCAAGGTGACTTACCACATCTAGTATTTTGTGTAGGTGTTACATGAGTAGGCGGTAAGATGTCGGCTCATTAGATTTCCATTCTCATTCCCCCAAGGAAATTGGTCTGACGAGAATAGTTTCGCTTATTCGTGGTATCCACACCTTCAAGGGTAAAACGAAAGATTAACTGTTTTAAAGTTCTAGACCCGCAATTTGATCGTAAAAATTATCATCCGGAGTTCCAACTCGTGTAGTGAACTCGCTTCATTGGTGAACTATTGTCGAATATAACAGTTTTCTCTGCTTATATTATAATAAGTATTATAAATTAAAAATACAAATTACTTGAATTCGATATTGTCATACATAATACATAACACTTGACAAAAAAACTTTTACCATCGTACGCAAGAACGTAACAGAGATTTTGTTCCAACCGCATGTTTACGGTATATATGTCGTCGGCAATACAGAAATATACGGTAGGGACAGAATAATTGTGGGTAGAAATATTCTTTTGTGCAAAATTCAGGCGCGTGCCTACACTATTGAATTTTGGTTCACCTTGGACCAGCTATAGAAATGCTCTGAGACATGAAGAGTCATGTGGGTGTAATACCTATCTACTATCGAAAACAGGAAGCGAAAGTTGTCAACAATCTATTTCAACAAATAAGGTTAACACATGCAGAACTAAGATTTGTCTCATTTTTAGATCAAGAAGCCAATGAGCCAGCGTTGGATCAAGATCCTCCCAAACTTTGAAGTGAACAAGTCGAGTGCACACATTGAGGGTTCCGTTGGTAAAAGACAAAAACGGAACTCTTCAATTAATCTTGTCAGTCTGTTTGTCCGTCACCATCTTAGGACTTGGTAGAATTGTGGTATATACCAACGTAATACCACAATTATACATTAGGTGTTAGGTCTAATTAGATATACCTTAAGTATAATTATACTCCTTATGCTCCTTTGGTTGCTCTTTTGGCGACACCCAGGGGGTACCTGTAGGGACTCTGAGGTACCTACGGACGCAAGCAAGTAGCCCCTCAAAACTAGCTGTGCCCCGCGGTGTCACCCGCGATTAAAAAGTGCAAGTCACCCAACATAAATAAGCTTTATTATTAACTATCACTTCACTATCTATCACTTTTTCGGGATAAAAAGTAGCCTTTGTATCAATCCAAGATAGTACCTTACCTTATATAATAATAGCTACCTTAATAATAAATTTCATTGAAATTCATTCAGCCGTTGCGGTGTGGAGTAACATACATACATAACATAACATTCGCATGCATTTATTCCCGTAGGCTGGACAACCGCGGGTAACAACGCAACTAGTAGGTAAACAAAATAAAAACTGTATTTTCAAATAATAATTTATTTTCTTACCCATATAAAGTAGTCGTAACATGCATTCACGTTAATCTAACACGTAATATAAGCGTATTTAATACTACAAATAAAATTCGACAAATCAAAATCGTGATATCAAAATATTTCGTGTTCCTTACGGCATAAAAAGAATTAAGGTTCTGATGTAAAAATGTTCTACGTTTATGCACAGTATTTTTGTCATTCCTAACTATGGAGCAATTTTTTTATATGTTCAAGCAACGGATAAAGGCCGGAAGGAGCTAGCTGTCACGTTTGGGGACCTTCTTAGCTCTAACTACGCATAGCTCTTTCTTCAACTCGGGTTGGTCGGTTAAGGTTGGAACAGACGAAAACTTAACTGAAATTTGACATATGTGTGCATGTAATGTGCCTGGGGAGTTCCTGTGACACGTTATATGCTCACGAATATGTGTACATGTATGTGTAAAATTTGTCGTGTCCAAATGATACTTGAGATGTAAAGGAGTAAATGAGTTTGACTTTGACTTTGACTTAGTTAGAGTTAAGAAGGCTGAGTGGCCAGCGTGGGTTATTGGTATTTGATATTTATTCCAATTTGATACAACCACGCGTTCCAGAGAAAAAGTGATTCTACAAGGGCTCCTTTAGCCTTTTGAGGTACGGATCTCCTTAGCCTTTGTATCGACTATGTACATCTCACACAGAATCGTCGGCCATAGACGGCGAAGTTTGTACGCAGTATGTTTAGTATACTGTCAATAAAACGAACAGCGACCCCATCCACAATACTACTACAAAAATATTTTTACACTTTTGGCAAAACAAATGGTAGTTTTGGTCCAGATTAAAATATTTTCGAGTATTTCAATAAAAAGGATTTTATATAAAATAATTATTATTTTATTCTATTAGATTTTGTGAGTTTTCGATTTCCAAATGATTACAAATATGGCACAAGTAGTAAAACTATAAAAACATCTTAGAACTATACGGTGAGATTATTGTAATAAAAATAATGCAAGTGTATTAGAAGCCTCAACTATATAATACTGGGTCTCAAGCAAATTAAAGTTTTATTTAAAATTAAAGAAGAGATTATGAAGAGAAACTTATTTAATTTTCAGCGATTATTGCACGATTCCTATAATATGCAAGTTTTTATCCAATGTCTTTATATGGTGACGTGACCAGAATATATGGACTTTTTTCAATATGTTATTGAATAACGTCCGTAATGGTTACTTTCGAGTGAAATTACATCTGATATTATAGGAACCCACCATAATACCTACTTCCTCATGTCAATTAATCGCTAAAAAACTATTGACTAGTCTTTAGACCGAAAAATAAATGTTTTTTATTTTTGTTTAAAAAAACACTAGATAATAAAGGATTCAACCTTTAAAATGCCACTCGTGGACAAATAAAGTTGTGCGATGCAAGCAAAATTGTATCAGTCAATGTACATAGTCCACTGCTATGTATTAAGTTTTTGTAAACTGGCAAACAGCGCGTTGTAGCTGCAAAAAAAAAACAATTGTGGCTAATAATTGTACGTACTAGAGCAATAACTTTCGCGCAAGTGCAATCAACATGTGGACCAAGTTTCATCGAACTGGATGAACGATACGGCAGTGCATAAAATACGAACAAACAAACATGCATTTTTATATATAACTTTCAAAGTATAGCGTGTGAGAGCGGCTTACTTACAATACAGTTCGTAACAGTAAAAAGTTAAAAAGCAAATACCATATTTAAAATTTAAAACAAAATTGGCAAGAGTCAAAAAATATCATTAATCATCAGCTGAGATACAGTTTACATCCGTGTCAGACTCCTAATGCTTCTAAGGATACCTACTCTCGGCAGGCGAGAGCGAACGGGCATTATTTACCGCGGGAGCCCAATCCGGATGGGGGACCGTTTTGAGAGCGCATGTAATTGTATAATGTTGCTTGTCTGGAATCGAACCAGCATCAAGGCTTGTACCACTACGCTCACTAAGTTTATGTATTGTCAATGATATCTATGAAATCGTGCCCTGTTTGTGTCAGCATGTTTACATCATTATCAGCATTCCATATTGCACAGTAAATAGGCCATATTATTAATTAATTATTAATTGTACAATTAATTAACAAAAAGGCCATATTATTAACTAATTATACAATTAAGAAACTATTTTATTATAATTAATAAAATTAACAAAATCGTCAATAAATATGGCAAGATATTGCAAACACTATAATTAATAATTTATATAAAATTAACTAAAGCTAACGAGTATTCATGGAATGAATTTATTAAAATTCAAATAACATTGTCTTTTACGCACAGATACAAATAAAACTATGCTAGCTAACAGGCAAAAAATCTACCGCGTTAGCAGATGATAACATTATTGATAATTAATAATTAAATTGAACTTCTATCTCACTCTTACAGACAAACTAAAAGCGTAACAGATCTGTTATATGTAGCAAAATATCAAAATTCGGAATTGTGCAATAATTCGACATATTAAAATGTAATAATGTTTTCTAAAGATACAACAAATACTATTAAAAAATAAAAAACTTTTAATTAAACAGCAAACAATCTTTCTCCGCATACAACCTATAAATAATTTTACAATAATGGAAGTAAAAGTAAAAACTACTTATCATTATGATTATGATTAAAAATTGTATGAAAAAATTTACATGATTTTTATTCATCTCGACTAACCCGCTAATTATTATAAACATGACTTATAATTACATTTTTTTTTTCTGTCAAAAATAACACTTCGTGCACGCTAATCGCATTCCATCACACAGGCTTTGTCAGGATGTCGGCAAGAAAAAGTGTATGTGTGTAAAAACATTTTGGAAAATAAAACGCTTACAATTTTCCTGGCCGACAGTGTAGCGTACATCTATGAGTAATTTAGTGTTGTAGAAAAAATATTAACAACTATTATAAGTGTTATAATATTATTATCAGAAGAAATATTTCAGAGATTATTTTCACAAAAACCGTCCAACGATCAGCCGATACAGATATTGAGAATTAAAAAAATGTAGTCTGATATGTATTTTTGTGAAAATAATCCTACATTGTTTAAGTCTTCGTTTCCTAATTCTATCCTACTCGCGTATTTTTGTCATTTTCGTGTATATCTAACGATTTTATCAAGCGTCTATCGTCTTATACTTATTAATAAATAGGTACAGAAATGTAACCTTGAAGGCAGTATTGACGATATCATCCGTGTATCACTGGGCTTATGTGCTGATAATAAGACGCTTACAAAAAAACTTTTATTAAAAAAAAAACCGGCCCGTTGTGAGTCGGACTCGCGCGCCGAGGGTTCCGCACGAACTTAATAAACTTGTATTTTAATGTATTATTTTATTTGTGTGACTAAAAATGTATGGTTCTCGTATTTCTTGAGCTATATGATGCTTCTTGCCAAATTCCATGGTTGTACATCAACCCTTTAGGTTTTTATTCCCTTGCGAGTCAAAATATGCGGCGTAAACGGCCGTATCTTTTGATTGCGTTGACTTACAAGTTTCATTTTTACTGCTCCTAAGAATTGCAGACCTGAGTCAGATATAAACTTCAACTTGATACCTCAACGCGTTCCTGAGAAAATCTTGACAGGCAGGCGGACGGACGTAGTAATCCAATAAGTGTTCCGTTTTTACGCTTGAGGTAAGGAACCCTAGAAATAAAATGACTGGCAAAGTCATGAGTGTCGAAGTCCTAAGCTATAGTATAACTGTCAAAGTTGTGAATCGTCATCTTCCCCCCCTTATCTGTAGGTGGGGTCCCCCCTATAATTTCAGCACTAACCTTTTTATCGCGAAATCAATATTTACCATACTCCCAAAAAATTGTTTCCAAAATATGAACACATTAATTCTGGTATAAAACAAATTATTGCAAAATAATATTTTACTTCGCAAACTGTTATAATAACACCTGTTGACGTGACTGTTGCTTGGAAAATCTGTGAATTTTCATATACTATAATCTATTTAATTTTTTTATTATCTCGTTCGTGATACGCTGGGTTCATTCTTATCAGCGTATAACCTTTCACACCCTTCGTAAATAGCCAAGAAAATATTAAACAAACAGGGCTGTTTTAAATTTTTTACTGAAGTTAAATAGATTATAGTATATTAAATAGATATAGTATAGTTAATTATAAGCCGGTTCAATAAAGAAACGAAACGAAAATGGAGGCTCGTGCTTGCGGTAACAGATAGTACAGTTAGCAAACAAAATTACGTGTGCAAGTTTATGTATAATACAAGACCGATTCGTATTTCTTTCAAATAAGTAAATTAAAAATGTTATTATATTAATAATTGTGCTCATCATTACCAACAACTAAGTTACCACTAAAAGGTAAGTATTTACCTGCACCCGCACCTGAATCTTATAAAAAATTTAGCTTTATAACTAACAATATTACTAAAACAATAGTAATATTACAATAACAAAGAATTCGTAAGAGTAATCACCGAGCCAGCCAGCGTGGAAGCAAATCGAGGTTGATTTTTCTGCGTACGGTACGCGTGCGAGTATAGACGGCACGAGTGTGCGAGCGAGAGGCAATGATTAGCGCTGCCATTTTAAAATCGTTTCCTTATTGAGCCGAGTGCACATTTTTGCAGGGGTCATTAAACACGTGAGTTTCTATCAGGTGTGGAGTTGATTGGCGTTTGTTATCTTTGCAAATTATATGTAACAACCAAAATGCCTGCCGGAAATCAAACCCGGGACACATCGCTTCAAAGGCATGATTACCACCAACTAAGCTACAAAGCCCTGTTACATGCTAATTGTGGCAACTATGTTGATACCAGACTCAATTTTAGTAATTAATATTAAAATGAAAATAAAAAAACGACTTCAATTCATTCAAAGTAGCAAAATACGCAATTCCGTTTACTAGGATGACATATTTTTTCCAGTTATTTTGATTTATAATAACAACCAAACTATTGAAACGATTTTGATAAAAAAATTCTATGAGACAAATCTAAAAGCATTACCTTTCAAATAAAAAAATAATAATTTTCCAAATCACTTGATAAATAGCGGAGATATTGGAACATACATAAAAAAATATAAACATCCGTATTGATAACCTCCTCCTTTTTGAAGTCGGTTAAAAACTCAACAGCGTTCGGCCCCTGACTTGTGAGACTTGTCGGAACTTGTTCTTAGGCGCTGTACTATGGGGGAGCATATAGTGGAGCTAGTTGGGAGTCCCCGGCACTACGTGATGAGGCGCGGCGCGTGCAGCGCGTGCAGGGTGCGCGCGAGCGGGGGCTGGTGGCGCGGCGAGGGGGGCGGCTCGCTGTGCGGGGGGCGGGGCGCCCAGTCCTGGAGGCGCGCGCCGCCCGCCAGCCGGTGCGTGAGCCGGTGCGCTATGCTGAACCCGCCGCTGCCTTCCAACTGCGTCAGCACTATTATTACTTGTCTGTGGAGAAGGGAAGTCCGTGGCTTAGTTGGAAGTGGCCCTGCCTTCGAAGCGAGGGGTCCCGGGTTCGATTCCCGGCCGGGGCACACTGTGTGTGGTGAGCATGAAGTTTGTTCTCGGGTCTTGGGTGTTTGTCTTGTTTCTGTGTTTGTCCATGCCATCTGCGACACAGGGAATCCTAGTGCAGAGGTATGAGTGTGTAAACGTTTATTTATTTTAAAACCACAATCCCTCAAGTCAGTATAAGTTGCCTATAGATTTTTTTTTGTGTCTGAATGAGCTGAGGAACCACCTGACGGTACATCCCCGTCTCAAAGTGATGGCCGCAACGCGACACGACTTGGACTTTCCCATACGAGACGATCAGAGTCGCATCGCTGTTGTCTATTGGCGGCAGTAACCACTTAACATCAGATGGGCTGTCAGCTAGTCCCGTCACTTAAATAACATAAAAAAAAAACACTTACCTATGTAGAGGGGGTACAGAGTCTATGGTCTTCAGCTCCCCCCGGGTCGAGACGACATTGTAGCTCTCCTGGCAGTCGCATTTCACGTGGATCCACTTGTCCGTGTGACGGTTCTCCACCATCACCACCAGGCCGGCCCAGCCCTGGAAATAATGACAAATATATATTAAAAAAAATTCGTGGCTGTGAAGTAGACGCGGCTGTTTTACGTGAACACGTGTACGTAAACGGACATTCTGTGACGCAGCGAAACGATCTCAAACTGGCGGAACTTCCTCACTCGACGTCACAAATTCTTTGATCGTTTAGCTATCGAGTGTTGTGATTGAATTTAGGAAATTAAAAAACAAAAAAAACTGTTTTAATACAAAAATAACCGAGCCCCGCGGTTTTCCGGGATCTATGTGTTAATCCAGGATTTAAGCTATCCTGGTACCAAATTCCATCCAAACACATACATACATACATACAAACTTTAGCCTTCATAATATAATTGTGCCGTATTCTCTGTACCTTGGTGAGGTAATAGGCAGTCATGCCCTGCCTCCCCTCGTGGCGCTGCCCGCGCGCCAGCGTCAGGCCGATGATGGCGTCCGCCAGGATGTGCGCGTGCAGCGGCGGCCGCTCCACGCCCAGCGGCTTGGAGGAGTGGGCCGCCAGCACGTGGCGCGGCCAGGACCCGCTGTCCGCTAGCTCCAGCCCCGTGTGCCAGTGGTTGAACGCCAGGCACACCACCAGGTAGAAGCCCTTCTCCAGCATCTTGTGGCACCCGACGAAGCCGCGGACCTGTACAGTCGCACTTACAAAGAAAAGGAAGAAAGATACTTTTCTTTGTCCCAACAATACAGAGAGAGAGAGAGATACATTGCTGTAATACTAAATCCTTACCTAGTATAAAACAAAGTCCCGCTGTTTGTATGCTTAGATCTTTTGGTGATCTTTTGGGGGGTCCAGTTGCTCGCGTCCGTAGGTGTGTACCCTATTCCCTACAAGTACCCCCTGGGTAGTGCTAAAGGTGCAATCAAAAGTAGCAGTAGAACTTGTGTCAAGTTCCGGAGAGGTACTGCCACCACATCTGGAATCTGCCGCTAAGCAGTAGTGGTTGCATCACTGTGTTCCGATGGAAGGGTGTGGCTGCCGGTGAAATCACATGCGCATGAGACGCATCATCCCCGTCTCGGGTGATGGACGCAGCAGGATGAGTGCGACTCAGTAAAGATTTGGATCTCATACTGAGTCGCACGCATTACTGTTGTCATGGGCGAGGGTCACCACTTACCATCAGGTGGGCCCTCAGCTCGCTCCGTCAATCATTCACATAAAAAAAAATAGAGTTTTCAGCAATAGATAGAGTGATTCAAGAGGAAGGTTTGTACGTAGTAACTCACTTGTCTTTTGCTGTGCGCGACGAGTTTCCCGATCTGCGCGCTGGGCCCGGATTTGGTCCTGAATACCACCACACACAGATCTAGCTGCGAGCGCTGACTCTTCGCTGAATTCCTGGAAATTAACGAAACATATTGTATACTTGCACGGTAAAGCAATAGAGATTAAGTTATCTCTATTAAGTCAAAGTCAAAGTCAAACTCATTTATTCCTTTAGATCTCAAGTATCATTTGGACACGACAAATTTTACACATGCATAAACACATTAACACGCTGCGACGCCCTATAATTGCGGGACCACTATTATTTAAGACCTTTGATTATTTAAAGTTGTAGGTTCAGTGTATCCTGTGTTGGGAGTCCTTATTAAATTAATTAATTATAACTTACTACTGTAATGTTTAAAGTATGGTACAGCACTAGACTGCCCAAAACACAAAGATTCCCGGCAGTTCCCTCGAAGAGATCGCACCTCGTCGCATCACGTTGCGCCCGTCACCCCAGACGGAGATATTTCGTCTTATGCGCATGCAATTTCACCGGCACCCACATCCTTCCGCAGCAGTGCGAGTGCACCACTGCATGGCGGCAGATTACCAGACGTGGAGGCAGTATTACTCCGGGCGTACTTTGCACAGGTGCTACTTTTTGTGGCTCCTTTAGCACCACCCAGGTGGTACGTGTATGGTCTCTCTCTCTCTCTCTCTCTGTATGTATTCACATACGGACGCGAGCAACTGGACCCTTATATCTGGTAGTACCAGTAATATTCAACCACATACCTCTGTCCCTCCTGAAACAGCGTGAAGTCTACTTCAGTAGGCTGAGTGGCGGTAAGCAGTAGGCACGTGAGATGTCTGGTGGAAGACATGGGCGGCAATATGCCCGCTAACCGCACCTCGTGCCACCCCACTCGCACCTTGCAGATGTCTATGCAGTCGAAATATCTGTAACAGTAAACTTAGAATGTAGTGTGGGATCCACGAATCATTCAATGTTTCACGGTAAGAACTGACGATAACTGAGAGTGAACGGGCTCTGATCTACCACCGGAGCCAATCCGGATTGGTAGATGCCACATGTCGTCGAATTTTTGGTTCTAAGACATGCCGGTTTCCTCATGATGTTTTCCTTCACCGTTTCGAGAACGTGGTATTGCGCACATAAATTTTTCAAGTGAAAAAACTCATTGGTGCCCTTGTGGGTTTGAACCAGCGACCTTCAGATTGAAAGTCGGCGTCATTCGACCATTGAGTATAAAGTTTTGACTCACTTGAGCACATCATCAAACTGTATCCAGAAGACGCCGTGGTCCTGGCTGCGCGCGGGCAGCAGCTCCTGCCTGGCGGCAGCGCTCCACCGGGGACACCCGTGCGCCCACGCGCCGCGCCACGTGTAATGCCCCCAAGGGTTCCGGAGACGCAGCAGACGGGTGGGGGAGTTGGCCGTGGGCAGCTCCACCACGTCCAGGACGGAGTACGCGTGCCGGGGGCGCAGGCCTAGGCGCTGGTACTCTTCTTCGTCTACCTGCGGATGCAAAGGTACGGAATATGAGAGCCATCTCTTTGGATTTAGTTCTAGCGGGTCAAGGTTCTCCCGTCCATAAGTTTTGAGGAGTTTTGAGGAGTCCGTACGTTTTGAGTTCCTACGCATCTCAGGGGGTAAGCGTAGGAACTCAAACGGGTAGGTGGTGCTAAAGGAGCAACAAAGCAGCAGCAGAAGTTGTGCCAAGTTCGTCCGAAGTACTGGTGTGTGGGTGCCGGTGAGTTCACAGGAGTTTGAAACGACGTCTTTTTAACCTTCGGTCTTCAGGACATAAGTCGTATTGCTGTTACGGAGACATCCATTATGATAGCACTTCAGATAGTCCCGTCACTTGTGTAGTAAAAACACAACTGTCAAACAATTGTCAAATTAATTTTGTAACGAAAATCTCATTATAATAATGATGAAGAAAAAATTTTGGCGTAGCACCACAATGTTCCAATGGAGTCGAGGGTACCTTCATGTTGCCGCCGCCACAGCTGGCGCCCATGAGGAAGCTGGCCTGCCGGGAGGAGAGCAGCTGGGCCCACACCAGGTCCCGGTCGAGCTGCTCCAGGGGGGCGCCCCCTCCCGCGCCGCCCGCACCCCCCGCCTGCAGGGACACTGACTCGCACGGAGCTCCGGTCAGAGTGCACAAACCTATATAGAAATAAAACAAAGAAGTAAAAATCTGCTAAGCTGTTTAAACTCCTGTCGAAATATAGACTATTATATTCGCCCCGCGGTTGGACTTCCTACGGGAACCGTACATTTTTCCGGGATAAAAAGTGGCCTATGTGCTATTCCAGACTATAATCTATCTCTGTGCCAAATTTCATCCAGGTCCGTTCAGCCGTTCTTGCGTGATTGAGTAACAAACATACATCCAAACATTCGCGTTTATAATATTAGCAGGATCTATCTCATTCAAAACTAGCTTAAAAGTCTTTTGCTGCAAACGTGTCCTTGTTCAACGAAAATTTTATTCCGTGGCCCAAGCGAGAGGTCCCGGAACACAGTTCCACCGGATCACAGTAATGCGAGCACCACTGCTTAGCGGACGACCTTAGCACAAGTTGTACGAAATGATGATATGATATGATACCTCACCTTCTATAGCCCTGCCGGAAACCAGAGCTTCATAGCAGCCGTGCAATTTCGCGACCGCCTTCTCTATCAAAGGCACCCATAGTTGTTTTCTTTTCGCCTGAAAAACAATGATTACATATATTATTATTCCTAGCTAATCATAGATGCAAAAGTGAGTTTGTTTATTTGTCTGTTTGTTACGTTTTCAAGCCTCATAATGATGATTTATATCTGAACAAGCGACCCGCCCCGGCTTCGCACGGTTAGCAAAGCATCAGTGTCGTATCGGCCGGGGTGACTTGCTAGTTACACATATAAACCTCCCTCTTGAATCACTCTATCTAGTAAAAAAACTGCATCAAAATCTGTTGCGTAGTTTTAAAGATATAAGCATACATAGGGATATAGGGACAGAGAAAGCGACTTTGTTTTATACTATGTAGTGATATATAAAATAAAGGCGGGCTTGTTCGAACACTTATAACTCGAGAACGGCTGGACCGATCAAGGTTTTTGATTTGTTCTATTTTTTTTTTTATGTGAATAAGTGACGGAACGAGCTGAGGGCCCACCTGGTGGTAAGTGGTGACCCTCGCCCATGACAACAGTAATGCTCGCGACTCAGTATGAGATCCAAATCTTTACTGAGTCGCATTCATCCTGCTGCGTCCACCACCCGAGACGGGGATGATGAGTCTCGTACATGTGAAATTTATCTCCGTACTCCCACGGGATCGGAAACTATGCGGGCAAAACCGCGCGGCGCAGCTAGTATAGAATATTTGTTGTAGTCTACCTGAGAGTAGACGAGGTGACCTTTCTTATTTGCCGGAAGCAGGTCGTCGACGGTCACTGTCAACCATCTCCCATCCTTGCACAGTCGGAGCTGGAACAGTGGAAATAAAATGGTCTCATAGGAAGGCAAAGTCAAAGTCAAACTCATTTAGTCCTTTAGATCTCAAGTATCATTTGGACACGTCAAATTTTACACATGCATGTACACATATTCGTGAGCATATAAGGTGTCACAGGAGCTCCTTACGCACGTTACATGCACACAGATATGTCAAATTACAGTCATTTTTCATGTTTAAGCTAATCTTATTTGTTAAGTTTAGAAATCAAACACTCAAAAGATTGATGAAAAACTCAAATCAAAAGATTGGTCCCATACAATTTTTATCAAAATCAATTCAATAGTTTGCTAGTTAAATCAAAATAAGTAACCAAACATGTCATCCAAGTAAACGAAATTGCATGTTTTGCTTTCTTGCCACTTTTCTTCGCCCGTTGTATACCGATTTGGATATTTCTTTTTTTTAAACGGTAGGATGTACCCTCTAAGACATAATGAAAGAAGAAATAGAAGCTGGTTGAGTTGAATTTGAATTAGTCACTTCTTTTATGCATTAGAAGCTAATTTGGTATAAACGAACCTGATAAGCGCCGACGCGCGGTTCGCTTCGCACCACTACGCCGCGGACCAGCGAGGACCGCTCTGCTAAAACCGCTAACGCCGATAACAACCAACAATTTCCAAGTACACCTGAAAAAGACCCATACTTTCAACTTTCAAGCGATGGCGGTTCAGTATTGAGGTCACAATTTGGGTCAGGCTGGACGAGCCGCCATAGGGTACAACTTGTGCAGGCTTCACCCGAAGTACTGCCTCCACACTGGTAATCTGCCGCCAAGCAGTGGTGCTCGCATTGCTGTGTTCCCATGGAAGGGCGTGGTTTGCCGATGCAATTACAGGCACAGGCGTAACATCCCTCGGGTGACGGGCGCAATGGGGCTTCTCACACTTCGGTCGGAGGATCTAAATCGCATTGCTGTAATTATGGGCGGAACCACTTTACATCAGGTGGGCATTCGGCCCGTCAGCATTGCTACAAAAAGAACTCTTGCGTCTAGAACTTGGGATTCTGATGGAAGCAAAAGAAAAAATGTTGTCCGTAGATTGGTCTCTCCCTCTTGATTGTTACCTTGCGATATGTCCGAGGGCCTGGGGTCCCGGAACACGGCCCAGGGCAGGCGGGGGTCCGCGTCCACGTTGATCTGGTGCGGCCGCAACCAGCGCGTGGCCGCGCCCGTCTCCGCCGTGCCGCTGTAGTACAGGGAGCGAGGGGACGCAGGGAACGACTCGTCTACGTACTGCGCGCCCGTCTGGAATGTATGTACACTATGTACACACACACTCATACCTCTGCACTAGGATTCCCTGTGTCGCAAATGGCATGGACAAACACAGAAACATGATACAAACACCCAAGACCCGAGAACAAACTTCATGCTCACCACGCAAAGTGAGCCCCGGCCGGGAATCGAACCCGGGACCCCTCGCTTCGAAGGCAGGGCTACTACCAACTAAGCCAAGGAGCCGTCCGTATGGATGTTTGTTACTCTTTCACGCAAAAACTGCTGTATAGATTTTAATGAATCTTTCCAATTATATAGTTTATACATCAGAATAACACATAGGCACATTCATAAAGATAAAGATATAATTCAGAATTGTAAATTGGCTAAAATATAACAATAAGTGTTATTAAGTAAGTCGGAAAAAAAATTGTCATGTGCGAACTATTTTAGCGCGCGGTGCAAAACTGTAAGAGTTACACGAACATAATGTATTATGGAATTGTTTGTCCTTAATAGATCTACAAAAAAGTCCACGACGGTATATATCTATCAAGCTTTGATCACAGAAATCACCCCTAAAGAGGGTGACCCATGGTTTCTGTTCACAAAAAAATGAAGGTATTGCTACCAGCTGATCTGTGTTGCCAATAACAATAAAGCCTGCCGCGTACCGCTCCCTGCTCACTCACCGCGGCACACTGCGCCAACACCTCCTGCCACTGCGTCCAAGCGTGGCTCTCTTCACTCAGCCGCAGTATCTCCATCGGCATACTGTCCTGCCTGTCGCCGTCCGACCCGTCCGCTGAAAGATTAAAGAATAACATGCAATTACAAAAAGGGCGTGGTAGCATAGACAGGCAGGCATAGACGCCGACTTTCAGTCTGAAGGTCGCTGGTTCAAACCCACAAGTGCACCTATAAGTTTTTTAATTTGAAAAATTTACGTGCGCAATACCAAGTACTCGAAACGGTGAAGGAAAACATCGTGAGGACCATTAATTTGAAGACATGTGACATCTACCAATCCGGAATGGGCTCCCGTGGTAGATTAAAGCCCATTTACTCTCAATTATCGAGAGCAGGCCGGTGTCCCTGCAGTGGGAACATTAGAGGCTGGTACGGATACATTTTCGATACTTTGCTTCAGATGGCCCACACCCATCCACCGTAACACAGCAAGGTTCCACACCACTGAATCGAACCCACGACCTACAAGGAAGAAGATGGAGCTACCAACTGAGCTGTGGGGCTCATAATATAGTTCCACCGTCTTGCCCAAGTACCTCATCAACACTTCCTGCCACTGCGCCCAAAGACCAGTTGGGGGGTCCAGTTGCTCGCGTCCGTGGTGTGTACCCTTTGATTCCCTACACGTACCCCCTGGGTGGTGCTAAAGCAGCAACAAAAAGTAGCAGTAGAACTTGTGCCAAGTTCGTCCGGAGAGGTACTGCCACCACATCTGGAATCTGTCGCCAAGCAGTAGTGGATGCATTACTGTGCTCCGGTGGAAAGGTGTGGCTGCCGGTGAAATCACATGCGCATGAGACGTATCATCCCCGTCTCGGGTGATGGACGCAGCAGGATGAATGCGAAGATTTGGATCTCATACTGAGTCGCGCGCATTACTGTTGTCATGGGCGAGGGTCACATCAGGTGGACCCTCAGCTCGCTCCATAACATATTCACATAAAAAAGAGGATGTTGAAAGAAGGTGAGTTTGTAGTACGTACGTTCGTCCTCTACGTCAAGGGGGTGCCGCTGCGCGGGGGGCAGCAGCCTGGCGCGCGCCGACTGGCACATGTCGCACGACGCCGCGCCCGCGCAGTTCACAAACGTGCACTCCGAGCATGACCACTCGTTAGCGTTGCTCGCACGGGCCTCGCATCTGGAGATAAAAAAAAATTAAAAAAAAAACCCAAAACAAGTCCAGTCTTCTTACATAAGTGGTTAACTCTAGGGTCGAAGTTTTCAACAATCGGGACCGAAATAACTTTTCCTTAGTTCGAATGCCACTAAATGGACACCCATCGACTTCTAACCGGGCCAAAACTTGCTAACATCGGTACATCCATTCAGGGGCTGTTACACATATACATAGATAAAACGTGGTGGCCCAGCGGCACAGACGCCGACTTTCACTTTGAAGGTCGCTGGTTCAAACCCACACGGGCACCAATGAGTTTTTTCACTTGAAAAATTAATGTGCGCAATACCACGTTCTCAAAACGGTGAAGGAAAACAGTGAGAAAACCGGCATGTCTTCAAACCGAAAATTTTAAGTCATGTGACATCCACCAATCCGGATTGGGCTCCCGTGGTAGATCAAAGCCCATTCGCTCTCAATTATCGAGAGTTGGCCGGTGTCCCTGCAGTGGTAACATTAGAGGCTGGTACGGAACTTGTAAATGAATGTACGTACGAGATCACACTTTCTTATTACTAAATTCATAATCACATTTTACATACTTAGGTTCGGGGGGCGGAGTTTTGTGGCGGGAGCCACGTCTCGGCAGCGCGGGGGTGAGTCTACTGCTCTTCTTTGGCGACGGGCTGCGGGTAGCTGCAAAATAATTATTGGACAATGACTACGTTATTTTTAATGTGAACTAGCGACCCGCCCCGTCTTCGCACGGTTACAGCATCAGTGTCGTATCAGAAACTACCCGTGCGAAGCCGGGGTGACTTGCTAGTGTATTACACATATAAACCTCCCTCTTGAATCACTCTATCTATAAAAAAAACTGCATCAAAATCTGTTGCGTAGTTTTAAAGATTTAAGCATACATAGGGATATAGGGACAGAGAAAGCGACTTTGTTTTATACTATGTAGTCTTAAGTGACGGTACGAGCTGAGGGCCCACCTGGTGGTAAGTGGTAAGTGACAACAGTAATGCGACGCAGTACAGCATCCACTATTACCGATCTATTGAGTACAAGTAACAAACTTGATAATCGAAATGAAACCGACTTAATACTTTCAAAGTGGCAAAATACGCAGTCTCGTTTATTGTATGACATTTTTTCCAGTCATTTTGATTTAACAACCAACTATTGATGAAATCAACCGATTTTGATGAAAAATCTATGGGGTCAATCTGAAAGCATATCCTTTGATATGACGGCTCCGTGGCTTAGTTGGTAGTAGCCCTGCCTTCGAAGCGAGGGGTCCCGGGTTCGATTCCCGGCCGGGGCACACTTTGTGTGGTGAGCATGAAGTTTGTTCTCGGGTCTTGGGTGTTTGCCTTGTGTTTCTGTGTTTGTCCATGCCATCTGCGACACAGGGAATCCTAGTGCAGAGGTATGAGTGTGTTAACGTTGTTTTTTTTCAAACAAAAAAAAAATTTCAAGTCCGGTTGATAGATTTTTATAAATAAGAGAATCTCAAAGATGTGGTTTGTTACCTCCGCCAGAAGCAATGTTCCCCCCGCAGTTCCCGTCGACAGCAGACAGCCCGTGCTTGGGCACGGGCGGCGTTTTGCACGCGAGGCAGTAATTCGCGGACAGCGGGTTCTGTAGCGTGCACGATGTACATGACCTGGGAAATTACATGTTAAATTACTGGGGATAAATGTTGTTATGTTGCTCGCGTCCAAAGGAGCAACTAAAAGTAGCAGTAGAACTTGTACCAAGTCAGAAGTGACAAGTACTGCCTCCACTGGGAATCTGCCGCCAAGCAATGATGCACTTGTGTTCCAGTGGAAGGTTGTGGGCACCGGTGAAACCACACACACCTGATACGTAACATCCCCGTCTCGGGTGACGGGTTGCCATTTGGGATTGAGGACCTAGGTCGTATTGCCGTTGTTACGGGCGGAGGTAACCACTTACCACCAAAGGGGCCTTCAGCTCGTATAACAAAAAAAATAATTGCACACGGATATATCAATTTACAGTCAGTTTTTAGTGTTTAAAGTTCTTGTTATTATTCCGCCTGTGCCAGCCCTAACCGACCAACCAAGGATAGGCAGGTCAAGCCGCGGGTGCTCACCAGTGCGGGTGTGGGTGCGGCTTGCCGGCGGCGCAGGCTGCGCACACGCACGCGCTGCCCTCGTTGACGAGAGTGCACCGCGCGCATGACCACGTCTCCGCGGCCGTTGAGGGCGCCACCGTGCTGGTCGGCGTTGAATCTGTAAACAAAATTTTGCTAAAAGACCAGTACAATAAAAATTCGGTACGGCAATCTGACCGCAGGATATATAAACAAGTAATTGTAAATAAGAGAGGGGAAAACATGGAACCGATGGCTGATACCCTGAGCAGAATGGAGGGTTTTTAGGGGTTGCCAGTTTTTCGCTATTTACGGCTAAACTGTGTAATTTTTTTTCGATAGAATATCGAAAAAGAATTATGTATAAAAGTTGTAGATAATAAAAAGGTTTTTACGTGAAATTATATGTATGTATAATAATATGTATCATCGTAATTGAAATTTAAACAACATATTGTATATTGTAGTATTTTGTTAGTAACAGCAGCAAGCAGTTCCGGTGGAAGGGTGTGGCTGCCGGTGAAATCACATACGCATGAGACGTATCATCCCCGTCTCGGGTGATGGACGCAGCAGGATGAATGCGACTCAGCAAAGATTTGGATCTCATACTGAGTCGCACGCATTACTGTTGTCATGGGCGAGGGTCACCACTTACCGTCAGGTGGCCCCTCAGCTCGTTCCGTCACTCAATCACATAAAAAAAAACGACTTTATTAATACGAATATAAAGAAAGTAAATTTAAGGAAAAAACAATACGCAATTTTAATTTTATAAATTTATTTCTATAGAATTTCTAATGATGGAAGTGCTCGTAGCTGAATTTGTATTTGTATGTATATCTGCTTTAATACATGTCAAAGTCAAAACTCTTTATTTCCGTTGAATTCTTAAAAATACTACTAAACTTAAATTTCTTTGCTTTTACCTACGAGAGCACGCGTTCTTAAAACTAAGTTTAGCGCTCGTTCAAACTCTATCCGACCTTCCATGGGGAACAATAAAATATTAGATATAATCAATATTATACTAAAGATTACTATAAGATTGTCGAAAGCTTACCGACAGCGAACAGGAGCTCGTCGCTGTTCAAATCGTGGTCGAGCGAAGCGATCGGCACCGTCAACTTTTTGGCGGGTTCGTTCCGATTCACTTCCGGCGTTTTGCTACCGCCAGCTTCCAGTCTTGAACTGAAAGAACATCGAGGTCGCATTATGTATATAAAAATAATTAGTTCATTTAAAAAAATATGGATATGGATGTGGAAGGATATAAGACAAGAGGTAGGCCAAAGAGAAGATGGATGGATTGTGTGAAAGATGATATGCGTAAGAAAGGAGTGCGTACTGAGATGACGTCTGACAGAGGGAAATGGAAGAAAAATACATGTTGTGCCGACCCCACTTAGTGTGGGATAAGGGCAGGAAGATGATGATGGAAAAATATATAACCGTTTTGCTTAATAGAACCTTTTTGGGGGTCCCCCAAAAAGGGGTTTTTTTGGAACGTACCTATCGTGCAATGTGACCGTGGCGTGGGGCACCCTGGCGCCGCGGCAGACGCCGCACGCGCGCGACCACCACGCGTTGTACGCGAACCAGCACTCCGTGCACTGCCACATACGACTCTCATGCCTGAAAGTGCCCATATGTTTTGATTTCATTTATTTATTTCATTTTTAGATATATTCATGCATTTAGATTGGTCAGAAGATTATATTACAAAATGTTAAGCATGATTTTAAGGTTTTAACAAAAAATAAAGATTGTATGAACATGTAAAAATATGTCTATATATTGGTGTCTGCAATAGCATCGTGAGCTAAAAAAAACAGAGCGGTTCAAGGGAACAGTAAAACAGTGTTTTAGAGCAGTGCTTGGAGCACTTGCTCCAAGACCAAGTACATGCCGAAAATAAACTTAATGCAGGGATCTCGACTACAGCATATTGTAGCGTTATGTAAACGTGTCTTTACATACCCAGATTGCTGTGAAGGCACTTTCGAAGGCTCCCTCGGATGGTTCACTTTCCCCACGGAAGGCAGCATGTTATACACTTTCGTGCCGGAATCTTTAGGCACCGCCCCGATATGCGTCGTCCTCAAAACGGTCTCGTTAACTGGAGATATACAGTTCTCAGCACCGAGCAACTCGTCGATTCTCGCGTAATCGCCATCACTCAAGTCGTTGACATACAACGCCTCGTTTTGTGAATTGCTCATAACTGTCTTCGTGTCCTGTACAGACACGTAGGAATATCTTGTTCCATTGTTATTGACTTGGAGCTGGAGGTTCAGGTCTTTGTATTTCCCCTTGTTAGGTAAAGCGTATATGACTCCTTCTGCGTTTGTATCCCAACTGCATTCCTTGTCGATATCGGAGTTTTCTTCCACTTTTTTGTCTTCCTTTTTGTCTTTGTTCAGGGTGCAATAAGTGCCAAGATTCTTTTGATAATCGTTGAGGCTCCGTCTGCTAGATATGACTTTACCGACGGGCCGTTCTGTGGTGTGCTCCGAAAAGGAACGTCTGTACGTGGGTCTGATTTCTGGAGAGTTTTGTGCGCTGATCGACCTTCGAAATGAACCGCCCAAGGTTGTGCTACCAGTTTGGGGCCAGTCTGGAACAGTTATCATGACACCGCCGGTTGAGGGTAGACTCGCGGCGCCATCTTTGTTCGCCCCTTCGTGTCTACTCAAGGTTGTCACGCTCAAACCTCTGGTGTTAGGGATTCGAGGCATGGGGGAAATTCTGGGAGACAGACAAGCTTCGCAATGAGTTCTAATCCCGGAATTTTCCAAAGTACACTTGTAACACGACCACTTTTTCAGATGCAACGCTCTACTCTGTTCCCTTTGGTACTCTTTGACGTAATTCAGCTCCCAATTAGATCGGCTCTCGTTGAACTTCTTCGGTTTCCTTGTGACTGTATGGAGACTTTTCAGGAATGATTCTCTTTGATTCTGGGCAGTGTTGTATCTCTCGGACACCATAAGACTCGAGGGTCTACTTATAGTGGACCGGTGCTCGTCGATTTTCCACCAGTTGTGCTGATTAATGACGGATCCGTGGGAAAGGGACCGCGTTACTCCGTGGGCAGTGTCAGTTAGCTGTGTGGGGGAGAGGCGGAGAGATCGGAGGTCCAGGTTCAGTGGTCGCCCGTCCGAGTAGGTGGCTGTAGGCTTGTATGAGGGTACTGCCAGGGTGTTGGATCTTATCATAGTGTGATCTGGAAACAACTTCTGCGTTCAACTTGGGTGCGAAATCGGTGAAGCGAATTCTATATTAACCACTGCAGTTTGACTACTAAACTACTACACACTAATATCGAACAATTAGTTACTATATATTATACTTTAATTTGTCTTGAGTTTTAAGTACTTTTTATGGTTAACCAAAGAGAAAACACTCCGTCCGCGCTACCTTTGAAGGCGCTATCTTTAAAACGGTAGCGCTATCCATTGTATCCAAACAAGACTTAAAAACATTACGGGACCCTGGGTATTCGAGTTACAGTAGCACTCGGGGGGTTCATTATCTAAATCTAAACACTACTTATAAACAGTACCTGGGCGAGCGAGCTTCGCACGTTTTAAAAGTGAAATAATTTATAATTTCACTTTTAAAACGTGCGAAGCTCGCTTCAGTAACATTATATTACCAATAAGTACCACAAAAATTTACGAGATGGCGCTGTATTCAATTTTCAGTAAATACATTCTTTTTTGTAAAAATATGCGTTTTTACAAGAAATACAATTGAACAGGTAAACTTATAAATCAAAATCCTATCTAAACACAAAATTTCATCCAAATCGTTGAAGCCGTTTCCGAGATACACGAAATATACAAGACTTGCTTGTTTAAAGGTATTAGAATGGTCCAGCTTACCTTGAGCAGATTTTTCTTTGTCCGTCATCCCTGAGACTTGATCTTCATCATCCGAGAGCCTAAAATAAGAATAATATTAAAGTTAATTTTTATATATAATTAATATAACTTTTTAATGTAATATAATATAAATAAATATAATATAATTTTTATATGTACTTTCAATAAGATGTTTGGCCGTACATGAACACAGATAATGGTGTCAATTCTGTTGGCAATAAAAATACAAAAATTTTGACAGTTCTAAATATACTGCTGTCTTTTTTACTCCTTATGAAACAGAACGAGACGGTTGCCGTTGAGATTAGTTTTAGTTTAGTCTGACAAAATCGACACCAGCATGGTGTATTTTATTTTTGAATCTAAATTAAGTTTTGTTACCATAAGTTGATATAATGTTAAATTATTATGAATCACAGTTATTAATAATGCACATCCAAAAGTATAAGATGTTTCCTATCTAAGCATTATATCTTAATACAATTTATCCAATATTTATTTTTATAAAACTTGTTGGTACATAGAAGTTATTGTGTAGGAACCAATTGAGCCATCTGACGATCTATAGGTGCCTCACTGATCCTACCCACAACAAAACATTATATCTGTCTATAGCAAACAATAAACGCTTACACTAACGAGGTATGAGTGTAGAACATCCTGCACTGCAGGTGAACACAGATAATCTAGACCCGAGCACAAACACACTGTAACCAGGGCGGCCGGCCAGGCATTGAACCCGGGACCCACTCTTCGAACACTACTAAGCTATAGAGCTGTCTACTATCAATAACATGAAAGTATAGTTCAATTATTTGTCCAACAATCATAGGATCAGAAAGTGGACAATAATAGGTTACATTAAGTAGGAAAAATCATCAGCGACATGGTATGACTATGTTTTATGGAAGGGTTAATTATACACATCAGTTTTCCAATAGTCTGATACAGGCCATTATTTTGATTACCTTTTATACTATACAGTTGTCTTTTATTCATTCTATTTTCAAGGAAATTAATGGATATTAAGAATTTTATAGTAATAGTATATATATTATATCAA
Source organism: Aplocera efformata (assembly GCA_921293045.1). Taxonomy (NCBI): domain Eukaryota; kingdom Metazoa; phylum Arthropoda; class Insecta; order Lepidoptera; family Geometridae; genus Aplocera; species Aplocera efformata. The sequence continues at coordinate 9,036,073 of OV121058.1, read as the reverse complement.
CATCAGTCTTTATTACTGAATTGAGAACCCTTTTGAGCTAACTTCCAAAGGAGGAGGTCATCAATTTGTCTGTATTTTTTACCCGGCTGTGCAAGAAAGAGGGTTATGTTATTTGAGCGTATGTATATTTCTTTGGCACGCTCTGTAGCCTTTGGAATTTTACATGCAGTCAGGTTTTTTCAATAATTTCTTGTTTTGTGTGTTTCAGCGCGGAACACTATAATTTATCAGCCAATTTAGATTTTTTTTTATTTATTTGAACAGATATTTCAGATTGTCCCATAGAAATTTTATCAAAATCGGTTGAATAGATTGGTTGTTAGATCTAAATACCTGGAAAAAATATGTCACCCAAGTAAATGAAATTGCAAATTTTACTTTCCTGTACTTTTTTTATTGGCCTTTGTAGACCCACTTAGATTTTTTAATATTGTACCCCCTAAGAGCGAGAAATAAGGGATAAAGTTATTGAAAACGATTTTTTTTAGATTTTTTTAATCGGTCATTAGTTTTGAATTTGGTTAAAAACTTGACTGACAAAACTAGTGACGTTTGTAATTTGGTTAAAAACTCGACTGACAAATCTAGTAACGTTTTGGATTTGGTTAAAAATTTGACTGACGAACGTAAGGAGGCTCTGCAGTAGTTACCGGTAGACAGGCGCGTGGGGCGCGATGGCGTCGCACGCTGCGCATCGCCAGGCAGCCGAGACGTTGCGCAGACCGCACGCGCAGCGCCACGCGCGCGAAGCCTCCGGGGCGGAGCCCACGGCCGACCATCCGCTGACAAAATTACAAGCACCGCTTACAACAGATTCTTTTTCTTTTTTTTTGTGACAGAAGTGACGGGACGCACTTGATGCCCGCCTGATGTTAAGTGGCTACTTCCGCCCATAACAACAGCAATGAAACTTAGGTCTTCCCAGACCGAAGTATGAGAAGACCCAAGTTGCACCCCGTTGCACCCACGCCCACGCCCTTAGATCGGGACACAGTGCACCACTGCTTGGAGGCAGATTAGCAAGTGTGGAGGCAGTACTCCAGGCGTATTTTTGTACATGTTCTACTGCTACTAAAACAGATACATATAATATTAAATTTAAATAAACATTTACACATACTATGCATGTCACAGATAGCATGGACAAACACAAGACAATCACCCAAAACCGAGTACAAACCTCATGCTCACTACACAAAGTGTGTCCCAGCCGGGACTCGAACCCGAGACCTGAGACGTGAAAGAGTAACAAACATACACACACATGCACATAGGCAGAGGCACACACACACTTTCTTGCAAGCTAGTCTTTAGTGGTGTGGACATACTGTAAATCCTGCCTCCGACTGTATGTAGCATTATAAAAACTTATTACATTATCGTACCAGAATGTAATAAGTAGTATCTACCACCAACTTGAAAACATCTTCAGAAACATAACATAAAATGAGACTTGTGTCATAAGTAGCACAAACACAAAGACATCACTAGCATTAAAGACCTGGATGTCAATTATAATTATTGAGAAAATTAAATGTATTACTGACAAGTAAATTAGGTTTACCTTAGCGAGATGAAGCTGTGTTGCAGAATTAATATCTTTTGAGTTAAAAACAAAACTTCACAGTTAAAAACTAAGAAAGACAACAGCAGAGTTAAGAATCTAATGAACTACAATAAAATATTATATACAACATAATATAATCCGAAAAAATTTACACTAATGTTTTCTGTACAATAATGTATTGTAGACTGGCTGTCACTCACTTACCGCCCCTTTTCATTGTAGCAGCGAAATAACTACATTTTTTCGAACAAAACCTGACACGAACACACAAAGACACCCACCAGGAATTAATTTCGTTAATGAACTTCTCCCACGGTCAATTACCAACGAAATACAAAGGAAAAGTAACCTATATTATGAGTCGGGGAAAAATCAATACCACCTACCTACCACGAACAATGGTCGGCGTATAGACGAACTAAACTCACCTATTGAAAGGTTTCTCAGCTGGAATAACGATCGGCTCCGAACCAGGAGTGATTCCCTCGCCTTTTCCAGCACGCAATGTGTGTTCAGGCGAAGATTCTTCGCAATTTTCACGACAAAATCCACTGTCATGAGTTGATACCCGTTTTGTACCACATTTTATGCACTTTACACTCTCTGTAGGATTGATTTGGCCGCACGTCTGACAATGCCACTGCAGCACCGATGCGATTGAGCCCATTTTAATTCACACATGGCTATGAAACCATTACAATTCTTCGTTTTATGAAAATAAATTACGCCTTGAGAAAAATGAAAACAGCTGATCCACCATGTTGTTTGTGTATAACTTTTTTTTTTACTTTTGACTGAGGGATGTCCACTGCAGTCATGATTTCTACGTGCGCGATTACCGGTTTTACGGATTTTAAAATAAATATAATTATTTTATTTTAAATAAGGTTTTTATTAATTTATAATATTGATCACCTTTCTGAGACACAAATTTTCTTTTCTAAATATCACTTTTATATTGGTAGCGACATCTATGACAAGAAAACAATATCACGTTATCGTAGTTCAAAAAATCGTTGTAAGATGTCGCTAAAATGTCACAAATCTTAATGTAAATAGTACCAACAACTTACAATAGACGTCTCCGTCTACTTTAAACCTTAGAAATAATAAATTAAGTAAAAGTAAACCTTCTGAAAAGCTCTTCGTTAATTACAATGCACCATTTTAACTACCTAACTAGGTAGTTAAAAAGCTGGCTCATGACCGCTTGTATGGAAATTTATGTAGAAGGCTGTGTTCAACAGTAAACGTCTGTCGACGGCTATGATGATGGCGGTGATGACTTTGTTATTTGATCAAGCACTTACTTGTTCTTTACGTATCTACATCCTACACTAATATTTTTTTATTTAATTGGTAGAGACTTTGTTATCGTAATTCAAGCAGCAAACCAACTTATTACCTAATCATTTAAGTATAGAATTATTATAAGAACAGTAAGCCTAATTTGCACGCTAAATTATAAAAGCATGACTGTAATTTGATAAATTTGTGTGTCTGTAATGTGCCTAACGAGCTCAGGACCACAGGAGCTTATGCGTGAGGCGGGTAAATTTTGACGTTTCCAAACGATACTCGAGATATAGGAATCGAGTTTGAGTTTGAATTCGTATGTGTACCTACATATTCACGAACCAAAGTCCAAAAATCTTTTTTTCTGTTTCTTAAAAATCACTTTTTCTTTTACTTTTTTTTTGTTGTGACTTTGTAAAGCAAAATGTTTGATATCCTGCTTCGTCTATATTAATTATTGGCACATAGGTACATTATCTTCAAAATAAGTTACATAACTTTTGGGCGATTCAATCCACAGTTCATAAACGGCTCTTCCAAACAATTCCAATAAAACTTTACAACTGTTACAAGTAAAACATCAACAATACCTCCAATCCAGTGCAAATTACAGCTAAGTGTCCGGGAGTGACCATTACAAGCAGATACGCGCGGGTACAAGAGGTGTCAGCTGCAGGCGACTTGACAATGACATCGTTATGTTGCACTTGAGTGTAATTTGTGTACATTTGGCGGCAAATTATTGCGCGAAGGCACAGATAACATAAAACCACACACTTTCTGGGCACTTAGAAGCACTAACGTTAAACAAGTCTAAAATATTATTATAAGTCTAATAGTCTAAAAATTAAGTCACTATTACCGCTTTTTGTTCAAATTAATCAACCAACATAAATCCAAAGATGGATGACATTCGTTTCATGACATGAATCCTTATACAACTTAGATGGTGAAATACATGTAAATTCCTGTTTTAATTATTCAAATCAGACCTTTAGAAGTTACGAAGGGTATAAAACTGTTATAAAAATATCTACGCTCAGTCTATTAACTGTCTACACTGCATTTTTTCAATCGGAAATATGTTTGACGATGAAATTACAACTCTAAAATATACCCGAGCGATGCCAGTCGGGTTGCCACTAAAGCATAAGAAAACTAAAAAAATATTACCTACGAAGAAAACTATAATAAATCTTACTCACTGAAACTTCAATTACGTTCGAACCGACCAAAGTGAACGTTCCCCCCTAGAATTCAATTAAAAATAGTATTTAACCCTGAGAAAACAATCCCGCGCTATTCATCTTCACTATTTTCCTTTTATTCTGGAATCAATCGAAGCCACTGCAGATTTATAGCTTTGCAGGTATTCTAAATTATTCTAGAAACCTGCGATTGAAGGGTTTGCATTTCGAGTGTGTTTTTCATTCGCAAAATCTCTCTGGACTCACTCACATTACTTTCTGATGCAATCAGATGATACCAAATGATACTTGAGATCTAAAGGAATAAATGAGTTTGACTTTGACTTTGATGGTCTAGTGGTAGGTACCTAGTAACTCCTATTTCCATCAAAGGTTCAGATATCGAGTATACAAGTATGAATGTGTTAAGTAAGTATTAATAAAAAAAGAATGTGCTTACGGTATTAAAAAGACAAGTAGCCATATAATATTATAAATGCGAGAGTTTTTTTTTATGTCAAAAGTGACGGAACAAACTGAGGGCCGGGTGGTAAGTGGCGACCCCCGCCCATGACAACAGTAATGCGACTCAATATAAGGTTTGGGTCTCACTCTTATGGTGAGTCGCATTCATTCTGCTACGTCCATTACGTGGATCATACGTCTCATGCGCATGTGATTTCACCGGCACCCACACCCTTGCACCGGAACACAATAATGCGAGCACTATTGCTTGGCGGCAGATTCCAGGTGTGTGTGAAATTTGCACTGCTACTATGAGTAAGATAAAAGAAATACGTTACTTATCTGAAATTAAAAATTATTTAGTGTTCACCAACTCCGTTCCGTTGGATCAGGATCATCTTATTTTAATAAGGTGCCACTTGGGGTGATAAAATTGACTTTTTTAATATCTACATATTTTACGGTCTCAAGTACACGGGCCACCATCCACTAACGTAGAGAAAAATATAATTTATGCAAGACAAAGTGCCTTCTAAGCTTTGAAAAGCCTCGTTGACATTAACCTAGTTTTCCTGGTTTATTCTATCTCGTATTAGAATCTATTTCAATTATCGGCTGGTTCGATAGATATTCCGATTAATTCAAACGTGAGATAGAAATAATGTTGCTCATTGTGACGTTAATTAGTTTGTTACACTGAAGCTAAGACAATATTATGCTTGCATAACATAAAACAAAGCCTCGCTGCCTCTGTTTGTGCGCTTAGATCTTGTAAACTACAAAACGTATATTAATGCAGTTTTCAGCAATACATAGGATGTTTCAAGATTTGTATGTACAATAGTATAAATGCATATTATAGTAGAAAAATTGCCCCCCATTAGTATCTACATTGCACCTGTGCGAAAGCTGGTCGCACTGTATTCAAATACATGTATTTCGCATCGTTACATTATTTTGAAATACGTCATGTCGAGTGTCATATGTATATGAGACGTTCCATGTTCACATCACAGACACAATGCGTTTTAACCTGAAATCCTTGCTCGCTTCGTGTAGGGGAGGGTTTGGAGCACATCGGTGGTTTCAAAGTCTATAACGGACATACGTAGACATTTCTTATTTTATATATCAGGATTATAAAAATCGGCCTGATTTCCTTCAGTCTCAGGTGGGCCGCCTGAACAGCCCGTCACTTTAGCGACACTAAAAACTCATCTATGTTAGATGATGGCCCTAACGTTGACACACTTACCTACTTCTGGAAGTCGTCGATTCACTGGAGCTTGAAGAAGGAGATTTGTGGTTATTGGCGTGGATAACATTATTATTACCTTCCTGTCTTCAGGGGTGGATCTATATGAAGGCTTTTAAGGCTGCAGCCCTGGGCCCTGTGCATGCAAAGGGACCCAAGTCATTGAAGACAAAATATACCAAACTGTGAATTATAAAAAAACTAGCTGACCCGACCACCCGTTGCTGTGGCTAACGTTTTTTCATATGATATTATAATTTGCAATAAAATAATATTGCGATCATAAATTGAGATGTCCTATCTTTCAAGTTGGATCAAACTGCACACGGTGTACAAATTTGATTAAAATCGGTTAAGTAGTTTAGGAGTCCATCGCGGACAAACATCGTGACACGTAATTTATAGATATTAAATATATGTTTATAAAAAATCCTTCACTCAGGTAACCTGAAATTAATTAAGCCTTGTCAAATTGATCTCAGATCAGATCCTATCCTGTAAGGAAGTGGCCAACTCTGCGTTTAGTTTTTGGGACCCAATGGCCTCCAACACGGCATATCTTATAGTACCGGTACTCCATAGCACGGCGGGCACGTTATGAAACAAGTCAAAAAAGTCCTTCTTCTTTCATGCTTTAAATCTGGTCCATCCAAAGGCTAGTACAGATCGCTCTTAGCGATAAGGCCGCTCATTATACCACCAATTATTTTTATGTTGTTTTATTGTTAACAATAAATAATTAATTCATCTTATCTTACATAGTGCCTCAAAGAAAACAAACATCGAGTAAAGAATAAATGTTTCTTACGTTCAAACAAAACGTTTACACAAAATTCTATTCGTTTCACAAAGTTCGACCTACAAAAACAATGACTCCTAAAACAATAAAGCCACAGTTTCATTGTGGTTCCGTTTTCACGTACAATAGTAAATTTAATTTGATGTTTTTATCTACTACTCATTATTACAACCCGGGAAACAAATTCTACGTATTTACTCTAAACAAATTCAAGACAGTGTTTGACACTAAGTTGACAACATTGGATTTAAAATGGTTTGAATTTATTACGTTTTCATTCGCAAATGAGTGCACGGTCCATTAGCGTGTTATTTTTGCTCCATTTTTTATACAAATTAGATCCGTCCTAGGGCTAGGCTAGAGATAACTGCATTTTTGTCATTAAAATTTTTAACTAAAACTTTTAAACTTTTTTTTAACTAAAATCTTAAAAATATATTATAACTAAAATATATTATTAAAAGGATCCTTCCTTTAGGCAAGGTTCCGAAGATACTGGCAGCGTTCCCCCTTTGAATAGCTAGACTTATTCTTAGTCCGAGGTAGCTGCCAGCTCTTCGGTCTCCTGTGATGTCGACTAACCTATTTTATAACTTTTAAACTAACTTGTGCTACTCATATTAAATAAATTATATAATTTAAGTCAAAACAAACCGGTGGTAGCATCGACGTGGTCGAACGTAAAAAACGAGTGCGCTAGAGGGTAGACCGATATGTCAGCCAATGATTTGCACACCCCACCTCGCAGACATCAGTTTGCCCGGGATCATGCCGCATGAAACTGCGTCGAAATATTGGGAGTCAACAAAACTCACAAGCCATGGTAAATATCTCGGTAACACGAATAATAATCTCGCGTATCTATCATAAACGTTTATACCAAATGCCATTCTTATTGACTTCGCGTATTTATCTCTATAAATGACAAATTCTTTTCAATATTTGTGTCATTTTTAATCATTTCTTGTAAAATTTCTCTCTCTCTCTCTGGTCGATCCTTCCTGACTGAAGATCGCGATCACCATGTACAGTCAATGTATTCGTGAGTCGTCTCCATCGGTTTCTGTCTGTGGCCATCCGGACTACTGTCTCAAACTTAGTAGAGTGGCCCTCTTAGAGCTGGTCTGACCACCGCATTGGAGATCTTCCCCGGGACCGTAAAATTTCTAATCGTATCGAATTTCATCATTAATTTCACTAACATTTCTGGATACAGTAAAAAATTTTTAAATGGCGGGAAAAAGTTTCTTTACTTCATATTTAAATGTCTTTAATGGTATAGATTTTTCTATTTTTAGATTCTAATTTAATTTCTAATCATGTCTGGCAGCGGACCTGTATTTGTATAATATGCTACGCTAATAGAAGAATGTGTGTGGGGAAGAGTAAATGGATGATTCTTAATCATCCATTTACTTGGCAGACGGATGGCAGCTTTTTTTCATTACCCTCAGATTCAGAAGGCAGCTCAGTAACCAAAACATAACTGAAAAATTCCTCTTGACGTAAATGAGATGATATAAAGATTGATGATACGTTTGTAGCCAAAGCGTTATGAAATTGCAAAATTGTTCAATAAATGTTGTACTTTTCTCGGCTAATTTGAAACAAACTCATCCAAACAGTATCCCTTGATCCGAAACCCTTATCAACGTAGCTGTAGGGAACGCTTACAAAAGCCTTTCCCCAGTCTCCCCATTGAAAAGTCAAGCTAAAATAGCTTATATGTCGTTGAAATAAGTTCGTATAGCAAGGTGTATCGGCCAACAATTTAAGAGGATTACGGGCAGACATTTATGGCGCCATAAATTCGGTGCATCTCCTCACAAAACTGCATTACTGCATTTCCCCAGTGTCCGCGCCTGCCCCAACTCACCCCTCCCCTATTGGCATACAGTTTCATATTTTATTCGTGTTGGGCAATATAGTGTGGAGAAATCTACCTTATGGCACACGTGATGTAGATTGGTAGATTTTTGAGGCTTTGCAGCGCAGTGTACACATTTTTATTATTATTTTTGTGGCATTTGCTATTTGTTTCTGGGAAACTATTTTATACTAACTTTCACTAAAAACTGGTTGTAATTTATGTGGTTATTTTGCGCTCAAAGATCTTTAAACTATTTTATATACGCAACTAAACTATTATTTGATACATTTATAATTTTCAAAAACAGACTTTTCGATACACTTGTTTCTTCCTCAGAAGAATATTTTTACTCATAATATAATTTAGCAAAAGATTTAACGGATTTAACTGCTTTACCTAATATTGTTAATGTATGTAGATATATCTTAAACGCCTCGCGGTTTTACCCGTGTTTGAGTAACAAACATCCATCCAAACTTTCACATTTATTATAGGGGTTAGATGTAGGTTGACAGATGTAGGTACATAATTTTATCGGCAGTCTTTAACAAACAAATTTATATAAGGAATTTTGCTTGTAACGTTCCTATTAACACTGCTAATACTACAAAATAACCTAAACTTCCTATTGTCAAATCTTATATCAAAACTTGTATACAAACAGGAATTGAACTAACACTGTGTGGAACGGAAAGATCGTGAAAGATGAGCTTTGTGAACTCTGTAAGTGAAGTGCAAATAAGTGCTTTCTAAGTTCCTCGGACAAAACCAGGTGAAAACTGAAACTTATTGAAAATAAAACAACTATCGAAGACGCTTTTCAAGTGCTGAACTCTTCTTTGTGGAAAATTATATTTTCTCCACTAGGGTTGCCAGATTCAGAAGAAAAAACTGGATAAACGACGCATTTGTTTTGAGAGATTCAAATGAGACATTTGAATCCTTACTAATATTATAAATGCGATGGTAAAAGTGTGTTTGTATGTTATGTTTCCCCACCTTAACTACTCAACCGATCCTTAACTACCTATAATAATAATAATAATAAATGTTTATTTGGAACTGTTACAAGGCACATTATAATACAAAATGGAAACGATGCTACCTGCAGAAGTATAAAAACTGTGTCGCAGATAGCAACGCCCTCCTCCGCGACATAATAAATATGTTCCACATTTACATTTTATTAAAAGTGAAAAACAGGGAAAAAAATAATGCTAAACAGTTAACAGTTTTGCTAGACTATCATAAAAAGTAAATGTTACACAATATATTAAGTCTTTAGCAATAATAAAAATATGGATCATAATCAACCAAAAACGAAATTAGAGAAATAGTGTTTGTGTGTGTGTGTGTGTGAATGATGAATGTTTGCATGCACGTTGTCAGGAGTACAGAAAAGGATATGGAAAAAGGATAAATTTCATTCGGAAATAAATTCATTGACAATATCTTAATGAATGGGAGTGACGCCGCGGGCAAAAGCTGGTTACTATGTATTTGCATAATAATAATTGATAAATAATAAATTTGGTGCTTAGAAAACCCTGAAAATTTATCAAATATATGTTCATGGCGTTTCACATAGCTCCATCTTACTTATATACTTACTAGCTGACCGGGCTACGCGTTACTGTGGCTAACGTTTTTGTAATTGTGACTGTCAAATAATAACAGACAAATAATTAGCAATAAATTAAAATTGCGACTATAATTTGAGATTTAAACTATCCTATCTCTCAAGTTGGATCGAACTGCACATGGTGTGCGAATTTTATTATAATCGGTTAAGTGGTTTAGGAGTCCATTGAGGACAAACATTGTGACACGAGATTTATATATATTAATAATACTTTTTTTTAATGCATACATAAAATACATAGATGTTTTTTGTTGGGTGTTACCAAACATGGAACAAACATCTATGTTAACCACACAAATGTTTGTCCGAGGTGGGAGTCGAACCGACGACCTACAGCACAGAAGGCAGAGCTACTATCAACTGAGCTGTGAGGCAGTCCAAGTATCAAGACCAGCAGTCTGACTGTGAGGCAGTCCAAGTATCAAGACCAGCAGTCTGACTGTGAGGCAGTCCAAGTATCAAGACCAGCAGTCTGACTGTGAGGCAGTCCAAGTATCAAGACCAGCAGTCTGACTGTGAGGCAGTCCAAGTATCAAGACCAGCAGTCTGACTGTGAGGCAGTCCAAGTATCAAGACCAGCAGTCTGACTGTGAGGCAGTCCAAGTATCAAGACCAGCAGTCTGACTGTGAGGCAGTCCAAGTATCAAGACCAGCAGTCTGACTGTGAGGCAGTCCAAGTATCAAGACCAGCAGTCTGACTGTGAGGCAGTCCAAGTATCAAGACCAGCAGTCTGACTGTGAGGCAGTCCAAGTATCAAGACCAGCAGTCTGACTGTGAGGCAGTCCAAGTATCAAGACCAGCAGTCTGACTGTGAGGCAGTCCAAGTATCAAGACCAGCAGTCTGACTGTGAGGCAGTCCAAGTATCAAGACCAGCAGTCTGACTGTGAGGCAGTCCAAGTATCAAGACCAGCAGTCTGACTGTGAGGCAGTCCAAGTATCAAGACCAGCAGTCTGACTGTGAGGCAGTCCAAGTATCAAGACCAGCAGTCTGACTGTGAGGCTGTCCAAGTATCAAGACCAGCAGTCTGACTGTGAGGCAGTCCAAGTATCAAGACCAGCAGTCTGACTGTGAGGCTGTCCAAGTATCAAGACCAGCAGTCTGACTGTGAGGCAGTCCAAGTATCAAGACCAGCAGTCTGACTGTGAGGCAGTCCAAGTATCAAGACCAGCAGTCTGACTGTGAGGCAGTCCAAGTATCAAGACCAGCAGTCTGACTGTGAGGCAGTCCAAGTATCAAGACCAGCAGTCTGACTGTGAGGCAGTCCAAGTATCAAGACCAGCAGTCTGACTGTGAGGCAGTCCAAGTATCAGCCAGTAGTAGCATTTGAGCATGCCAGTAGTAACTTACTTCAGATGTAAATATTCAAATTCAAATAAACACATAAAAGTAACGACGTAACGAGGAAAAATAACGAATAACGCATTTTTCACTGTTTCGCTGAACCATCACTACCAATGATGTGAGATATTTTTATTTCTATTGTTACATCCCTACCCCTATTGTACTGTTTGAATTTCGATGTTTGCAGCGCCGTATCTCAGTGTTTGTTCCTTTAACGACATCTTGGCAAATAAAATTTGAAATAGATTGTGAAGTTTCGTGTGGAATTATATTTTTGAGGACGTTTTAGGTTAACTAATCCTCTGAAACCGATACATCGGTTGCCCTGGGGGGGACAACCGAGTTATGTGGGACTTTTACCCGAAATAAACCACTCCGGTGGCCGACCTCTGCGCATTCGAGGGTCTCTGGGCTCTCCAAAAGGAACTTCACTAGTGACCCTCTCGCACGTCGCCATGAGGCCCACTTCCCGGGGAAGGGTGTAAAGAGCCCCTCTCGCGTACCCTGCAGGCAGGTTTAGACACACAAAATTCCCGCCGATATGTCAAATTGCTTACAATTAGTTTTCTTATTTTTTGACAATCATTGCATAACTTTAGCGCAGATGGCATTAGTCTCTAACGACCTATACACAAAATATAAAATAACACAGTATATAAATATAACACCATATAATTACTATTATCACACAGTATATAAAAATAACACCATATAATTACTATTATCACACAGTATATAAAAATAACACCATATAATTCAGTACACACATTTAACGATCTGAAATCCCTTTGGGATGTTCAAACCCTTTGACGCCTAACAGATACGAGAGACGTTTACAGGCGAAGAACATCCCTTTGTTGGTGAGATAGGGGTTAAAATATGATTTTGACAAATACTATTTAGAGCCAGCACAGACGACCATTTTTAATCAACCCGATAAAAATAACACTGACGTCCATCAAAAAAACTTGCCATACAAACATTTTAAATGGCATGACTTGCTCGCACCCCTATGTGGTCTTTTTCTGGAATCTGTCGCAGTAGTGCTCACATCGCTGTGTTCCGATGGAAGGGTGTGGGTGCCGGTAAAATTTTATACAGAGGTACATTAGGTACTATTGTCACCCATAACATATAAATATAAAAAAACAAAACAAAAAAGATTTTTCAGCAATCATAATATTTAATACGTTACTATGGCCCTATGTATCTCACAAATTTGATACGCAATAAAGCTCATATTCGTAAATAAAATGGATACGTCAAATAAAATAAGATGTGATTGTATCCGAATTCCGTAAATCCAATTTCGACGACTGTCGCAGAATTTATTGCATAACGAACTAGCTACCTTCCTATTACGGTGGGATAGAGTTGTTTTTAGCCGTGAAATATTGGCAGTAAAGGTTTAACGCGATCTATCAAACGTTGACTGGGATAAATCTGGGCCAGATGGTTCTAATCGGTGCCACACGTTGGGCGCCAGTTTTGGTTTTTGCTGTTTTTTGGGGCTAGCGGGCCTCGTCACTCGGAACCACTCGCATAGTAACTTATAATAGGATTGAAGAACATTTTAAGTTATAAGATATAAGTCAAATAAGTTGTAGCAAAAGTTAGATAGAAAAAAGTGCTAAGTTGGAAAAACTTAGCACTTTTTAACAATTTTTCTCCGCCATTTGTTTCCTGAAACCAAACCCGAACTGCAAAATACATATAAAAAAAGGAAAATTGTCCCAGCGGCTCTTATGTGTACTAACAAAATTTCTTTAAATGTTCTTTAAATGTTCGTTTACGCATGATCTGTTCACCCATAATTGAAAGTAGATGAAACATTCTTATAAATATTGTAACTGTAAGCATTTATAAATGTAAATTTTGATGACAATCCAAGCGTTCATTAATTCAATATTTATATATTGAATTAATGAACGCTTACACACGATCAGAATGTAAGTAATTATCATGTCTTGGCTATATGTGTTATGTAGAGGCACAGCCACACAACACATAGCCAAGACTTGAGAACAAACTTCATGTTTCACACAGATATTTACCCCGACAGCAAATTGAACTCTGGATCGCTTTGAACGATTACTATCAAGCTACAGAACAACAACAACGAAGTACAATGTTAACACACTCATACCTCTGCACTAGGATTCCCTGTGTCGCAGATGGCATAGACAAACACAGAAACACAAGACAAACACCGAAGAACAAACTTCATGGTCACCACACAAAGTGTGCTCCGGCCGGGAATCGAACCCGGGACCCCTCACTTCGAAGGCAGGGCTGTTACCAACTAAGCCACGGAGTCGTCAAACCCTCAATTTTCAGGCTAAGAGCCATCTGTTCACGGAGAAATAAAATATTATAAGTACAATTTCCTACTTAATCACGTTTGAGACCAATTTACATAATCTGCAAGCTTACCACAAAGTGTCTTGATAGAGCCACGAAGGCTTAAAAACGGATAAATCTCAGGTAATGTTTAAACGAAGGCCTAGGTAATTTTTTAGCAAATAAAATTTGCTTTTTTAATTGCTACGCAAAGTAATGATGATTACTTTTTTTTTCATACGCGATATTTTACGCCTCACAAAGATCTTCATAAAAATATTACTGTACTTATTTTAACGTGACTGCGTCCGCGTGGAGTTAATATTTTGTCGCGGAGCTCTAATTTTTTTTTCTACAATTTAAGTATTTTAAGTTACTCCATATAACACCAGTTATCTGTCAGTGGAAGTTCCATCAAAGTCAGTCCAGCCGTTTCGGAGATTAGCCGGAACAAAGATACAAAAATAAAAACATATAATTTCCCTAAATGTACCGTATATATTATACTTTCAAATGGATTTAGTATTATAAAAAGCTGTAATTTTATTTATTTTATGCAAAATAACTCTCACTCAAACTCAATAAAGGATGCAAAGAAAATTTTCAGTCATCAACAATTTTTAACCAGAAAATTTTGTGTAGAGAATAGATAAATACTGTTTTGAGACTCCAATTTCGTTATATTGTTTGTTCCGCTCGTGGCGTGGTTGTAATGATAGCGGAAGACATATGTTTTTCGTTCCGTTTACTGATTTGGTTGCATAAAATAAAACGCCCTTTTTAGGCTGTCTAACAAACCCGGAATCCCTACCCTGTGAGATGTTAGCCACCTTTTTGCTGGATCTTCGGGATTTCCACATTAAAACACAGGAACGTACAGCGCACTCAACCGTTTATTCGGACAGCCGAAATGGAAAAGGAAACTACCCTACTTGACAATATTAATGATATTAATGATACTGGCTAGTCTACCTACATATATTACTCGTACACCCTGTAATGTAATTCTATTAATCTTTTTATCGGTGTGGTGACGCGTCGCCACGCCAAAAGTCGTCCTCACTCCCATTCGATATTTCACATCAATAATAGTTATTAATTTTACTCGTGGATACCTAAGCGTGTGCTACTACGCTAAAAAAAGTTGAAGTGGTCTAAAACCATCTTGGCATTATTGCCTTTCTAATGAAACTGGTTTGGGGCACATCGGTTAGATGGTTTCAAAGTCTATAATGGACATAAATATAATTTTTGTGTTTTATATAGTAAGGATTATCAAAAGACACTTAACCGCCCACACCCTCGCCACCGCCTTACCTAACAAAAATGTATATTTTCCGCTAAATTATACGAGGGGTTCGTCACGCGAAATCATTAATTCTGAGGTTGGGTCGACGAAAAATTTGTCAAATGCAAATCTGTGTGAATAGCTTGGGTCGAACGCCGCCCGCCTAGCGCTGTGCTTGCTTGCGTCTAGGGCTGCCATCTCTACCCCCCAAGACCGGAAGCGTAAGTTCCCCGGATTTTGGAGCTTTTACCCCGATCATTATAATATTGTTCTCATTCACTTACATCTTGATTAAAATATTTTTTACTCCGTACTTGATTGAACAAAACTTAAATTTTAAGCCTCTTTGGTTGCATGAAATAGTGTGTTTAATCGACTAGTGAGTAATTTTACCCGGACTACAATTTAAACCCCACCCGGACGCTCCCCGGACGTCTTCCAAACTAGGAAAAATCCGGGGAAACCCGGACGGATGGCAGCCCTGCTTGCGTCACATGTTCAATTCGTTTTGTGCTGGTATTTCTTTGTGTTAATTTTACAACAGTTGCAGGTTTTGAGGGAACCTTGTTTCTCGGTGGTCACGCCCTACGTAATTGCCCTCAAAGACCCTACATGCGTCCCCCAGGTGCAAAAGGAGCAAGTTAGTAAAAGTAGTATGTTTGTACCACCTTAACGCCCAAACAGCTCAACGGATTTGGATGAAACTTGGTACCAGGATAGCTTATAGATTAACGCTTAGGCTAATTTTGATCCCGGAAAACTGCGGGTAACACCGCGTGGCGCTGCTAGTATTAATGATAAAACGTAATGGTCTGCTGCCACTCTACTCCACGACATGCAAAATAACTTCAACATTTCAATATTGACAAACAAGATGTACGCAGACTTAAAGAACATATTGTTATTCATAAACAGGATCATGGTGGCGAAGAGATAGTAAAACTTCCATTAGGGGTTTCTTGCTTCTTCCCCATGGAGGGTCGGATAGGGTTTAAACAAGTGCTAAACTTAGCAATAAGAACGCATCATCTTGTAGGTACATATAATATTTATTTTTAAAACGTATCGTTTCTTAATAATTAAAAGACGTTTTTTTAATTCAACGAAAATGAAGTATTTTGTTGAATTTGACATTAAACGGTCACAAATCCAACTAGCGACCGGGCAGAGAGCTACTTAACTCAAAAGCAAGTTTTATATATAAACATCTTTGAAGAAGTACCCCATGTTTATAAGATACGAGTACCTATTACGCTCTAAGTGTTCTGGTTACCATCACAAATGATCAAAGGGCCTTATTTGGGTTCGGGATTATAAGTCGATATCACAGGTACCAAATTAAAGCGGGAATATTGGATATTAAAGTACGCTGAACATAAAATATTCATTAATGTTATTATATTTTTATTTATCCTATTAGGTATGAACGAGTTATATAATTATGGCTTTACATGTACCTACTCATTAGCTAGACTTCGATATTTTGTTTTGTAATAATATGTACGGCTCCGTGGCTTAGTTGATAGTAGCCTTGCCTTCGAAGCGAGGGTTCGATTCGATTTCGATTCCCGGCCGGGGCACACTTTGTGTAGTGAGCACGAAGTTTGTTCTCGGGTCTTGGGTGTTTGTCTTGTGTTTCTGTGTTTGTCCATGCCATCTGCGACACAGGGAATCCTAGTGCAGAGGTATGAGTGTGTTAACGTTAACTGGGCTTTGATAGGACGATAAAAATATGCCAGTAAGGGTGTGAGTGCCGGTAAAATTACAGGTACTTTAGGAGTTTAGAAGTCACAACCACGCCTCAGGTCACGATTTAGGTCTCCTAATACTTAGGTAGGGAAGAACCTGCTTGGCGGCAGATTAACTGGAGGCAGTTTTTCTCCGGGCGAACTTTGCACAAGTTCTACTGCTACCTTTTGTTACTCCTTTGGCACCACCCAGAGTGTACATGGATCAAAAGTGTCCGCAACTACGGACGCGAGAAACTGGACCCCCCATGATTCATACAAGCTATGTTTTGGGGTTAGATGGGCTCATAACTCAGTGGATAGTAGCTTTGTCTCTCGTGGGTTCGTTTGCAATTCAGAACAAAAATATATTTGACGAACATATATGTTTTTTCCGTGTCTGGGTGTTTGTATGTATCATATGTATGTTATCTAGTTCCCAAAATACAAGATATAAAAAAAAAAAAAAGAAAACGTTAACACACTCATACCTCTGCACTAGGATTCCCTGTGTCGCAGATGGCATGGACGAACACAGAAACACAAGACAAACACCCAAGACCCGAGAACAAACTTCATGCTCACCACACAAAGTGTGCCCCGGCCGGGAATCGAACCCGGGACCCCTCGCTTCGAAGGCAGGGCTACTACCAAATAAGCCACGGAGCCGTCAAGTCAAGTCAATATACAGCAGGCAACTTAAAATAAAATAATATGTTTAGTCTGGGGCTGTGAAAAGCTCATTCAATATATTTACTATTATTTAAATACAATATATTTACTATTATTTGAGGCCGACTCTCCTTTGCCTCAACTGATTCAGAAACCATGTACTCTATTAATAGTAAATCGTAACCACAAGATCATTTGCAGGCACGTTTAACTAAACAACTAACGTTGGGTTTATCCAAAAATACGCTTTTACAGTTGCAGCTTCCCGCGTTCGGAAATATATCGCGGAAGGGAATCGATTAAACATTTGTTTGTTTGTACTGTAACGCGTTTTACTAATTATCACCTGATGTTAACGATGCCACGTTCCACCACCACGTTCACGAAACGGTGAAGGAAAACATCGTGAGGAAACCGGATGTCTAAGAACCGTAAATTCGAAGACATGCGACATCTACCAATCCGGATTGGGCTCCCGTGGTAGATCAAAGCCCATTCACTCTCAATTATCGAGAGTAAGCCGGTGTCCCTGCAGTGGGATAATTAGAGGCTGGTACGGAAGGCGATGCACTGTCACAGAAAGGCTACAAAAGTCAGGTTGGTTAGGTTCTGATTACATGTTTGAACTTTTAAATTCACTAGTTACCCGCCCCAGCTTCACACAGTTATTAGAGCATCAGTGTCGTATCAGAAACTACCCGTGCGAAGCCGGGGTGAGTTGCTAATGTATTATACATATAAACCTTCCTCTTGTATCACTCTTATGTAATAAAAAAACCGCATCAATAAAATACTCACACATATAAATAAATTAAAAGTTTAATTAATCTTAATATATAAAAGTGGCACGATGTTTGTCCGCGATGGACTCCTAAACTACTAAACCGATTTTAATCAAATTTGTACACCGTGTGCAGTTTGATCCAACTTGAAAGATAGGATAGCTCACATCTCAATTTATGATCGCAATATTATTTTATTGCAAATTATAATATCATATGACAAAAACGTTAGCCACAGCAACGCGTGGCCCGGTCAGCTAGTTAATTAATATAAAACAATATGTCATCCTTGCAGTATATCAATACCCTCCGGTTTTTTTTTCGAAGCAGTGACCTTTATATTTAATGTGGTTGTTTTAACTAGTATTGGAGACAAATGATACCTACTGTCGCCGAATGCCGTCAGCAGGGTTGGTAATTAGTAACTTGACAAGGAATTTGTCAACCCGCTAATTACCTATCCTGAGACTAAAAGTGTAGGCTAGAGGTGGACAAACTCGGTTCTTGAGTCTTGATAACCCGGCAGCGCATCAGCATCTGGTTGCAGAGGTCCATGGGCGACGGTGACCACTTTCCATCAGGAGGCCCGTCTGCACGTCTGCACCACGAATCCAAGAAAAAAAAAAAAAAAAAAAGAAACGCAGGTGTTTCCGGTACTACGTTTGACGGCTCCGTGGTTTAGTTGGTAGTAGCCCTGCCTTCGAAGCGAGGGGTTCGATTCCCGGCCGGGGCATACTTTGTGTAGTGAGCATGAAGCTTGTTCTTGGGTCTTGGGTGTTTGTCTTGTGTTTCTGTGTTTGTCCATGCCATCTGCGACACAGGGAATCCTAGTGCAGAGGTATGCGTGTGTTAACGTTTATTTATATAACGTTTATTTACTACGTCCGACATATCATTAATAGTATTATATAAAACAAAGTCACTCCCGCTAGTTGTACGATTAGATCTTTTAAACTACGCAACGTTTTTATATGAAAACATGGCAGAACGAGAGAGGACCGACATGGTGGTAAGTGGCGACTCCCGCCCGTGACAACAGTAATGCGACTCAGTATAAGATTTGGATCTTACACTGAGTCGCACTCATCCTGCTACGTCCATCACCCGAGACGGGGATGATACGATTTCACCTGCACCAAGCACTACTCCTTGGCGGCAGATTCCAGATGTGGTAGCAGTACCTCTCTGGACGAAATTGGCACAAGTCCTTCTGCTACTTTCGGTTGCTCCTTTTGCACCAACTAGGGGGTACGTGCAGGGTATGTACACAGCTATGGATGCGAGCAACTGGAAAACTGGAAGTTTTCAGCAATATTTTCAGATTTTTAATTAATTAAATTAAATTTATATTAAGATTAATTCAAATTTTCAGATAGATTCATGAGGAAGGTTTATATGTTGATACGATAATGATGCTCTACTAACCGTGCGAACCTGGGGCGGGTCGCTAGTTGAAATATACACTATTTACAGTGAGATTTAAGCCTTTTTTGAAGTCGGTTGGAAATACACGAACATACCTTCATTATTCGTAAAGGGCTACCAGAGCCTGAATTGTTAATTTTTCATCCAGTTCTGTTATCGCCGCCATTGTCCGAACCACTCAGATAACAGTCATTAAATAAACGTTTACACACTCATACCTCTGCACTAGGATTCCCTGTGTCGCAGATGGCATGGAAAAACACAGAAACACAAGACAAACACCCAAGACCCGGGAACAAACTTCATGCTCACCACACAAAGTGTGCCCCGGCCGGGAATCGAACCCGGGACCCCTCGCTTCGAAGGCAGGGCTACTACCAACTAAGCCACGGAGCCGTCAAAATAATACGACAAAAAAGGACCGCGGATCACATTCGCCTCCCTATTTCACTTTTCATACGTGCCCAGACTAAGTTGGTGGTGGGTAACTCTAATTACTTTTCGGAATTGTCGCTAAACTAATAAATATTGGAAATTGAACCCGTCGACGTAGGTATTATTTTCTCAATTAATTTACGCTTTTGCAAGGGAGGACTGAATATTACCCCATTTTCAGAACTTTTTGACATAATTTCCGCTTAGTAACACCTTGCTACGCCAGAAGAAAGGAAAAAAAGTAACACCCCTTAGTACTAGGTTCAAATGCCACTAAACGTTGCTTACTCCTTTACTGAACAAGGGATGGTTTGCTTCTTGCGTAATCTGTATTGTACAACCAAGCGATAAAACTTCGCCCAATGTTAAAGTTTGTAAGTATAGTAAAACCTCACTAATCCGGCACTATTAAAAACGAAGGTGCCGGATTATTGGAATGTTCGGATTACTGGATTATAGAGAAAAAATCATAATACATTTGGTTAAACTGCAAGACGACGACGCGGCAACGAAGCGCTTGGATGTATCGATCGTTGAAGTGCCTGATTAGAGAGATACTACTGTATTTATAATATGTAATCTTTAAAATAAATTATTGTCTTGCCCTCAAAGAAAATAATAATTTTCAAAGTGACCTCACTTTCCTATTTCGATAAATTTTAATCACAAGCCCGTAAGACAACAAGTTTCATAACTTTCAGTTCGATCAAGACCTGAAACTTCCAAACGGGACAAAGGTTTACAAGAATAAATTAGACCAAAATTGAAATATGCATGAATTATACCCATAAATTGCATTTATTACTTTGCCGGTGCAGCCACAGAGTAGATATATACAGAAGAACACCTCAGAGGAGCGCTTATGGCCAGAGCCATTTTATTGTTTTAGTTTATATAAAATTATCAAGATTTTACTTCAATTTACCTGTTATCTACCTGTGGCTTGTAATTGACCTGTATCTGACCTGTAAGTGGCTATTATTTAGCCTGTTATATGCTTCTAATTTTCCTGTATGCTTGTAATTATCCTGTAGTTTGCCTTTAATTTGTACTACTATTGTGCGAATTATTATGATACGAAAGATTGAAGTAGCGATGAATTATTAGTTGAAAGCTCACTTCTGCGATTAATGGTATTATTACAAAAGTAGTGCTATGAACTATGCCTGTTCATAGCACCAACAGAATACTTCTTTGGCTAATGTTGATGCGCAAGAATAATATTGATGACAAACGTAGATGGTAATAATTATTGTAATTTTATTTCCAGATTCTCAATCCATATTTTATACATAATATCAATAACATAAAACAACAATATTTAGTTCTATCACATTGTGTTTTACAATAACTCAAAAAAGGTTCGTTACCATAGGTTTAAAAGTTCTATCACATTGTAAGAACATATTGTGTTTTAATTGAAGTCTAATAGAAGTTTCATAGAAGGTAG
Organism: Aplocera efformata; assembly: GCA_921293045.1. Classification (NCBI taxonomy): domain Eukaryota; kingdom Metazoa; phylum Arthropoda; class Insecta; order Lepidoptera; family Geometridae; genus Aplocera; species Aplocera efformata. Next base: position 9,014,529 of record OV121058.1, on the reverse strand, counting down.
CGGACCTTTTTCAAGTTACAGAGTCACTTTGTAAGAACACTTTGTGTTTTACAATGTGATAGAAATTTATTTTTAAAAGTAGTATTTACTTTTAAACCTATGGTAACGAACCTTTTTCAAGTTACCGAGACTCCGAAATCAGGTAAATCTCGTCGATAGAAGTTGTTCTGCTAACTCTGCCCCACTGTGGCCAAAATAGGCGACACCACCCGCGGCAAGAGAAGTTTTAATTGGCCCTTTGTCGTCAGCTAAGTTTTATTATCGCGCCATATTAAGCCAATTTCAAGGCTTATTAATATTGACACTCGATAGACAATTGATGTAGCGGGATGTCTTCGTAGATGCTATAGGCGTGATGATTGGATGCTTTTTCTACTCTGGAGAAGAACTTGAGATATCTGATAAAAGGGAGTATTGAGATTTTTAAAACAAGGAAGAGAAATCTTCCACCGGACAGTGAACAGTTCAACAGTTGTTTTTTCTTTTTTATGTGATTAAAGTGACGATGTAAAGTGGTTACCGCCGCCCATAAACAACAAAAATATGACTTAGATTTTCCCCTACTTAAATATGAAAATAATGGTATGGTGAAGTACTGCCACACCTGGTAATCTACCGCCAAGCCGTAGTGTATTCGCATTGCTGTAGAAGGGTGTGGGTGTCGGTGATATCACATGCACATGAGACGAAAGATCCCCGTCTCGGGTGACGGGCGCATCGGGGTGCGACTTGGGTCGCACCCCGTTATTTTTATGGGCGTATGTAACCAATTACCACCAGGGGGACCTTCAGCTCGTACCGTCACTTCATCACATAAAAAAAGATATCAAACATACAAAAAGGCATCAGATTTATAACCTAATTTTTTAGGTTGGTTAATAAAATGGACACCCTCACGTCATATCTCACCTGCCCGAATAAATTATCCACGTGACCTCAAGTGTTTGCGACGCCCCCTGTCGGTAGGAGACGCAATTTAGGGGAAAATTCGTTCAGAGTCCGGTGTAGAATTAAATTCTCGGTTGTTGCTGCCGTGGCCATACGAACAGCGATTCAATGAGTTGAGTAAAATTCCGCCCGGCCAGAAGTTGGATGGGTGACCATTTTGTCGGCTCCGTGGCTTAGTTGGTTTTACTAATTTATTTTACTATATTAAATTTTTTGAACTTTGAATACGAATTTTGAAGTGGATTTATTATTATTTTTATTTTTATTTTTTTACTATGCTAATCGGCACATACTACTTATATTCGCTTGTTATTTCTCTATAAGCAAATTTGTGAATTTTTATGAGAAATAAATATTTTAAACCGTTAAACCGTAATTTTTTTGTATGTCTGCTTGCTTGTTCCGGCTAATCTCCGAATCGGCTGGACCAATTTGACTGACAGGACTTTCATTGGCATATAGCTGATGTTTTATGGAGTAACTTAGGCCACTTAATGTTACGTTACAAAAATAACTATTTAAATATTATTATTATTCTAATGAAACCGGTTTGAGGCACATTGGTTGGTATTAAAATCTATTACGGACATAGGTAGAAACAATTTTTGTGTTTCATATATTAGGATTAAAAAAACAAAGTACATGTCAGATCCTCATCCATTTTGAGAAAAAAAAAACCGATTGATAAGATTAAAAATTTGAAAGTATTTTTTTAACCGCTTTTTCCATAGCCTCGGCGTACTGGCAACACCGACCACAGTTAATTAGTACTGGCTAATGACTCTTCCAACCTGAGCTCTGACCTACTGAAATGTGGCGACAGCCGCACCGAAATACTGATATCTCGCTTTAATTATGAGGATTAGGAATATTAGGATATTCATATTACTCCAGTGGGATCCATTACAAATTTTACGAAATATTAGCCTTGTAAGTATTGGCGTCATTTTGCTACACGTAGCGGATGGTGCGAACGGAGCAACCTAAAGTAACAGCAGAAATTCTGCTAAAGTATTACCGCCATACCTGGTAATCTGACGGCAAGTGGAAGGGTGTGGACACGGTGAAATGTGTGTGGGTGCAGTGAACGGGATGCAATTTGAGTCCGCTGATACTTAAGCTGGGGAGTACCTATATTGCTGTTGTAAGGTATCTGCATAACCGTACCAGCCTCTAATATTCCCACTGCAAGGACACCGGCCCACTCTCGATAATTGAGAGTGAATGGGCTTTGATCTACCACGGGAGCCCAATCCGGATTGGAAGATGTCACATGTCTTCGAATATAAGGTTCTAAGACATGCCGGTTTCCTCACGATGTTTTCCGTCACCGTTTCGAGAACGTGGTATTGCGCACATAAATTTTTCCAGTGAAAAAACTCATTGGTGCACGTGTGGGTTTGAACCAGCGACCTTCAGATTGAAAGTCTGCGTCTATGCCCCTGGGCCACCACGCTCTATCTGCATAAAATCAGGTGGTAATTTCAGAAGTATAAAAACAAATGTACTATTTTTATCTAGCTTTCTAGCTTCTCACCACCCGTGGGACGCGTGAAACCTACGTGAAAAACCGGGCCCCCAAAATCATCTTATTATTCATAGCTTGATTCAATATATACAAAGTTAATACCCTCATACAGTGTGTGTCTCGTACATGTGGGTCCTAAAAGTCTCGCCAGTTTACGTTCGCCGTAAATATTCCACATTTTTATAGAAAAAACGTCGTTACGAGCTCAGAAGAGTGTTCTGTTTACATCTTTACTTTGAGGCTAGTATACGAGTTTTGCTTTTCTACGTACTTATTAGTGTTAGTGACGACTCCGTGGCTTAGTTGGTAGTAGCCCTGCCTTCGAAGCGAGGGGTCCCGGGTTCGATTCCCGGCCGGGGCACACTTTGTGTGGTGAGCATGAAGTTTGTTCTCGGGTCTTGGGTGTTTGTCTTGTGTTTATGTGTTTGTCCATGTCATCTGCGACACAGGGAATCCTAATGCGGAGGTATGAGTGTGTAAACGTTTACGTTTACGTTTAATGTCCGAGTTAGTATAACTTGATCAATAGATCGGCGTAAGTAAGCTAAGGATCAGTTAGACTAATTACTATTGAAATAGAGAATACAGTATAGAAATATACAGTATAGTATAGTATAGAAATAGATCGCTCATTACTCTAATTACAATATTAAAGTAATAAGGATCAATAGTGTTTTTTTTCCTTAAGTGTTTGTAGTAGATGAAATCTCTTACAACTAAAGATTCTACTCGCGTTAGATGTTTAAGTATATTTAGCTTGTAACTAAATAAACGAACATTTTTAATATGATCCTGTAATTGTAAAAACACGATTTTTGAAAAAAATCGCGATAAAAACAAATAATGAAAAATAGTTTTGAAAGAAAGAAAGAAAATTTATACGACTATTTTGTTTCATGGAAATAACCTGGTCTGGATCTCGGAAACCCTGCGGAATCTCAAGATGATTTTAATAACTATTTATACTCGTATGTTCCCATAACCACTTTTTCACATAATCATTAATTATACTTATATTCTAATACACAAATTAAGAGTTCGCTAAATTGTGAAGGTTTTTTTTTACCGTTTTCATCTTTCTTGTAGGTCCCTAACATAACATAATTGCATTAAACCGGAAAGCGTGGAAAATTATAAGGGAGGCCCATCTAATTATTTACCTGCAGTGGTATGGTGTGTGTATGTGTGTTTATATGTTAATAACTTCTTCACGATCAAACGGCTCAACGGATTTGGATGATATTTGGTACCAGGATAGTTTAGGCTATGTTTGATCCCGGAATACCGCGGGTAACAACGCGGAACGCAGCTAACAATACACATAAACAACACAAAAGAAAACTTGTATGTTTGTCACACAAATGTTTGTCTTGAGAATCGAACCCACATACCACGCAGAAGGCAGAGCTACTACCAACATCTGTGATATAACAGTTAGGTGTTAGAATGATTTAGGTGGGTGCTAACATAAATCATGCCATTTGTAAGTCATGAGCAGATGGGTGCGTACAATGTGTTACACAGCTATGCATTGTGCTCCAAATATGGTGGATGGCTCAGATTAAACAATGCAGATACGTATTGCAGATAGCTCCTTTCCAAAACAGGATCTATAAATATAATTATCCGTATCAGCCTCTAATGTTCCCACTGCAGGGACACCGGCCTACTCTCGATAATTGAGAGTGAATGGGCTCTGATCTACCACGGGAGCCCAATTAGGATTGGTAGATGTCACATGTCGTCGAATTTTTGGTTCTAAGATATGACGGTTTCCTCACGATGTTTTCCATCACCGTTTTGAGAACGTGGTATTGCGCACATCATTTTTTCAAGTGAAAAATCTCATTGGTGCACGTGTGAGTTTGAACCAGCAACCTTTAGATTGAAAGTCGGCGTCTATGCCCCTGGGCCACCACGCTCTTTAAATATAATTAACTAATATTATAAATGCGAAAGTGACTTTGTTTATTACGCTTTCACGCATAAACCGCTGAACCGATTTTCAAAACCTCACCCATTTTTTTAATTATTGAAAAAAAATAAACAAAATAATAACGTTTTTTACAGAGTTAAAGCATCGGTTTATTTAAGTCTAAACAACTAAGGCTATCGATCTAACGGGTTAGGTTCCAATCCTTCCTAGGACCTAGACTGGATGCGTCCCTAGGGCTGCGTGTACGACCAGGATATTCCATGCACGTAGACTGGCTCCTCAGGGGGACTTGCCCACTTTTACAATACGTGAGGTTTTAAACAATTTTCCACAGAGTAATGGGAGCGAGTGCTGTTCTTAATACGGCACCGGAGTATTGCATTGCGAGTGCGCTCCTGCATGTCTGATCACCAGACGTGGTGGCAGTACTTCTGTTATTCTTCCATCGGGTTGGTCGGTTGGGTTGGAACAGACTTAAAACAAGACTATCTAAAGCATGAAAACTGACTGTAATTTGACATATCTGTGTGCATGGCATGTGCAGGAGCTCCTGTGACACGTTACACATACAAGTAAACACTCACGAATATGTTTACTTGTATGTGTAAAATTTAATTCAAATGATACTTGAGATCTAAAGGAATAGATGAGATTTTATTTAACAAATTGTTTTTAAACTTGCTGCTATGCGTGTTACCCTTTTGTGATACGCGTGTTATACTATCCAGGATGTATACTATCCTGGTACTAAATTACATCCAAATCCGTTGAGACGTTTAAGTATGAAGGAGTAAACTCCTTCAAGATCAAACGAAAACACACACACAAACCCTTTCGCCTTTGTAATATAAATAGCGAGCCGGCCCGGTTTCGCACGATTGCAATGTAAATACTAATGTGGGGCAGATTCTCTACTATAATATGCATATATACTACATACGAACCTTCCTCTTGAATCACTCTATCTATTGCTGAAAACTGCATTCAAATAAGTTGCGTAGTTTCAAAGATACAACTGCGGTAGCGACTTTGTTTTATACTTTGTAAGGTTAAGTGTGATATAATTCCTTTGAACAATTTTAATTCAATCGGTAGATATAGCTATTTCGTAATCGAGGGAATATGAGGGTTCATACCAAGATTACTCAGCCTCCCAGGGGGACGGAATCTCATCGTCTGCGTCTGTGGTCACGCAGTCAAGAAGTTCCATACATCATCCCAAATCTAATGTGACCCTGGAGAATAGCAGGACCAGGCCTTCAATTTCAAATCTAATATGCTTGAATAGCCTTACATATTCACTAGATCGGGAACAGTATATTTTAATTTGGATACCGTTGCCAAAGGATAAAGAGACCCTAATAAATATACAATAGAATAGAAAATATTTATTACATAAATATTGTTCAAATTTTAAATTTAGTATGATTTTATATTTGACGGCTCCGTGGCTTAGTTGGTAGTAGCTCTGCCTTCGAAGCAAGGGGTCCCGGGTTCGATTCCCGGCCGGAGCACACTTTGTGTGGTGAACATGAAGTTTGTTCTCGGGTCTTGGGTGTTTGTCTTGTGTTTCTGTGTTTGTCCATGCCATCTGCGACACAGGGAATCCTAGTGCAGAGGTATGAGTGTGTTAAAGTTGTTTTTTTTTTTTTATATAGATGCACTAATTCCCCTTCTCATTTCTAATAGTTTTTGTCCATCCAGGTTGTCTGTAAGAGATCGCTTTATACCGATAAGACTGCCCATTGTGTCACCTTTGTGTGTGTGTGTGTGTAAGCGTTTGTGGCTGGCGTGTGTCTTCGGCTCAAGAAACAGTGAAGTTAAGTGAAATTATTAAGTGATTGATAACACCAGATTCTTTGGAGTATCGGCACCAAGCATAAAAAGTCTGTTTGTTTGTCCTAACTTAACTTTATTTTCAAGTGAATATGGTAGCCGGTTTATCAACGAATCCAAGATTATCAATTATCCGCAAATTCTGTTATTTTTTATTTGAAAAGAATATTTTCGGACAACATTGCTGAAATAAACGCTTCTATTTCAGCTGATCCTCATCCACGAACCATACAAAAGGCTAGTAGCTACCGTCTGGAGCTAGGATAGGTCTTCTGTAATACTTTATTCATGATATTGGAGTGGAATTCCTGGGTCATTGATCTATTGTGTTCTCTTGAAGCTAGGAATACTATAAACAATTCACTACTGAGGGAAGTGGTAGGATTAGTGGCGTGGACCTAGGGGCTAGGTGCAGTGCCCCGGAGCCCTCAAGGTCAAGGGGCCTTTAAACCCTTTCCAGAAAAATCTCGATCGAGCTGAACTTTCGAAAATTTCTCCCATTTTCAAAATAAATATGACAGGTTGCAAACAAACTTTAATCACGGTTTGTTTTGTTGCCCATTACCTACATCAAGTTTTAAATGTAATTTATGTCATTACTGTTTAATATTTTTATTGCCTGCCCTGTAGAGCTGACGATAAAGTAACGTTGTATTTTTAAAGTATTTGTATAATTAATATTTTTTACTTGATAAAACCAGTTAAAAAAAGGGGCCCCACTACTAGCTGCGCGCGCAGTGACAACTGCCAGCGCCGCCGCGCGCAGACTTCAAAAGGTCTCTTCTTGTCTAGCTTTCCTCGACGCAATTTTCCTCGATTCAAATTTTTATATTTTATTTGTTCTACTTTATAATTATACCTCGCACCTTCATAAATTGTGTATATAAATTGTGTAAATACAATATATTACAAGTCAAAAATTGAAGCATTTCATTCAAGTTATTACCACAACCACTACCACAACTTCTAGTAGTGGGGCCCTTTTTTTATGCCCTAGGGCCCTTGGCTACCTAGCTACGCCACTGGTTAGGATTACATCTCGGGGTTGTCTCAGATTTGCTATTCGATAGATTGTGAATACTCACAGCCTCTTGCTACAGGCCAATCACACTATAAAGGTGAAAGTTTGTATGTGTTTGTATGTTACTCCTTCACGCGTAAACGGCAAAACGGATTTGGATGAAATTTCTTATGAAAAAACATAACCTAAATTAAAACGTAAGCTACTTTTTATCCCGAATAAGTGAAGTGTTCCCGTGGGAGGGCCAACTGCGGGTAACAAACCGGGGCGCAGCTAGTCTTACTTATATTATAAATGCGAAAGTTTGTATGTTACATTTCTGTGTGTATGTTAGTCTTTCACGTCTAAACGGCTGAATTGATTTAGATGACATTTCTTGTGAAGATAGCTCATAGTCTAGATTGATACATAGGCTACTTTTTATCCCGAATAAGTGAAATGTTCCCGCGGGTAACAAGCGGGGCGTAGATAGTATTGTTATATATCGTAAGTTTTGTTCAAATACTTACGTGATACTTTGCATGTTACCACTTAGATATAGCATTATTTGTCATACAAATGTTCGGTTTATATATTGAAGTATCCGAATTTTTGAAAGTATTTGGGAGGTGAGGGGAATCCAATTAACCTTGGTGTCATCCAGGATACATTCAGGAGGGGGATCCAAAGTATATCGTATTGGGGGTTCAAAGAGTGCAACACCCTATAAATCCATGTCAACAAAAATACACACACCCGCCCTGTATGTTTAAGCTCTGTACTTATTACTACAACATCCGTATTCAGCAATGTGCTTCGGTTTAATTATCGATATACTAACAAGCTGCGCCCTGCAATGTTACCCACCTTTCCGGGATCAAAAGTAGCCTATGTGTTAAACCGGGATATAAGCTATCCTGGTATCCTATTTTGATCTAAATCCGTTAAGCCGTTATTTATTATTTATTTATTTATTATTATAAAGTCTAAAATATAACATTACAGATTTATCTGATGCGTTATACTAGAAATACACAATAAACATCAATTAAAACACAACGGAACATATAATATTAACATCACTACACAGTATAAAACAAAGTCGCTTTCTCTGTCCCTATATCCCTATGTATGCTTAAATCTTTAAAACTACGCAACGGATTTTGATACGGTTTTTTTTAATAGATAGAGTGATTCAAGAGGAAGGTTTATATGTATAATACACTAGAAAGTCACCCCGGCTTCGCCCGGGTAGTTTCTGATACGACACTGATGCTTTACTAACCGTGCGAAGCCGGGGCGGGTCGCTAGTAGAATATAATTTTCAAAAACATAACAAACAAGATAAGAAGCCGTTAAAGCGTGAAGGAGTAACAAACATACATACACACACACGTTTATACAAAGTTTCGCCTTTATAATATTACTGTGATTTAATTTATCTTACTTCAGTTTTTGAAAACATTTATTTATTTCGCGTATCTCGGAAACAGCTTTAACGGTTTGGATTCAATTTTGTGTCTAGATAGGGTTTTTCTGTTTAAGTTTACCTGTAAAATTGTTTTTCTTGTAAAAACACATTTTTTTACATCAATATCATAAATCGAATTAAGCTCAGTCACCCAGGTACTGCCGAATAAATTGATTAAAAATGTTTTAAGAATTGCGTTGCGCCGTTTGACCGTTTGTGAATACGGGTGTACGTCTATTCCGGCGGGTTTGGTACCGCATCCGTCACCGTCCAATTAAAAGTTAGAATGCGCTTAGCGTCGTACATGTTTAACTATTTATATTTAGCTTTAGTTTTTAAGTTAGCTACTTAAATCTAATTATGCGCGTCGTTATTTAGATTGTAAAAGTGAAAAAAAACTTTGTGGGAATTTAAAAAAAGTTGGAATTGTTTTTGAAAAAACGCTAACATGCCATTACGAGTTCCTGCGTCGCAGGTGACATTTACGGATTAGTACATCGCCGCTGTAAAATTTGAGCGCTTGAAACGAAGCTTGCCTGGCTGGTATTTACAGATCAATTGAGTTAAGCAGTTTTCCGCCCGGTCAATAGTTGGATGGGAGATCATTTAATGACATTTGAACAGAGAACAGCTTCCGTGCTGCAATACTAATTTGCAATTATAAGATACTAGCTTTTACTTGCGGCTTCGCTAGCGGTAATGTTGATTTAGTTCCGTTTGATTCGTACTAAATTTACCCCTTACCTCACCCCACTCCCTGTATATAGCGAGTAAAAGTAGCATATAACCGTCTCCAGGGTCCCATATACCTCAATATCAAAATTCATCATGATCAATTCAGCGGTTTAGGCATGAAAGCATGACAAACAAACAAAGGGGGGTCCAGTTGCTCGCGTCCGTAGGTGTATATCCTTTGATTCCCTACACGTACCCCCTGGGTGGTGCTAAAGGAGCAACCAAAAGTAGCAGTAGAACTTGTGCCAAGTTCGTCCGGAGAGGTACTGCCACCACATCTGGAATCTGCCGCCAAGCAGTAGTGGTTGCATTACTGTGTTCCGGTGGAAGGGTGTGGGTGCCGGTGAAATCTCATGCTCATGAGACGCATCATCCCCGTCTCGGGTGATGGACGCAGCAGGATGAATGCGACTTGTAAGATTCAAACCTTATACTAAGTCGCACTTACCACCCCAGGTGGGCTCTCAGCTCGTTCCGTCACTTAATCACATAAAAAAAAGTGGCATTTGAGATACCAGGCCAGTCGATAGTTGACTAATAAAGAAAAATAAACATTGACCCCCATCAAAACAGTTCGAACGCCATGATAATTGGAAAAGTCGAGTGGAACAAAGTTTCACGTATTTACTTTTAGTCTGAAAATGTTTACTGGATCAACAAGGAAGTAAGGATATTGATATTAAAACAATGTTGATCGCGTCGGGACCTTCAGTACATATGTCCCCCTGGTGGAAAGGGGAATCTCAAAGTAGTATATTTATTTTATGCCGTGTTGGTCTGGGGAAATACTGCTAAATACCGTATACCGCTAAGCGGTGGTGTATTCGCGCTGTTGTGTCCGGGTATGGGTGCCTGTGAAATGACAGGTGCAGGGGACGTTACAACCCCTATTCAAAGTTACTCATTAGGGGAGGACTGCGCTGTAGAATCTTAGTTATCTTTCCTATCATTTCTTTATTTCGAGAATAGATTACCGTTGTTTAATAATATATTAATTTAACAAAAATTTCAATCTTGTTTTTATTGTTTATTTTCAAATAACCATTTGGTTATGTGTAGGTATGTTTTGTGACCATATCCGTGTCGTCTTCTCAAGGTCTGACTGAAAATCAGCGTGGCACTGAAATCTTTCAGTGCAGCATAATGCAGACGTAGGGACCCTTTTCACCCACCCAACACAATTTTTGTAAAAGTTTTGTGGTGTATTTTATTGTATGTATACTGTTTTTCTTTGTAAATTCTGTTTTGTTTTTGTTCTCTTATTTTGTACATATGTTATTTTCTGTTGTTTCCTAAGTATTACTTTATTACCATGGTTATTAAATTGTTTATCATGTTATTTTGGGTGGAGAAAAATAAATATATCTTTCTTTCTTTCATATAGTGATTGAACTAACTGAATGGCCCAGCTGATGCAATATTGGAACATAGAAATGTTTTAGCAGCCATTTCTTATTCCTATATTCCATGGAAATGTTTCCTTGTCACAGACATTTCCACGTTTCCCCCCACACCTTATCAAACGTCATAAATTTTCGCACTCAGATTAGTTTATAGGTAGAATCCGATTAACGGGCCCCTGTCCGATATCGTAAGGAACCCTCCGGAAGTGCAGCTTAATGACGTATTGTACCCCGGCTTCCCCCGGTTGGGGAAACTGGGGAAAATCGATCAGGGTTTTAATTAAAATTAATGAAGTGTACAAAGTAGCGTTTATAGTAATCCGCCGCCATTATAGTAATCATTTTTTCTAATCAAATTTATTGATTCCTTTAGATCTATAGTATCGTTTTCAGACACAAGTAAACATATTCGTGCGCATATAACGTGCCACAGGAGTGGCTCACGGCATTAGTTAAAGTTATATTTAGTAAAATTATGCCTGTTCCACCCCTGGTCATATGTTGTGTACCGGTGACATGACAAGTACATGAGGGACACTGGCTTACTAATAATTGCGAGTGAATGGGCTCTGATCTACCACAGGAGCCCAATCCGGATTGATATTTGCCACATGTCTTCGAATAGGTTCTAAGACATGCCGTTTTTCTTACGATATTTTCCTTCACCGTTTGCAGAACGTGGTATTGCGCACATACATTTTCAAGTGATAAACTCATTGGCGAACGTGCCTGAACCAGCGACCTTCAGATTGGAATTCGGCGTCTCTGCCCCGTGCCACTACGCTCTCTGCTTAACTTAAATAATCTGTAAGGAAAATGTACAAGGTACGCCATGAGCGCTTCAGGCGTACTAGTGTAGTAATCTCCTACCCCAGAGGGTTCTGTACAGCAACCCTCGTTATGCAAAGGACCAGGACTTTAATTCATTATTTCTCCCGCTTTTAGGAGATAAATAATTGCAGAGTTTTCACATTAGCTGTCCGTGTCAGCGCGATTAAATAAAAACATCGTTTGCAAAGCTTTGCCGGAAACGGAAAATAAATTAATGCTTTTTTAGCGTTGAAATGAGGTGCTAGGTGACCCCCACCGATGCGAAATACTCCTAAACACTCGGAAATATATTGTATCATACTTATATATTTTAAAGGCGAAAGTATTTATGTGTGTATGTTTGTTCCCCTTTCATACTCAAACGGCCCAACGGATTTGGATTAAATTTAGTACCAGGACAGCTTATTTTTTTTTTATGTGTATTCGTGACGGAACGAGCTGAGGGCCCACCTGATGGTAAGTGGTGACCCTCGCCCATGACAACAGTAATGCGCGCGACTCAGTATGACATCCAAATCTTTACTGAGTCGCATTCATCCTGCTGCGTCCGTCAGCCGAGACGGGGATGATACGTCTCATGCGCATGTGATTTCACCGGCAGCCATACCCTTCCACCGGAACACAGTAATGCAACCACTATCCTATATCCTGAATTAACACATAGGTTACTTTGATCCCAGAAAACCACGGGTAATACCGCGGGGCAGAGCTAGTACTCAAGGGGTCGGAAAAGCTGGACTACGCACTAAACGCCCCCAGACGGGCCATCAGTGCAGGCCCAAATTTAGAACTGGGGATTCACCCCCACCCAAAATTAGAATTGGATATTCGTGAGCATGTAACGTGTCACTAACACAATTCTACATCAAATTACAGGCACATTAAATGCACATAGGTAATATGACAGCCAGTTTTCATGTTTTACCTACCTTTACTTACCCTACAGGGATAAAGGCGTGAAACTGTGTAAATATCCGTACCAGTCTCTAATGTTCCCACTGCAGGGACACCGACCTACTCTCTATAATTGAGAGTGAGTGAATCGATATATTTATCACAAACACAAACATTGGTTCTTACTTCTTGTTAGTTTAACAGCTTAATGTTTTTTGGAAATTGAGATTATATCCGTCTCAGTGAAATTAAACGAACTGACACACAAACTAGCCTCGAAAACAATTTTCTTATTCATTAAAATAACAAGAGTTTGCCGCCATTATGAATGAATAATACGACTTTGGAGCGAGTTTTTCGAACTGGCAAACTTTTAGTGTTATTCTAATTTGATTTGTCGGCGAAACTAAAAAAAAAACTGATCTGCGCCATTGTTCGAAGTTCAAACTATAATCGAAGGAAATGGTATTTGGCTTTGAGCATGGTGAGACGTGCAAGCGGTTTACTACTAGGTACTTTTACGGCGGTTACTTTTTTGCTAGCTGTAGAGCGTACAGCTAGCAAAACAAGTTTAACTCGCGTCTGAAAAGGGGTTGTTATGACTTTCAATGCTGTGTTTGTCTGTCTGTGACCTTGTGGCTAATTCCTTTGAGGGGAAGTGATGGTCTGATGACCCTCAAAATATTCTGAGTATCATAGTTTATACCTCCGGGCTTAGTTGATAGTAGCCCTGCCTTCGAAGCGAGGGTTATGGGTTCGATTCCCGGCCGGGACACACTTTAACTGGTTAACATGACATTTGTTCTCAGGACTTAGGTCTTTGCGTTTGAAAATGCCATCTGCGACACGGGGACCGCTAATGCAGGGGTATGAGTGTGTAAGAGTTATTTTTTAATTAAGTATTCGATATTCGCATCGAAAATAAAGTTATTTTTCCACCAACCCTAGTCACTTAAACCAAAGCCTTATTTTACCCAGCAAATTACATAGGTAGCGAAAGAACAGGATTTTTACGGGTCTATGATCGTAAAAATGTTGATTAAAATAACCAAAACTTGGTAGTCTGGTACTAGGCCGTGTTCTAGTTCCAAGTTATGAATGAGGTCATGGTGAGGAAGTATTGAAACAAATAGAGCGCCGCACTTGTAATGTTGTCACCTGGGCCACCACACGAGAGCGTGGTGGCCCAGGGGCACAGACGCCAAATTTCAATCTGAAGGTCGCTGGTTCAAACCCACACGTGCACCAATGAGTTTTTTCACTTGAAAAATACCACAATACCACGTTCTCAAAACGGTGACGGAAAACATCGTGAGGAAACCGGCATGTCTTAGAACCAAAAATTCGATGACATGTGACATCTACCAATCCGGATTGGGCTCCCGTGGTAGATCAGAGCCGATCACTCTCAATTATCGAGAGTAGGCCGGTGTCCCTGCAGAGGGAACAATAGAGGCTGGTACGGGTTGAGGCATGAAGGAGTACGAGTAATAAACACACATACAGACAAATTTTGATGATCGGTTGGGTAATTAAGGCATGGAAACACAACAAACACACAAACTCCCATTTGTTTCCATAATAGTAGTTAGTATGTTAAACTGGTAAACACTGGATGTGGAAACTAACATCCTCCCTACCTACTTATCGAGTTTGCGACAAAGTTGCATATTATTTTCAGCTATTCTATCGGATAACGCCGAGCGCAGTACCGCCTGCAGCCACCGCTATGCAACCGCAGATCTACCCGCATTTCAAAAATAATGTTGCCAACTCCGTATTTTTAAGGTACAAAGTAACAGTTTTACACCAGTAAAGTTAGTGACGGAACGAGCTGAGGGCCCTGGTGGTAAGAGGCGACCCGCCCATGTTAACAGTAATGAGGTTCAATTTAAGATTTGGATACACTGAGTTGCATTTATCCTGCTGCGTCCATCACCGAGACGGGGATGATACGTCTCATGCGCATGTGATTTCACCGGCACCCATACCCTACCACCGGAACACAGTAATGCGAGCACTACAGCTTAGCGGCAGATTCTAGGTATGGTGGCAGTACCACTCCGGACGAACTTGGCACCCCTCTCAGAGTAACGGGCGCAACGATGCGACTTAGATCTCCCCATACCTTAGTAGGGGAAAACCTGGAACGACAGATTTTACAACTTTAATTTTTTTTTAAATTGTGTATTTGAATGACATCATCGCCACTTCTCTTACCAGTCCTTGATCACCATCCTGTTAATACTATTATATATTCTTACTACGACTTGCCAAATGCCATTCTGCCATCTATTTTTTTATATATAAACATTTCACAGCATAAAATTAATAGACATAGACATAGACATAGACATAGACATAGACATTTATTTATTTACTAAAATAGCACACATTATCATAACATTTTACAAAAAATAAAAGAACAGAATTTAACAAAAAATAACAACATAATGTAATAACATAATGTTATTTAGATAACTAATATTAGAGAAATAATATTACCAACATTATTATTTTTCTATGTTTTGTACCTTTGTGATCAAAATGTTATGAGTATATTTAAAATTTATTGTTAATATAAACCAAACTTCAAGTGACGCGAAGTAATACGCTCGATCTCTCAAAAAGTTAATTATAACTACATGAAATATTAGTTTATAAGTTCTCATATTAAGTGAATTTGCAATTCTTATGAGAATAAAGTTTCTTCAACCATAAATTAGTCTAGTCAACAATTTAATATTTCAATTTAAAGTGTAATATACAATTAAGGGTCTATATGTGCATCTGCCCAACTGCAATGTATTAATCACACTTATATTATAAAGGCGAAAGTTTGTATGTATGTGTATGTCTGTGTATGTGTATGTTTGATACTGTTTCATGCTTAAACGGCTCAACGGATTTCGATGAAATTTGGTACCAGGACAGCTTAATCCTGGATTAACATATAGGCTACTTTTGATCCCGGAAAATTGCGGGTAACACCGGGGGATACAGCTAGTTGAACTATAATGTATTATATAAATTTTAAAACTATGATGGTTATGAACATTATTATTCGTGTTACCGACATATTTACCATGATTTGTGAGTTTTGTTGATTCCCGATATTTCGACGCAGTTACATGCGTCATGGTCCCGGGCAAACTGATTACGGCATGTAACTGCGTCGAAATGTATTATAATTAATTTTTGTGATAAATTTTTACTCTCAGTTGGCAGCACTGTTCAAAATATCCGCTACGTGCATGCTTCTGAAATTTTAACTCGCTGAAGTTAGAATTTGTGTCGAAACTTGTTTGCACAGTTCGCCTGACTGAGGGCTTTCACGTGGAAGTAAATAAATGGGGACACAAAAGCTGAGCTGACGTTTGCAGCTCAGAAATTACAAGCGTCGTGTGCCGGGTCACGGATTGTTACACGAGACTTGGGAAGGAACTACTAGATATGGGGATAGAAAAGTGGATTTCTGAGTTGATATTTTTACTAATACTACTTTTTGTTGCAGGTATCCAGTTATCATAGTACAAGCTATGCTTAGTTTGAGGCAAGATAGAGCTATGTGAAATGTCCATAAACAGATTTTTGAATAACCTTAATTAAATGAAATATTATAATATTTCATTTAATTTCAATTTGACTTCAATTATAAGTTTCAACAATATGTGTGTATCTATGGCACCGTAACTCTTAAACGGGTGGGTAAAATAAAATGTGAACAAAAAGATGAAAAATTTCAAAATAACCTCAAAGCTTTTTTAATAGGTAAATGCTATTACACTATAAACGAATATTTGCAGGATAATTCTGTTTCAATCTCACGAAAGCATTAACATGTGGTTAGGATCTAACCTATGAGATGATAACCACACAAAAGTGTACAATAAATTGTAAGTGCATTACAATATTGCAACGCCCTTGCAGGGTGCATTTCAATAGTTTACAAGAAGTGTCTAGTATATAACACTAATGTAAATGATGCAATAAATAAATAAACCGAACTTGATGCAGTTTTTTTAATTTAAAAGGAGGTTTTATATCGGTAGTTCTTAGAAATGTCTTATCAAAATCGGTTTAGCCGTTTCAAAATTATCAGCTCATTACCATTACACCAAGTCAGGAGTGATCACGTAAAACTAACTTGTTATTGCTTGTTAATCAGAACAAGGCAGAACTTACTATTGCAACAACCTATAAACGCTTTGTGTGTAAACCAATTATGATTATGATAAACGTTTACACACTAGGATTCCCTGTGTCGCAGATGGCATGGACAAACACAGAAACACAAGACAAACACCCAGGTCCCGAGAACAAACTTCATGCTCACCACACAAAGTGTGCCCGGTCGGGAATCGAACCCGGGACCCCTCGCTTCGAAGGCAGAGCTACTGAACTAAGCCACGGAGCCGCCAGATAATGATTATGATACTGATATCTGCATGATAGCTAAGAGGCCATTAGGCCAATCAAGAGATGAGGAATCGTTCTCTCGGCTAATTTAACGCAGAGCAAAAGGATTATGAAGTTACGTAACGATAACGGGATTATCCTTTGTTAACGATCACAAAGCGATCCGGCGAAATTATTGAGGCTTTAGCTGTTATCAAATATTTGATGGCTTTTGTAGTTTACCTGGTATAGTGGCATGGTCAGAATAAAATAATTTGATTCTTGAAAGAATACCTGGATTCCATCAATGATTTTTGATCGTGGTTTTTGTATTATTTTCGGACATTTACAGAACAGTTTAAGCTTGGGAAATCGTCTAGCTTCTGTAAAGAAAGAAAGAAAAATTTTACTCTCGCAAACTATAACCTTAACTATAATTATATGTTGTTAATTGATTTGTATTTATTTAGATATGTCACAACATTAATATTTAAAGGTAATTTATTATTATAATTAATTTATTATATTAAGTTGCTATATTGAACTAGATAAATATGTGAATTGAATGTTTTCTTTAATTTATTATATAATATTTGACTGATATCTGTTTATGTATTAACCTGATTCCCGATCACAAATTATTTTGGTATTGTAGTAATATAAAATACTGGCAAAGGCTTGTCTTGACTGAAAATTGAGCCTAGGTCCTGGAGCGCAGAAGGCACACCTACAACCAACTGATCTACGAGGCCAGTTTAAAATCAATGAACAAACTTCAGGCAGGAACTTCTGCCAATCCATGTCTGACAGTACTGCGGGCCAATTCAACGTGAAGCGCCGTGAAATGGAACGCCGGAGGCTACTCCGGCAGAGGTTTAACCGGAACTAGAATAGAATATAATAATATGATTTGCAATTCATGACAAGTAGGGAATATACTCACTCATACCTCTGCACTAGGATTCCCTGTGTCGCAGATGGCTTGGACGAACACAGAAACACAAGACAAACACCCAAGACCCGAGAACAAACTTCATGCTCACCACACAGAGTGTGTGTGAGTGTGTGAAATCGAACCCGGGACCCCTCGCTTCGAAGGCAAGGCTACTACTAACTAAGCCACGGAGCCGTCAAATAATAGTTTTAATTAAATTTAAAAGCAGGTAACTCCATAAAAAAAATCATATAGGACATAAGATATAGAACATAATTATAGAACATAAGAACGCGAAATGGTGTTGGACATTGTTTTGGCTAGTTACAGATTCATTATTGTAATCGATACTAATATTCTGAAGACTAAAATAAAAACTCGTGCATGATACGGGCAAAAAAACCAAGCGAAGCTCGGTCGGCAAGATACAGCAGTAATTATTTACAAAAAAATATCTTTATCTGTAATCTGAACCAGGACATACAAGGTATGCTTAGATTGATGCTAGATGGCGCTGCGTGAAATTTACATTTCTATTCATTATTTATTTGTATCTAAAACTATATCTCTGTGATAGGATCAACTATAAAACAAAAGTTGTTGAAACTGAAAGCTTTCAGCTGGTAGCTCAGTTTCCTAGGTACCCGAAAGCCTCTAACGGGGCGGACTAGTGATGCCGTGGCCGACTTTACGTGCCTTCCGAAGCACGGAATCACTCGGTTCAATGCTACTAAACGGGCGAGTTACTTAACATAGATTATCCTCAAAGAAAATCCTTGCCATAAGCGTTCCCAAAGGATTAATGGATCACGAAATCTACAATTCTTTCTGCAATTCTTTTAGAGGGCTATTTATTATGATCCTTAATAGGTGGCAGGTGTAAAAACTTTCATAGTATATTTTATGATTTTTTAATATAAGTATCCTGAAAAAATAAATATATTTTTTACCTAATGTTTTAGAGTAATTGTTTTAGAGGTCTAAAACCATCTTCGCGTTATTGTTATTAATGAAAACGGTTTATGGTACATCGATTAGATGTTATTATTCGTGTTACCGAGATATTTACCATGATTTGTGAGTTTTGTTGACTCCCGATATTTCGACGCAGTTACATGCGTCATGGTCGCGGGTCAAAAAAACTCACTAATCATGGTAAATATCTCGGTAACACGAATAATAATGTTCATAACTATAATAGATGGTTTCAAAGGTATAACATAACATAGGTAGAAACATTTTTATGCATGAACTTTGTTCTCGGGTTTTGGGTGTTTGTCTTGTGTTTCTGTGTTTGTCCATGCCATCTGCGACACAGTGAATCTTAGTGTAGAGGTATGAGTGTGTAAACGTTTATGTTATGTTAATGTAAATTGACAATCATCCATAAATTATTTGCACGTTGTAGTAAAAATATAATAGTAAAAACCACTCTTTTTTGATATAAACATACATACAATAAATTTAAATCTGTGTGGGTAGATACAAAACTAACATTTGTGTTCACGTATTCCCATACGATAAAGTTAAATATATTAATTATAATTGATATTGTAACTGAAAACACCGGTTCAGCAGTACACCCCCACGTTACCACACCACTAGGTAAACGTGCCCTAAGGCCTCTCTAATCCAAACTAAGTGAAATAGGAACTACAGCTAATAGCTAGTTAGCTGTCCGTTTGTACGAGCGCAATGCGGGCGAACATCACTGATGTATAAACGAAGATTTTATCGATATCGATTTTTTTTTTATGTGATTGCGTGACGGAACGAGCTGAGGGCCCAACTGATGGTAAGTGGTGACCCTCGCCCATGACAACATTAATGCGTGCGACTCAGTATGAGAAACAAATCTTTACTGAGTCGCATTCACCCTGCTGCGCCCATCACCCGAGACGGGGATGATACGTCTCATGCGCATGTGATTTCACCGGCAGCCACACCCTTCCACCGGAACATAGTAATGCAAACACTACTGCTTGGCGGCAGATTCCAAGTGTGGTGGCAGTACTTCTCCGGACGAACTTGGCACAAGATCTGCTACTTTTGGTTGCTCCTTTAGCACCAAGGACTCCCCAAGATATAGATATGCTTAAAGGCCAACGATTTATAATGTTTTTTGTACCAAACCATAGTTTTTAAGATAGTTTCTACTAACACACTATAGATTTGTTATTTTACTGAAATAAACGTTTATTTTTATTTGTCTTTTAAATATCGTTTCAGCTCATTTCTGTGGAGTCGCTTTATATTAAATAATCAGCGACCGAGCTTCGCTAGCTTGTAAAAATTTACGTTTTTATAAGAAATACAATTACACAGGTAAACTTTAGCAAACCCCTATCCCCTAATCCCTTCGATTAGTACTTTTTTTGTCAATATACATATTAACACCCAGACAGATTTTTTTTCGTCACAGACAATGTTTATCGTGAACAGTTGTTAGATTTGTCTTAATTGTAAGAGCGAAAATTAAAATGGCCGATTTTTGGCGCCATATTAGAATATGTCTTAAAAAAAAACCTTCAAATCTATCGAGTGTGGTATCAAAATACAGGCTTACAAAAATAAAAAACTTATATATTTAAATGTAATTTGGAATGAGGTTTTTTGTTTTCTCAATAATTTCTTTTTTAACGATCATCGAGAATTATCGATGTTTCGTTCCATCCCCAATACATCCAAGCTCGCATGTTCGATTGTGATGCAGCGTGTCTCGAGAGAGTCAGACGGAAAATTCGTGAGCCAGTCCGTTGCCAAGTTATTTGGGATATACCTCCCGTTCACAGGTTGTTTATGGATTCAACAGAGTGACATGCTGTTAAGATTTAACTTTAGTAGTAAAACTTTCAGGGAAATTCGATGTTTGATGTTGGCGCCCCACCGTGGAACTTTTATTTGGTTATTTGTATTGCTTGACTGCCATCTGCGACGCAGATAATCCTAGTATAGAGGTAACAGTGTTTAATATTTCGTTAAAAGATAAGTATTTAGAAATAAATAAAGAAATATTCATGCAGATTTCACAGCGCCCTCTAGCCCCAAACTAAGCAAAGCTGTACTATAGGAACCAGATCACTAATACAATACTTATACAGTACAATTTTATTTGTAAATACTTAGATGGTGCTAAAGGAGCAACGGAAAATAGAACTGGATCTGGAACTGGTGGAAGGTTCGCCCGGAAAAGTACTGCCCCCACACCTGGTAATCTGCCGCCAAGCAGTGGTACACTCGCATTGCATTGTTCCTGTGCACATCTTCACAAAAAAAATCAAGTACCACTAAATAATTCTAACAGGTCACCCATCCAACTAGAGACCGGGCGTAGAGTTGCGCTTAAAATATCTGTAAAGAACATTATATGCAAGTTTCATCGTTCATTCGTGTGCAGTATAATCAGTGATCAAACATTAATGTTTATAATGAATATAAATAGTTAATAATGTCACAACTTTAAATTCTATACAGCATTTCATGATACACACGGATAATTAATATTATAATAAGAACAAATACCGGTTAAGTGCGATACGAGCTCGCGAACCGAGAGTTCCGTACCAATTTAATATTATTAATTGGAAAATCCAACATAATTAAGGCATAGATATATTTATTGCACACAAGAAAATACAGTTAGGTACAAGACAATTCGGTTGAATTATTAAAAAAAAATGTTATTATACAAATTATATTCTGTATTATTTGGTTCATGTTAATAAGAAATTTTTTGGCTTTATTGTTTTGGTTGACTGGAAGAAATCGCTATGAGCGATAGGACCACTGACTATATTTACATTTCCTCTTTTTTCAAGTTTTATATAGCTAAATTTGTCATGTATGTTCTGTATTTATACTGGTTTTTATGCGCAATAAAGTAACTATTTTCTTTATTGCACATAAAACCAGTTTATCTATACCAGTATAAAAATCTACCTATCAATCTATTTACTTGGATATATAACTTTTTTATATTGCTTATCGCTATAATGCTCTCTTCCATGTTCTGTGAATATTTTACCCCGCTACGGTTTCGGGATAGAAAGATCTCTTTAAAGGTAGGACAGGAAGACAGACAGACAGACAAATATATTTATTGGACGGAATTAAAGTTACTGGCATTTATAAATAAATAAATTCATGTACATTTCACACAGCGCCATGAAGCCCCAAACTAAGCAAAGCGTGTACTATGGGTACAAGATAACTGATAGAATATTTATATAGTACTTTTTGTTAAGAAATGCATGTAATAATAATAACCAGACAATAAATATCTGTTACATACTACTATTTAAAATTAAAAATAATATCACAATCCATGACCAACGCTGCAAAAAGTCGCAGCAAATGATCCTTAATCATCATCATCAGCCTATACATGTCCACTGTTGGACATAGGCCTCTCCTAGTAAGCACCACAAGAGCCGAAGATCGGGCTTAATTGGATGACATATTTTTTTTCCAGTAATTATTCATTATCTTATTCATATTATCTCACTTTCTTACATAATAAATTATGACGGCAAAAGTTTGTGTGTATGTGTGTATGTTTGTACCAACTTATTACCAACCAACCGATTTTAATGAAATTTCAAATAAAATAAAAGAAAGTCGTGTTTGTTACAACACTTATAACTCGAGAACGGCTGGACCGATTGCCATGGTTTTTGATTTGTTGGATTTGTTTCCGTCCCGAATAGCAGAATAACTATTAAAAACAATGGAAAATTACCGAAAAAGTAAAATCAATTTATCCCCGTATTCTCCACGGGAACGGGAACTATGCGGGTGAAACCGCGGGGCGCAGCTAGTTTCAAATAAAAAAAGCAATCTGAAAGTATATCACCATGTTGCATAGAATATTATGAGCCGTCGCCTTCCACGAACGATTTCTTCCCTCCAGTAAAAAAATCCTTTTCAATATAAATTAGAAAGGAAGAAAACAAGATAAATATATCCGCCGAGTAAAATCTCTCATAATATAAAGCTATATCTTCTATCTGAGGAATAACTTCTACGTATTGCGGAAATAACCCTGAACCGTATTTGTGTTATAATTTTACTCTTCATGAGAAAATTACAAGGAAAGTCTGACGCTTTTAATTTTACAAGCTTCATATATTGTACTTAGAAACAAGGTACGCAAGAATAAGAGCGAATCATAAATCAACTGGATACGTGTGTTAAAGAAGAAAGAAAGAAATAAATATTTGAATGTAACATGAGACATTACAAATAAATAAAACAAAGCTTTGCGGTGGGTTAACAGATGGTGGCAGAACCTCTCTAGTCGAGTGTACGGGGACACGTGTCCCCTTGATGGTCCCCCTTGGAAGTTAATATTTTCCGATCTTCCCGCCCGTATATCTCACGAAAGGAGGGTTATTAATGAGTCCTCTTATAAATCACGCTACGTAATTAAACATTAAATCATTTTTATTTTCAACTCTCGAAGAGCCGAGGCAAAAGAAATGTATTTACTTCATGCATAATAAGGCGAGTTAGTGACACAGAAAATATATTTTCCTCATTGCAATAAGCATTGGGTTGTTCACACGGTTAGGGTTTGAGAACGCGGATTTAAACGGCTTTGTAGCTTAGTTGGTAGTAGCCCCTCGAAGCAAGGGGTCCCGGGTTCCTTTCCCGGCCGTACACACTTTGTGTGAGCATGAAGTTCGTTTTCAGGTCTTGGGTTTCTGTTTTTGTCCACGCCGAGAAGACCGATATAATAGGAACATCTATGAAGAATTTACTTGTAGATACATTGATGACACTTTATTGCACACCAAAAAGATAAAAATAGCTTAAAAATAGAATTTTTTACAACAATGACCTTATCGCTATGAAGCGATCTCTTAAAGACAACCTTTGGATGGACAAGAAGTATAAGAATATTGGTGCATCTATATTAAATCATACTAAATTATTAGTACTTATATTGACTCTTCGAATTAAAAACCTCTCTGGGGTATTGGGTTAGTCAATCGAAAAAACCTCAATTGGAAAAGATATCGCTTACAAAATCAAAAAAAATACAGTAATTAGGGAAACATCTTCCTCTTTGGAGTTCGATAATCGATAGAATTAGTATAAATATCGAGTGTAAAACGCTAATGACTTTACTCGAAGTAAGCTATTAGCTGCGCGCGCTGTTTGTGGTCTCCATACGCGATCGAACTGTTCCACTGATATTAAGAGCGCGCCTACTGTGATATTTCATTAAGTGCCAGCGCAGACGGCCGCTTATAATCGGCCCGACATATTAGAACATATATAATAATACATAGACATAGTACATAAACATTTATTTATTAGCTACGAAAACACTTACACATACATTTATAAATCTTACAATAATTCAAAAACACACAATAGAAAGAAAGGAAATGGAAAACGCTAACACACATACACTAGGAATCCCTGTCGCAGGTGGCATGGCCAAACACGGAAACACAAGACATACACCCAAAACATGAGAACAAACTAAGCTACGGAGCTAAACAACATAATAAAATTACTAGCAAACACGATACATGCGGCTGAAATTTTGTATATTATTTTTTACTCGCAAATTTTACGATAAAATTACTTTTTATGCGACGTGGAACCAGCCTCTAATGTTCCCACTATAGGGCGTACTCGATAATTGAGAATGGGCTTTGATCTACCACGGGAGCCCAATCCGGATTGTTAGATGTTACATGTCTTCGAATTTTTGGTTCAAGACACGCCGGTTTATTTACTACGTTTAAAGAATATGCCACGTAAAATTCTATATATTCTAGCCATATATATATCTTATAATAATATATATAAATTACGTGTCACGATGCTTGTCTGCGATGGACTCCTAAACTACTTAACCGATTTTAATCAAATTTGTACACCGTGTGCACTTTGATCCAACTTGAAAGATGGGATAGCTCACATCTCAATTTATGATCGCAATATTATTTTATTGCAAATTATTTGTCTATTATTTGACAGTCACAATTACAAAAACGTTAGCCACAGCAACGCGTGGCCGGGTCAGCTAGTATATATATAGAATATAACAGTCTAGTCCACAGTCTAGTCTAGTATATTCTAACAGTCTTTGCTAAGTTGCTTCTCGTCTCCCTCGCTGTAGGATGTTGGCGGAAAAGTGCAAACAATCTACAAAGATGGCCCTAAGTGATACTGTCGGCTTCGTACAATGCCGCCAGCAGCTCGGACATAAAGTTGAAGAATAGTGTAAGC
This sequence comes from Aplocera efformata, assembly GCA_921293045.1. Classification (NCBI taxonomy): domain Eukaryota; kingdom Metazoa; phylum Arthropoda; class Insecta; order Lepidoptera; family Geometridae; genus Aplocera; species Aplocera efformata. The sequence continues at coordinate 8,989,370 of OV121058.1, read as the reverse complement.
CTCTGAGTTATCCCGGAGATGGCGGGTTGGGAGATTGATTGTTATCGTGAAGTGTTCGTGTTTTGGCATTTTAACAGTGAAAATTCATTGGTGAAAAAATATTACTGTAAAAAACGCTGACTGGTGCAAAACACGAGTTTAGTTTTTGAAAACAAAACAACGTTAATACCTCTGCACTAGGAGTCCCTGTGTCGCAGATGGCATAGACAAACACCCAAGACCCGAGAACAAATTTCATGCTCACCACACAGTGTGCCCCGGCCGGGAATCGAGCCCGGGACCCCTCGCTTCGATGGCAGGGCTACTACCAACTAAGCCACGGAGCGGTCTTACAGTTACAGCTCTGTGAAAATAGGTCAACAGACACACGTTTCGTTAGCGTTTGGGTACGGAAGCTAAACATCTTCAATAGTTTCGTCTTCTGCAGAATTGTTTTGGGATTGTATGTACGGATGAGCTTGCCAACTTTCATCCAAGGCATTTATCCTTGCTCGTATGTAATGAAGCAAAAGATATCTCCAGATATAATATTTGTTTGCTGAATTCGCGCAGATTAGTAAAACCGTGTAGTTTTTTTTGTTTTTCTCGCATTTTGTAACTTATTTTTTTATATATTCAACTTTCATTGTTGTCTAGTTGTCTCTATTAACGCGCTGTGACGCCCCTTAATTGCGAGACCACTATTATTTAAGACCTTTGCCTATTTTAAGTTTTATGTACAGTTTATCTTGTGTTGGGAGTCCTTACTAAATAAATATTAATAAATAAATTGTGTTTATGACCTATAATGACCCCACTAGATTTTTAAAAACGGTAGTATCCTATATTAATGCGTAAGTGAGTTTTTTAGTATGTTTGTTACGCCTTCATGCCTAGACCGATGAATCGATTATAGTTTATTTTGATATAGAGGTAAATGGGACCCTGGAGATGGTTTAGGTTACTTTTTCTCACTAAAAACTTATGGAGAGTGGGTGAGGGGAGGGGTAAATTTTGTATGAAACAACCGAAATTGGTTGACTAAATAAACAACGCGAGCGCCGCGGGTAAAAGCTAGTATTAATTATATGTGTTAATCGGAAATACCGCAAATTACAATCTAATAAATAAATATTCATGATATTTCACACAGCGAGCTTAGTACTTTGGGAACATGATTACTAATATTGAAGAAGCTTTTGCTGATGAATTTAGTAATGTTACATAGAAAATAGAACATGGGGGGGTCCAGTTGCTCGCGTCCGTAGGTGTGTATCCTTTGATTCCCTACACGTACCCCCTGAGTGGTGCTAAAGGAGCAACCAAAAGTAGCAATAGAACTTGAACCAAGTTCGTCCGGAGAGGTACTTCCACCACATCTGGAATCTGCCGCCAAGCAGTAGTGGTTGCATTACTGTGTTCGGGTGGAAGGGTGTAGCTGCCGGTGAAATCACATGCTCATGAGACGTAACATCTCCATCTGAAGGACGCAGCAGGATGAATGCGACTCAGTAAAGATTTGGATGTCATACTGAGTCGCGCGCATTACTGTTGTCATGGGCGAGGGACACCACTTACCATCAGGTGGGCCCTCAGCTCGTTCCATCACACATACACATAAAAAAAAGAAAAATTGACAATTTTATTACAATATTTATCGAGGTACTTAATTCACTTAATTAATTTTAATAACTTTTCTGTGTAATTGTATAAGGAATGAATTAAGTGAAGTGAACTTCTGCCAACTGAGCCGAAAGGCTTGTCGGGGTCAGAATGACCACAAATTATTGAACTATTGAAAATTCTTTATTGCACGTAAAATATCCTCTAACTTAATGTTAATTAGTATTTTCTACCAGTTAACCTTTGCGTGAAGATAGGTGGCAGTGTTAAAAAAAAATTAAAAACACCTTATATAGGGTATATTTATTTTAAATATGAATATCTGTAATGTTGTCTGTAAGAGATCGCTTAAGACCGCCCATTGTGTCACCTTTTCTTATATTTAAGATTTCTAGTTTTAAGCTATTGTTGTCTTTTGGTGTACAATAAAATGTAATCTATCCATATCTATATAAATATATGATGTACTAGCTACGCCCAGCGGTGTAAACCGCGTAGATCCCGTTCCCGTGGGAATAAGGGAAAACTCAAACTAAAACTCAAACTCATTTATTCCTTTAGATCGTTTGGATAAAATATAGTTCATTATCGTGGGGATAAAATATAGTCCATGTTACTCGCTGATAATGTACTTTTCCATTGGTGAAAGAATGTTTTAAATCGGCAGTTGTTTAAGCTTGAAAACGTAACAAACAAACAAAGTCATTCCTATTTATAATATTATAGTTACGAGTAGGAAGTACACGAGTATATACATACTTAATAGATTCTGTATGGTGAGGTAATGAGAATATAGTTGCATTTGAAAATAGATACATAGATAACACTTTACTACACAACACTTTTGAAAATACCCATTGACGATATAGTATATAGTATAGGGCGATATAGTGTATAGTTTAATGAAAGGCCGGCAGTGCATCAGCATTGCCTCTGGTGTTGCAGACGTCCATGCGCGACGGTGACCGCTTTCCATCAGGAGGCCCGTCAGCTCGTCTGCCCCAATATTCAACAAAAAAAAAAAAAATAGCGTCTGAAATAATGTCGATATAGTAAACATTTCTCATGATTTTCGAAACAAATTGAGTTGTTCGACAAAGGAATCTCAATCTCACAGCTTCAGACCGTATTTTCCGAACTTGCAGCTCTTGTGTGGCCGATCCATTGTCGATCCTACCCAACGTCGAGATAGGTTCCTTGTATCCACCCAAGAGCACACAATGTAAGGCTGCTTACTATCCAATGTAAGCCTCTGAAAACAGCCTTCGTAGTGGCTCGGTTTTTACTAAGCTGTCTGGTTAAACTCGCTCTTGTAGCATGACCCTAAAATTTCTTCGTAGATAGTTACAGATCAAGTTTGACGCAATAATATTTGCACAAAATATTAATGAAAATGAATAAAAAGATTTTTTGCTATAATTTTATTTAGCATAGTAGCTATGGCCGTTTCCCAAAGGTAATAAAGACAACAAGTTTTTTATATAATCTCAAAAAAATATTTCTTACATCAATTTAAGATTTTTTATATTATTTATGGCATTGCAGCAAAGCATGACTATGAAAAAAAAAACAGTACACATACACATACCCCTGCACGAGGATTGCCTGTGTCACATGTGGCATGGCATAAACACTTAAACATCACAGGCACCTAAGACAACAATTTAATGCCCACCACACGAAAAGTGTCTCAGCCGAGAATCGAACCCAGACCCCTAGTATCGAAGGCAGGGCTACTAACAACTATACCGTCAGTAGAATGGAAAACCAGTGGCAGTTTAAGATGTCGGTTCCGGTTATAAAATAAATTATGTCATGTTGGAAAACTGCAACACTAATGTTGAAAAAAAGATCCAACACAAAAAAGATTATTGTTGAACGTTCTTAAGCCACTCGAAGTCATTTGACGTGGCTTCTCGACTAGTATAACAGGGACATCATAACGCGCCCTCCGAAGCACGGAAGCGCTCAGGTAAAATGCCGCTGACCAGTCCTATCGCAAAACCTGAAGGGGCCAACAATTGTTTAACTTACGTAAACTGCCAATAACAGCTAAACATACTTCGCTATGAGCGCTCGCTTATTTTAGTGCAGACTTGAATCGATAATGGTTCGACCAGGAACACAGGTGCAGTTTCAACGATAAAATTATCCATTAGTGATTCGAACCCCGAACCACTGAAACGGCTGCCCAACGGCTATTAAGTGCTCTTAAAATAAATCCAATCCTATATAGCGAGAGGCCAAGCAATGTGTCCAATGTATTTTTTTTATTACCCGACTACGGCGAAGCAAAAAGGAGGGTTATGATTTTGACCGGTATGTATGTATTATTCTAGTTACCGAGATATTTACCATGAGTTTGAGTTTTGTTGACTCACGATATTTCGACGCAGTTTCATGCGTCATGACGGGCAAACTGAAGTTTTTGCGAGGTGGGGTTCATCTGTACCCTCTTAACTACTAAACTACTTATAATTTGACAAATGAGGTTTCGTTGGAGGTGCCTTGATTGTCCGCTGGCTATAGGTTATGTGAAGGCACATTAAATTGAACATGGCGCCCTCTGGAGGACATAAAGTCAAGCTATAAATATGTTTTCAGGGCCACACTTTGTGTGGTGAGCATGAAGTTTGTTCTCGGGTCTTGGGTGTTTGTAATGTGTTTCTGTGTTTGTAAACGCCATCTGCACTTATTGTACAAACACAGGGAATCCTAGAGGTATGAGTGTGTAAACGTTTATTGTTATTATTCATTAATTATGCCGTGTTGGGTACCAAGTGAAAGGGCTTAATTAGCACAATTCAAATATATATATATATATTGTTAGCTATTGCTCCCAGCTTAAGAAATGATTCCCAATTTTTGATAATTGATTCTGATATAGCTCTGTTGGTAGCAGATCTGCATTCTGAGCTGTCGCGGGTTTGATTCCCATTCTGGACAAACATTTGTGTGGGGAACATGTATGTTGGTGTTGTCTGCGTGTTATTAGTCTTAGTTAGTAGTAAACCTGCCTTCGAAGCGAGAGGTTCCGGGTTCAATTATCTCAACAAAAGCGATGACACCTCCCAGCTCACTCACACTTACAGTAGTAGGATGAATGATCGTTTAGTTGCAAGTCTTTAAGCCATGTCGAGGTCCTTCGGGCAGAGGCCAAATATTATGAAACCATGTTTTTAATATCGTTGAGTTTCTCACTAAGCTTGGTAATCCGGGGTAGCGTCATAAGTCGCATGTACAGCAACATAATGCAATTATCCAATTTCATATTTCCCAGTAACAACACAAATTCCAATTTGGCGCAATGATAATAATATACCACAATGAGTGAAGACAATGGATTGCAGGTAATTTTGCTTCAAAAATGTATTTCAGCCCAATATAGCCGCAGCTATTGAATTCAACACCTTTTTACAATATCGTAGCACCGAAATTTGAATGGCTCGTGTACGAATTGATGTCACATTCAAAATATTTACGGGTGTAAGCTTGTAGATCCATTCCAGATTTAGTTTTGTATCTCAACGCCTGCCTTTGTTTTATTTTTAAAGGATTACGAAGGCTTTGTCCGGTTAAGTAAGATGCGAAGGAGCTTGCTTTTACCATTTATTTTGTTTTGTGGAAATATAAACGTTAATAAACACCGGCCACAATGAAGAGTTCCGTACATCTATTATATAATATCGAGCAAAAACGCAAAAAAAAATTAAAATTACATTTGTGTATGAAAGTTTCTTTAAACATTTATTGTATTCTAGTTTTCAGTATTTGTTGTTATAGCGGCAATAGAAATACACCATCTGTGAAAATTTCAACTCTCTATCACGGTTCATGAGATTCAGCCTGGTGACATACATGACAGAGACAGACAGACAGCGGAGTTTTAGTAATAGGGTCCCGTTTTACCCTTTTGGTAAGGAACCCTAAAATTAAACTTATGAGACGATCTCAGACTGCTCAAAATCTTCACACGTGAGGCAACTTGATAGGAGGTACAAGAAATATATTATTTGCGATTCTTATCTCGTCCCAGTTAATTTGACTATTATTTTTATAAAGCTGACATACAGCTAACGTCAGCAAATAAAGTTCTTTTGGAAGATTTATTCATATAAAACCTAATTATAGCTTTTTATGAACTATTTGGAATATTTTATTACTTGAAATATCATTAATCGCTTATTTGCCGAATACTACGAATTTGCCTTTCGTTTTGAAGTACATTTGGTTCTACGAAACAGACGAAAAAGTTTATGTAGTGTGTTTTTACGAGGCTGGTATGGCTCAGATGTATGAATTAATAGGTGGTACTAAAGTGGTCCTGCCCATTGGCAGACATAGCTCGGAGAACTGATAACCGCTGATGCAGAAAGGTTCTCGAATGGCGACGCAGGCAGACGCAGCGTAGGACCACCCTGGATGGACCGATGACATCAGGTTGCGGGTAGACGGTGGATGTTGGTGGCTCAAGACTGCTTGATATGGTATATATGGAGGGTCTGTTCAACAGTGGACTTCTGTGAGCTGATATGATGCCTATTTACTTTTTTTTTCGATAATTTGTTCGATGTACAATGGCATAATTATGTACTATGTGAATCAAGACCAAGACAAACCCGTTTAGGATTTATATGGTGCAAAAAAACAGCTGAAATCTAAACAAATTATATATTATATTTACAATAAAAAAAAATTAAAAAAACTGGTACCCTTTCATGCTATTATGACCTTGTCTACTGATCACTGCCAAATGTCTAGACCTAGACTAACTAAAGCGCAGTTGGTATGAAAAAATGAGCAGCAATTAGAGCAAAGTAGAACAGAAATATTAATCTACCACGCCACATGTGGCAATTATTAGGGCATCTTCAGCTGCCCTCTGACCTAACAGATAAATTACGATTATTGGAAAAATCTAGCTTTAACACCCGCTGGTCTAAAATATATTGATTTATGTCTAAAGTATTTCTTTTTAACCGACTGCGCCAGGGGATTATGTTTTTCGAGGGTATGTATATTTCTTTGGCACGCTCTGGAGCAGAAAGAGGGTTATGTTTTTGAGTGCATGTATATTTCTCCCTGTAGCTTTTTTTTATAAATACGTACAGTTAATATCTACATATTAACACCCAGACACAGAAACATCTGTTTGTCATGATTGTCCTGGGAATCGAACTCACAATATTAATGTAAAATTATGATAGTGACCCCCCACTGAGCCAAACTTTTTTTATATCCGAACAGTACTCAGCTTACCGGACCCATTGACCCGGATCACGCATCACCATCTGTCTCTCAACCACTAGATACCAGATTGATCACTCCAAATGCAATTTTAAACGTTGGACTGACACAAAAATGGATTATCATTTATGCCGGCTTCGATATTGTCAGTTCCAAAATACGAGTGCTGTTGGAATAAGCTGGATGTTGGTGGAATCAATCTCGAATCCGTGTGACGCGTTCGGTTAACCAATTTTGATCACTCAATTATTCAACTGCACAAAACAGATTGCTAACTGATTGTTAAATTGTTAGAGAAAGCGCTTAGTCGGGTGTACTACTTTATAAATGCGATTTTGCAAAAGTTTATGTACTAACGTTATTTTTTCTTTGCAGATACGTGTTAGGTTTGTCTGATCAATAATCGCTTTTAAAATAAAACCTTGAATTTATAGGGATGTCTCATAACTAATGTCGGTTTTCATGTGAATATTCCTACTCCTCGGTTTAAACATGTCGTAACTTGTTCAAACTAGTCTCTACTTCTATGAAGAGTACAATTGCTTTACTTACTTTTATTCTCTCTTTCTTTGTTCTACATTGGTTTAATATTATGTTATAGGTATTATTATATCTTTAAATTATCACCTACTGCTAGATAAAGATTAGGTATTACTCATGTAATGAATAAAAAATATGTTTTAATAATCCTATGATTAACGTTTTATTATCGGTATGATAAAAGAATTGCTCATGGCAGCCTCTCAAACGAAATATGACATGAATGGTAAAATTTACTCATACAAAATAATTTCAAAAACTCACATATTTTCACAACCATGTCCACAAAATGGCACAAAAACGAAATATCAGACATTTCTAACCATTGTTTTTCTGAATCGTTCTGAAAAATGGACATCCTTTGTACAAACTGAATGTACGATTTTATCTGAAAGCAAGGCTTACTATGGTTTAGGGATGGATTTAGGTCACCCCTAGGACGGGGTTGCTGGACAAATAATGTGTGGATTAGTTAGTCTGTCGTTCAGCGATACAAAACACAAGTTTTTTTTAAGACTCTTTGAAAGCACGGTGTGCAGGATATTTTTAAAATAAATATTAATCACTACATAGTATAAAACAAAGTCGCTTTCTCTGTCCCTATATCCCTATGTATGCTTAAATCTTTAAAACTACGCTACGGATTTTGATGCGGTTTTTTTTAACAGATAGAGTGATTCAAGAGGAAGGTTTATATGTATAATATACTAGCAAGTCAGCCCGGCTTCGGACGGGTAGTTTCTGATGCGTGACTGACTAACCGTGCGAAGCTGGGGCGGGTCGCTAGTATATACCTATAGCTCAATACCAAGAATAGTTGCACAATGTAAACCAAATGACCGATAGAATACTTGTCTCTGCGCGGTCATGGGTTCGATTCCCATACAGAACACACATTACAGTGACAAATATAGATGTATGCCACAGTCTAGATGCTATATGTTAGTATTATATCAGTAATCTAGTTCCCACAGTACAATTACACTTAGTTTGGGCAAGGTGGAGCTGTGTGCGTGGTGGTCCAGGGGCACAGACGCTGACATTCAATCTGAAGTTCGCTGGTTCAAACTCACACGAGCATCAATGAGTTTATCACTTTACATAACACGTTCTCACGCAATACCGTTCTCGAAACGGTGAAGGAACACATCGTGAGGAAACCGGCATGTATTGTATTAGAACCAAAAATTCGGTCGCGTGTGATTTCACCGGCACCCACACCCTTCCTTCCGGTGGTGTGGATGTCGGTGAAATCACACGCAGCCATGGAGGACCTAAGTCATATTCCTGTTGTTATGAGCGGAGGATACCACTTGACATAGTAGTTAAGTGGTTTCCTAGGCCTTGCGCTCATACCATAACTTTAGTTTCGTAAAAAAGCTATTCTTCCATCAGGATGCAGACATATAATAAAATCTTTTTAAGTCAATTTGTAATTAATAAAACCAATCATTTACTGAAATATAGCTTTAATCACTTCATAATAATGTTTTTATTTACACAGCAGCACTTATACTAATAAACTGGTTCTACAATAAAACTGTAATATAACATAAAATACACTTTCAAAGTGAATCGGCTTCTCATGGCATGGGTATAGTATCTCAGACGGATATGCAAACAGAAGACGGAATTAGAAAGTTATTTTTATGGTATTTGTATATCTGTTGTATATCTTGTAAGTTACACGTGCATTTGACTGAAATCAGAGCGTAGGTAATGTAAGATTCTTACTTTAATTATTACGCGTTGCTCATATCCGGCTAGGTTTTCATAACCACGTACAACAAAGTTCAGAGCATAAAAATTACGCGCCGTACGGGCCGATTATGATTATATGCACGCAAATTTAATTAAATGTTAAAAAAAACAAGCTGAAATAAATTAACAATTTGACACCCAAGATTGTCGATTTATTGAGAAGATTTAGTCAACTTTTTAATGATTCTATATTGGTGTCTGCTCTGTTACCGTCAAACAAAACTAAAATCGATTTTGCTCAAGAACTATTGCTATATGAAAAATAAAGAAGTAGATGTCATTTAGTAAACTTTTAGTTTAGTCTGACAGTAACATAATCGAGACAAAAATATTGCGTTGAAATAAGATTGTTTAAAATTCAGTAACTATTAAAAAGTGCTATGTATTCTCATCAGTAAATACGAAATCTCTGGGTGTTGCCCGAATAATAAAATTTCAGTAGTTTGATTATGATTCAATTCAACTTCTGTACGAAAATAACTTTCTAATCTCTTTTAACTTTTTCTCTATCGAGACCGTGGCAGTTTGGCGAATTTCTAACTCAAAATCAACTCCATCTATGATCTATGATAATGATCACAATGAGACTTGGAGGCAAATTCAAAGTATTCAGGCGATAATTAATAACTGGCTGAACTGACTAAAAAGTCACTTCAACATTTCGCCTCTTTGCTTCAATAACGTGGTAAGTCCGAAAACCCGTTTTTTTTTTAAATTGAAACCGCCGTTTCCGATTTTATCTGTACACAAAACGTGGTATCTTTTACGCATATAATAGTGAATCTATGAGTGAACTGTGAAAAGCTATTCGTTACGATAAAACTTCTTCTTGAAGGTTTAGAATTAAAAAACGCTCTCCTGTAAAATGTCAATTTTCAAGATAACACATTATTGAAGCAAAGAGGCGATTTGTTCATGTGTAACAGTTATTATATAAAAAAACACTACTTACTTCAAGCGAATGTAAGAGGTTTTCGTGTGACAAAAAGGTTTTCAAGTTACGGATCAGATAAAAAATATTCAACTGGATCTTGTATAAAAATGACAGTTTCAGGGGTCCAAGGTACTTCCGAAGGTGAATAACCCTCTTAAGCCCTTGCACGTGTCCCTAGTGGTACACGGAGCAATTTCATGACATTGAACAATACTTCCACCATACATAGTGATCAGCCAAGCAATAGTAAAGTTTCGGGGGGTACTGGTGAATAGGAGGCGCATGAGACTTTCTCGCACGATTGTCTTAAAATATTTCACCACATGTAAGATGAAATTCGATTATTCTGAATCGTTCTTATAGCCGCTAAAACTAAATAGTGTTTGTCTTTTTGATTAATTTGAAACATGGATCGATAAAATAGTATTAGACACTATTGTTACAGAATGTTTCACAAATAAGAACGAATAATGTTTTGAAGACAAAATCATAATTTGGGTACAATTTGAATTGATATAAACTTCAAACATTTGTTTGGTTTTTTTTTTGCTTTTTTAACGATCTGGTATAAGTTATAAGATATATTAAAACTTCTAGACCACGTAGGGTGTCGTACATTTAAAATTCATTGAACACCCGATCTTTTCATTGTCATGTACTTATTACTAAACTAAACACTGATTATACAAAAATAAATAGACACAAATGTTAAAATAAGCACCAGCAACTTAACTGAAACTAAACTAAAATGTATAAAATTGCATTAAAATGCGTTCGAGCACTGTTGAGAGTCACTAAGATAGTATTTTTAATGATACTATCTTTCACATACTATATTCAAACATGGTTAAACTTTTATTTTCGGTGGATAAACCTCATGGTATACCTAATAAAATAATAATATATCAACTCTTCGTAAAGCACTGGATATAATATAGCTGAAAATCTCATTGACAGAATGCTTCCGATGACGTTTATATTATATACAAAAAAATTCCGACTGATTCGACCGACAAAGTTGAAAAACAAACGCTTTACAAAATTATTATGACAATTACAATTAAACAACGCAACTGCATCTAGGAACTATTCATAGGCATCAAGCTGATACCATATTGCAAACTGAAGTAATAATAAATCTATTTTAGCAGACACAGAAAAAAAGGTGAACATTGAATTGACAAAAGTTTTATCCTAATAAAACATTAAAATGATGGAAAAAAACATTGTAACAAACAAAGACAATGAAGTAACTTATGTATAAAATAAAATACAACATGTACTTACAAGCAACACAGTAAAAAAGCTACCAAATCACTAAACAGCTTTTCAAATTATTGACGTCATCAATAGTTGAAAACCAATAACCGTTCTTCAGTCTTCCATCAAATAATTCATTCTAGCAAACCTATTGACCTTGAGAGGAAGTCAAAATGATGAGAATGTATAAAGGAATGTCAATAAAGGATGTCAATTTAGAATAATCAGTCTTGAAAACGGTCGAAGGAATGCCACAACATGGCAAGCGATACCGAAAAAACATAGAACCTGGAATAAATACTTTAGAATATCATACAATTTTGTTTTTCATGATTGTTCTAATGATAGTAAAACTCTTAAAAATGGTCCATAATTGTACGCAATAGGTAAAAAATCTAGCACGAACGTTTATTTACACGAGCACCTCGAAACTAATCATCGCCATTACATCGTTCTTCACTTCATTTCACTTGGCATTCATTCAGTTCACGAGTTTTTGGGCAGTGTCTATTTATCACTACAAGACGTATTTCACTAAGCTCTTGGCACTTTGGTTGGTAACGAGTTTCACTACTACACTTCCGTTCCGTCTTCCCCTTCATCCTCAAACAGGGGCTCGGTTGGACTCACTTCCGTGGAAGGCTTTTTCTTCGGCTTCGGCGGGGGTCGTGGCGGTATCTTGCCACTTCTTCCCAAAGTTCCCGATTGGTTCAGGGACATGTTTACCTCACGAGGAGGCTCTTTTACTGGCGAACTGATTTCTTCTTTGTTGTCTCTTGGCACCGGGTTTCGTCTCAACGAACCAGTTTCAGGTTTACCCCTTCGTAGCGTGCTGTTTTCGGATGTTTGTGACTGTGTGTCACTTCGGTCACTGAACAGAGCTTTCCGTGGTTCAGGTTGAGGATGATGTGTTGGGGTCGAAGTATTCTTGGCTGTCCAGCTCATTCGGTTCACGGGCTCTTGGGGCCCTGGGGTTGAGAGTTGTGTGGACAACTGCGAGGCGATACTGTTCCGGGGATTAAATTGAGGAACTGGAGACGGAGCCGGTTCTTGCTCTTCGATGGGCGCGTAGAAAACAGGATGCGGACTTTGGAATGCGGTGGGAGTTGCTGGCAAAGGTCGGTTTCTCATTGGAGAAAACTGGGCCTCTAAGCCAGCTTTGTTGAGGGAAAGAACTGAGCTTCCGTCAGCTGTTGTTCTCAGTCCCAAATTGTCGTACAAAGGTTCTTGAGCCTCGCTGCTCGGTAGGATTTGTGTGCTTGCCGTACTGGACCAGCTTGGTACTCTTGGTCTTCTTGGAATGGTAACGTAGCCCTGACGAGGGGTGACAACTGAATTCGGAGTAATAGGAGCGGTAAAGGGTGATTGGGAACGGGAGTATGGTAGGGTTCTAAACAGGTTTTGGTTTGTTGTCATGCCGTAGATTGGAGAGTGGATAGGGCTTACTGGATTTAACTGTGGAGGAAGTCTTGTGGTGTCGGGAACTGTGGATGCACTGCTAGCTGCAGGAGATATCTGGGCGGCTCTTGGAGGGAAGGAAAGAAGGTCAGGAGGGTAAGCCCGTCCATCAGCTCGTCCGTATTCTACGTTGAGCGCATCTTGAGATCGCTTGTTGAGGTGATCGAAGTCGAGTGATCGTTTTTCATCGTCGTTGTGTGCTGTAACAATAAAACATTGGTTGATTAACTGCAGTTCTCTCCTAATTTAAATTAAATAGTAAGTACAGTGTTTTCGAAACTATATAAATTAACTCTCAGTTTGCTTAACGTAATCAAGCAAGTTACAAACAAAATGAAGGTAAACTATTACACGTTCCACTTTGGGTTTATAGCTGGGTTGAGTCCCATGAGACCTGGTACCGTTGTTCATAGTACAGGAAAATTTACTTTTGTTATTTCAGAGAAGGGTTCGTCTAAGTTAAGGCAGGGGATCATTAACATTACAGAATAAACTATTAATTAAGGCAATGTAACGTACCGAAAACAGAATCATTGTCCAGCAATGTTTTGTTCAGTTCAGACATCTCGGTGGCTCCACTCACAAAAGACGGTGGAGGGTCGTAACGTCGTGGAGGCTTCGTCACTGGGTTCACTGCCGTGATCAGACTCTTTTCCATCTCTGGTATAACAGAGCCTTCAATCAACGCTTCTCCATTAGTCGTATCTGCCTTTTTCTTTTCGGAAGATCTTCTTTTACAACAGCAGCACCAACACAATATAACAAGAATTATCAGCAAAATTGCAGCAGTGCAAGAAACTCCGATCAGGACTGGCAGCATATTGTTGTCCATGCCAGTGGGCACAACAATTCCTGGTGGAATTTGCGTTATTGCCAGAGTGAGACTTCTCTCCTCAACACCTCCAGGGTTCTTGGCAACGCATAAATATTCTCCGTTGTCTGTGCTTCCAGCATCCACTATTGTCAAGTTCACCCATTTGCTATTTTCTATGTTAGTCTGAGTAATGTAGTACTTGAATTCGCCTTGGTATCTGTACGATCCGTCAATGATTCTGTCATTCAAGACCCAGTTGACATCCGGCAAGGGGTTACCATTGACTTGACATGATAATGTCACATTAGAATCTGAAGTTCTTAAAGTTGTGGTGGTCGATGGATAGACAATGCTAGGTCTGCAAGCAAAATCGTTCGAATCCAAATCCTTCCACAGTTTGCCATGGACTTTTGGAGGTTCAGCACAAGAAATAGGTGAGGTGTACAGATTTTTGCTTATAACCCAATTTCTAAACGGTTGCAAGTAACAGTCGCATCTCCAAGGGTTGTCGTGAACATCTAAATTCGATAAAGAAGTCAACGCACTCAGCGTGTCGATTTTAAAGTGCTCGAGTTTATTGCCATCTAGTCTGAGGATATTTAGTTTCGGTACATTCATGAATGTTTTCATTCCAAGAGTTACGATACGATTATTACTCAAATCGACCTTTTGCAGGAACGGCAAATTGTTGAAAAGACCGTCTTCTAGTTTCTCAAGTTTATTATCGTTTAAAAGGATCCATCTTATTTTGACGGTCTCTTTGAACGTGTCTGGGTACAACATTTTCAAACCATTCTTTGATAGATCCAGTTCAATCATTATAGCGAGTCTGCTGAGTCCGTTCTTTTGAATCGTAATTAATTTGCATTCCCTCAAGACGAGTTTCTTTAGATTAATCAGGCCAACGTCGCGGAAGGCGTTTCTCGTTATTTCGTACAGATCATTTCCTGCCAAATCGAGATTTTGGATTTCTCCGCTGAGCGTTTTGGGGATGTCTTGAAGATGGGCGTTTGAGCAGTCCGCTTGCTTGTTGCCGCTAGCCCACAGGCAGTTGCATTCTTCCGGGCAGTTGGCCGTGAAGTCTGCTAAAGACGCGACGGCCAAGTTGAGAAGTATAAGCGATTGGAGCGTTCTCCCCATTGTGTACAGTCTGAAACAAAAATAAAACATGTTGTAGTTTCGTAGGCAATAAACGTTGTTTGAAATAGATTGCGTTTGAACACGCACGGCAGCTCGAACCAAGTGGTGTTGAATGCAATCGTTTTATCTATCTACGAGTCGTAAAGTTCAGGTTACGGACGTTTAAGTGCTTGAAATCGTCTGAAGTTGTATAAAAGCTGTTGTGTACACGCGTGCGACAGCTAATGAATAGAATATTAAATCTTGGAAACGAAGTGGGTAGCTGTTGGACAATTCATTAAAGTAGTTTTAGGATTTTACATTAGCTTTAACAGCTTAGTCTAAAGAACAATTATATAATATATCAGAGTTTTGTTATCGACTTTTAGTTTCTTAAAGATAAAGATCATTATTATTCACGTGAAATATGGTTACATCGTTAGTTGATCATGATTATCATAGTGTAGATCTCTCGACTATTATGTCTTTGAATATTTATTAAATTTAATTAGTAGTCAAAATTAATAAATATAATAATATACTGAGTGTTTGTTACGCGATCCTGCGTGTCCTCCTGTGACATGCTATATGCTCACAAATATGTTTACTTGAGTGTGTAAAATTTGACGTGTCCATAAAATACTTGAGATCTAAAGGAATGAACGAGTTTGAGTTGACAATTCTTTATGCAATTGACAGGGTGTTTTTTACAAATTTCATCCCTAAGGGCGAAAAAATATGACATGAAAGTATAGAACTCGGACTGGCCTTACAGCTATGTTTGACACTCATAGATGTTTCTTTTGTGTATGGATGGCATGTTTTTATTTATTATCTGTGGAAGTACAATTACAGGCACATGAGACGTAATATCCGTCTCGGGTGACGGGCGCAACGGGGTGCGACTTGGGTCTTCTCATACTTCGGTCAGGGAGGACCTAAGTTGCATTGCTGTTGTTATGGTCTAACCACTTACCAGGGAACATTTACCACCAGGTAGGTGGGCCTACCTGGTGGTAAATGTTTCCCTGCCCTTCGTACAATATGTACACATTTACAAAAAAAAACTTCTATCTGTATTCAATCAGTAATCTAGTTGACTTAGTAGAAGCTATGGTTAGTTTGAAGCTAACCATAGCTTCTACTAAGACATTGTGACAAAAGTACATGAATATTTTTTATATTTATTTGAGGACAAGAAATGTAATATCTTCTAAATTTATAAAACAACAAATTCTATTCAGCCAAAAATAATTTTCGCCAGGTATTTCCCGTGTGCCCAAATCCCCTTAATTACGACAAATCCGTTATTTTCGGATTTAAGATTCGCATGCCCTTTTTGCTTCTTTGCATAATTATTCCATTTTTATCGCGTAATCCCGAGATTTACTAACAAAAACACAATTAGATGCCTCGTGAGGATTTGGGAACTCGTTATCTCCGTGTTTTCGACCAAAGCCGGGGGTTAGGTGCTTAGCGTAAGCGGGGGCAGTCGCTTTTCACTTGAAGGTGAGGAGGAAATAACGGCACATAAAGACTTACAGATATATTGAAAAGTGACTTCAATACCCTCATTCCATATTTCTCACCATTAGGGCACACCCTGCCATTTTAAAAAAGAAACATTCAAATCACAATCAGCGGGCGACGAAAAAGTCAGAAAAGCAAAATTCGCGATTTCGTTTACGTGGATGACTTAATTATATTTTCCATTAATTTTGATTTAACAACCAAATTATATTTAAAAACTGAATCACGGTATCTTGTCTGTTTTCTATGAGTATGTAAGATTTATCTTTAGGTTTTGACGATACAGTGTTCTATATGTACCAACTGTAGAAAATAAATGAAAAACTATTGAACCGATTTTGGTAAAGTTTTGATGGGACTAATCTGAAGGTATTAAAAATACTTTTCTAAATTGATTGACAGAGCACTGAGGTAATAATCATATATGTTTCCTAGTCAGAGTAAATTTTGGTCAACTAAACATAAGATCTAAAGGAATAAATAAGTTTGAATTCTGGGATACGATGTAATACGGTACGACTGTGAAATGTTCATTTCGTGCAAATGTTTAATTCCACTAACAAAACTTAAACATATATATTTGTTTTTTTTTTTTTATGTTTTTATGTACTTTATTAAATGTAACAAATCTAAAACTAAAATCTAAAAAATATACAATAAGAACTAACATATATTATAACATATTTAATCCCACAAACTCACAACCCATAACTTAATAATAGTTTTTTCAAGTTGTGAGTTGACATCCACGTATTTTTCAGTTTGGCAACCCGAGGCAAGTTATGTGATTTTCCTTAAAATGTTAGTGGACATGGGTACATAATTCAACGGAAATTCTCCCCGCTTCGAATTTATCAGACTTTTTTCACTCAGGGAAATTGGCGGTTCCATTTACCCCACTAGCTTAGGTCATCAGTCCTTCGACTTAAATCCTTTCTTATCTAGGTCGCAAGACCCAAGTCGTTTCGTATTACGCCTAAAGCTCAAAGTCATAGTATATATCTTTAAGTCCATTGAACACAAGATCACGTGTTCTTTGTACTAAGGTAGGTGCTTGTTTAAACTGATAAGTTTGACGGCTCCGTCAGTTAGTTGGTAGCTAGTCTGCCTTCTAAGCGAGGGTTCCCGGATTGAGAGCTTTAGATAGATAGATAAATCATTTATTTGTTTCTCCAATCACACACGTACTTAAATTGTTTATAGAAAAAAGGTTACAAAATATATCTAGTAAAAAAATACATAAAACATTAAACTATTGTAGAATGTTATATATAAAGCTTTGTGTCATGAGCGTCAAGTTTGTTCTCAAGTTTTGGATGTTTGATGTATGTTTCTGTGTTTGTCGATGCCACCTGCGGCACAGGAAATCCTCGAACTGGGACTGTGAATGGATTAACACATAGGCTATTTGATTGAACATTTATTTATTGAAGATTTTTTCGGCATTTGAAGATCATTAGCACATTATCATCACGGCACGGTTTAATCCGCTCCCGCTCCTTCCAATACACCGTGCCCCCATTCTCCTATAGAATAATTACTGAGTATTTCTTGTCAGCAATTCCAAGTAAGTGCATTCCTGTGTGATCTACGTCAGTGGAATTGTCTTGTAGCCGAAGGGAGTGGAGTTATATAGCGTTAAGTCAGTGAAAAGAGACATTAGTGAAAACTTGGGCGTTCTTTATGATATCCTTGCACATGGAGGGTCGGGCAGGGTCCGAAATGGCGCCATACTTAGCAATAATCTGCGTGGTTGGTACATATTTGTTTTGGAGTTAATTTCAATATTAAACTAGCTGTTCTCAGCGACTTTATCTGCTTGTGCAGAAGTAGAATCTTCGAACCTTGTTCCTTTTACGCCGCCACGAAGTTAGTCACTATGCTATCAGCTTCCCGCACACAACTCTCTTACAAAGTTCCATACAATATCTCCCTCCATACAATGGTACCATACATCCCTTCATTCCCTCTACATAGAAGCGCTCTGTTTCAGGGGTTACGCTCGTGTTGACCCCTGTTGCTTACTGGATGGGTTCCCAACGTTAGAAACAAGTTGATAAGCCGTGTAATTTAAATCCTAACTTTGTAATATTACTAGCTTTTGCCCGCAGCCTCGCTCACGTTACTATAGTTTTACCAAATTGAATTGAAGTGCATTCCCCGTAATAGCGCCATCTAGAGAAAAACATGTAACGAACTAAACGAAAATGAAACCAAAATGACCATAATTCCGTAGGAATCTTACATTTTTGCGGGATAAAAAGTACCCTATGTCCTTTTCTGTTTTCCTGACAACGTGTATCCTACTGAACCAATCTTTATGAAATTTTGTTTCATAAAGATCGAGATAATTCTTAGCTATAATTTATGAAGATCTGTTCAAGCGTTTGATGTTCATAAATACATCACCACTACCCCAAGTCGGGAGACTAAAAGGGGGGGTAAAATGACCTTGTCAAAACCGAGCCTTATCCACACTGAGCTCGCCCCCAGGCACCATTTAACCGCGTGCGCCTGAATCAATTCTGCCCATCGCTGCATAAATTCTTTAATCATTATATTAATAAACCCTTCCATCAACTCTAATCAAAGCGATGGCCCTCCAGATGCGAGCGGATGGCCGAACTTGATAAAACTGATTGGAGTTTTGAAATAATAACCAGCTGGTGCTTGATATTTTGAACCAATTTTAAGTTATAAACAAATATACTATTACGGAAGTTGAATGCCTCATTCATTTATGTGACTGTTCCGTCAGAAGGAAAGATAATTATTATATATAATAATAGTTTAGTGGAAAGTATTTTTTTTTTTTTTATGTGAATAAGTGACTGAACGAGCTGAGGGCCCACCTGATGGTAAGTGGTGACCCTCGCCCATGACAACAGTAATGCGTGCGACTCAGTATGATATCCAAATCTTTACTGAGTCGCATTCATCCTGCTGCGTCCATCACTCGAGACGTGGATGATATGTCTCATGCGCATGTGATTTCACCGGCAACCACACCCTTCCACCGGAACACAGTAATGCAACCACTACTGCTTGGCGGCAGATTCCAGATGTGGTGGCAGTACCCCTCCGGATGAACTTGGCTCAAGTTCTACTGCTACTTTTGGTTGCTCCTTTAGCACCACCCAGGGGGTACGTGTAGGGAATCAACGGGTACACACCTACGGACGCGAGCAACAGGACCCCCCAAATAGTACCCCAGTATAGTACTGTATTGTATTTATTCTGAACCCTGATGTAAAAAAAACAACGTGAACACACTCACACCTCTGCACTAGGATACCCTGTGTCGGAGATGGCATGGACAAACACAGAAACACAACACCCAAGACCCGAGAACAAACTTCATGCTCACCACACAAAGTGTGCCCCGACCGGGAATCGAACCCGGGACCCCTCGCTTCGAAGGCAGGGCTACTACCAACTAAGCCACGGAGCCGTCTAATGTGGGTAGTTATGTTTATTTCAGTCGGTTGTCAGCCATGAAACAGTTACAAGTGATTTGTGGTGTTTCCTTGATGAATATCCTAAAACACTACAAGTACAAAATAATAAAAAAAAGAAAAATATTGTAAATGAATATGAAGCCATAAGACATAAATTGATACATTAATTATTATCATACTTACGATAATAATTATTATATTAATTTCATTTAATTTTATATTATATGGTATTAAGTAAATTTATTACAATGTTTTTACAGTTCTCCGTCATTATTCTCTGTGACTTTTTATATTATTATATAACATACAATTTTTTCATATTTGTGTATTTTGGACCTGTATATTTGGACATGACGCCACCTCGAGGCCTTGTCTATAAAGCAGCACTGATTTTCAGTGCAGCATTATCCTGGGAGGGACCCTTTTGGCCCAAACAACACCGATTCCGTTATGTCTTATATTATATCAATTGGTATAATTAATGTGTTAAATTATTTTGATAAGTCAATCCGTCCGCTTTAAGACAGACCAGTCAAGCGCCTGGAGCGGTCCGCTTGGAAACAGGAAGTTGTTCCAATGCCCCCCCTCCCCCCCTGGCCGCCGGCAAATCGCAAGTCAAGCTATGTACGTCTCGTACCGAAATAGCCGACACAGCGCTACTTTTGGCGGATGTCACGAGTGAGGGGTGACCATGGACCTGGGGAATTACGAGTTGATAACAAATGGTTTCAAAAAATATTAAGAACAGGGCTCCAGGCGAAATACTTGAATACTCCAAGTTCTTTATTTTATGCCAAGTTTTTTTTTTAGTTAAATAATGTGACTTATAGGCAACAAGAACGCGAAACATACCATTCCGTTTACTTTGATATACTTTTTCTAGATACTTTGATACAACTAGTTGATCGCGTCCGTAGGTGTGCAAAAAAAGCTGGTTTTGATAAAAAAAGTTATGGGACCAATATGAAATCATATCCTTCCGAATAAAAAAAAAATTCAAAACTGGTTCATCTATGACGGAGATCTGAGGTAACAAACATTTAAAAATACAGTCGAATTGAGAACCTCCTCCTTTCTTTAGGTCGGTTGAAAATATGTCATCCATTACAGATGTTTCATTTTTTAAATGTGGTACGTAAGTTGCCCAGACGAGAATAAGTCAGATATAACATGATTCAATTATTTATCAGTAAGTTGGGTCGGCTCATACATCATGCTCTCTACCTAATAATTGAATTATTTATGTGTAACGAAACCTTTGTTCTTGATGAATTAATTATGATTAAAGGCCTATTTTGTCGATTATATAAACCATTCGTTGGATGCGGAGCAGCCATCCAAACCATAGACATCGGTTACAACTTGGATATTATGTTTATATTATGTGGTAAAGATAATATCTAGCGCTTTATTAACCAATGTGATGCGTGGGCCCAGCGGTACTGACGTCGACTTTTAATCTGAAGATCGCTGGTTCAATTATATACTATTTTACTTGAACTGACTGATTGACTGATTTAAAAATCCAATAATTTAGACTGCTATTGTTTTAATCTCTCATTTTATGCCCTTTTTATTCTCATTTTATGTCTGTAACAGCACATAGGCTACTTTTTATCCCGAAAAAATGTACGGTTCCCGTAGGAAGTCCAACCACGGGTAAGACCGGGGCGCTGCTAGTATAATATATATTCTAATACCTACATACAGTCTAGCCGCATAGTGTATGTATATTCTCAGAATATGTACACAAGAGATTTGTTCTTATCGGAGTAAATTGGAAACAAATTGTTGGGGGAATTCCAGACCGCACGGGTCATGTATTAAACCGATTACATGAGCACCGACATAAATTGAATCGAATAATTGATTTATTTTGATTACTTTTGTTAGAGAATTGCAACAAAAATGTGTTCAGAATTAATGATTTTTAATCTGTACTATTTTAAAAGGAGATTTCAATTGAAACACTCTTGTATGGGACACTAAGATTCTCTGTCGTACATGGCATGTACTAGTACAAACAGAAAATCCGAGAAACTTTATGCTCACCACTGAGTTATATTAACGCATGAGATCGTATATACATATTGATTTAAAAGTATCCAAGTGATTCTCAATACTTTAACGTTAATAAAGATTTTTGACTTTAATTTACAATTAACTTTATGGTTATTTTTTAGTTTTTAAAATATTGTCAAGGTTACTGATTCAGTTCCTCGGTCAGGCCTCAACAAATTCTACTTCTCATCCCGAAAAAGTGATAGT
Organism: Aplocera efformata; assembly: GCA_921293045.1. Lineage (NCBI taxonomy): Eukaryota > Metazoa > Arthropoda > Insecta > Lepidoptera > Geometridae > Aplocera > Aplocera efformata. The sequence continues at coordinate 8,967,379 of OV121058.1, read as the reverse complement.
ATTTTGGTAATTCGCAAAAATAACTTCTGTCAGTTTTTCCCATAATCTCATAACTTTTGATTGACAAGCTTAAAAACGCATAAAAACAAGCAGCTCCTCAGTTTCCAAACCAACAAACAAAGAAAACAAACATAACTATTTGTTTGTTTATTTGCGCCGGCAAACGCCTGTATTGTTCTAGTCGCAATCGAGACGGAACTCTACAATACGTCCGGAAAGACGACTTGTATATGTATGCATCTGGAATCCAATTTGCAGACCTGAAAAAGACTGAAAGACGGAGGCTATTTTTCGTTGGGAATTGAATCTTTTGTATTCAAGATTACATTTAGAATAGATTAAATTTTTAATAATAAATATTCATGAACATTTCACGCATCTGTCTAGCCCCAAGCTAAGCATAGCTTGGTCTATGGGATACAGGTTACAGAGTATGTCCAGGACGTCATATGTATCTGTATGCATCTGTAATCCAATTTGCAGACATGAAAATCAAATGTGACAAAGTTATTTTTCGTTTGGAATTGAACATTGATATTCTTATATTACCTACAATATAATACATTAAGAACATACATATGTACATAACATCACGTCATTTAAATAATAAATACCTATATAATATATATTCACCCAGACAAAGAATAAAATCTATGTTAACACAAATTCTTGTCCTTGGTGGAAATCTTTTCTCTACTCTAATATAAATCTTTCGGAAAATATTCTCTCAATGATAATGAAAACCGTATCAAAACAGCACTTGTTTTAGAAGTTAGCGGAGAAACAAACAGATTAAAACAGAGACTTTGCTTTATAATATTAAAAGATACATTTTTGATCTAAGAGTTCTTTACACAATATAATCAACATTGGAGTGCTCATGAAACCTTGAAAATGCAAATAGCGAGTGTGAAAAATCGACGGCTTATTAGCCGGGGATTTCCCCAGCGGCCCAGCCACTTTGCACCAGCCTTGTGTCATCTAAAACAATAAAGACTTGGAATTGTTGGGCGGGGACGAAAAAGTGTCACTTTTAATTTAAGCGCATACTCGTATTACATGCTTGGTTATGGTGGCAGTGTTAACGTTCTGGAGGGCATATTCAAGAAATATGGTGGTGGAACGAGATCGACTCATTTCGAACTCGAAGAGAAGGGAAGAAGGGAGTCCCCTGCCTTTCAGTCAGATCGAATAGGTCAATAATAACAAGTAGCTGAAATAGCTACGAATCTTGAGCTTTTAAGTTACTAAAAATAATTTTATCATGCAAAAGGAGGATCAGATTTTTGCGTTACTGTTTTCTTATAAATTTATCACACAAAAACAAAACATTTCATCATAAAAATCAGAATGCTAAACCGCAGTGTATTTTCAAGCCGTATAAGACTGAACTTTCTAACATTTTATCTGCAATATCTAAAGTAACGGTGCAGAATTAATTCTCCTTACTTATCCATGAAGATTACAAAGTTTGACTTCACTAACTTTTGCTTACATTCACAAAGTAAAGAGTTACTGACTTGCTGACTAAGAGGAAATAATATTCAATACAGTTTAGCTCGAAAGGGTAATAAAGTTAACAAGGCCAGAAGATTAACGTTTTATTTCCAATACATAAAACTTTTTCTAGTAACTTTTTGTTAGATTTCATTATTACACACTACATTTTAAAGAAATCGCATTTTTGTGTCAAAAGGATGTCGAATTCTAATCGAACCTGGGACCGCTCGCTTCCAAGGCACGTCATTTAACGTCAATTAATTTATTTTAATTAATAAATCTGTTGAATTTCTTTATTTTTAGAAAACCTAGTTCGTACTGATGTATCTTTTAATTAATTTTCTCACAAATGTAATGAAAAACGGAAGACAGAAAGGATTTTTTTTTATAAAATTAACTGTGTTCTTCGTATTACCTGTGTTCTTCGCATACTTATTAAATCTTTCTGTCAGAGTATAAATAAAAAAATATTCATGGACAAAAATCTAGTTATTGAGGTCTTTGTCAGCAACATGCTTCCCTAGTACAAACTATGCTTAATTTGGGGGTAGATAGCAGAGTGTAAAATGAACATGAATATTTATTAATTGAATAAATGTAAATAATTATAAATGTAAGCAATCCCGAGTGAACTACTAACACCTTGAAACAGTTCCTTGTTCCTAGAAGTAATTCAACCTGTGTTTGTTCCACGCCTCGGGGCATGGCCAGATTGTCTGTTCAGAGCCTTTCAAAGCTTTCGAGGAATTGATTTACTGGTGCAATGTTTGACTTGAGGCAGCAGGCACTTGTGAATTGTGTTCACAAATGATGAATGGGATCTTGAATACGCTGCGATACTGGCAGCAGCGTTTAGACTTGCTTGTCTAATCGGCCGCTGCATCGTGCCGGGGCCGGGGGGGCTGCAATATTGGCCGTGCACGCTGCTGCGCATGCACACAGATTTGTCAATTTATTTGACAGTTTTCGTGTTTTAGCTAGTTTTATTTGTTAAGTTTACATTTGTTTATTTATGTTGACATTTACATTTTAATCAAAATATAACTAAAAACAAATTTTCTTCTTGGACGGTATGCCATGCTATTACAGGCGTAAAAAATTGTTCATCTGATTGAACCTGATTGAAAAGAAAAACCTCGGATACAGTATTAGGTTGATACATGTTCGAATATAGTCCTGCGTCAAGAGTGAAGAAAATTAATTCCCAAGTTTTTTTCAAACAAGTTTATTATTTGATAAAAGTTTAAATTTATTTATTGGCAGACGTTGAAATTAGCTTGGGGTTTCTTAAAAAAGCGTACACATTGACCTTTCAAAGAATTGCTAACCTTTTGGAGCCTAGTAGCGAGTTTTTTCGTATGCCTAGTGTTTACGTTATGATTGTCACTATTTTTTGTAAACTTGTCTTTTGGGGTTGTTGCTCGCGTCCGTAGGTGAATACCCCCAAAATCCCTACACGTGTACCCTGAGTAGTACGAAAGGAGCAACTCAAAGTAACAGTAGAACGTGTGCAAATTTTATTCTGGAGTAGTACTGCCATCATACTTGGTAATCCGCCGCAAAGCAGTGGTTGTGTTGATGTGTTTCGGTGGAAGTATGTAAATGTGATGTGTGAAATTTCAGGCACTTAAGGCATCCCCATTTCAGAGAAACTGGTGCAATGCAATACGACTTAGGTATTCTCAAACTCCGGTAGGAGAGATCCTGAGTTATTCGTTTGTCTAAGGGCGGCTATTGTTTTATTTTCTTCACAGGTAATACAGCGAGTACCAGCCTCTAATGTTCCCACTGCAGGGACACCGGCCTACTCTCGATAATAATAGAGTGAATGGGCTCTGATCTACCACGGGCGCCCAATCCGGATTGGTATATTTTATTTTATGACACATGTCGTCGAATTTTTGGTTCTAAAACATGCCGGTTTCCTCACGATGTTTTCCGTCACCATTTCGAGAACGTGGTACAGCGAGTGCTAGTGACTAAACAAAGTTTAACATATCGACGAAAGTAAACATGTCACCGACAGAACATTAAGTTAAATTTACCAACATCCCTCCAGCATCCCTCTTCAAAGATTCAAGGATCTTAGTAAAACACCCTTTTTACCGGAGTCAATATTTTCTTACATCTTTTATGTTAAGTTTGTAAAGCTATGCGAAGATGTACGATGCGAGTTGCTATTAAAAAAAAAATCGTTTCACACTCATACCTCTGCACTAGGATCCCTGTGTTCGCATAGCATGGAGAAATACAGAAACACAAGACAGACGCTCAAGACCCGACTCAAGACCGAACAAACTGGCGATGCAACTTAAGTCTCCTTATACTTCGGTAGGGGAGAACATGAGTCGTACTGCAGTTGTCTATGTGCGATGGCATTTTTTAATAAGAGGTTAAGTTTACGCAAAATGTGAAAACGCCTCACTGGTAAATGGTAATCAGCTGATAATCTTCAAACGCCTGAACAGGTCTTCGTAAATTATTGCTAAGAACCATCTCGATGACGTAAGCTTTCAAACAGAAAAAACCGCATCAAAACCGGTTCATCCGTTCAAGAGCTATTCCCACACACCGACATATACACAGAAACGCACATACACAGATACAATCTATAAACTTAAAACACCTCTTTTTTCGACGAGGGTTAAAAAGTAAGCTTTTTAGGCATAAAAAGTAGCCTATGCATTCATAACAAATTTCATCGACATCTGTTCAACCGTGAAGGAGTAACAAACATACATACCTACAAAGTTCGCTTATTACCAAGAATAGTTTCAATCAACATGTTGAGAGAGTTATTGAACAAGCTTGCATGTTTTAAAGTTGATGTTTGAAACATGTTGTACCTTCTGTCTGTTTCGTTCAAGTTTTTTATTCAGTAGTGAAACGGGCTTATCCACGAAAAATAGGACGGATTTTACGAAGACAGGGAAACGCTTTTCGGATTTATCCATATCTCTGAGAATTGCTCTGATGCACCGTTTGATTTCTCAGGATATTTTTTCGTGCTCGCACCCGTCATTCACTCTCAATTATCGAGAGTAGGCCAGTGCCCCTGCAGTGGGAACATTGGAGGCTGGTACGGTACGGACCCGTACCCTTTTAATTCACGAACCCCCTGGGTGTTGGGAGAGCAACAAAAAGAAGCAATGGAACTTGTGTAAAGTTCGCCCGGAGAAGTACTGCCACCACACCTGGTAATCCGCGAAGCAGTGATGCACTCGCCTTGCTGTTCCGATGGAAGAGTGTGGATGGCGGTGAAATAACATACAAATGAGATGTAACATCCCCGTCTTACGACTTTCCTCTTCTCATACTTCAGACCTGAGAAACTAAGTCGTATTGCTGTCGCTATGGGTAACCACTTAACATCAGGTTTGTTAAATAAAAAATATCGCCTCGCATCGCTCGTGTCTCACAGGAATGTTTCTAAAGGCACCAGAACACATGTCACGCCTGAAAGCTCCACAATCCCTATTGTCTTGACCTGAACGATTTGTATACACATCACGTAGGTCACCATTAGCCGATACTGCCCAGAGGCGAGAAATGTACGCTAACCCCTGAAAACAAATATCTGAACTAAAAAATACGATGTAGTTTGAGTGCAATTGACGCGTTTTAACGGTCCCGTAGATAGCTCTGCCTTCGAAGCGAGGAGTTCCGCAGGGAATCTTAGTGCAGGGGTATGAGAACGTAAAAAAAAAACTAGCTGGTTAAATACCTGCCCGATCTGCCTGAAGAGTCAAGCAATTAGTAGCAGATTGCAATTTCCATGTAAAATTTTTAGAGATGAATACTGTACATCAAAAGATGGCGTGTTTAAGTGATGATCACAAATGATGATGACAAACTTGTTCAGTTTGCCCATTTCGGTCATAAAATAGTTGAGTTTTAGCTAACATTTAGCTCTGATGTATAAAATTGACCATGCTTCGGGCACGTTAAGATGGGTCTCGGCTATTCTAGCTGATAACCCATATCTGAGGCCTGCAGGTAGCTTTTATGTGATTTAGTGATGGAACGAGCTGAGGGCCCACCTGATGGTAAGTGGTGACCCACGCCCATGACAACAGTAATGCGTGCGACTCAGTATGAGATCCAAATCTTTACTGAGTCGCATTCATCCTGCTGCGTCTATCACCTGAGACAGGGATGATACGTCTCATGCGCATGTGATTTCACCGGCAGCCACACCCTTCCACCGGAACACAGTAATGCAACCACTACTGCTTGGCGGCAGATTCCAGAGGCAGTACCTCTCCGGACGAACTTAGCACAAGTTCTACTGCTACTTTTGGTTGCTCCTTTAGGACTTACGTGTAGGGAATCAAAAGGTACACACCTACGGTTGCGAGCAACTGGACCCCCAAAAGGTGCATAATATCGTCATTATATTAAAGTACCTCACGTGATCTTGAGGTACGTTTGTTAAGGTGCTTTGCGTCGAGGCAGCATTTTATCAACGTTTAAACTAGTCGTGTCGGTGACCATTAGCGGCCGGGTGGTAGATTGCGCAGGGCCAGCCAGGGTCATCCCAAAATTAACAAGTCCTGCCAAGTTCCTCCGCTGATCATTTTCCGATATCCGCTATTAGGCTTTGGTCCCAAATATCGGCATCTAATGCTTCGCTCGCAAATAACGAACGGGGGCGAGCAATCTTGATTGTGAATATATATTATTCAATATAAGTTATAAAATTGAATCACATGCAATTTTTAATAAATTGAAATTGTAGTAAGTATATAGGACATTATAATATTAATGTCATTTATATAGAATAGAATATTGTAGAATATTACTTTATTGTACACCATAACATCAGAAGTAATCATACAAAAATAAATACAACAGACAGGTGGCACAATGGGCTAAAAGCTAAAAGCGATCTCTTCCAGATATATTGAGATGTCAAGATCAATTTGTTAGTTACAATGATTTATATGGATTATGGTACTTCATAATAAATAAGCGCCATCTAGACCTAGGGAAATGATAATAATACTTATAAAAAATAGGACATGAAAGAATTGAAGTTTGCTTTATCGATTTTGAAATATTTTTACTATCCATCATTTAGTTGGTGCTCTGCTTCGTTCGCTAGTAAGGGGTGCACAATACAAAGGTATACAAATAGCTATATTTGGCACATAATGGGTGTTCGGAAGCAATTTTTTGGGAATGGTGTATCAAACACATATTTGGAGCATCGAATCGTCCCCGCTGCGCCATTTTGAGAAAGGAATTTATGGCGTGGAAGAAAGGGAGGCACTGGATTGGAAAATGCAATATTGACATGTACTTTTGGGGGGGAGGGTGAATTTTTCTGTAACCAAAGTGACACGCATGACCTACTCCTATCCCCGACCTTCTTCTTGGGTTTCTTGCCTGCTTCTTCTTGGGTTGGTCAGATGGGGAAATGGACGTAAACTTGACAAAACTTGCTGACACTGAAATGTGTTATTTGTGTGCATGTAACGTGCCTAAGGAGCACCCGTGACAGATTATATACGCATTTACTTGTGGGTGTCTTTTTTTTTAGTTTGACTTGTCCAAGCGATATTTGAAATCTTATAAAAGAGAGACATCAATACGACCCAAGTCCTTCCCTATCGAATTTGGGTAAGACCCAAGTCGAATAACGCTGCACCCGTCACTCTGAGACAGTTTTAATGTAGTCACACATTCCACCAGAATATTGCCAGGTGTGGTGGCAGTACTTCTCCATATACAATTTCTACTGCCACAGAAACATCAAAACAGCAGAATTTTAAGAAACAATTGAACGTGGTGGTATTACGTCCGCTCTTGTGTGACCGGAACGCAAACAAACGCCAACAGAGAAGTCACAGGGCCGTACTCAGTGCGAAGGGCAAGGTTTTTAACAGCTGATTATCCTCGAAACAGCATCTATTTCAACCAAAATAGAAATCAATTCACTGATACATATTATACAAATTACAAAGCCTTGTAATACTACAAACAGACATTTAGATTTTTATTGATTTGCTATTTATACACAAAATTATATCAAACTTAATATTATAAAGACGAAAGTTTGTAGGTATGCGTGTGTGTGTATGTCCATGTCTCCTACGACACAGGCGCAGGGTTATGAGTTTTGAGCATAAAGCTAGTAGGCGGTAAAAGAACAATTATTTTTGCGTACTAGTGGGTGGAATGCTTTGGGAAATCTGTGTTCCTCGACCACTACACCCTACAAGTCTTCAAGCGTAGAGTGAATAGATTTCTCCTAGACAAGGGTGCTCCATCCTCGGCCACATCTTCACCGGAAGGTGATGGAAATCAGGTGAGATGGCGGCAAAACGTGGCTATAAAAATAGTTAAAAAAAAAACTCGGAATTCATCTATAGTTGTACTACTGTATATTCCCTGATACTTTTCTCCAGACATTGTTACATTTTAATGAAGCTATTACATGAATAGGAAATGGCGCGCGAAATGTTGAAACCCCAGGAGATAATCATTTCCAGTAGCCTTAATTAAGTGATAGCACTAAAAATAAAATTATTATGAGCGTTTGGTACATACAATTAGGTCACCATCTAGAATTCACGACCCCTAAAATACTTCAGCAGTTTGGAAAGACTATAAAATTTTAAGAATCTGCATTCTTGGACTTTATGGCGTTCCTGTTACATTTATAACTCATTTAGACGGCTCCGTGACTTAGATGGGATTACTCTGGTCGTTGGGACTTCGAAGCGAGGTCCCAGGTTCAAGCTGCGGCCGGGACAAGAATGTGTGATTAAAATTTTTTCCAAAATAAAAGATACTATTTTGTGCGAACTCTAAAGTTTCGGTTAACATAATAAAAAAAATATACAAAAAATGCAAGGAGAAACATTATTATAACACGCAGTATTTTTTCTCGGGTCTTAGATGAATTTGTGATTGCATTTTTGTATAAACATGATTATTTTTAATCGACCTACAAAAAGGAGGAGGATTTGAATTAAGCTTGTGTTCTTTTTACATCTGTGATCCAACATCCAATTTTGACCGGTTCGAATTGTTTTTATGTTACACCATGTTACATACAAAAATGGGCCTCTGCAACGGCAACATTCAATTTGAAATATTGTACACTTAGTCTTCTCGTCTTTTTTATTTTATTGTATTTGTACTTACTACTACTACTGTACTACTGTAATATTTGACTCGTCTAAGTGCATTATTACTGTCTAAAGATAAATAAATAAATGAAATTACTAAAATTCACTTACTACGACACGTAAATATAATGAAAATACTGGCTAAATTCGATTTTTAAGTCACTACAATTATTTAAATTCACTTGTTAAGACAAGTCCTGAGTGGTTCCCTGTCCCGCTCGATCAATTGAGCTCATCAACCGCGAAACAATGACAGTTGGTATTGTCGTGTGTTGTTCTAATGGAAATGAGTGGGCTGCGTATTCAACGCACACTGCGGGGGATATTGCTAGTCGTTTTTATTCGTAGTTTATTAAGTCGTCGATACAATGAATCCTTTTTAAAACACCCGACGAAACGGGCAAAAAGTTTGAAGTGTGTGTCTGTCTGTGGCATCGTAGCTCCTAAAAGAATGGATCGATTTTGATGCTGTTTCCGTTTGAAAGCTGCCGTGGTCGAGATGATTCTTAGGTATAATGTATGAAGATATGTGCAAGCGTTTGTTGTTCATCAGTACATCACCATCACCCCAATTCAGGGGTCAGTACATTTTCGTAAAATACTTGTTTGGTTTAGTTTGGCCATCTCGCTTGAAAGCGCTTGGGAAAACTTAGATTGCAACTAAGATAGTTTGTTTATACGGGACGGAGTTTGCAGACAATCTGATATTAAGTGGTCACTACCACTTATAAACAACAGCACCTTAAACTTTTCATATAAGACTACCTAAAACGTTAATACTGACTGTAATTTGACATATCTGTGTGCATGTAATGAGCCTAAGGAGCTCCTGTGACACGTTACATACTCACGAATATGTTTATTTGGGTGTGTAAGATTTGACGTGTCCAAATGATGCTAGAAATTTAAAATAATAATATTAAAAAAAATAAAAATAAACGTTTACATACTCATAACGCTGCACTAGGATTCCCTGTGTCGCAGATGGCATGGAAAAACACAGAAACAAGACAAACACCCAAGACCCGAGAAAAACTTCATGCTCACCACACAAAGTGTGCCCCGGCCGGGAATCGAACCCGGGACCCCTCGCTCCGAAGGCAGGGCTACTATCAAAGCCACGGAGTTTTGAGTTTGACTCACTCAGGCCCTACCGAAGTTGAGAGGACTCAAGTCGCATCGCATTGCGCCCGTCACTCCGAGACGGAGATGTAATGACTATTGCGCCTGTAATTTCACCCGGAAGTTACAGACACTCAATATAAATAACACTGCGAGTGCCGAACCGGTATAAGTGGCGACTAATTCCAGTAATGGCTCGTTTCGCTCCTGTATTCATGACCAATTTGTACGAGCTAAATAAATATTAGTGGAATTTAGAATTGCCCGTTTCTGGGATTAAAAACGTCAACATAACATACGATTTCATTCTGATTCCTATTTATAAGATATCGGTTATCGTTAAAACTATTTCGAAACTATTGTAATAGAGAAAAAACTGGCTAAGAAAGATTTGGAATCCTAAATCGATTTTTTTATTATTATAAAGCACCGCTATCAGAGTTCCCAGTATCGCAAGTGTCATGAACAGGGTGGGGGGTCCAGTTGCTCGCGTCCGTAGGTGTGTACCTTTTGATTCCACGTACCCCCTGGGTGGTAATAAAGGAGCAACCAAAAGTAGCAGTAGAACTTATGCCAAGTTCGTCCGGAGAGGTACTGCCACCACATCTGGAATCTGCCGCCAAGCAGTAGTGGTTGCATTACTGTGTTCCGGTGGAAAGGTGTGGCTGCCGGTGCAATCACATGCGTATGAGACATATCATCCCCGTCTCGCGTGATGGACGCAGCAGGATGAATGCGACTCAGTAAAGATTTGAATCTCATACTCATACAACATAAACACCCAAGAGTCGACAATAAACATTATGCTCATTACTCAAAGTTTGCCTCCGTCAGGGATCAAAACCCTCGCTTTGAAGGCATTGAACTACCAAATAATCTGTGGGGCCGTCAAAAAACGAATAAAATAGGTATTTCTATGAATGTAAGTTTTATTTCGTGTACTTTTCTTTATTTTGGCAGAGGGTAGCGCACCCCCGTCATTCCGCTACGCGCCCTGTCACGCCAAAAGTGAAGAATAAATAGTTTTGGTTTACCTACAACTTAATAGTAGAATTCCAAACCTATTTTTTGTATAAACCTATTGTTTGACCACTTGATCGACATTAAACTGAATCGAAACCGAATTCTTACTGAACTCTTGAATTACAATATTGATTTTAATACATTTTAATAAATATTTTAAAAATTTTAAGGTTAATTTCATACTATTATAATTTTATATCGCGAAATTAAACTATTTTTAACTATTATTATAATTTATCAGAATACTATTTATGCCGTTATTGGGGGTGAGAAAAGACCGGACCATTGTTTTAAGGTTTTTAAAATGAAAAATTATGGCTCGTACTTTATGTAGCTCTTTTCCCACCCCCTGGGGGTACATTTGGGGACTCAAAGATCACTGATAAACGCAAACATAAACCCTTAAAACCCGTACCAAGCTAACTGCTTGTACTATATAAACTACCACAGAATAAATTCCTTTTCAATTCTATCAAAAAACGTAATGGAACTCTTGAGGAAATAGTGTCTGACTGCAATTCACAGTCAATTTCCACTGTGTCCGTCTCGTTGGAGCAAGTGGCGACTTGTCCCGATGCTAAATCGATTCGCCCCTGGGATTCCCGGAACAAAGACATGGATACCTGAGGGAGCGTTTGCAAGAGTGCAGTTACTTGAGTTGGCTGACTATCAGAATTTCTTACTTGGGATTGAAAAGTAGTTCTGACTAAAGTTGTAATATGAACGTAAAATCTTAGAAGATAACAAAAAAAAAAACAACGTTAACACACTCATACCTCTGCACTAGGATTGCCTGTGTCGCAGATGGCATGGACGAACACAGAAACACAAGAAGTGTAGTATCCCATTACTTAATTAAGAATTCAACGGGAATAAAGTATTTTGAATTTCACTTGCATTTCACTTTGAGTTACCTATATTACTCATACTCATTTATTCGGCCTTAGGAACACTACGGAACACTTGGTTTTGCCAAAAATGATGGCTTACATAGCCTGAAAAATAACAAGAAATAAGAAACTAGAAACAAACAAGGCAAATTATATTATAGCTTTATAAGCTTTATATTTAACAATAAGTTTACAATAATATAATCATAAATATCATAATAATTAAATTAAATAGGTAAAATTTCAACTATAGCTGCTGTAAAGGGGCATTGTCAAATAATAATAATAATAATAAAATAATGCTGTCATGTCATAGTGGTTTTAAAGTAGAATTGTGTACAATGTCAGAGCCTATCTAGAAAATAAATAACATGTCAAATTAATATACGTTCAACATCAAACTGTGTCCCCCAATTTCGTTACCATTGGTTTTCTGAAATGCTTCTCACTATGGAAGCAAACTTAAAGACGTGTTCACGTAAAAATCTTGCTTAAACATTTCCTAAGGTTAGTTGTAATTGTCTACACGAGATGTGCCTTACCTCCCGTTTGTGAGTGTTTATTAGACACTACCTGTCTTCACTAATTAATATGTAAGAGGCGGAAATGTAGACGGCAGCGAGGAAACCTTGAAAATAAATATAAGGAAGCCATATCCCTGTGTTTATTTTTACTACAAACTTTTATATATAGCTCGCTGTGTTAGTATTTTTGATAGACGCCGCGTACCACGTCGCTGATATTACGTTATTAGTTTTATTGTTTCTTTGTTTATATTTTTATATGTATGTTAGTCTTAAGGTATTTATTCTATGGGCTGATATTTTGTATTTATGCAAAAAATGTTAATTGCCTGAAATAAAGATTTATTATTATTATTTTTATACGAGTACAACAAAGCAAATTTATGAGATGACCACGTTGCTCGCATTCGTGGGTGTACCCTTTGATTCCCTACACGTACCCCCTGAGTGGTGCTAAAGGAGCAACCAAAAGTAGCAGTAGAACTTGTGCCAAGTTCGTCCGGAGAGGTACTGCCTCCATACCTGGAATCTGCCGCCAAGCGGTAGTGCTCGCATTACTGAGTTCCAGTGGAAGGGTGTCGGTGCCAGTGAAATCACATGCTCATAAGAGTTGAAACTTATTATTGCACGTATGGGTTTGAACCAGCGACCTTCAGATTGAAAGTCGGCGTCTCTGCCCCTGGGCCACCACGCTCACGTTGTATTCTAACCGATCTGTTAACAAACAAAGCTACTGGTATCTAGTGACTGCGATATTAAAATAAACGTTTCTTAAAATACTTGCCTGTGGATATTGAATTGAAATGCATTCGTGTGGAAATACTCGTTTTCTTCGAAGCAATGAGAGTTATGACGGCGCCGTAATTCAGCACGGTAACCCCTTAAAACTTATTATACTCGAACTCTAGACGAGGGAATCAAACGCTTATGAAAAAGTCTGGTGTTTTCTAGAAAAGGTCGGATGTTATAAAATATTAAATGCAACCCTATCCTACATATAATGTAGAAGATATATTATATTAAATTTAAACCAACTCAGAATGTTTCATGGTAAAGTAAGGACGTTTTAATATGGAGAGCTACCTCTATTAATTTATAACTTTTTTATTTTATGATATTTTTTTTTTGCAACTGGGGTCCAGTTAATAATATTAGAAAGAAATTCAAATTATTGCCAAATATCCTATAATCTGTGGACCCGATGTGATGATAACGTTTTTCCATAGTTTTGAATTTGTAAGTTTATTATACAGAATCAATATAAATAAAAATCAATTGGTGAATGTACGTAAATGCATCAGATCAGTAATAACCCAGGGAAAGTTATCAATACCATCTGGGGCCAATGATAGACCACTCAAATAAAAATTAATAAAAAAATCACATGGAAAACATGAATGTGAAAATTGGTTTGTAGCTTTAGCTATAAATATCAAGGTGTAATTGAAATAATATTTTATTTATCCGGCCAAAAGCGCAAAAGCCGGACCACTCTAGTCTCTGAAACCTGAATCCTGCGTAGATTTCATCAGCCTTTATGAAGATGAGGCGGAGATGTGACGCCGTTTCGTCCCATGAGTGATACTTGCCGTTTTTCACCGTTATTTAGCGCATGTTGAGTTTTAAGTGAACTTAGTAAGCGGCGCGTTCCTCGCAACGCGTGGGTCTCAGGTTCTCATTACGCGGAGAATGTATAGTAAATTCTGACTTGGATAGATGTCTTATTTTATTCCATGTTTTACAACCCGAGAAGCCTCTTGGTTGTGATATACGACTATTCCCGTTTCATCAATATACTTACATGATGTTTGTAAAAGAACAGGGTATATTCGTGGTCTGAGATTTAGATCGTATTGCATTGGTTGGTGTCAGTTATTCACAATTCAGAATTTTTTTTTTTTTTATTCATTATAGGCCATCGTTTGACCGCTATCTCACCTGATGGTAAGTGATGATGCGGTCGAAGATGTAACACGCTGGCCTAGAAAGTACCTATTCACTCTACTCTTGAACAAACCCAAATTGTGCTGCTCGGGAAAAAGACACGCAGGCAGCGAATTCCACTCCATTGCAGTTCGGTATGGGACTTTTCCCATTTTGGTGAGATTGTTTTGGATTTCTCGAAATATAGAGACGTAAAAACGAATCAGATATTTTGTTCTAATTACTACTATTTAAAACTTTTTTTAATTATTTTGGATTTTTTAATTATAGTTTTTTAAATAAATGTCTCGACTCCAATCATTTCGCGTTTTGTGTAAAGGCTATTTATAACCTATGCTGATGTTGACAATGTTGTATCATCACTTCTTATTAATAAACAGAACGAAAACTACCAAAGGTATTGTTTGATATAACGTAAGTAATATTAGATAAATCTGTACTGGAAATTTGAAGCAGATCCTAATCCGAATCCAAAAAAATCGTGAGATCAATTTAAAAAAAAAATTCAAATGTAATTAAAAATATTTAGAAATAAGCAATATTAATAGTATTACAAAACTTATAATTAATGGTTTTAAGATAAAATTTAGAGTATACTCACTACTCCGATAAAAATAATACATGTTGAATTTAAAGATTTCAGACAAATGAATGAAATAACCCAGCTGCGTTTATTTTGCTGTAATGGTCTATTCGAAAATTACCTCTTCCGACCGACTTGGAACAATATAAATAATGTTATTATCATTAGGCATAATTGGGTCGATGTAATTAATCGAGGACTCAAAGATCGATGTTAAATTGTATTAGTAAATGTTTATAGTGTTGGGCTTCGATCTTGTAGTCTTGTTTCTTAGACATTACAGTCTTGGTGAATAATGACGAATCTTATATAAGTGGCTGACAGCATTCACAAGTTTGAGCCACGAAGAAAGAACAAACAAATACTGTATCTGTTTTAGTTCGTGGAAATATAGATTCATAAATCCACCCAAGGTTGCCTGGAGAAGATTTCTCTAAGCAATAAGATCGCCCATTGTGTTTCACATGTCTTTGTTATTGTAATTAGCTTTTATTTACATAAAAGTTAATTACAATAACAAAGACACATAACACATGTCTTTGTTATTGTAATTAGCTTTTATTTACATAAAAGTTAATTACAATAACAAAGACATGGTGTGTACGATTAAATGGTTCCCTATAAAACAACTATGATACGATTTAGGTCCTCCCGACCTAAGTATGAGAAGACCCAAGTCGCATGCCGTTGCACCCGTCACCCAAGTCGGAGATGTTACGTCTCAAACGCCACCCACACCTTTCCATCGTAACACAGCAATAAAAGTGCACAAGCGCTTAGTAGCAAATTGCAAACAAACATAAAAAATAGGATTGAAAGTTATTAAATTAAATTCCGAAAAAACTGACAAATTTTTACGAATAAAAACCAAGATCGGTATTCATAACTTGGCATTACCTCATCCCTATCGTCGCAAGAAAAGTTCCACCCTCTTAGAGGGAGTCAAATTTGATATTCATGAAGTACCCCTAAGGCTAGGGTTTCAGTTAGAAGGTGTTCATGATATGCTTCTAATGGAGAATTCGACGGACGGTCGAGGAAACGAGTTTTGATGTTTTTCTTTATGGAGGATACTCGCTCCGCCCCGCGGTGTTACTCACGATTATAAGGAGATGAGAGACAAGAGGTACTGCCACCATACTTGGAATCTGCCGCCAAGCAGTAGTGCCGGTGAAATCACATGCAAATGAGACGTATCATTCCCGTCTCGGGTGATGGACGCAGCAGGATGAATGCGACTCAGTGTAACATCCGAATCTTACACTGAGTCGCATTACTGGTGTCATGGGCGGGGGTCGCCACTAACCACAAGGGGGGCCTTCAGCTCGTTCCATCACTTATTCACATTAAAAAAACCGCCAGAAGATAGATGTTACAATCTCCAAATTTTAGGATCTAGGCCATGCTGATTATCTCTAGATGTTTTCTCACAGTTTGGGAGCAGATAAATAAGTTTCTACTTGGATAACCTCGGATACCTGGCATGTAAAGCATTTCTGTTAAATTGCCTGTGTATCACACACATGACTACATGCGCATGGTTAAGATTACATACCTGACTGTTCTTGCGTATAATGTGTATATATTCAAAGAAATTCCATATGAAGAGTTTTCTTCTGGAAGACATCGAGCAATAAAGTTGATAGAACACAAATATGGAGTATGGCTTGATGCGCCTGGGGGCTATTCTACTATTTAACTTCACTTTCTAGGTATAAAACGCCTATGTGTTTATCTAGGATATAAGCCTATTTAACATTCAGAAAATTAAAATGAAAAAAGCTTGAAACTTGGTCTTGTAAGTAATTGTGTTTAGCATAAAGCTTGATCCATGCCACCTGCGATTGCAAATCTCCTGTAGCAGGATAAAACTAACGATTAATAAGCTTTGGAGTAAACTATTGGATGTGACTGTCATCAAAACTGCATTTGAATCTGAACTGCACTTTCTGACCTCAATTTCTGCTTCATACCCAAAATGTAAACAAAGCAAGTGTTCCGAACGCGTATCTGTAAGTCCGTTCCGAAGCGTTCTCCAGCAAATTGCTGATCAACATGCGTTCTGATCCTTCCCGCAGAATGGACAGTTCCAACGAAGCGGAACGCTGGGGATTAAGGCTAATCCCGGGCCTATGTGATTAAGGCTGTGGCATACGGTTCAAGTCAGCCCTGATAAGAAACATTGCGAACCACGTTGACAGCACCCGCTGGGAGATTAGCCTATTCGATTGCAAATAGTTTAATTTTCCAAAATAATTAACTACATTAACTAAGTTCCTGCACGAAGCGGATCTTGCACTGGGGTTGTTTCGTGGGAATCAAAAAAACTTTTTCCTTTCAATAAAAGTTTTTGGAGCAACATGTAACGTGGATTATATTATTTGTGAGCAGGGTCATGGACAAATTAAGTTATCCTCCCATTAGGGGCTTCTGGCTTGTTCTTGCAGGTACAGATTTATTAAAAAAAAGTGACGTTTCTACCTTTTTTAAGAATTCATCGGTAAGTATTTTGACTTTGTAACCGACGGCGGTACCGAACAACGGATGGCATGTGCTTGCTTGGCAGCACAGATTGACAGGTATGATGACAATGCTTCTTGACGAACTTGGCAAATGTTCTACTGCTACTAAGAAAGCAGGCGATTACCAACCAAAACTACTACATTTATTCTGAAATATCATCAACTTCAAACAAAACTTTGTAATTCATTAATGAACAATTTCACAACTCGACCTCATTTATTCCATTCATATTTCACACCAGCTAAGTGAGCGCTAAGTTAAGTGGTTGTTAATAGGTGGTGCTAATGATGTTTGGAAATCGTGTTAAGTGATAAGGCGCGTAACTTCTATGATATTGTAGAAGATGCTAACAGTACCAGCTTCTTCATTCATGAGTTCTTCTACTTCTAACTCTGATGTAGGAGAACCTTCAAAACTTCAAATGCCTCCAAATGGCTTTTCGACTTGTATACTTGGGCGACATCTTAACATGCCCTCCAAAATACGGAAGAGCTCTGTTTAAATATCTATGGCCATCTAGGATTTATATATATACAATACTAGCTTCGCCCCGCGGTGTTACCCGGGATCAAAAGCAGCCTATGTGTTAATCGAGGATAACTACCTAATTTCATCCAAATCCGTTGAGCCGTGTAACCTTGAAGTTGGTACAAACATACACTCACACACAAATTATCGACTTTATAAAAAAAGTAAGATTATTTAAAAATCAATGAAATTTGTTACAAAGATAGCTCGTATCCTAAATTAACATATATGCTACATTTTATCCCGAAAAACCGAAGTATTCCCGCGGGTAACACCGCGGGGAACAGCTGGCAGTAAATAACATAGAATATCCTCAATACAATTTCAGACACTGATTCTATCCGATTATAGGCTCTGCAAACGGAAACAAATAATAAACGAAGTTGTCAATCTACCCCGACTTAGTCTGCATCTAAGGAGCCGTAATGACCCACTTCCGGGGTCATTTCCGATTCATATCCGACTATCAACCGGATCAAACCCGTCGCTCCTATCAAATACGAATTCGGATCCGAAAGCACAAATGACCGCACATTAACATTTATGACAGAAGACTATCTATATCGTCTTCTTTAGTGTCAGTGGCCAATTCTGATGTCAGTCACAAGGGGCTTCCGACATAGAATTTAGTAGTTGAGCTTGCTGAATCCGACCTTTTAACATGCCCTCCAAAACGCAAAAGCACTCATTATTTTTCTCAGCAAACACCAAGCAATCTATTTAGATGTCTGAATTCTTACTTTAACTTCACGAAACACTCAAATCAGTCTACAATGGTCGAAGAAAAAACTTCTTTTACTGACATTTTTTTTTTTTTCTTTTTTCTTTATGACATATTTTTTTCAGTTATGTTGATTTAACAACAAAACTAATAAACCAATTCCAAAAAATATAGAACAAATCTCAAAGTATATCCTTTCAAATAAATAAATAATTTTCCGTCATTCATGCCGTCATTTATTAACCGATTTGTAAAATTATTTATTCAAGGTACACAACATTAAACAAAATACAACTGAATTGATCCTTGGAAGTGGGTTCAAAACATACGCGCATTTTCTAAATGAGCCCCGTAATTCTCCACCGCACAAATTCATTCAATTCCTCACCTTTTACAAATAATTTCCTTTCGCAGCACAAGTCCACAAATACCATTCAACAACACAAAAGAATATCCCATCATCCAACATCTTGAATAATGAATCTTACGAGGGAAAATATTATAACAGTAAGTTCAGCTTAATTGGGTTTTACAGTAAGTAAATTTGCTTAAGAGGTTTTTTTAGATTAGTTGGCAAATAAATGGTGCTTTGTGTTAGTGGCTTAGTTGGTAGTAGCCCTACCTTCGAAGCGAGGGGTCCCGGGTTCACCACACACAGTGCCCCGGCCGGGCCGGGGCACTTTGTGTGGTGAGCATGAAGTTTGTTCTCGGGTCTTGGGTGTTTGTCTTGTGTTTCTGTGTTTGTCCATGCCATCTGCGACACGGAATCCTAGTGCAGTGGTATGAGTGTGTAAACGTTTATTATTTATTAGTTTTGGCATTAAATATTGATGAATATTCAATATTATTTATTAATTCAATTTTCTCGGCCACCGATTGAATCTAGATCCTCGCTTTGCAGGCATGATTATTACCAATTGGCAACGTAAGTATAATATATTTATAGAAAGAAAAGTTTATTTCCTCTATTCATCACTCTTTATTCGTAGAATTGTAAACGAAATCATAATAAAACAGGTTTGGTGAATTAACTTTGATCAACTTAGCATAAGGCTATGAAAACCCCTTGCCGCGGAGGTATTAAAGTTTGGACTCCAAGGACCTAATTTTCCGCTATTAAGCGAGTGTTCATAATATCGCAAAAATATTGTTGTATTAAGCGAAGTTCGCTAATTCTACTTAGCCTAGGCATTTAGAATAATAACTCAAATAAAATAACGTTTACGCACTCATACCCCTGCACTAGAATTCGCTGTGTCGCAGATGGTAAATACACACCCAAAAACAAACTTTACGCTCATCGCACAGAAGCTGTCGATTGTGGGTACTTATATTTCACTGTATGTTTGTCTTGGGAAACTTGGAATTGAACAGGCATAAATTTAACTGTAATTTTACATATGTGCATGTAATGTGCCTCAAGAGCTCCTGTGACGCGTTATATGTGTACGAACATGTTTACTTGTGCGTGTAACGATAATTGAGATCCCAAGGTATTGTTGTTGTTTGATGTCGGTTATGTAATCGAAACAAAATTTCAATTTCCAACAGATGTGAATTGCGATTTTTTTGTAATCTTACATTTGATGTATTTAGTAAGAAACTACCTGAATTCGATTCAAATTTACCGATGCCTAGACCAATGATAGTATCTAGCTAGTTATTTTTCTTAAAAATAAAGATGTTATTATATACAATATGTTTTTTAGGGTTCGGTCCGTTCTCACCCCGTCCCGTATTCACCCGGTCCGTTCTCCCCCGATTTGGTTTAGGTACGATAAATTTTAGTCGAAGCAATTTTTTACGAAAAGTACTGCCATGTACAAATGTGTTCGGCTTTAGTAATGTAATATTTGTATAAATTTTATTTTAATCGGGGAGAACGGACCGGGTGAATACGGGACTGGGTGAGAACGGACCGAACCCGTTTTTTCTGTGTGTGATGTGATGACGCATACTAGCTTCTGGCCCACTTGATGGTAAGTGGTTACTGTCACATATAGACTGCAACACTTGAGGTGTTGCCAACACCGTGCCCATCAGCTTAAAACTTTTTCACTCCAGACAGGTGGTGTTAACAATTATTATTCGCTTGTATTTTTGTTTGTTACCTCAGATCTCGGTCATTTATAAAATACTTTTTTTGTTATTTAAAATTGCTTGCTCTTAGTTTGGTCCCATGAAAAAATTATCAAAATCGGTCCAATAGTTTTTTTGTTAAATAAAAATAATTCAAAAATTTTCAGTCACTTGTTAAATTTACATGTTAGTAAGTTTATTGAATCGTTCGACCCATTGAAGGGATATGATTTCGAGGAGTTTGGAGTCCAGTGTTGACCAGTCCGCGGTCCAATCCAGCACGCCAAGTACGTCCGTCTAATAAAGTCCGACTAAAGTGGGTCAATTGGCTCATATCCACTTGATCAAACGATATCTCCCATTCGCCGCTTTTCCTCAATCGAAACCCTCTTGTGTATTGCATTTGGTGGTTACTGGCTCGAAAATGATACATGTATTGAGAATTTCTATGCGTTGAAGCATACTACTTAATTATACTAATAAAAAAACCAATGGTCAAAATTAATAGGAAAAATTAACATTTTATATAACGCTCTCTTACTATTTTTAATTATCTTATTATTTTAAACGAGCAATTCTTGTATATATATATATATATTGGGTGTGTGAATATGACTCCGCCCCTTTTTGTCAAAATAAAACACATTTGTTCGCTTACAAAATTAAAAAAAAAAATTATTGAAAGTATGCTCCATCTGCAGCTACAACCTTCGCCCATCGTTCAGGTAGTTTTCGTATTCCTTGCTGGAAGAAGTCCTGGTCTTTTGAGCTTATCCAGTTGTCAATCCAAATTTTGATACTTTCACATGAAGTAAACTTTTCTCCAGTAAGGTCTGTCTGCATCGTCCGGAATAGGTGGTAATCCGAAGGAGCTATGTCTGGTGAATATGGCGGGTGGGGTAACACTTCCCAGTCCTGTCCCTCTAAATATCTTTTTACGACTTCTGCGGTATGCGGTTTGGCATTGTCATGCTGAAGAACTAATTTGTTATGTCTATTCACCCATTCTGGTCGTTTTTCTTCTATGGCTCGCTTCAAACGCATTAGTTGTCGTCGGTAAACTTCTCCATTAATAGTTTCAGAGGGTTTGAGCAACTCATAATATACAATACCTTTCTGATCCCACCAAATACAGAGCATGACCTTGGCACAGTGAATATTTATTTTTGGCTGTGATGGGCCTGGTTCGCCTGGTTTCACCCAAGCTTTTTTGCGTTTAGGATTTTCGTAGTGTATCCATTTTTCGTCTCCTGTGACTATCCGATGCAAAAATCCTTTTCTTTGCTGTCTTTGAAGCAGCATTTCACAAATGGTTTTCCGACGTTCCATGTCTCTTTCTTTTAAATCATGTGGAACCCAGTCACCGGCTTTTTGAATCATTCCCATCATTTGTAAACGCTTTGCAACAGTTGAACGATCAACATTTAATGCTGCAGCTAATTCTGATTGAGTTTGGCAAGAATCTTCCGCCAATAATGCTTCCAATTCAGCATCTTCAAATTTTTTTGGTGGTTTTCCATGTTCTTTATCCTCAGTACTAAAATCGTTATTTTGAAATCGTCGAAACCATTCCTTGCAAGTTGTATTAGACGGAGCATGCTCACCATAAATCTCCACAAGCAAACGATAAGTTTCCGCTGCAGTTTTCTTCGCAATAAAATAATGTAATAACACTTCCCGCAAATGACGTTTATTTGGAATAAAAACCGACATTTTCGAAAAGGTGAAAACAATTGTTGCTTACACTTCAACCAAATATCATAAAATGCGTTAGATAGCTGACATTCAGTACTATCGAATACAAGTATGGTCATTTATTAGTACACGTAAACAATACTAAAAACGACATCTGTTGAGAAAGGGCGGAATATATATTAATTTATTTCATGTATCTCGGAAACGGCTCCAACGATTTGGAATTCTGTATTTAAATAGGGTTTTCCTGTTTTAGTTTACCTGTATAAAGTATTTATTGGAAAACTGCTTTTTTTTTAAATAAGCATTTATTCTTATATACTTGTATTTATATAAAAATTAATCTATATTTCTCTTGGTCACGACATCACGAGTGAACGCTTGGACTAGTTTTACTAATAAATTTTTGTTGTTTTATATTTTCAGAAGGTACTTATGAAAACCAAAAATAAGACAGCGTTTAACACAGCTATCTATAGGAACTATAGCTAACTATAGGAACCGATTTTAATTGGTTAAAAAGTATTTTAAGTATTTATTTTAAGTTCCGATCAAAAGAGAGATCACGTAAAAATATGCAGATACAAAAAATGCAGCCGAACTGAAACCTCCTGTGTATTTTTTATCTGTCAAAAACCATATGAAACCTCCTTTTGAGTTTTTATTTCCTACTTTATAAACATTATAAACCAAAAATCGGTACATTCATACTCAAATTATGCGCTTACTAACGAACAGCATTTCATTTTTATATCAATCGAAATTATTTATAACAAATAAAATAATAACGACATTTGATTACAAATAGTTATAAAGCCTGTGTCTCAGGTGTCATGTATACAAACACTGTAACACATACAAACATGTCCGTAAACAACATTATGCTCCGTGCAAATGTTGACCCCGGCCGGGAATCAATTTGGGGATCAATTAATTTGCTTTGTAGACAAAGCTACCCTCATTGTGGAAATTTTTCAAAACAGGTATTATTCTCTGACTGGCATCGAAGCTCAGTTGTCTTCTACGCTGAAGGTGCTGGGTTCGATTTCCACCCAGAACAAACATTTGTGTCATTAAAACAGATATTATTTTTTTATCATAATACTTTAAACGAGCAATTCTCGCATGTATATTTATTTCGCGTATCGCAGAAATGGCTCTAACGATATGGATATTTTTTTTTTGAGTTCTGCTGCTTGGGATGTTATTTATTTATGTTTTTAAACTTGCGGGACTTGCCCCACCCGATGTAAGTGGTTACCTCCGCCCATAACAACATTACGACTTAGGTCTTCCTGTGAATTATGAGAAGACTCAAGTCGCAAGTTGCGCCCGTCACCCGAGTAGAAAATACATATACTTAAGTGAATTGCAATATATATCTGACGAGTCCCCTTTACAGCTGTAATTAATTGCAAAACCGGAATAGACTTCTTAAATTGAATCTATGAACTTATTGAAAATCTTCCAATTTATTAGACGCATCCAATAAATTGGAAGCGAGCGAATTGAGTCCAGCAGTTGTCCGACTATACCATACACGGTATACATACTATACAATGTATACGTGTAATGGACACAATACCGGCGAGTCGGTTGAGTGGAAAAGTTGCGAGATTGCTCCAGCTTCTGAGGCATCCAATTGCAGGTATATAATGCGGGTATATAATTGAATTTATCAAAACGTAGCGAAGCTATGGGATTAGATGGCACAACTTTTTACCCGACTGCGCCAGGAGGGTTATGTTTCGAGTGTATGTTTGTATGTATGTATATTTCTTTGGCACGCTCTGTAACTGGATGGATTTTAGCTTGAGAGGTGTCATACGATTCGTTGTTCGATTTCGTTTAATTGGATGACATATTTTTCCAGTTATTTTGATTTAACAACCAGACTATTGAACCAATTTTGATAAAAATTCTATGGCACTAAAGGCATATTGTTTGAAATAAAAAGAATTTTCCAAATCAGTTGATAAATGACGTTGAAATCGGTGGACACATATACAAAAAAATATATACACTGGAACATAGAACCTCCTTTTTTGAAGCCGGTTAAAATTATAAAGATGGCTGATTCTTGGCATCAACACTTGCAACAGGTGGGACCTCAATTCGTTCCGTCACGTCAATAAAAAAAAAAACAGGTTCCAATAGTGTTTAATTTGGGGCTGGAAATAAAGCCCCAAATTACTTAAATTAACACTATTGTGCAAGAAATATCTATGAATATGTATTCTTCATTTGCGGCAACAAAGGGAAAATTCCACATTGTAACTAACATAAGATAAATACTAAGATTTACGAAAGCGAGAACGAAACAGTCACCATCACTGCAGGTGGGATAGAGACGGAAAATCTAATATCACATGAATTACCCGAACAATGTATTGCATTCCAAGCTAGATCTCGGCCATAATTGCATCACATTCCTACGATACCGGCGTAATATGTAAATTTGATCCGCGGATCTACTCGGATCTCAGTGCGAGGCGGGGACAAACAGAATAACGTACGGTCGACGAGACTCAGGCGCGGCCCCTCTGCTAGAGGCGGACATACACCAGAAAACTATTTATTTATTTACTAGCTGTTCCTCGCGCCTTCGTCCGCGTGGAATATAACATTTTTTTGCGCGGAAATCTAATTGCCCTAATTTAGCATCACCTCTGCCAGTGAAACTCCTGTCACAATTAGTTCAGCCATTTCTGAGACTTTTATCCCCTCTCCCGAGGGAACGGTGTTGAATTTCAGGATAAAAAGTGTCCAGTATCCTAACCCGTAGTATAACTTCAATTCAAGCCAAGTTTCATTTGAATTCATTCAGTAGTTCCAAGACTGAGGGTCGTGATGTCTGTAATTTCTGTTTCTATCACATAAAAACATTCAAAACATAGTTCTCCCGCGCTCACTCCGACCACAAAAACATATTTCGTTGTTCTGGCCTCACTATATTGAAATCTGAAATGTCTGCGTCGAAATATGAGGTGATACCTTTCAGCAGATCCAATGCACGATTCAATATGGCAGATATATCTGGAAGTGGAACAAAATAGGCCTATTTTAACATAGAGATGGAAGGAACAAACATTGTTTTGGAAAGTAGATCGAAGAAATGTTATTCGGGACGGATTGGGTCGAATGATGATTGAAACGACTAAAGAGTAAAGGTAGACCCATTTAATTAAGACTGGCCTCATAGCAGTTGGTAGTAGCTCTGTCTTCTGCGCTGTAGGTCTTGGGTTCGGTTCCCGTTCACATGCCTAGTTTTGATTTGATCTCGTTCAGAATTATTAGCGTGATGTGCGGCCAAGATACAGACAACAGAAAAAGAGGTTACCATATAAGGATTCTGTTTTTACTTTCGAGGGGCAGAACTTTAAAAACTTATAATAAAAAGAAGATATCAAATAAATGCGACAGAAATGTTCTAAGCTAATTCATCCGACATTTAGCTTGTCCATAAATAAGAAACTAACAAAAAGAAGTTTAATGGTGTTTGTACTAGTTTGGAAAAGACAGAGTGTTATTTGCTTGAAGATGAAATATGGACCGCGGCGGAATCATAGGCCGACTCGCGCAGAAATCGTGGTTCGTTATGGCGCAAGCAAGATTTATGAACACAGGCTTTGGTTATTCTAACTCATAATGTAATAATGTTAGATGGGAGGGGAGGATTGGATTTAAGTATTTTACTATAAGTCTTTGAAGGGCCAACAAAAATAATGTTTTGCAGGATTCTGTAATCAAATGCTAAAGTAAAAAAGCATTTTTGAGTAGCAGTAGCTCTTGTGCCACTTTCGTTTGCAGAAGTACTGTCTC
Organism: Aplocera efformata; assembly: GCA_921293045.1. Taxonomy (NCBI): domain Eukaryota; kingdom Metazoa; phylum Arthropoda; class Insecta; order Lepidoptera; family Geometridae; genus Aplocera; species Aplocera efformata. The sequence goes on along the minus strand of OV121058.1, from coordinate 8,941,289 downwards.
AACTTGCGGTAATCCGCCGACAAGCAGCGCAATTGCATTGCAAAGCTGGTGTGGGTGTGGGTGCCGTTGAAATTACAGACGCTTAAGACATACCCATCTCAGAGTGACGGACGCAACGCGATGCGCCTTGGGTCTTCTCGTATTTCAGCAACGGAGAACCGGAGTCATTTGTTGTTGTTTATGGGCGGCTCTAACCACTTAACATCAGATGGACGGATGGAGGGATGTTTGATACTTAATCACGCCAGAACGGTTGAAAGGATCTGGATAAACTTTCAAATAGAGATAGATTATAGGTGTGAATAGCACAAAGGCTACTTTTTATCCCGAAATATTGTATTGTTCCCGTGGGATGGCCAACCGCGGGCAGGTAGTCAATTAATATGTCCCGTTCTATGTAAATTTCGCTATAATTAGTTGGTATCATTAACTGTTGCAAAACTGCAGCACATTTCATAATAAAGTTTCACAGCAACTAGACAGTTAGACGAATGGTAGTAAACACCAGCTATTAATCCCGAAACACAATCAGCGGTTTTGCATGACATTAGTAATTTCCCCCAACCAAGTAGACCGGCTGATTGGAACAGAATTTCCAAAACATTATGTTTTCGCGATGACTCGTCGATTCCTCTGATAACAGCCATAATTGATGATGCCTTCACAAACATCTGGATCCCGTCATAAAATGTTGCTCCCGAGCGTTGCATACTGAATAGTTTACAGGTTTCGCTAAGTCTTTAGTTGGTTCTGGTCTTACGATCGAAGCATAATACATTATTTACATACATTACATATATACATAATACATAAGAAAATTACAAACTCATACTCTAGGATTCCTTGTGTTGCAGATGGCATGGTCAAAAGTCAAAAGTCAAACTCATTTATTCCTTTAGATCTCAAGTCTCATTTGGACACGTCAAATTTTACACATGCATGTACACATATTCGTGAGCATATAACGTGTCACAGGAACTCCCAAGGCACATTACATGCACACAGATATCAAATTACAGTATGGACAATACAGAAACCAGACAAACACCCAAGGCCCGAGAACAAACTTCATGAATAGAATCGAATATAATAAAAAAGACATTTATTCAGCACTTAGACAAAAAAAGGAAAAAAATATACACAAAAGGCAGGTCAAAATAAACAAAAAAACAATACAGCTTTGATACTACTAAAATATGCGCCTTGTACCGAAAAGGGGTTTGGCTCAGCATGTGCTGGGTAAACTTCACCCAACGCTGGATTTCAGTCAATAAACCTGATTCTGTTAAATCACCACAAGCTGTGTCCCGGCCGGGAATCGAACCCCTCGCAGGGCTACTACAACTAAGCCACAGAGCCGTCATGGCGCTTTCTTTTGTGTAAAACGACTTACGCAACATTCTTTTTTTTATGTATCGAAAGCGCTTACTAAAAGTTTAATAAGAAATCAAGTTGAAATTAATATCAAATACTCAGGTCTGCAATCCTTAGGAGCAGTGAAAAACAATCAAAAGATATGGCCGTTTACGTCGCATATTTCGAGTCTCGCATGGAAATCAAAATCTATAGAATACTTCCCGTTGACGTAGAACCATGAAATTTACCTAAAACTTCGTGCGGAACCCTCGGTGTGTGTTCGACTCACACTTAGCCGTTTTTTTATGAATGTTCATTGGATCTCGTTCAATATTTTGACTCTAGATGATGCGTGATTAATATTTAGTTCGCCCTTTGCCGTTTGATGGTTAACGAAGGTTAATGTACAATGTCAAGATAGATTAGTACCTAACTTCGTTTGATATTCCGTTTCGGTAATCCAGACTTAGGTCGAAACAAAAGTAATCCACGTTGTAATTCTTCTTTCTTATTATATTGTAAAAGTTTTCTTTTTGACCAAATTAATATATAATATAATATGTGTTTGGAAAACTTCGAAAGCGATCTGTAAATAGCTCAGTATTTTTATGTGACTACGGTGACGGGGCTAGCAGACGTCCTACCTGATATTAAGTGGTTACCGCCGCCTATAAACAACAAAACGGCTCAGGTCTTGCCCTACTTAATTCTGAAAGTTAGATGACCTAACAGTTGAGCAAGGTACGCCATGAGCGCTTCAAAATGTAAAATCTTGGATAAAGTGTTCTAAACATTTCTGACCCTGTCGTGACCCTGGCCGGAAGTACCTGGTTACAATAAGCACAGCACATCGACCCTGGGTCCCGAGCCATTTATCACGACCGCTAAACCGGTACAGACGCGACGAAGCGATGGATGCGCTTTGAAGTCCATTTAAGATGGATGATTGGATGATTGGTGGGTCTATTGTGTATTTGCCTAGGTGATTCTCCGTTTGACCTGTTTTGGGATGGGTGACCGGTAAAATTCCATGACGAAATTTCTATGGAACCATATAGGATGTAAACCCTATCAATTTTTTTTTACGTTTACCTAACCATACTAAGATTCCCTGTTTCGCAGACGGCATGGACAACATTTATTATAAATTAAGGAAGAATCATGCAAATCGGTAAACAATTGGCGAAGAAAAAGCGGAAGAACCAAAAAAAAATACAGACTTAAAGAAATGAAGGAAAAAGCGTGATATGTTTTTGAATGAAGTAAGTTCTCACTCCTCTTTTGAAGTCGATAAAAAAAATAATCTTATAATTATATTGTTGTGTTCACGGTTCCATTACTAATGGACGTACACAAAAACAATGGATTGACTTGATGAGATAATGACTGACATACCCTAATACAGGGTGTCTTCGTGGCAAACGAAAATAATAGGAACTGTTTCTTCGTAAAATATTTTATGCATTAGGCATTACCTATGTTTAGATGATATAAGGGGTTATATTTAGCAGACGCCTTTGTAACTTAACCTTGGAAGCGAGGGGTCCCAGGTTCGATTCCCAGCTGGTGAGCCCTTTGTGTGGTAAGCTAGTTAGTTCACTTGGTAGTTTATTCACGCGTCATGGGTGTTTGTCTTGGTGCCTTTTGCAACACAGGGAATCTTAAAGGGTAAAAGTGTGTAAAATTATATTTACACCGCTAAACTAAATGAGTATAGAATCATAGAATACTTTGCCTGTTCACGAGGTACCTCGAGGAGCGTTGACTCGAGATGTGGCCGAGTGGCGTGTTTTTACATTATTACGATAAATATCTTTTGATCCTTTTTTAAGTGTTGTACCATTATTGCTTTTAATAGAATTTTTTTTTAATTCCTTGCTTAAAAAATGTCAACATAAAACATTGCTGTATTCAAAAATGGGGTATACGTAGAGGCAAAATTAAACAGTAGCCCTGAAGGCCGCTGTTAAAATGGCGGAAGTAAATAACTTATATTTTGACACCCTGTACACATATCACGTGTTACTATTACCATACACGAAACAACAAAAGTCTCCAGTTTCCAAAACACATTACCTTTGTGCTGATAGACGACAAAGTAGTGGGTTCAGATCCTTTGAACTGTCTGTATTATTTTGGGGCATCCAAATATCTTTATTCGTTGAAAATACCGCTATTTCCCGCCACCTATCGAACATTGTAACGATTCTAATTCATATTCATCACCTGTCGTTCCACTTCCATCCGTATACCTTCATTGTAAGGGTAATATTCCCCTGGCAAGGGAGAGAAAGGGTACGCTTCAGTGTAAAGATTGAGAGTTAAATGCATTACTGTATGTCAGAACGGGCTTGAAGAGAATTACCTGTAACAAAGAGACGATTTCTTGTTAATAAAGTATGCCAATAGCGAACCATAATGACCGTCTTTACCATGAGGGCACACGGGGTCCGTGCCCAGGGCCCCCTACCTCAGAACCCCCCGGTCCCCCGGCTGGTGTGAAAAGAGCAACCCAAAGTAACAACTTTTGTCCAGAGAAGTGCTATCATGTGGTAGCAGTAGTTCTGGCAATCCACCGCCAAACCGCCAAAACAAAATAATTATTTTGAAAACGCAATTTCATGTGTTAACCATGTTTGTTCTCACGTCTTGAATGTTTATGCGATCTTGTACGGCGTTCATACATGTTTATATGTTCCTGACGAAGCCTCTATACAGCTGTAATGATCTTTTAGTAATTTTTTTTTTAATTACCGACGTAGCTCTTAATTATTGTATTTACAAACTGAATCACGGTATCTTGTCTGTTTTCTGAGTACGTAAGATTTATATTTAGGTTTTGACGATACAGTGTTCTATATGTACCAAATTGTGGAAAAAAAATTAAATGAAATACTAAACACGGTATGCTATGGATCAAAATAATAAAACTTTTAATTTCGAGTGGAATACAATTTTGATAACAATGAAATATACGAAAGCATGAATGTTCTGAATGATGCATGTTTCACAATAGAGAGTAGAGAATTGTGATGCTGAACAGATTAACTCTCAAGCATTGAACGAAGGCAGCGAGCCGTGGGTAGCGCGTGCATTGAAACCGCAAACTTTTAATGCGAAAAAGTGGTCCCGGAACCCGGGACCCCTCGCTTCGAAGGCCAACCAACTATGCCACGGAGCGGCATATCCAGGATCATCTCACCATTACATGAAACCGACATTCACTCGTCACAATCAATTTGTTATGTAAATTACAATCAGGCAGACCAGCTCGACATATTCAGGGCGGACCCATACATAAGTCTAGATCTAGGCACGAGACGTGGTCAATAACCCATCCTAATCCATCTTCGAATACTCGCAGACATTTACTGCATTGTGGATGTTCCACTTGGCAGGAATCCTGATCTAGATTTTATGGTATTCAGGACATTAGTTGAAAACTGTGTCCAGATCGACTTATTTGGCACTGCTTAATGGTTTTTAGTGTTCCGTACACAAAAGGTAAGGTATTACTAAGACTCCGCTCCGTCTGTTTGTCTGTTCGTCTGTCACCAGGCTGTATCTCATGATTCGTGATAGTTAGGGAGATGAAATTTTCAGCGATGATGTATTTCTGTTGATGCTAAAAAACTTTGTGCGCGAGTTCGACTCGCGCTTGGATGGTCACACAACCCCACGCCTCCCCCATGCGTGGCGTAAACGAAAAGTATTCACCTTGTCAAAAAAAGTTCTTCTACATGTTCCAGCAGTAGACTACTGGAACTAGTGTGGTACTAATTACCATTTATTTACTAAACAAATGGAAATTAGTTCCATAAGTGGCATTATACAAAACAAAGGTTATTTAGCCATTTGGTTCACCACAATATAATGTTTTCCTGACTCATTATATCAGTGATAACCAGTAATTTGATAATATACTGTGCATTATCTATCCCCGTCTTCATTACGTATGTTTGAATAATTAATGCACAATATTGATGTATCAATAACAGGAAGATTGATTTAGGCGGCGTGAACCGTTCAAATTAGGTACCAGCCTCTAATGTTTACTCGCGATAATTGAGTGAATAGGCTTTGATCTACCACGGGAGCCCAATCCGGATTGGTAGATGACACATGGCTTCGAATTTTTGGTTCTAAGACATGCCGGTTTCGTCAACATGTTTTCCTTCACCGTTACGAGAACGTGGTATTGCGCACATACATTTTCAAAAAACTCATTGGTGCACGTGTGGGTTTGAACCAGCGATCTTTAGATTGAAAGTCGGCGTCTATACCCCTGGGCCAACACGCAAATTGACCTGGTTCAAATTAGGTGCAAGCACACAATTTGCTTCAATCACAATTGGAGTTCATGAGCCGCTGGGGCCGCGGAAGAGTGCAAGCCGTTCCCGTAGCCCCACCAATGGGCGTCTAGAAGGGACCGTGGGGTTTTTAGCCGGTAAGAATCCGGCATAACTCGTCCAACGTCCCCAAGGGGGGGCGGGTACCGATGAAGGTTTTCCCCAAGAAAAAATAAAAGGTTGGAGTTCATGAAGCACGTTTATTATAAAGTCAAACTCATTTATTCCTTTAGATCTCAAGTATTAGACACGTCAAATTTTAGACACACAAGTACCTAAACATATTCGTGGGCATATAACGTGTGACAGGAGCTCCTAAGGCACGTTACATGCACACAGATATGTCAAGCTCTAAACTGCAGTATGCGTATATCTCTTGTTTTCATTATATTTGTTTCACAAAGTACAATATTGGAAATAGGTGTATTTTTTTATGCGATGGCAGTGACGGAACGTACTGGCGGCCCACCCGATGTTAAATAGTTACCGCCGCCCATAGACAAAAGCAATACTACTTAGATCTTCCCGCGATTGGGATATTACGTTTATGCGTATGTGATTTCACCGGCACCCATACCCTACCACCGGAACACAGCGATGCGAGTTCATCATTGCTCTACGTGAACTTAGCACAAGTTCTACTGTTACTTTTTATCTAGTCCAGTTTTTGTTCACGTAATGTGAGAGCGTGCCGAATCTTGATTTTTAACAAATCAATGTACACGAGGCTATGTATTAATAATGGAATACTGAAATAAAAAAGTTTGGTTTTCTATTGTTATAGCTAAATATTACGCGTTAACTATTCATCATATCTGGCCTAAAATCCAAACCAAACAAACCAACGTTTTAATAAAAATGAAGAATTAATTTTTGAAATCGACTTTACCCAACTTATTTTGAGAATTAAAAGAGAATAAAGACATTTTTGATTTAGATCTACGTCATAATAGTTAAAAACAGTTGTTGTTTTGACTTCTAGCGTTCGCCCCTATATTACCATCTCATACTAAACACTTGATCTCAGCAATTACTTATAGTTTAAAGTCTATTATAATATACAGATACGGACATTTCATTCGCTCCATTCTCTCTTCCAAAAATAAAGAAATTGGATTCTGACGCAAAAGCTTCTTCAATGCGTCTAACTTCCTACTTACGCTTGTACAATGTATGTTTGTCGGTCTGTTTCTATGCTTAAAGTGACTGAACAGAAATAATAAATAAAAGTAACACACGCATACCTCTGCACTAGGATCTGCCTGTGTCGCAGATGGCGTGGACAAACACAAGAGAAACACCCAAAACCACACAATGTGTGCCCCGGCCGGAAATCGAACCCAGGACCTCACTCCGAAGTCAGGGCTACTAGGCTAATTTGTCCGGGAAAGACTGTCACCACAATTTACTGACTTCTACATGCGCATGAGATAAATCATTTTTTTCCACAGACAGTTTTCGCAGATAAAATTATTTAGTTTTACTTAGGAGAACCAACAGCAAACAATGATATAGAAAAAAAAATTTCAATATAAAATTGTCGTCCTACGCTGCGTCTCCCGCCCCTCTCACCGGCCAGTAACTTTATCCTTACAATATTTGGCGTTCGACCACATTGGCAGACACGCGCGCGCTAAATAAAAAAAATAATGTTCCAAATTCAAAAATTGAATTATGAGTTTGAATTTGGAACATTATTTTTGAACGTGAACGTGAAATTGAATAACGTGAATTACCCGCTAAATACTTGATAGAGAAAAATAAATTAAGGTTAAGATAAAAAAGTTCTTCTTCCGTTGTAATAATTTCAACAAGGGTTGCATTATGCATTACCTATGCAACTAGCACAAGAGGCTTACTCGACCGAGACCGCGGGCAAAAGCTAGTTAATCCAATAAACACGCTTCCGCCGCAGATGTACAAAAACTGGCAGTGCTCAGTCTCTACGTAAAGTATTAACGGTTATGACGTCATTAGGAATATGACACTCACAGGGTGTAATTAAGCGGTGTCTTGATCGCTAATGGAATTGGAATTTTGTGGGGTTGTCACAAAGTTGAAATGTGTTCCTGTGATGGATTACGTTGGTTAAGATAGGATATTTTATGATTGGCTTGATCAGCTGTATTATTTAATATGGTATGCTGTATACTGCCTTCTCATGCCCTCTCTGTGTAAATATGTAATGGACTGATTTAAAAGTAGAATAAACAGACTACAATACACACACACACACTTACGTATGTATGTGTATCGTCAATATAATATTAGTATTTTTATGGAACAAAAGTGACGAGCTGAAAGCCCACCTGACGTTAAGTGGTTACCTCCGCTCATAACAACAACAATACGACTTAGGACCTCCCTAATTGCAGTATGAGAAGACTGAAGTCGCACTCGTTGCTTCCGTCACCCGACACGGAAATATTACGTTTCATCATAAAACCCTTCCACCAAAAAACGGCAATGCGAATGCACCACTGCTTAGCGGCAGATTACCAGGTATGGTGGCAGTACTTCTCCTGGCGAACTTTACACATGTTCTACTGCTACTTTAGCACCAGGGGTACCTGTAGGGACTGAGGATATTCACCTACGGACGCGAGCAACTGTTCTACTATGTCGTTGTATCCGTATCAGCCTCTAATGTTCCCACTGCAGGGACATCGGCCTACTCTCGATAACTGAGAGTGAATGGGCTGTGATCTACAACGGGAGCCCAATCCGGATTGGTTGATGTCACATGTCGTCGAATTTTTGGTTCTAAGACATGCCGGTTTCCTCACGATGTTTTCCTTCACCGTTTCGAGAACGTGGTATTGCGCACATAAATTTTTCATGTGAAAATCTCATTGCACGTGTGGGTTTTGAACCTTCAGATTGAAAGTCGGCGACTGTGCCCCTGGGCCACCATGCTCTTTGATTGATGATTTGATTGATTTAATTATGTCGTCGATTTACTATAAAATATCAATTACTTTATACATATACTGAATATAAGCTGCGTTTGTGTCATATCTAGTATCACCCTGTTATCGCGTGGGTCAATGGCAGGATTATTATATTCCGTGTATGTATGTAAATAGCATGTAATTGTATAGTTTATCGTTGTTCACTAGTTACATGCAGTTAGCATCATTAATGGGTACTAGAACTGTAGGCCGCGACCTATAAAAAGACGTAAACTTAACTAATAAGATTAGCTTAAACATAAAAACTGACTGTAATTTGACATATCTGTGTGCATGTAACATGCCTAAGGAGCTCTTGTGACACGTTATACGATGTTAAGTGGTTAGTCAGGGATATAAGCTGTAGCGGCAGTAACCACTTAACGTCAGGTAGACTTTCAGCAAGTCCCGTTACATTAATTACATTAAAAAAACTCAAGAAGGTTTTTCAGATAGTAATTTCCAATCCAATTCCCAATTTTCTTTTATCAGATAATATAGAAAATTTGCTTCAAACAAAAGTAATCAGCTGTCTGGATCAGCCCTGAGAAGGGATTGCTTCGATAAAAATATAAAAAAATTAAGTTAATCTTAATTTTTTTATTACATACTAACAAATTATTACAAAGCCCTTTTAGATAATCACAATGAGGTCACATTAAATAAATATTAAATAAACGTTAACACACTCATACCTCTGCACTAGTACCAACTAAGCCACGAAGCCGTCTGAATGGAAGGGTTACTTTCTTTTCGCGACTTCAATACTTAACTTCCGACTTTAGGGTTGGAATTCCTTCATGAAATTGGTATGAGATCACATCGGAAGTACAACCTGTCAAACTAAACAATAACCATCCAAGTCGGTCCAATTAACGACGACACCACGTAAAACAAACGTAGAAAAGTATATCTAAAAGTCTGTGTTAATTCAGCTACCTTCATAATAAATTTTTATGCCAATCCGTTCATACGTTAGGCGTGAAGGAGCAACAAACATACCAACAAACTTTCGCATTTGTAACATATATTATATATGATTCATAAATTCATAATTTTATCGGTTTTACCTTCCGTCGCAAATTTTCAGAATGAACCACAAGTATGATGTATTGAATTACGTAAAATTTAACATAATTAATTGTAGGATAAATTAAGGCTTTACTTGTAAAAACAGCGGTTAATGAATGCGGAGTTGATGAGTAAATTAATTATTACGCAGCGTTCAAAATGGAGCCCGTCCGTGCCAGCCTCTAATGTACAGACAGCGGCCTACTCTCGTTAATTGAGAGTGAATGGGCTTTGATCTACCACGGGAGCCCAATCCGTGGCTCCGTGGCTTAGTTGGTAGGGTCCCAATTCGATTCCCGGTCCGGGCGCACTTTTTGTGGTGAGTATGAAGTTTGTTCTCCGGTATTATGTTTCTGTGTTTTTCCATGCTATCTGCGACACAGGGAATCTTAGTGCAAAGGTATGAGTGTATTAGCGTAGTAAAACGTTGTAAATCCGGATTACATAGTAGATGTCACATGTTTTCTAATTTTCGGAGTCTAAGACACGCCGGTTTCCTCACGATGATTTCAAAACGTGGTATTGCGCACATACATTTTTCAAGTGAAAAACTCATTGGTGCACCTATGGGTTTGAACCAGCGACCATTAGATTGAAAGTCGGCGTCTGTACAATACGCATTGATATGATGATGATTTTTTATTTATTGGTTAGATATGTGCTCCCTGGTTTTGGATTATATGATGCAAGTTGAAGGCACAAGGCAGAGCAATTTGGCAACACTGGTTGCAAGTATTTTAACCGGCCACACTGCAAACAATCACCTTAATTTCTGGGATGGTCAAAGAGAAGTGGGTAGATAGGATACTGACCTAGTTGGATGTACTGGTTAATATGTAGGGCTTGATAAACATCGGTCGGCGCGTCCCATTTTAGGCATAATGAAGCGCATTTTAGAAAATGTATAAATTTTGCTGGATATTCTTGGCGTCCGGATCACGTTCCCAGAATAATGGACTCCAAAATTACAGTTGCCAATTGACAATCCGCTATCAGCTACGATTTTGCATTATGACTTGACATTCTTCTTTTTAATTTTGATGACTTGACATTTAAAAATAATATTTTTTTGACCAATGTTATTTCAATTCAATCTAAAATCTAGACTAGTGTATTTAAATTTTATATTCTTATTGTTATTTTTATTGTTATTTTTATATAATAAATACTTATTGACGCGCCTTATATGATATCCATTGTCGTTTTGCTAAATAATTGAATTTGAAATAAAATACAATTATCATTATTATTTATTTGAATATGTACGGAACGAGCTGAGGTCCCGCCTGGTGGTAAGTGGCGACCCCCGCCCATGACACTATTGCGACTCAGTGTCAAGATTTAGATTTGGGTCCATCAACCGAGACGGGGATGATACGTCTCATATGCAGTGATTTCACCGGCATCCACACAGTTCCACTGGAATACAGTAATGCGAACTAAGTGAGCATCACTACTTGGCGACAGATTCCAGGTGTGGTGGCAGTACCTTTCCGGAGGAACTTGGCACAAGGTCTTCTTTTAATTTTGATACTCAATACTCAATCATTTATTGATTGCTGCTTTAACACCACCCAGGGGGTCGAAGGTGCCTTGAGAACTTCCTCTTTTTTTGAAGTAGGTTAAAATATTGATAATTCATTATTTATATGTATATTTAAAGTGATAGGTAGGTCAATTCAATTCTTTCAAGCGAAGTCGGGTTATTTTCGATATTTTTTATCTGTTACTTGTTTTATTTGTCCCTTCTGCTTACGCCATCATCTATGCCACTCAATCAATCGAACCTATTGGCGTTGCCCTGTTTACAGAGCGCTGATTTGTTCGATGATTGGTACGTTTTTAGATCGGCGCAAACAATGCGCGTTTTAGACTCTACACCATTGTAACAAGAAAGGGTTTGGTATGACAGCTTTAGATTGTTTTTAGTACGGTTGAGTGACACGGCGGAACAATTTCAACCGTAGCGGTTAAAAATAGAGTCTTCCTTTTTAATAAGATCGTTAGACTCAACGGATTGTCTAGCGAAATTTGTACTTTATAGTGTTAAGTTAAAGGATGTTTTGTATTGTAAGTGTACAACGGAGAAAGGCGATGCATTTGCGTTTAGCTTCAGATGTTCTGGTATACGATGCACTTTTGTTTGGTTTTGAATTTGCAAGTCTGAAATAGCGAACATGCGCCATCCGGTGCAATAACGCCGCTGTCAACATTTTGCGGTTTTAGGTAAGGATTTTTTTTTTTTTTTATTTTTCATTTGTTTTTTACTCAACTCGCAAAGATCGCAAGTTTGTATGTAATTTTTTTTAAAGTGGTATTTTTTAAGAATCTATAGATTTTAAACTTTTCGACCTTGAAAATTTATGAAGATTTCTGACTTTCACATTAATTGGTCGGGACCAAGTCGTATTGCTGATGGCATGGGCGAAGGTAACCACTTAACAACGGCTCCGATTCAATATCGTGTTCTCGTCCCGTAACATTAATATCATAAATAAAAAACCGGCAAAGTGCGAGTCGGCTCGCGCACGAAGGGTTCCATAGCATCTATAAAACAAAAAATATAAATCACGTTTTTGTATGAAAGCCCCCTTAAATATTTATTTTATTCTGTTTTTTAGTATTTGTTGACATAGCGGCAACAGAAATACATCTAAAATTTCACACAGTAAAAATTTCAACTCTCTAATTATCACGGTTCTTGAGATACAGCCTGGTGACAAACAGACAGACCGACAGCGGAGTCTCAGTAATAGGGTCCATTTTTACCCTTTGGAACGGAATCCTAAAATGCCTAAAGGGCATAAATTTACCGGTTTGCCTATACAGACTTGTTTGTTGAGTAACGCTATATAAAATATCGCTTTAACGATATTTTTATTACTCAGTCATAAAGTATCAAAAGTCGTATATTGGAATATTAAAACTCATATTGGATATTAACCACCTGAGGGGATGTTTTACTCCAGGAGCCTTTATAGGTTAGTACGATGTTCTTGTGATTAATATGAACCGTTATAATGCGATCTCTAAATATTATAAAGATAAGTGGATGTTTTTGCCTGTTTCTCAGCTAACTTCGTAATGGATTTTGATACGGTTTTTACTATCGTTAAGAGATTTTTTCCCGGAAGATTTTTATGTATACATGCATTCCTACTTTTCTCTACTATAATATGCAATACATGCATATTATAGTAGAGAAAAGTAGGAATTTCAGTGATTTGTAGTGATGCCGTAAAAAAATACTTTTGGGCGCTTAGTCAAAGTCAAGATCACAAAAAAAAGGCCGGGACACCGGCCTACTTTCGATAATAGAGAGCTCATTCAGGGCTTTGATCTACCACGGGAGCCCGATCCGGATTGGTAGATGTCACATGTCTTCGAACTTATGGTTCTAAGACTTGTCGGTTTCCTCACGATGTTTTCCTTCACCGTTTCGAGAACGTAGTATTGCGCACATAAATTTTTCGAGTGAAAAAACTCATTGGTGCACGTGTGGATTTTGAAGCTTCAGATTGAAAGTCGGCGTCTGTGCCCCTGGGCCACCACGGTCTCACCATAGTACATGTATAATTAGCGAATAACAGGTTCGAGCGTCAGGTTTAATTGCAAATAGTAATTGGTACTTCCTAGTTGGGCTGGATACCCCCCTCCCCCTCCCCCCATATGGAGATCGGGTGTGTTAATTACTTGGATCTGTGCTCTATTTTTGTGGTCGCATATGAGACTACTCATATTCAGGCGAATTACTAAAATACGAATATATATTCATGGATTTCAGACAGCGCCATTTGTAACGATTTCACTTACCATGCAATGGTTCCCTGTGTCTCAGGTGGCATGGACACCAAAGACCCATGAATAAAGTTCATGCTCACCACACAGTGTTCCGGCCGGGAATCGAACCCGGGAAGTTTCGAAGGGTTATTCAGACGCAGACCTTTATCAACGAAGAGGATTTAAATCCAAAGGCCGGTTCAAATCAAAGTCAAAATAAAAAAATACTTATATAATTAAAAAAATTATAATTAATAACTTCGAATTCACGCGATCTTATTAATAAGTTTGGCATTTGTTAAAACCCCATTCGCATCTCCATGAGCGAATAACAAGAAAAAGCCCTTAATGAATGAATGAATGAATGAATGAATGAATGAATAATGAATAAATACTTTATTGTACACCAACAGAATTATTAGATGGTAGCTTATTAAAAATACAATGTACATGCAGCAATGAATACATTTATGAAAAGCGCTATTTCAGTAATGTGGTTCCCATAGTATGCTTAGTCTGTGTCTAGACAGTGCTGTTTAAAATACCATAAACATTTATTTGTTATTTATCTGATTTAATAAAAAAATCGATCTATCTCAAGGCCATAAATATCGCAACAGCGGGATGTAATCTTCGCATGCCAGACATCCAACCTCTTTATAAGAGCAGTACATATGCACATTTTGGCGGGAGAGCTGACATCGTGAACACGTATTACCTGGCAACTGGCAGACGATATGGTTGAGTCTATCAAGGAAGAGGACGCGATTTTTTTTGACAAGTTTCCACTTTTCACCAAAAAAAAACAAGAAATTTCCTTTAGTATGGTGGATATCCTTAAAATTTAAAAATTGATTTAATAGCTTGGTTGTTAAATCAAAATGGAAAACATATGTCATCCAAGTAAACGAAATTGCTACTTTTAAAGTATTGATGTCGTTTTTTTTCGATTTTTAAATCAGTTGCTTAATACAAAAACAAACGTTCTCTCGTATCATTGAGGTTATATTCTGCATGGCGGTGTGCGAACCAACTACAAACACTGTATTCGTCGGTGGCAGGAAACGCTTCTTCCATTCGCCACGGCTGTGTAATTCGATAGGGCGCGATTCGATGAATAACTGCCCTTTTAGCCTCTTTTCGTAAATGGTGAATACAACGTGTTCCTTGGTACCTACCTGTGGTAAAAATACCACTTAATATCAGGTTAGCATTCAGCTTGTCCCGACATTTATGTCAAAAAAACATTGCTTTTTTATTTACTCAAGAATTTTTTTATGAAATTTCTCCTAAATTAACAAACATACAAAAATAAGACATACCACTGAAAGTCTATAGTGAGGGACGAGACGGTTTACCTGATATCAAGTGGTTACTGCTCATAAATAACAAAAATACGATTCAGGTCAGGGACGGTACGCCTCATACGCCTGTAATTTCACTCACGCCCACACCCGTTCACCGGAACAGCACTGCGAGTGTACCACAGCTGGCTTTTTTAAGTCGGGTAAAAAGGTGTCAATACTATTTTAGATGTTCATTATAGTGTTTCAAGAACACCTTCCTTAATTTTTATGTGTAAATCTGTGGTGCGAAGATTTCGTCCTAAACGGCACTTAGCCTGGGTTTTCTGTAATTAGACAGGGTATAAAAATATGTAGAAAGGCTTACAAAAAAGAAATAATATGATCTGAAAAAGGGTAATTTAGTAGTCCAATTTTGTGAAATGTTTCCAATTCTGGTTCTGGACTGATTGTTTATTCAATGGATTACACAGTTTATATTGGAAATAATTAGACAAAGAACACAAGATAAGAAAAAAAGAGGCATCTCAATACTTCAAAGCGTGGCCTTGTCAAATATTGTACCTAAGTGACCTTCAAAAGGACAAGGATTCTTTATTATCCATTTTGAGATCTTAACGTAATTAATGCCAATTCATATTATTAAAGACTACTTGAAAGATTATGTCGGACCTAATCAATGAAGGTTCTTTTGTTCATAACAGCTTCCAAGAAAATCGGCGTAATATAATCACGTAAAAACATCAGAACTGGAGGTATTTGCTTAATTCGTTACAATTACAAAGGACCGCTAATTAGAGCACTGTTTACTTTTATTTTTGCAGGGTCTGGGTGGTGAATGCGGGTAGGTACAAGTCATGGCGGGCCGTTGAATGGAGTGGTTATTTAAGTACCCAAGAATTAAAGCAAGAATTAACCTCTATTCCCACTGCAGGGACACGCCCCTACTCTCGTAAGTTGAGAGTGAATGGGCTTTGACACGAGATCCCAATCCGGACGATAGATGTCTTCGAATTTTTGCTTCTAAGACATGTTGGTTTCCTCACGATGTTTTCCCTCTAATAAATATTTATAATATACTAATACATATTTATGAAATAAATACCTATACATAAACATAACCTAATTTTATAATGATATACAGTTATCAAATATATATTTTTTCTAGTTATTTTGATTTAACAATCAAACTATTGAACCGATTTTGATAAAAATTCTATGGGACCAATTCTATGGAAGAAATCGGTGAACATACATAGTGGAACATAGAATTTTTTGCTTTTTTGTAGTCTGTATAAATTCCTTCTACATTTATTTCTCTTGGTGAACAATACTTTTGTGTTTTATTGCCAGCTCGTTCCGTCAATTAAGTAACAAAGACAAATAATGCCTAAGAGTCTCGATCTGTTGAAATACGGAAGCATTCGTTTAGCATACTATATCCACAATTCACCTCCACTCTGATGGAGGATGCAATAATGAACGTTTAACCCATTTCCCCACTTATTAAACCGTTCAAAATGGTTTCATAATGATCACACAAATAGACTATTGTTTGAAAATCCTATTAAATTGATCGATCGAGGGCGGCGGTGTTTTGAATGAGGTTGAATTATGAGTCGTTTATAAACGAAAATCTTAAGAAATCTCTCAGATCCACGAAACCAGGTCATCTTGAAAGAATGCTTGGGTAAATAGGCTTCGATGCTTCATAGACTTAACAATTTCTTGTGATAAATTTGTGCTAATTTATGACGGAAAATTATGAAAGTAAATCAACCTATTGAAGTAAACTTTACCTAAAAAGGAATTCAAGGACTTCCATCTAATTTGAGTCTCCTACACAGTACTAGCTTAATTGGTAGTAGACATGCCTTTCGACTCGATTCCCACTAGAACAGACATTTGTGACTTTAATAGATGTTTGTTCTGTATCTGAAGTAAATATATATTATATATTTTAACAAAAGCAAGCACGTAAGTTTTTTTATCAGTAATCTGGTTCCCATAGTACAAGATATAGTCAGTTTGGGCTTAGATGACGCTGCGTGAACTGTCTATAAATTTATTTAAGTACTAGCTTTTCCCCACAACATCGTGCGCGTGAAAAAAAATTCTTGGACTTAACCCTAAATAAGAGTATGTTAAGTTCCTCCTTATAACACAATATATCTACCAGTGTAATTATAAGATTGTGCCTACCTACATAATTATTATAATAGTATATTGTAAGTGTACATTTGACATAACATGAGTATTTACGAGTATATAGGGTCGCGAGCAACATTGACCCCCAAATTTTGTGTACGAATAATGAAAATAAAATCTGTATACGCAGTAAAAAATATCCCTATAGAAAGGGCGCACCAGCGAAAAAAGTATTTTTTTTATTTCAATGTTACTGAAACTGAAACCGTAGTCAACTTGAATAAATTTATCCTACATGGACATAAGGGGCGTAATATTCGTAGTACAAGCGACGGTAAAAAACAAGTGCGCATTTGCATATTAGGACGTATACATTAGGGCTTTTTAGTCAGCTGATCCCGCTCTAAACCCATCCCGCGGGATGAGTCGACTAAATGATTAATTTAATTTTTTTTGCTTTGTCAACTGATCCCACATTTATGAAGTAAAGAATTTCGCTTATTTACAAACAAACGCTGTGGTGTTGTACCGAAAAATCTTTCGTCCTTGTTTGTTCTAATCGATATTTTCAACAGACAAGTTATCAACTTTTTCAATGTTTGCTGTCTCAAAACCCGGTCATTTATCTACTGATTTCTAAAATAAAGGGGTATGTTTTCAGAATGGTCCCATAGAAAGTTCATCAAAATTGGTTCAATAATTTGGTAAGTCAAAAGACCTGGAACAAATATGTCATCCATGTAAACAAAATGCGTATTTTTCTTTTCTGATACTTTTTTCTTCGCCCGTTGTATACTGATTTGTGTTTCTTTTTTATAGTGGTACCCTAAGGGCAAAAATAAGCTATGAAAGTCAAGTGCCACTAAACGGCCATCCATCCAAATAATGACCAGACTAAATTGCTCAAATAAGATGATATGTACAAAATTTCTTAGCATACAACTTAAGAAGCCACCGTCTAAAATACGACTCATGTCTTCAAGGCCCAAGCCGTTTGACACTGAAACGGGGATATTATCTCGTGTCAGTAAATTCACCGGCACCCACACCCTGGTTCTGGGAAATGGCAGTTCCCATTCCACTGTATTTTAACGATATTATTATGATTCCCTTAATCTATCTCCGAGTTCATAAGACGTATATATATCTCAAAACAAACAATTGGCTTGTTAAGAAAACTCGTAAAAGAACCATTAGAACATTTTCATAACTTTCCCATAAAACCCCATAGTTTTATGGGGTACCTACGGGCGACAAATCTGTGCCAGTGAACACGATAAAGATAGGGGTGCCGTAGTAATGATATTTGTTTTCATAGAACCACCATTGGCGCAGTGCTTACCAAAGTACTGCGCCAATTTAAGGGTACGGCAATTCTTGTTATTACTTGAGCTGCGACATGAGACTATGGGAAAAATAGTACTTTTTCGGGTGAGCTAACTTAATAACATTCATCCAAATCCGTTCAGCCATTGAGGCCTGATAACAAACATACATACAATTTATAATATTAGTATGATATATAGCACGACTGGTTTTTTTGCGCTGAAACCAACGCCTAATACCTTTTCTAAAATAAATGTAGCCTAAGTTGCTCCGTAACATCAGTTATCTGTCAGTGAAAGTCCCTTCAAAACCGGTCCAGCCGTTTCGGAGATTAGCAGGAACAAACAGATTGTCAGAAAAAAATGTCTTAAAAATTGTTGTTTTTATTTATATGCTTTCAAATTAATTTATTAAAAAGCTGTTATTTTTACATTAAAAAACAGACACTTCGTTTTTATTTATCTGACAGATGATGCCCCGCGGTTTAAACAGCGTATAACTTAAAGAAATTTAGCGTATGCTAGATAGCCTAGTCTTCATCGTGAACGTGATCTTCATATACAAAAATATTTTTTGAAATCCGACTGGTAGTTTCAGAGATTAGCGCGTTCAAACAAACAAACAAAGACATAGACGTAGACATAGATATTTTAGCACACATATACTCGTACAATACAATGAAAAGAAAGAAAAAAAAAAAACAAATAGAGGTACGATATAAAAATGATAATAAGAATTACACCGTGTAAGCAATAAAAAGTAAAAACAGTAAATACAATTAGATATAATAATAAAAGAAATGTATATTATATATTTGTGTGCTAAAACAAACATATACTTCAGCTATTTTATTAAAGTATAGATATATACGAATTATTACGAAAAGATTCTATCACAGTATTACCAGAATATCAACTACTTGCGTTAACTAACAAATACCTCTTCACTAGGATTCCCTGTGTCGGAGATGGCATGGACAAACAGAAACACAAGACCAAAGTATTATATCTCTCGTTCATAGAATTTGAGCGGTGTTCATTTGGAAATTTCATCGAATTGAGAAATTATTAATTCGATTACTTATTTAGCTTATTCTTGCCTCGGGCGTCAGGAGTTCGCTAATGAAAATTGTTGTTTACCGAATAACTCCAGTATCCAATTACATCGGCAACTATATAGAAACTTCTAGGGTGTTTGGATGAAATTTTCACAGATAATACAATCGGCATTCGTTAACGAAAACTGTCATACTAATGCTAAATGCGAAAGTTATAATATTAATAATAAATCTTTATTTGGAACTGTTACAAGGCTTATTGTACGAAATGGAAACGATGCTACCTGCAGAAGTATAAAAACTGTGTCGCAGAGAGCACTGCCATAATATAAGAAATATGTTCCAGATTTACATTATTTCTAAGGTGAAAATCAAAGAAAAAATTATGTTAACAGTTAACAGATTTGCTACAAAGTATTGTGTCATCCAAGTAAGTTTTGCTTTCCTCTGACTTTTTTGTTTGCGCTCTCGAATTTGGCCCTTTCTAAAGGCAATAAATAATGGATTTGATTGATTGATTAATCAATCAATCAATCAATCAAATCCATTATTTATTTGACTGGTTTAAAAAAAATATTAAAAAAAGTCATCGGTTTTATTTTATTTTAAAACCACTCACTTGTTAGGATTCTGTAAACTGTAAAGGGAACTCTGTTGAACCTAGACAATATATTCCTTCATAGGCTGTATGTGTACGAATATTTTAAACCATATGCATATTCTTTCAAAATATAATAATATAATTATGAAATATAAAATTATAATTGGCTAAAGCTAACTGTAATTTTCGCAGTATAGCTGTGTTATTATGACGGATATCAGAAGATATCACAATATTAGTGACTGTCTAAGTCCCCTCATGCGGCGTGGCGGAAAAAATTATTTGCAGAAAATTGAGAAAGACATAAATATATGTTTTCTGTTACAGTTCGAAATCATAAAGCAAGATCTGAGTACGTCCAGAGGCGTCCGGACGTGATTTATTTTTATTTTTTGTTTATTTTCTTGCGAGAGAACAAAGAGTTTTGCAACCCAATACCGCCGCAATTTGTAAGGTCTGTAATGGGTCTGTCCAGCATTTTCTTTGGTTAAGGGTGCCATTGTGTTAGCAGTTGTTTGTGAAACGGGGACATTTGAGACAAAAGTACGAGGGTTTTAAATGATGTTTTTGAACGGTTCCGTTCCAGTGCTTTGAGGTTTGATATTATTTCAGTTTACGGTAAACTGTTATGTGAGGCAACACCCCGCCCAGTATTTGGATGGCTAACCGTGGGATTTGAACTGCGGAACCTTCGCTCCCGGCTTTAGTATTCGATAAGCCATGTGGCCTTCGAGCGGCTTGAAATTTCGGTGTGTGGAAAATTCCTGTGAGTAAGAGACCATATGTGAGTAAGAGACCACCTGTGAGTAAGAGACCATATGTGAGTAAGTGAACACATGTGAGTAAGAGACCACTTGTGAGTAAGATACCACTTGTGAGTAAGAGCCACCTGTGAGTAAGAGACCACCTGTGAGTAAGAGGCCACCTGTCAGTAAGAGGCCATATGTGAGTAAGTGACCACCTGTGAGTAAGTGACCACCTGTGAGTAAGAGACCATATGTGAGTAAGTGACCACCAGTGAGTAAGAGACCACCTGTGAGTAAGAGAGATAGTCAGCATCAGCAGCAGTAGTGGGCAGCACTGTACAGACCCAGCGATCTTACATACAAGATGGCAGACAGAGAGAAATAAAATTAGCTGTAAAAGGAAATTAAAATATTAATCGCTGTATTACCATACTAACAAACTATATTTCTTCCCCTCGGGTTGGTCGGTTAGGGTTGGAACAGACGTAAACTTAACAAATAAGATAGCTTAAACATGAAAACTGATTGTAATTTGACATATCTGTGTGCATGTAATGTGCCTGTGAGTTCCTGTGACACGTTATATGCTCACGAATATGTGTACATGCATGTGTAAAATTTGACGTGTCCAAATGATACTTGAGATCTAAAGGAATAAATGAGTTTGACTTTGACTTTAATTATTGAAACAATACAGCATCGATTTGATATTGATAACAAATACTCAGGTCTGCAATCCCTAGGAACAGTGAACAAACCCAATCAAATAATACGGCCGTTTACGTCGCATATTTCGAGTCTCGCAAGGGAATCAAAGCCTATAGATTATTTCCCGTTGACCTAGAACCATGAAATTTGGCAAGAAGCAATGTCATGATAGCACAAGCAAAGAAATAAAACCGTAAATTTTTACCTCACAAGAAAACCTACAACACGTTTAACTACAAGGTTATGCGGAACCCTCGGAGCGCGAGTCCGACTCACACATGGCCGTTTTTTTATTTTTTATTTGACTTTACTTCCAAGGTAATCGCATATTAATTTACAGAAAATGTTAAGGGCGAAACATAGTGAATAGCTTTGAAGTCAGTTTTCGGTTATTAAATCAGTGACTTGCTTGTTGGTAATATATAATATTAAGGTAGACATTTTGACGTGAATACGTCTTAAACTTTGCTTCCATAGTGAAAAAAAATTTAGAAAACTGATGATAACAAGATCGGGGGATAATTTAGATACTGCAGCTACATCTCTATCATCTACATCTCGATAGCTAGAGGATCAAAAAAATATCGTGATATTGAATGAGGGCAGTGACACATCGCTTGCGGTGGAGGGGGAAGCACCGCCATTTTGAGGTCGCTGCGTCTCATAATGTCCGTGTACGTATTCACGTAAAACACATGGCCGTGTCCACGTCACGCCCTATATGTTGCCCCATTAGCACTACTCAGGGGGTTAAGGGACTCAAAGGGTATTCACCAAAGGACATTTGGAGCCTCTAAAAGTAATTTTGGTGCAATGGAGGCAAATGAAGCAAATTCATTAGCAGATCCGCGAGTGTGAAAACGAACGTGCCAAGTCGAACGACCCCATAGCCTAGTTGGTGACCCTGCCTTCGAGACGAGGGGTGCCATGTTCGATCCCCGGCTGGGGCAAAATGTGTGCGATCAGAAAATTTGTTCTAGTCATGTCATAACCTGGATGTTTGTGTCGTATTGGACTCCTGTGACACGTTATGAGCTCACGAATACCATTTACTTATGGGTAAAATTTGACGCGTGAAACGATATTTGCGATCTAAAGAAATAAATAAGTTTGAGTTTTATAAATGCGACACAGGGATACCTCGTACTGAATGAGTGTTTGAGCATTTGTTTTTATTTGTTATGTTTGTTTGGGGACTAACAAATGCAACAGTAAAATGCATCAGCTGCTTTTAAAGCTACGAGTCGTAAAAGACAACCATAGAATACAAATGTTATAGGTGATAGAATAATATAGTGCCTGTGCTATGAATGGAATAGTACTCTATGTGCCATTGTATTGTGAAACCTACAATGTATTTAAACTATAGCAATGGTACTGCTTGATTATGAGGATTAGCAAGCTGAAGTGGCAGGGGGCTGGCCACATATGCCGAAGAACCGATAACCGTTGTGGTAGACGAGTTCTTGAGTGGAGACCGCGAGTAGGCAAACGTAGTGTAGGGCGCCCCCCGGCCAGGTGGAGCGACGACTTGCGGGAGGTGGCTGGTAAGAAGTGGTTAAGGAGAGCCGAAGATCGGGCTCAGTGGCGCTTACTAGGAGAGGCCTATGTCCAGCAGTGGACATGTATAGGCTGATGATGATGATGATGAATGGTATTGCAGCTAATGCCACTGAAAACAAGCAGTGGTGCCCCTACCTTGCTGTGTCCCGTTGGGATGATGTGGGTGCAGGTGAATAAAGAGGCGCATGAGACGTTAAACGACTTGGTACGGGCGCAACGGGACGAAAAACCACTATTGATATAAACGGTGGTAACCACTTAATATCAGGTGGGCCTTAAGCTCTCCACTTATGTTACATTACATTACATAATCTTTAAGGATTTCTTACAGCATCTTTTTATAATAATAAAGCGCTTTTGCGCTGGAATATACGTGAGTTAGAATTTATATATTTATTAATACTTTCTTATATTACCACCGTATGTATGTTAATCCTTTTTTTGTATGCGATAAAATTGACAGAGCGAGCTGGCGTCCCACCTGGTGTTAAGTGCTCACAACCGTCAATAAACAACCGAAATAAGACTCAGTTTCTCCGCTACCGAAGTATGAGAAGATCTGAGTCGCATTGCGTTGCGCCCGTCACCCTGATCGGGATCAACGCCTCAAGTGCTAGTAATTTCACCAGACTTTCATTGTATTTTAATAGTGAACTGCCATTACAGCTGGTAATCCGCCGCCAAACTGTTTTTTTTTAGTGTTTAGGAGGGTCCACGTACCCCTTGGGTGGTGCTAAAGGGGCAACAAAAAGTACCAGTAGAAGCGTGCAAAGTTCGCCCGCAGAAATACTGCCACCACACCTGGTGATCCGCCGCGTAGCTGTTTTTTTTTATGTTTAGTCGGTCTACTTGCTCGCGGCTGTAGTACCCTTTGAATCCCTACACGTACCCCCTGGGAGGTGCTAAAGGAGCAAAAAATTACAGTAGAACTTGTGCAAAGTTCGCCCGTAGTACTGCCTCCACCTGGTAATTTATCGCCAGCGTTGCTGTTCGAGTTGAAGGGTGTGGGTGCGCATGAAATTACAGACACATGAAACGTTACATTTCTCAGAGCCACGGACGTAAATTAACGCGGTTAGGGTGTTGCCACCTCTATGTAGGCGGAGATAAGTCGTATTGCTATTTTTATGGGCGTGGGTGGCCACTTACCATCAAGGAACCTGACAGCTCGTTTTATCACATTATCTAAACGAATAAATAAAATTGATGGGAACATTATATATCAAATAAAATATTTTTTTTTGTCTGCCTGTCTGTTTGTTCCGACTAATCTCTGATACGGCGTGACCCATTTTGATTCGCTTCGCTGGCTGATGATATAAGGAGTAACATAGGCTATTTTTATTTTGAAAAAAGGTATTCGTAGTATTGTTAATTTCTACGCGGCTGAAGTCGCGGGAAACAGCTAGTTCTCATTAAATATGGACTCTCGAATCTAGCCAGTATACATAAACTTTAGTTCCCTAATCAATTTGCAACAGTCTCTTTTAAAATTCATGCAATTTTTCAAAGCCCCACCTCACTCTTTCCAAAACGAAAACCTCTAGTTTTTTGTGCGGAAAATTTTAAAAGCTACGAAATAATTCATATATTTTAATAAATCATACTAAAGTGAGTGAAATTGTTTGTGCAGTTAGTAAATCACTCAGAGTAATTAGTCTTAGAAACGCCAGCGGTTTCTGATGAATGTTTTGTGGGGTCTGGTCTAGGGCTTAAGATGTAGCGTGTCTTTTTAGCCTGAGGATCGGGTTGGGTCCGAATAGGAATCAAAGTTATCAAGAAGTTACCTGTAACTATAACTATACATTATGCGTATAATGCATAGTTCTTACAGGTACACACTTACTCATAAACAAACTGAATTTATGATGAAAAAAAATAAAGATTTTTGACTGTCAATTTAGTGCCATGGCAACACTAGCAACAAAAAAAAAAAAAAAAAAAAAACGATTTAACGATTTAACCGATGTTAAAAAACGAAGATCTCATTCGCCTTCAAATATTTTTTTGCTTGTTTCATACGCGATATCTTCACCGAATGTGAATCGATTTTGATGATTCATATTCCATCGAATAGGGACCTGCAAGGTAATAGAAGCTTCCAAGTTAAGCAACTCTCGGCCTGGTCGGAAGTTGGATGGGTGACCTTTAAGTAACATTTGTACCATTTCGGAGGCCTCCGGGTGGCCTCTAAACTCTGACACAAGTTGGTCACTAATTGACACAAATGTAGAAAAATATAATTTTACAATTTTTTATGCGAGTCTCGCAAATTCTTTTTTATGCCTATATTACTCCTTATAACATCAGCTATCTTCCAGTGAAATTCCCATCTAAATCGGTCCAGCCGTTTTGCAGATTTACCGAAACAAACAGAAAGCCAGACAGAAAAAATTAAATAAATAAAAAGATTTTTAATTAATAAAAAGCAGTTATTTTTACATTACAAACAGGCTATTAACTTGAGTAGATTGTAACAAATATCTTCTCACGATAGTATGACAAGGTGAGAAGTGGGCCACTGAGCCTGTCTACCTCTTCGGGAAAAAGGTTTTAACCTAGCGAGTAGGTAAGTAAAGAGCGTGTGACTAGCACCACAACCCGTGTTTGGACATCTTTGTTTAGCCGTGCAAGATATCTTGTTTGCCCGATGAATTGTCTGAATCCTTAGTATTCAAACTAGGAGTAAACCAAACCTTGTAAATTATTTTACTATATTAATTTCTGTTCTTTATTTACCCGACTGCGCCAGGAGGGTTATGTTTTTCGAGTGTATGCATATTTCTTTAGCATGCTTTGTAGCACGATTTGTGGGATTTTAACTTCAAATGGCAAGGAATGGTAGATTAAATGCATCGACTCTCGCTTAAAGAGAGTGGGTTTGTTTCTCTACAATGGGAAGATTAGAGGCCTACGAAATTATAACAGAAATATTCGATATTTTATACAAAGAAACATATCCGCGTGCTTAGCAACATTTGAGGATAGCTATTTATTTCAAAATGTTATCCTGAAACATATTTATTTCCTGTTACAAAGACTTTTGTCAGATATAAAGAGATAATATTTTGCAAGAAAATAAACATAAAGGATTTTTTATATATATATAAGGACCTGTTACGATTTATAGTTACTGACATAAATTGTCAGTATACAGAAATAAAAAAAAATATAACAGAAAATAAGAACGATTTAACTCGCACATCGTGGGTACCATCGTACCAACGATTGATTTCATTATTATCCCCGAATACCTTTTAAACTCAAGGGGAAAATTTATAAGACCATTGTTAGACCTGTCGTATTGTATGGATCTGAATGCTGGGCCACCAAGGGGATGGATGAAACAAAAATGCATGCAGTGGAGATGCGAATGCTGAGATGGATGTGTGGAGTGACAAGGAGAGAAAAAATTAGGAATGAGTATATAAGAGTATATAAGATATAAGAGTATGAAAGTAGCTCCAGTAACGGAGAGGTTAAGGAGTAATAGGTTAGCGTGGTATGGACATATTATGCGGAGGGATGAATGGCATATAACAAAACAAGTGTTAAATATGGATGTGGAAGGATATAAGACACGAGATAGGCCAAAGAAAAGATAGATGGATTGTGTGAAAGATGATATGCGTAAGAAAGGAGTGAGTACTGAGATGACGTCTGACAGAGGGAAATGGAAGAAAAATATATGTTGTGCCGACCCCACTTAGTGTGGGATAAGGGCAGGAAGATGATGCTCAGATATTTGCACTAGAAACACATATATTATGTGAAAACTGATGGATATGATAGGATTTGATCGAGCGTTAAACTCAGTAATAAGAAAGTGGTGGTGGTGGTGCGAAAGAAGAAATCCAAAGTAGCAGTAGAACTTATGACAAGGTCGTCCAGAAAAGTACTGCCACCTGTTAATCTACCGCCAAGTAGTAGTTTCACTCGCATTGCTGTGTTCCGGTGGAAGGGTGTGTGGGTGGTAAAATTACAAGTGCATGAGACGTTACATCCCCGTCTCAACGTGATGTGCGCACCGTATCGATGCTGTATATGGGCGGTAGTCGCTACTTAAGATCAGGTAAGCTGTCAGCTCGTCACATAAACAAAGTAACCTGGGCGACTGAGATTAAGTAATTAACAGTAGATTACCAATCAAGTACCACAAAAAATGACGAGATGGCGCTGTATAAAATTCTCAGCATAGTTTATTAAAAAATCATTTTGTTTTTTTGGCAAAAATATACCTTTTTGCAAAAATACAATTATACAGGTGAACTAAAAGAGCAAAAACCCTATCCAAACACAAAATTTTATCCAAATCGTTTGAGCCGTTTCCGAGAAATGCGAAATAAAAAAATATACAAAAATTGCTCGTATAAAGTAATAAAAAGTGACGATTCTATGTACTCTTGATTGACGAGAGTAGTAGCACCAGACCGTCATAAGCGTTTGAGCATAATATTACAGTAGAAGCTTTCAAATGTTAATCAGCTCGGAGCAGGGCAAACAATTTTGAAATTCCACCTAGGACATGCATGACCTACTTTGGATGATACCCGGGGGCAGTACACAGACGCTGTGGTTACAGACTGCAAACATATTCATGTTTATATTGCCTCGTTAGGGTTAAGCAGAGCTTTTAGTTTTAGCAAGTTATTAGAACCAGACCATGAACCATGCCTCATCTACTCGTCTGCCCTTTGTGCCCTTCCACCTGTACGGGGGAAGACCTCAATAAGGCTACCATTGAGGTAGCCAAATTTTACAAAAACCTAATTCAAGTTTGGAATGTTTGGAATGTTGACTCGAAAGAAGAATTAGAACCAGAAACAGATACACAGAGGGGTTTCTTGTCAATTTTCCCCCCTCAGGTACGTCGTTTAGGGTTGGAACTTAACAAATAAGATTAGCTAAAACATGAAACATAAGGAAACATGAAGATTAGGAGGACATTATATGCTCACGAATATGTTTACTTGTGTGTGTAAAATTTTACCTGTCCAAACGATACTTGAGATCTAAAGAAATAAATGAGTTTGAGTTTGAATTAGCCACTTCTTCACCCTCTGGGTTTAATTATAAATAAATAAATATTCATGGACATATTTCACACAGCGCCATCTAGGCCCTAACTAAGCAAAGCTTGTAATATGGGAACTATAATAGATAACTGATATAATACATATAGTATTTAGCTTATAATATATATTAACACCCAGACACAGGATAAACATTTATTTCCGTCACACAAATGCTAGTCCTGGGTGGGAATCGAACTCACGACCTACAGGGCAGAAGGCAGAGCTACTACCAACTCAGCTATGAGGCCAGTCGATTATCGTGGCCACTTAGACGTAACAAAATGAGAGCTTACCGTCGCATGGATTACCCACAAATAACACTTTCTTTCAGTAAAATAAATCATTAATAATCGAATACCCAGAACAAAACGTACGAACAAGTTTATGCGAAAGATGGCTTGTCCTACTACTATTATAAAGGCGAAAGTTTGTAAGTATGGATGTATGGATGTATGGATGTTTGTTACTCTTTCACGTAAAAACTACTGAATGGATTTGAATGAAACTTTACCACAATATAGCTTATACATCAGAATAACATATAGGCTACAATTTTTGAGGTTTCTATAAAATCTATATATATAAAAGAAAGTCGTGTTTGTTACAACACTTATAACTCGAGAACGGCTGGACCGATTGCCATGGTTTTTGATTTGTTGGATTTGTTTCCGTCCCGAATAGCAGAATAACTATTAAAACATTGGAAAATTAACGAAAAAAATAAAATCAATTTATCCCCGTATTCTCCACGGGAACGGGAACTATGCGGGTGAAACCGCGGGGCGCAGCTAGTATACAATAAAATTGATTCGCGAAAGCTTAAACGCTAGAGATGTTCAAGAAATATGACACATGAATTTTGGCTTTTCTATTATGACAGTACATAACATAAAACCACCACGTAGATTCCATTGTCCTCGTAATACAATAACCAAGAAAGGCATTGCAATATAGGTTAATGGAAAGAAAAAGTGACAGCACTCTAACTTTGTCTGGAGAACGATAAAGGATCTCGAGGACCCTCGGAGACTATTCATGTCCTCTTATTTGGGAAGCTTGTCTGAACTCTCGAGTTTGGCCAGACAAGGAGGAGAATTATAGGGAATTACTTATGTTTTACTGTATTGGGATAATCAATCATCAATCATGCTGAGTCGTATCCTAGTTTCTAGCTATAACTCGACGGCTCCGTGGCTTAGTTGGTAGTAGCCCTGCCTTCGAAGCAAGGGGTCCCGGGTTCGATTCCCGGCCGGGGCACGCTTTGTGTGGTGAGCATGAAGTTTGTTCTCGGGTCTTGGGTGTTTGTCTTGTGTTTCTGTGTTTGTCCATGCCATCTGCGACACAGGGAATCCTAGTGCAGAGGTATGAGTGTGTTAACGTTGTTAAACTTGGTCGTACTGTATTATTATTTTTTTTATTAGCTATCCTACTTTATGATGTATGTCCTTGTTATAGTTATTAATAAATATATTTTCTTTCTTTCTTCTTTCTTAATCAATCAATACAAGTTTATACCCGTTTTTTTATTAAAGTCAATTTATACGGTATCGGGTCAAGTAGTTTAAATCACCAACAACTGTATTTTTATATTCACCACTAGCTGTGTTAAGTCATGATAGCTATCCTGGTATCAAATTTCATCCAAATCCGTTGAGCCGTTTGAGCGTGAAGGAGTAACTAACATACATATATACGCACGCACACACACACGGAGACAGATATACATACAAACATTTGCTTTTATAGTATAAGTGTGAATAATTCAGACAAAAATCTCGTGTCTACGCGGTCTATTCAAAAGAAACAAAAAAGGTTAAACAGTTAGTTGTTTTAAGCTTAGAAAATGGGTCTTTTTACCTTGTTAATACGAAACCCTAAAAACAGTGCCATTGAGGCACTTTATTATGACACATATGGCATCGAGGAGCTGATAAACGTGCAGATAAGGATGAAAGGATCCCACTTTCATCACAAGACTGGGTTCAAGAGGTTTTTGCTTTTCGATGCTGATAAGTAGTTGAAGGGTGAAGTTATTCCCTCACACATTGTAAGCTGCCCAACTGTGAAGGAGATAAGATAAACCTCGCCAAACATGTGTAGTTCTTTTACAGTAGATTTTACGCAAAATATGGTGTCAAATACAAACTATTTGTTACTCATATGTTGTAAACAAGATCATAATTTGAAATGTATAGGTGATTCATATAGGTCTGTGGGTTTATTTTTTTAGTTAACGGCGGGGGACAATGCACAAAACATCCTGGGATGTCAGTGCAGGCCTAGTCACCCCCACCCAGAATTAGAATTAGGGCTGTGGGTATTGTTTAAAAAAAACATAATAAAAAAATTACATAAAATGTTGATATCACAGTAAATATCCAAAGAACGTGTAGATAAATATCCAAAGTACAAAAAAAATATGGCGGAAATCAAATTCGAAGTTAATTTATTAACGAAACATACATATGTTTCGTATGTTTACAATATTACTATTCTGTTATTAAATATTATAAATTTTTTGATATTATGTATCAAAGGTGTTGGTATCATAGTCATAGTATAAATTCCAATGTATTTCTAGCCAACTGGCGTTTAATACATATATTACAAAATTAGCAATTATTAAAAATAAATAAAAAAAATTATAATAACAGAATAATGACAACAGGATATGAAATACACAGATTACGGAGAGTAGGATGGTTAAAGCGTAGATTCAGAATCAATTTAATGTAAGAGATGAATCATAAAATATATTAAAAATAAATCTTACCTTATTTTCTTCGGAATGAAAGGATTCTTTTCATCAGGGCAGTTGACATCTGTAACATAAAAGTAACAATATATAAATATTCATGGAAATTACACATAAAGCAAACTTATATCTGGTACTACTTTTTTGTCAATACATTTATATTAATACCTAGACAGAACAAATAACTTCGCCCTACACGTACCCTCCAGGTGGTGCTAAAGGAGCACCCAAAAGTAGCAGTAGAACGAACGAACTTGTGGTGGCAGTGCCTCTCCGGATGAATTTGGCACAAGTTCTGTACTGCCACCACACCTGGAGTCTGCCGCCAAGCAGTAGTGCTCGTATTAATGTGTTCCGGTGTAAGGGTGTGGGTGGGACATGAGACGTCTCATCTCCGTCGTGATGGACGCAGCAGAAAGAATGCAACTCAGTGTAAGATCCAAATCTTATACTAAGTCTCATTACTGTTGTCATGGGGTCGCCACTTACTCATATAAAAAAAAAATGTTCGTCTCACAAATGTTTGTTCTTGGTGGGAATCGAATCTCAGTGAGAGGGCTGGAAACAACTGGGGTTTTAGGCCAGACGGTTATAAAGATCGATGATAAAGTTGGCATAGTAATATCATCTAAAATTCCATCGCGCTACAGATTAAATATTAAGAACGTTAAAATATGCGGAGTGAAAACGTTATGGCTTTTACTGCTTAAGCAAAGGTGAGCGTGGCTGCCTATTGAACCCGCCCCCCCATTCCCAATTAAAAAAAACTCAATTTTACAGGAAATAAGGGGTATTTCCTGTAAAATTGAGTGTTTTTTTTATGAATTGTCAAAATTAAATTAATTATAATTTTAATTCTAATTCTAGCAAGTAGGTACTACCGAAATTAAATAATAAATATACTAAAATTATCGATCATTAAGACATCTGAACAATAAGGAATTTTTATTATTGTATTATAACAAAATTAGTTAGCAGGTTCAAATCCGGAGATGGCAAAACGTTTATCACTTGAAAATGTTTTAAAATTAACAATTTGAAGAGATGGTATCCACTTATCCGCACTAGGCTCTCGTGGTTGATTAAAGCCCATTCGCTCTAGGTTGTCGAGAGTATACCGGTATCCTTACAATGAGAACATTAGAAACTGATACAGCATAATACCACTACCACTTTCCTCAAAAATTCCATACTTTCAGCAACTTTCAGATATTATTTGCAAGTCTTATACTAAGGTTAAAGAGTAATGCTTCATAACAGAGTAAGGTTAACCATTTTTAGGGTATTTCCCTAAACGGTCAAGTAGCTGACGTGTTGACTTGCAAAATTTAAGTTTAAACTCCCGACTATAAATTCACACCTTTGCCCCTAATAGTTTAGGCAGTGCTGAAATATAATGTGATTTGTTTGTAACCATTATTATTGCATGTCTTCAAAGGCCAATGTCACTGGACGCTGACTTTCAATCTGGAGGTCGCTTGTTCAAACCCACACGTGCACCAATGCGTTTACCATAATATTTATATTATTGTCGAATAAAATAAATAACGTTTTCACACATACTTCCGGATTCCCTGTGTCGCAAGTGGAATGGAATCGCTTGTTTTCCATGCCACTGCCAAAACAAACATTGGGTTGTTTGTTTTGTGCTTGTATTTTAAAAGGAAAAATCGTTACGGGAATCGAACCTAGGTCACCCTTTTTCGAAAGCAGGGCTACTACCAACAAAGCTAGAGTTGTTATAATACTTCAAAATTGCGTGTCAATACTCGAAAGCTAGAAATTTCCATTGTTTTATACAAATAGCTGCAAACGTTAATTATTAAATGAAATATTACGTTATATCTTTGGTCAAATGAATGTGAAAGTTCACTGAATGGACGTGACCTCATAAGGTCTAGACTCCAGACGATATGCATTCAAACTGCATCCCAGTAGCAAAATGAAAGTTTAGGTGCGGTTTAGTGCAGTTGACATCATTATTGATATGACAACTGCGCAGTCTTGAAGCAAGTGGTAGTAACCCTGCCTTCGAAGCGGGGATCCTTTCCATTCCCAGCCGGGGCACACTTTGTATGGTGAGCATGAAGTTTAATCTCGAGTCTTGAAAGTTTGTCTTGTGTTTCTGTGTGTGTCCATGCCATGCGACACAGGGAATCCTGTGTCGCATGGCATGTAAGTGTGTAAACGTTAAATGTTAAGTGTCATACAACCAGTTATTATTATTTTGATAACACGCTAAAACCACTGCACTAGAATTGCCTGTGTCGCAGATGGCATGGACATACACAGAAAGACGACACAAACACCCAAGCCGGATAAAAAACTTTACACTCATCATATAATATATCATAGAATAGTTTAATTTTTAACTCAAAATAACTGGAAAAAATATAACATCAAAGTAAACGAAATTGTATATTTTGCTTTCCTGTGTCTTTTTCTTCGCCCGTTGTATAATGTAGAACTTACCTAAAATTAGGTATATGTACATAGAGATGTGGTAAGCACTAAGTTGTCACAATAGGCGGTCTTATCGCCCTCGGCCACGTCCTTTTCGATAGGACCCAAATTAAGGGTACCCTATTATGCGGCCATCGACCCTATACAAGTACATAATAAGGTCAATGACCCCGCAAAAGGATTTCGTTAGAAACATTGTAGAAGGTACCAATAGCTTGTTATCCCCCTTGTTATCCTGCGAGATGGCCTCTTATGTCGCGCATGAATTTTACATGATGACCTGCCTCTGATGGCCGTCGTTTGCCCTCATCATCAGGCTAGGGTTGCTAAGATTACACAGATGAGGGGACCAAAATGAAATAGTATTTGTAAGTAACATAATTGAGTGATTTAAAAAATCTAAAATGAGAGTTCAATACTTTCATCTCGCATTTAGGTGGTTTTATTTATATTTTATTTCACGCATCTCCATTTAGCTCGAAACTAAGCATAGCTTGTAATATGGGAACTAGGTAACTGATATAATACTTAAGTACTTTTTTGCTTTTTACTTTTTGAGCGTGGTGGCCCAGGGGCACAGACGCCGACTTTCAATCTGAAGATCGCTGGTTCAAACCCAAACGTGCACCAATGAGTTTTTCACTTGAAAAAATTATATCCGCAATACCACGTTCTCGAAACGGTGACGGAAAACATCGTGAGGAAACCGGCATGTCTTAGAACCAAAAAAAATTCGACGACATGTGACATCTACCAATCCGGATTGAGCTCCCGTGGTAGATCAGAGCCCATTCACTCTCAATTATCGAGAGTAGGCCGGTGTCTGCAGTGGGAACATTAAAGGCTGGTATGGAACTTTTTTGCCAATACATACTTATAATACATATTGACAGCATATTAATTGATTGACCATTGATTACATATTAATGTTTGACATCTATCTATCTATCTATCTAATCAGCCGGTAACACCCACTGCTGAGTATAGGCCTCTTCTCTAGCACGCCACTGTTGCCGGTCTTGTGCAAGGCGAACCCAGTTCATTCCTGCTGCCTTTATTATGTCGTCCGACCATCGGGCTGGTGGTCTGCCTTGAGGTCGACGCATATATCTTGGCCACCATTCGGTTACTGCCTTGGTCCATCGGAGATCTTCCCGCCTTGCCAAGTGTCCCGCCCATCTCCACTTAAGTTTTGCAATCCGTATGCCTACGTCCTCGACTCTGGTACGACGTCGAATCTCAACGTTCGGCACTCGGTCTACAATGTTTGACATAGAACAATTATTTATGTTCGTCACACAAATGCTTGTCCTGGCTGTGAATCGAACCCACGACCGCAGAAGAAGAGAGTTATGATCAACAGACATTACTACCTATGAGATGACACATCAATAACTTTAAATACAGAAATGATCCATTGAGTGTAATGGAACGTCGGTGAAATTACACAGGCATGACTTGGCATTCATTATGTATTGACGCAGTGTGTGGGCATTTGAGGGCACGCCCGATTCCCACGGGCATAATATGAAACTTGTATTGGTATATTATAATACCCCTAGCCATATTATGTAAGGTAAACTCAGTTATTAATTTAGTCTCAAGTATCGTTTGGACACGTAAAATTTTATTCACACAAGTATACGTACTGTGCGCATGACACAGGAGCTCCTTAAATGCACAAAGATATGTCAATTTACAGTAAGTTTTCATGGTTTAGCTAAGTTTTATTTTTATATTTACGTCTATTCCAGCCCTGACCGACCGACCCGAGGGGAAGAAACTGGGAAGAACCTTCGGAGACAGTTCGCATTACATATTCGCGAATATCCTACGTCAAGAGTGGAGCAAACTCATTCCCAAGCTAAAGTGGCTGTAGAGAGGTCTTGTTAGAAAAAAAAACAAAATTGTGACCAAATTATGTTTTTTCTATTATTTTTGCGGATTATTCGTAGATTAATAATATTAATAGAATAATAAAAATGGCGTCGCTTAAATCACGTCATGTCTATGTTGGCATAACTGCCTTGCATGAGATTACATCCCCGTCTCGGGTGACGGGCGCAGCGGGGTGCGGCTTGGGTCTACTCATACTTCGGACAGGGAGGACCTAAGTTGCATTGCTGTTTTTATGGGCGGAGGTAACTACTTAACATCGGCTGGGCCTCCAGCTCGTCCTGGCACTTCTGTTACATAAAAAAAGAAAACGCGTTCAAATGTAGATAATGAAACCCGCAGTTCGATGGAATGACAGTGTCGTTAAAAGCTATCCGAAACACGTAGGTACTTCGTTTAAAGTACTATCGAGACTGGCTTTCGAAGAGCTATGGCCAGTCGGAGTAAAAAAGGCTTAGTCAATAATCCGATGGACGGAAAAGCGTTCATACTGCTCCAATGCAGATAAATGTTGAAATACAAAGCAAAATAGCAGTAGAACTTGTGCTAAGTTTGTCTGAGATACTGCCTCCACAGCTGGTGATCTGTAATCAGCAGTGATGGTCACGCGTGGTGTGTTCAACTCAACTCAAACTTATTTAGATCCCAAGTATCGTTTGGACAAGTCAAATTTTACACACACAAGTAAACATATTCATGAGCATATAACGTGTCACAGGAGCTCGTTAGGCACGTTACATGCACACAGATATGTCAAATTACAGTTAGTTTATATGTTTAAGCAATCTTATTTGTTAAGTTTACGTCTGTTCCAACCAACCGGTGGAAAGGTATGTGCACCGGTGAAATCACAGGTGCTTAAAAAAAAGATAGATAAATTTATCTCCGTTATATCATGAAAGCTAAAAAATTATAAACTATATTATATTATAAAATGTAAAATATGTTGTATCTTTCGTTGTCGCAGTCCCGGTCGTTATTCGAGTAAAACTTTAATATCTCCAACAAAAAGTATAGCACACTCCTTAACCCACGTAATCGTTGTAAATATTGAAAAACTTATAACGGGAGTGTCGTTCTGGTACTAAAGTTTGTGGCCATTTAGCGCAAACACAGGCAACAGGGATTTCTAGTAGGTACACATACAAACATATATACATGTGTTTCAAAAAGTTGTGATATTGAACGCATGAGTTTGAATCATATACTTGAGAATCAGAAACCAATAGTAAGCAGTAAAACAATAGGTTTCTCTTTGATACTCAGGTTCTGGCAGTGATAGGTCATACCCGTATAGATCAATCAAATAAAAGAGTAAAAAAATATTTAATAATAATTGCCATTTTTAGTACAAGAAACTCATATGGTGCCTATACGCATTTACCGTAACAGCCTCTAATGTTCCCACTGCAGGGACACCGGCCTACTCTCGATAATTGAGAGTGAATGGGCTCTGATCTACCACGGGAGTCTAATTTGGATTGGTAGATGTCACATGTCGTCGATTTTTTGGTTCAGACATGCCGGTTTCCTCACGATGTTTTTCGTCACCGTTTCGAGAACGTGGTATTGCGTTCATACATTTTTCAAGTGAAAAAAACCAGCCTTCAGATTGAAAGCCGGCGTTTTTGCCCTCGGGCATTTACTTCGCAACAAATACAACTTTATTGAAACATCTAAAAGAGAAACTATAAAAGCTATTTGTAAAAACAAAAGGCTCCGAAAGACCTATCGCGAGCTATCGACGCTACGGGCCGCGCGCTTAATCCTGAAATATCGGAACGCTCAAAGTTTTTTTTACTATCGCTATAAACCCTTGTCCATAAATTGATATCTTTCGGGAAGTTCGAAGCACCACCGCAGCCGTACCTGGGATGGAAGCAGAGATGTGCCTGATTACATAAAAAGGCCGGAAATAACAATCCTTTACTCTATTGTGCAATTTGTTTTAGGTAGAATGACGGATAAAATTGAAAGCCTACCTGAGTTTAAGTGGATATCTCCTCCCATATCAAAAGTAATACGACATAGACTGGTCTCAGTTGGTGGTCTGTCTTATACGTTGTAGTCATGGGTTCGATCCCAGTACAAACATTTGTATGCGAACAGAAATGTTTGTTCTGTATCTGGGTGTCCTATGGGTGGACAAAAAA
Source organism: Aplocera efformata (assembly GCA_921293045.1). NCBI lineage: Eukaryota > Metazoa > Arthropoda > Insecta > Lepidoptera > Geometridae > Aplocera > Aplocera efformata. Next base: position 8,903,987 of record OV121058.1, on the reverse strand, counting down.
AAAGTTTTCACTTGAGTCACGGTACTGAAACTAGAGAGTTTAATGAAGACGGAAAGCAGGTAAACCGGCCAAACGATTAAAAGCCGGGTGATCCCGAAACAGCAATCTCTCTCTGGCTTACGGCTTAGTTTTATGGATGTATTCCTAATAATTTGGCGAAATGTCGATACAGTTCCGGGCCATCCACGCCTTTTCTCGTTTATTTATTTGACATTTCTGTGCCTGCATTTCTTTTTAAGAGTCATTAGCACTGCGCTCCTCACCAATTATCTGTTCTTCGTTTTGAATAATCGGGTAGATTGGAAAAAGCAAATTGGCAATACGCTAGCGCTATATGTAAGTTTTTGTGTTTGAAATTTCCATTTCTAAGATATTTTCATCTTTAATGATAACACAATTCAATTCAATAATTCAGCTTCTTGTAATAAAAAAAATAATGCTGTTTATATTATATATGTGGTGTGCGATTCACAGAGCATGGACAAATTTTGTGATGAGAATGAAGTTTGTTCTCGGATCTTGGGTGTTATTGTGTTCATTTTAACTGTGACGCAAGAAATTACTGGTAATGTACTATCAAAGCATTTATTCTATGATTAATATATGATGATATGATTTGCTTATGATTAATATATCGATATTTTCTGGTCTCATAGATGAGTTGGTAGCTAGTTTAGCCTTCTTCGCTATAGGTCTTGGTTTCAATTGCCATCCAGGACATCAAAGATAAAGCAACGAGTTTGTTCCGTGTCTGTACCTTCCATAGTACAAGCTATACTTTGGAACTGTGAAATGTTCATGAATATTTAGCATTATTGATTATAACTATTTTCACAGCTTTATCGTCTATTGACCGCATTTAATATTAATTTTCTAATAAATTATTACAATCGGCTTAGAGAAAGTTCCAAACTTTCCCGTACTTAATGTATGTACTTATTGTATTGTACGTATACCCACTGACCTCAAACTTACCTCTTGCTGACTCGCGGAGCGGTTTACAAAGTTCCAACTAACAGTAAGTCATCCAGGTAAGCTGTTGCCAACTTTAACCTACGTTAGCCCTGGTTCATTTCACTTGCCACTTGGAACCATTTGATATTGACTAAGATATTGAATGATTTGTTAACCGCAGTTAAAAAGTCAATGAATGAAGTCAATGAAAAGTCAATGAAGACAGTTTTTTATCGATTTTAAATTAGAATGATTCAAAATCGAAAAAAAAACTGTTTTCAATACTTTCAGAGTAGCAAAATACGCAATTTCGTTTACTTGAATGACATAACTTTTTCAGTAATTCTGATTTAACAAATAAACCAAATAAAATGCAGAGGAATCGATGACCATACATAAAATATATATATTGTTATTATATATTTTATGTATGGTCATCGATTCCTCGAATATATACAGTGGAACATAGAACCTCCTCAGACATTTTTGACAATTAACACCTATTAATTATGATAAACATTCCATCTGCTTTTTTAAGACCAATAGACAAAAATATGATATAATACAAAGCATCAAGTGTCCAATAGCGACGCCACCTCAATCTGTATTCGACCTATAACAGTTTTTCGATCTTGATTTTTATTTATGGTCCTTCGAGCCGGATTATCTGATGCTGTTACGAGTGATAGTCACGTCCTTACCCTTATCGGGAGCGTCTTATATAACTGTTTTATTGATCCCTGTCGTGTTGTCGGTATTGTTTCGGCCAAGCGTAGGTTACGCAGGTATTAGGAGCTAGACATTATGGGCTATATCGAACAGTCATAAATTATATTTTTACGGTAAAGGTCAAGCTTTATGGCCTTTATAAAGCTACCTATATGATGTAGGGCCCATATTATAGGATGGTTTATATGATCGATTGAGGGCTACAGTTTGGTTGGCCCTAACGAGATAAGAATTATAACTATTATATTTTCATCAAGATTATGTTGCTATGTGTTGGGTCTTAATTTGTACATGTAGGCGAGTACATAAGGGTGCCTACAAGTTTCTTCTGCGGGGTGCAAAATTAGCAAATTAAAGTACAAGTAGACGCTATCAGTGACACGAGGAATCCTAGTTCAGATGTATGAGTTTGTAAGCTTTCATTTATAAAATAATATTGGTGTGGATAAACAACCGCCACGCTGCCATAAAGAAAAAAAAAATAAAATAAAAAATAAACGTTTACACCTCTGCACTAGGATTCCCTGTGTCGCAGATGGCATGGACAAACACCCGAGAACAAACTTCATGCTCACCACACTGTGTGCCCCGGCTGGGAATCGAACCCGGGACCCCCGCTTCGAAGGCAGCTACTACCACTAAGCCAAGGAGCCGTCTATTCATATATTATTTATGAAAGTTCATTTTATTCTCGTAAGAGTATCATTCCAGATGAAAATAGGGTTCAAGCCGAGCTGCAACTTTCCGAGTGATTATGCTCAGCAGAAGTAATAAGAACTGACATCGTTGTGCACTTTGCGGTGCACTAATGTGACAACGGCAAAGCGACATAGTTTTTGGACCGAAAGTCAGTTTCAGACGCAAGGAAATTTATAATGGCAAATCCTTTTTATCCGCCTGCGCCAGAAGGGAGGTTTTTTCAAGTGTATGTTTCTTTGGCACGCTGTAGACAAAACGGATTAATGGATTTTAACTTGAGAGGTGTCATTAGATTCGTCTTAATTGTGAGTGACACTGGTTATATAAAAATTATAAAAACTTAAATGACATATATTTTATTTATATTAATTTATTTTTATTATATATCATGTATATTATTAGCAATTCCTTTTGAATTTGGTACAGGGTTTTATGAAATCTTCTCAAAGAAACTTACAAGTGGCTCGTCCCTATATCTCTATTTATCGGAAACGGCTCTACCGATTTCAATCAAAATTTGTAGAGATTTTGTTTTGTTAGATAGGATTTTCCTTAAAGTTGTTTTAATTTGATTTCTTGTAAAACGCAATTTTATACGTAAAACACGATTTACTCAAAAAAAAAAAAAATAAGCGAAGCTCGGACGCCCGATACGTGACATCTACCAATCTAACGACGAAATTAACTCTAATTAACTCATTTCAAACAAGACTTATTAATGCACCTCTGTATTTGAACCAGCGACCTTCGGATTTAAGGGGTTTCTGCTTATTCTTTCCCATGGAGAGTAGCTTAGAGTTTAAGAAAGCGCTAAACCTAGTTTTAAGAACGCATCATGTTGTTACGACGTACGTTAACGAGGAATTTTTGAAAATTCACCGTTAATAAAGATTATTGACTATGAAAATCGCCATTACAGGGCCACCACACGCTCATGAAAGCTTGATTGAGTAAACGTTCTGCATAAACGCTCTCAAAAATGTCCATACGTTTGAATTGCACGCTGCGTCGCGCGTCGCGCCGCTTCCCAGTAATGAAGCCCTTAGCATTACGTCTGAGGAGGCCATTACCGAGACGGAAGCATTAGACGGGTGTCTGCAGCCGACACTTGAGTCGACGATTGAAGACTTCGCAATTGGAAGATGCTGTGTACATCCTGTGTTGACAGACTACATAGATATTTCGTCAACAAGAACATTCTAGAAACTTATTTATGACTAGATGCGCCGTCGGTGTTAAGCGCGGTTAAAAAGAACCGGAGACGAGGGAAAAAAAACTTGACTATTTTCAGATAAAAAGTAATCCAGGATATGAGCTACCTGTGTAATGCTCATACTCTACTCATTTATTTAACCGTAGGAACATTAACGTACACTTGGTTACGTTAAATCTAAATCATATTAAAAAAAGGTAAAACAAAACCATTGGATCTTTGATCAGAGCCATTCAATGCAGACAATAGGACAAAAAACAAAAGAGGAAAACAATCAAATAAAATATAAATAAGGTACCTACTACAACTGTCAAAAGGCATTGTCAAATTAAGATTATTATACATGATAATAATAAAGTAAATTTCATACAAACCCGTTGCCGTTGAGGCATGAAGGAGTAACAAACATACAAACAAACTTTCGCATTTATAATATTAGTACGTTATTTTTGCATGCTAAGTGATAAGTCGTGTAGCCCCAGATGGCAAAGCCAATGTTTTTTTTTTTGTCTCATTTTGTTAAAATTCGTTACCTATTTTCAACCAAAAGATAAGATAAAATAAAGATATTTTTTTGTTCTACTTATACTTAATAAGATATTTAAACTTATTTCTTTTTTTATTATGAACAGGTTACCAAACGAGCTAAGGGCCCACTTGAGGTAAGTGGCGACCCCGCCCTTGACAATAGTAATGCGATTCAGTATAAGATTTAGATCTTATACGCAGTTGCATTCATCCTGCTGCGTCCATCACCCGAGACGGGGATGATACGTCTCATGCGCATGTGTTAACTCATTCTAGACTTGAAGGTAAATTGCACAGTAAAGGTTAATTAGCAGTAGAGCACACTCTTGTAAAACTAAGAGCAAAACAACTTGGCCAATAGAACTAGAGTCTGAATTATTGAGCAACATCAAGTCTCATTACGGATCCATTCAAAAGTAGTGTTCGCAAACACAGACTGCAAAGAGTAGGTAATTTATATAGAAGTAGTAGTAGACTTACATCTTCTTCTAGGGATGGTCATTTATCGCAATGTGATATGTTTGCTGATGAATTAATGTCGTTTTGCCTGAAGTTTTGTGAAAGTGAAGAATGAATGAATTAACCTGTTTTTATTTCAAATTATTTCCTACTTGTAATTTTGTATATGTAATTTGTTTTAAGTTTTATAGCAAAAATTATGTTAATTAGAGTAAGTGGATTTGCCGTTCTAATTAACTCTACTACTAACAAAATGTTACAAGTAAAATAAATTTAGGAACAGACGTAATCGCAACAAATAAGGCTAGACAAAACATGAAAACTGACTTTAATTTGACATATCTGTGTGCTTGAAATGTGAGTAATGTGGCAAGTTATATGCGCACGAATATTTTTGCTTATGCGTGTAATTTTATAATGTGTCCAAATAATACTCATGATATTTCGATAACCCAAATCCATGTATAATATTCGCGTAGTAATTTTTTTTATAATGATTTGGGTTAGCTCGCCTTTGTACCTATTGTTTCTTTATAACTTATGTTTGTTTTATTTTTCGTGTGTACAATAAAGAATTACAGATTTAAATAATATTTAAGACAAAAATAACTTGAAGAATCGCAATACACAAGTAGAGTGAAGTCAAGAGAAGAAAAAAAAGGAATAGATGAGTTTGAGTATCACCGCACAACAATATCACTTTCGACGCTGCATTTCTCGTGACACGAATAGAGCTTGAAAGGCAGATAATTAAAAAAAACTTGTCATACTAGGATTCCCTGGGTCACAGGTGGTACGGACAAATCTAGAAATACAAGACATCTTAACTAACGCTTGTGAAAAGTTGTGAGAAGTAGGTACCACCAGATCTAGTGCAATCGCATTGCTGTATTCCGGTGGAAGGGTGTGGGCGCCGGTGAAATTACATGCCTATGAGACGTAACATCCCGGCTCCCGAGACAGGCGCAACGGAGTGCGACTTGATTCTTCTCATACTTCGTTCAGAGAGGACCTAGGTCGTATTGCTGTTATTATGGGCGGAGGTAACCACTTCACATCATGTGGGACTTATACCATTTTGCACAAGTTCTACTGCTACTTTTTGTTGCTCCTTTAGCACCACCCAGGGGGTACGTGTTGGGATTCAAAGGGCACTCACCTACGGACGCAACTTATTCCGGGCAGATAATTAGACTGGACTTATGAATTATTGAGTTCGATTGAGTTCCATTTGCCGGTTCCGAAGTAGTCCTGGTAATTTCGAAGTACTCTTTCTAACTTCGGTCGTTATCATTATTTGATTGCGACGGTCCAGGTCCAGTTGGAGTGGAAATGTCCATACATTACTGAGATGTTTAGACCTGCTTTGTTGTCGGGCCTTCGGGAATTCACAATTAAAACAGCGCAATTAACAGTTTATTTGGACAGACCGCAATAGTAAAGATACTACCCTAATTGACATAATTAATTATTTATAATTACTTTAGCAATTGCATCTCCAGACTCCAAAATAGGACAAGCATGACAGAGTTACGTTTGGAACATTTAAAATATCGTTGTTAAATTATTAACAATTCATAAAAATAACCACTTTCGAATATTATTGTTTTAACCGACCTTAATATGGAGGAAGTCCTCAATTCTGCCGTATTTTTGTATATACAATTGATACATACACACGAAAAAATAGCCCTACTAGCGCAGTCGGGTAAAGATGACCACCTATTGGGGCCGGGACCAACATAACGTGCCCTCCGGAGAAAAAAAGCGCTTAATTTAAATGCCACTAAACAGACACGTAATGAACGGTAGGATGCAAAGCTTAAATGATCTACGAAGAACTTCCAGCTTCAGTAATTGTTCGTCAAAAGTATTTAAGTTTAAAAGTTTATGAACCATCGCAGTATTAACAAACGACAAGGGCATATGCAACAACGCAATCATTTCTGATTAGTTTGTAATCAATGTTTTTATTGCTTTTCAAAAGACTAAATCTTACATATTTCTTCCTTCGTTAGAACGTTTCACGTTTAATGTTTTCTGTATGGATAACTAAAAACATTTAAAACAAAATAGGCAGTAACAATACCTGGCCCTAAAATTTAAAGCGGCTATACAAATGGATAGATTTCGCGGCCTGTCTGAATAGATTGGGTAAAAGATTTACTTTCTTGCTCGTTAATTCTTGGACTGGTAATAGGTTCCCTAGCTTTTATAACTCTCATTTATTTATAGTGAAAGGGTTGCGATTCCTATAAGTAACCTGAGCGAATACGTAGCCGAAAGTAGCGCGATATGATCATGTTAAAATCAAAATGATATCTATTCATTTTCAAAAATTTTTATGTATTTTCCTAAAATTGTAATTATTATAGTTTATGGAGTTTTCCGTGGAGTTCCAAATTAAATATATGAGAGAGTGGTGCCCCATGGGCACAGACGCCGACTTTCAATATGAAGGTCGCTGGTTCAAACCCACACGTGCACCATTGAGTTTTTCACTAGAAACATTTATGTGCGCAACACGTTCTCGAAACGGTGAGGAAACCGGATCCTTAAAACCAAAAATTCGAAGGCATGTGACATCTATCAATTCGGATTGGGCAGTGATCAAAGCCCACTCTCAATTATCGAGAGTAGGCCGGTGTTCCTGCAGTGGGAACATTAGAGGCTGGTACTGAATAACATTATAAGAAAATCTTGAACGAGGAAACGAGTCAATTTAAACTCCTATTTCGTGTATAAGATGGGCAGGAAATGTGTTTTTTGAGTGTGTACCATATTTTCCAATCATCGCATATTTGATAGGCATGAAGGAATTTATTGCAAACCTTAATTTACCAGGGTTAAAATACGTTCGACTTATTTCCAAAGGGCGGGGCCCTTAATTTCCATAACGATTTCGGTTTTACGCGCTGCGAGAGTATATCCTCCTGTGACGTCAATGTACATGTTATTCCCTTCGGGTTGGTCTGTTAGGAACAGACTTCACGAAGCTAATCGCGAATCACGCTAGACGTTCTATACAGATCTTCTAAATTAAGCTCTGATTATTTTTACTAACCATGGTGACCATTTAATTTTATCTGCACCTCAGTTAAAATAGTTATTCTAGGTCACTAGGGTGATTGAACTTCCGGTGAAGGAAAACATCGTAAGGAAGTCATAGCTTGGTGTAGCCAACTCGCTGGCTACTTCCACCTTCAGTTGGGAATATATTGCGTAGTTCCTAGGTCGGGTCATCGTTAATCTAGGTCCTGACTCAGGCATTGTATAAAAGAAACGTTTACACATTGAAATTCTGCACTAGGATTCTGTGTCGCAGATGGTAAGGAAACACCCAAGACCTGAGAAGAAACCACACATTGTGTCCCTCGCTTAGAAGAAAGGGCTTCCAACTAAAACTTTATTTGAATATTATTCAACCAATTACCTTATTAAAAAATCGAAAATACTTTAATACTTTCATCCATTATTTCTTGCCCTTAGGGGAAACACTACCATTGTACAAAAGAAACATCCAAATCGGTATACGATTTGGATGTTTCTTTTGTAAAATGGGCGAAGAAAAAAGTCACAGGAAAACGAAATACGCAATTTCGATGACATATTATTTTCAGTTATTTTGATTTAACAACTAAACTAGTTAACCGATATTTATCTTTTTTATGGGACCAATCTGAAATCATATCCTTGCAATAAAAAAATAATTTTCAAAATCGGTTCATAAATAACGGATATCTGAGGTTAAACATTTAAAAATCCTCCAAATTTGTTGGTTGATTATATTATCTCAGTGGATAATATAATCAACCGACTGAAATTGTGGTTATGTAAATTTGGTAATCTTTGCTAGGGCCAACTCGCCACGAACTTATGTTATGAACTTTGTAACTTAGGTCGTACTTAGAACGCCGGCTGGGTCTCACTCAACTTAGGCTTGAACTAAAGTCACCTCAACAAGTGGACTAAACTTGGTATCTTGGGTATTTAAAACATGTTTGGAACTAACATACAAAGAGAATGTGAGACGTATTTTCTGATGTTAATTCGAACTTGCGATAAGCTATGAATAAATATATAAGCGTTTACGCACTCATTGTTATTCGAGTTACCGAGATATTTACCATTCGTGAGTTTTGTTGACTCCCGATATTTCGACGCAGTTTCATGTGTCAAAACGAATAATAACGAGTGAAGGTTCATAACCATAATAGTTTTAAAAATTCACATACACATACCTATTGCTATTGGAATTCCCCGTGTCGTAGATGGCATGCACAAGCACAGAACCCAAGAACCGACAACATACTTCATGCTCACCAAATTTCATCCCATTAAGTTTCATCCACTTGATACACAGATACAAACATACAACACCCCTCTTTTTCGTCAGGTTTAAAAATTATATATCCAATGATTCCTAGTACTCTATCTAGCATCCACAACTATTTCTAGAATCTAGCATCCACAGATATAATAAAATATATTTTATTTACCTAAGAAAAAGTAGTTTTGTTGGATTGGCAAATTTGAACTGTAATATGATTTCTTTTTTTTCTGGCTTCGTACTACATTGTACAATATTAACCAATAGCTAAGGTTTCAATTGGAATTCTAAATTCAAATTAATATATTATTCCTTTTTCGAAATCAATTACTCATTTGTTTCTTTAGGTTGTGTTTTATCTACAATATATTATATTATATTATACTATCAAATAATACCATATTTAATATACTATCAAAATAAATGTAATGTTTGAAAGTGAGTTGCTCGTATTATCATAGCTTATATGGGTTTAAGTTTAACGAAATTTTAGTTAAAACTAACACTTCGAAATAAATTTATAACTGAATTTTGAAAAGGAGTACACCGCCTCTAAATAGTAAAAGGTAAAATCGAAGTTTTCGTCTGTTTCTCCGCTAACTTCTTCTAAACCACGCAACGGATTTTGATACGGTTTTCACTATCATTAAGAGATTTTTTTCCGGAAGGTTTATTTGTGTAATACATGAATATTATAATGGAGAAAAGCCGAGAAATTCAATGATTTGTAATGACATCGTAAAATACATATATAGTGCAGGCAGTGCAACTCTCAAGTAAGCTGCGAAACCATCAAATCTACATATACTATACATCATATACATACAATACAAATGTTTCTTTGTAATATCAAAATAACATCTAAATGCATTTGAAGGTATATACGGAAGGTATAACAAAAAAACCGTTTTTAAAACTTTTGTCTATCTGTTCCGGCTAATCTCCGAAACGGCTGGATCGATTTTGACGGGACTTTCAATGGAAAATAGTTGATGTTATAAGGAGTAACTTAGGCTACTTTTATATTATTAATATTAGAAAAACAAAAAGAATAAGGGTTCTGTGCTATAAAATTGAAGTCAGAAAGCTCTTCACTCAACAAACATATCCTCATCTGGGTAATTGAAAGCAAACAGTTCTATTGAAATGGAATCGAAATGAAATCACGTCTCAAACCATCGAATGCGATCGCTCAAGTTATTATTGCTATATGCGCTTGTTGTTTTATAGACGGTACGTGTCTGTCTGTAAGGAGCGGGACTCAACGCCGACTGAGACTCAAGTTTCAACTATCATTTAACGAGCTGAAGGACCACCTGATGTTAAGGGGTGCAGCAATAAGACTTAGGTCTTTCCCGATCGTGGTAACTGAGACCGTAATAGAAACGTAACATCCCCGTATCGTATGCGCTTGTGACTCCACCGACACCCACACCCTTCCACCGGAACACAGCTTTGCGTGTGCATCACTGCTTGCATTAATTCTTTATTTTATGTGACATTTATAAATTTAATTTTAATTATTCTAATGTAAGGTAAACTTGACAATGCCCCTTTACAGCAACCAACTATTTATTTATTATAATCTTAAGTTGTGTTCAAACTATCTTGTCTGTATTTAAAGTCCACTATATATCTCGGATTTATGTTTATGAATGTTGAATTTATTTTGAATTTTCATGAAAATTCATTCAAATTTTCTTGAAATTAGAATTAATTTGTATTTTTGACTTAGCTAAGTGGTAAATAAGGTTCCTACGGTTTTCAATAAATGAATATGAGTAAGATGATTTTTTCAGTTTTTCAATCGGTTACCAAAAGTTATCCAAAGTTAGCCTCCTTTTGAATAGGCAGGAGAGGCAATATTTCTTTTAATTTTTTTATTGGCTATTAACCTTCGCTTGACCTCAATATCACCTGATGTTAACTGATGATGAGGTCGATGATGGAGCACGAAGGTCTAGAAGATACCTGTTTACCCTTGACTTAAAACCCAAGTTTTAGTTTTAATGTAAAACAGACTCGAAAGTATTCCATTTCTTAACTGTTTCGGAACGAGAATATTGCACTCTTCCAGGGCCATCTGTTGACCCTTTAATTTGAGGGATCCCTTTTGATGAGGGGTCACGAACCTTTTTAAGACAGGAATAGACTAGTGTTTACAGGATGTTATAAATACTATGTCACAAGACAGTTAATAAACCTTTTTGAAATAATTATGTACCTATGATATCACGCGTTCTTGTTAAGTGTTTTAATATTAAACAATATAAAAAAAAGAAATACCCCTAGGGGTGAATTTTTGAGTTGTAATTTGTATGGCACATCCTAACACAATCATCCGAATCGGCCAACAATTGGCGAAGATAACGAGTAACAAACATACAAAAAATATACAGTTGAATTGAGAACCTTCTCTTTGGTGGTTGGTTAATTTGCACACTCCACTTCGCAAAGATTTCAGTTTTCCCGGGTCCATATCGCATGTAACTGCGTCGAAATATCGGGAGTCAACAAAACTCACAAATCATGGTAAATATCTCGGTAATACGAATAATAATGTTCATAACCATAATAGTTTTAAAATTTATTTCGGTTAATTCTAGTTCATAAGTGTTCGACTGCGAGGCTCAAGGCGGTAAAGGCTGTATCTTGGGTCTCAGGAGTACGGTTATCAATCCCATATTACGTTATTTCACGCAGATTAACAAATAGTTATGGCTAAAAGACAATTAATCTATACTAATAATATTATAAAGCTGCAGTGTTTGTTTGTTTGTTTGAATGCGCTAATATCTGGAACTAACGATTTGAATGATTCTTTCAGTGTTGGGTAGTCCATTTATCGAGAAAGGCTATAGGCTGTTTTTTTTTAATGCTAAAAAAAAAAACTAGAAAAACGCGGGTGAAACCGCGGGGCACAGCTAGTAATAGATAAAAGATAATTATATGGAAGATAAACAAAGTAGTTAATCGTGCTTTCCTTAGCTTCATAAAACAATCACGAGATAAAGTGGATAAAATATGTTCCTCAAGAGTTGGTCGAAAAATCTTGAAATCCTTCTTAACGGTTAAACTAAAACGCAATGAATATAAATTTCTACTTAAAAATGAAACTGGGACATGCTGTATAGTTTCCAGACGCTACTGGGATATAAAGCCATTGCAGACGATCGTTTAAAGTCGGCTGACAGTTTGAAACTACAGGCAAGAGGCTTATACGAGAGACAGGAGCGACTTGGGTCGTCTTAAAAAAAAATTACTCACTCATACTTCTGCAATAGGATTCCCTGTATCGCAAACACAAGAAAAACACCCAAGACCCAGAACAAACTTCATACTCACCACACAGTGTCCCCCGGCTGGAAATCGAACCCAAGACCCCTCGCTTCGAAGGCAGGGACCAACTAGTATATCTGAGTTTTATTCTGTTTATGGACGGAGGTGGATCAGGTGGTCCCGTCACTTCTGTAGTATAAAAAATATGAAAAGACCCAAGACGCATCTCATAGCACCCGTCACCCGAGACTCATGAACCTGTAATTTCACCGGTACCACACCGCTGCTTGGCGATGAATTACCAAGTGCGCTGGCATTACTTCTCCGGACGAACTTGGCAATTTCTACTGCTACTTTGGGTTGCTGCTTTCGCACCAACGGACGCGAGCAACTTGGGCCCCCGAAAAGCAATAACACAACAAAAATCGGCCGTGTGCATTATGCCTTACCTTTACAATATATGCATATGACAATCTTATAGCGTTCTGCGATTCAAAGCGAACGTGCTAGGCGCATAGCGAATGTGATTATGTGCCCTAAATAGCTTGAAGACTTGTAAGATGCGTTCAGATAGGGCGCGTTATTACGGATAGCGGGTTCGATGGCGGAACTAATAGGGTGCATAATAATTGGATTCGTACCTAGTTAAAGGAGATCTATTAGACGCGTTAAGGCGACTAATGGAGCGTGAGCATGTTCTGAATTTGATTATTATATCCGTGAGTTGGTGCTCTGCCATCGCAGCGGTCGCGGGATCGATTCTCACAGTGGTGACAGTGACAGTTACAGAATACAGTATTTCTTTTGTAAATACATAAATATAATACATATTAACGTCCAGACAGAGATTAAATATTGATGTTAGTCACACAGCGCAGAAGGCAGAGTTACTACCAACTGGGCTGCGAGGCCAGACAAATGTTCTAGTAATATACCACGTTAGTTGACAAGTCTGGACTGGACTGTTAGATCGATGCATAACAAGCCTAACCAGTTCTTGGTTGAGTCATCAAATCCAAGTTTGTCCGTAACTTTGTACTATTCAGGGCTCGCAACTTTCCCTTTTATGGCGCTAAGTTTGGAATTATTAGACATTATGGCTGTTGGTATAACTGGTCTAGAAATTACAGCAATTTTCCTAGTTTTGGATTTGTCGTTAAGATATTTGGTCGTTTTAGCAAATCGATATCACCGAGACGCAATGCGAATGTGGTATTTCTAGACTATGTGCTTGCTGGAGTGCTAATCCTCATCAAATTCGTGCACTATGGGTGATTTGATGCGGGCTACAAGAGAAGCCATTGAGGTAGCAAAATTTTGAGCGAACGGATTATAAAAGAGGAGGAAGGATTATAACCACTTAATATCAGGCGTCCCGTCACTTGTTACACAAAAAAACGTTCCCAATTCGCCCGTGTGTTTTTTTTTAATATTTGTTACGCAATTTCGTTGCAATTTCACCCTTATGGCAAAAATAAGGGATAAGTATTGAAATCGGATTTTTATATCAGCCACTTGTGTAATTTCTGTTTATTAATTAAATCTTTTTTATAACAAAACAATTAAAGCATATTATGAGCTAGTGTAGTAATAAAGGTTTACGAGCGACGTATGAGAAACAATTCAACTACTATTAGAATTTGTAAACCTGTAACATACTTCACACGAATAAATAATTCATTCATTATCACGGCTCAGTAGTAGGTAGCCCTGCCTTCGAAGGTTCCCGTTTGGTTCCCGAGGGAGACTTTGTGATGAGCATAAAGTTTGTTCTCATGTTTTAGATGTTTGCCTTGTTTCTGTTTTTGACAATTCCACCTGTGCAGGAATCCTAGTACAGGGGTGTAAAAGTAGGCCCTTATACAGCTTCATGTTATACAATCATGTTATTTTTTTATTGTTATTTATGTGAATATTTATAATATATATTAATATGAATATATTACACATTTATTATTGTATATTCTACAATTTGACAAGGCCTATGTACAGCCGCTACCTGTTATGGCGTATTGACAATACAAAGTCCGAAGTGTCCCTACAGTTAATTAATGAATACATATGAATGTTTAAAAAAATTGTAAAAATTGTATCAATAGTATAGAAAATACGATTTCATGCAGCATTAAAATTGTCATGTTCTTGGAAATTCATTTTTTAATCATTATAGGCCATCGTTTGACCGCTATCTCACCTGATGGTAAGTGATGTTGCGGTCAAAGATGTACCACGTTGGCCTAGATAATATGCGACAGAATTTTTAAGACCAAATTTGGTCTAGCTAGCCACATTAGGGCTCATAATAGGGATAGGGATATGCAATGGGTTCGCTATAATCGAAAAGATTAGGAGGACATTATTCACTCTATATAATACCCAATACTTTGCGTGAGAACTTTGCGTATATTTCCACATCTCCTTGCACCTTGCGCATTCAGGCAAAGAGCCGCCTCGTTTGATACTCCTCACCTCGAAGCTTCGAACACGTAGAGTTTAAGCCCCAAATCCAGAGGAATAAATCCTCCTTATGCTAAGGATGTGTTCTGTCGGATATACGTATCGCAAAGGTCGGATGAGCAGGTAAATCCAATCTCACGTTCCCACGTTAGTGAAACGCACAACGTGATGAAATAAATATTTATTGAAATTTCACATAGAACCGTTGATTAATGCCTTTTCCTTCTAAGGGTTTGACAGAGCCTCAATAGGCTATTTTTCACTGGCCTCACTGGCCAGCTCAGTTTGTAGGCACATTCTGCTTTTAGTGTAGGCAGTGAGTTCAATTCCCACTCAGGACAAAAATAGATTACTTACTGGATCTGGGTGTTAGTAAGCGTTATAATTATGTATTTACAAAAACGGGTACATAAGTGTATCAGTAACGGGAATAAGTCCCATAGAAGCTATGCTTAGTGTGAAGCTAGATGGTACTGTGTGAAATACATTTATTTATTAGTAGCTGCGCCTTGCGGTGTTATAATAAAAGTCTACAACACATAGACTAATAATAAGATATGAGCTACCTTCATAACAAATTTCATCTAGAACATTCTAGAAAGATGAAATTCATTACGTGAAGGAGTAACAAATATGCATGAGACAAAATTCGCTTTTATAATATTTGTATGATTAATTGTAATCTCTGAACAGGTACCTATGTCCGGGAAACAAAGAAATCTGGTTATGACCTGTTCATTTGGCTTTCGGCACATCCCTAAGTATTAAACCGAGGGCAAACGAATTTCATCCCTTCGGCGGAGTTACGTCATACGCAATAGGTTTGAAATATACCCTCTTTACGGGATGCGAGGGAAGATTGAGAGAAAAATATAACAACTAATATATAAGAAGATATTTTTGCAGCTTAATTTAACACAGATCGAAATTAATGTGCTAAAATCTAGACTGCTATGTATGTATACCATGTTCTCAAAATAGTGAAGGAAATACATTGAAACGAAACAGACATGACACAATAAATTATTAAGAAGAATAAAAATTCTGACCGCGTGAAAAATTGCAAATAAAATTAAAACATATAAGTTGCATATATTTTTGCAAGCCCTTTAGAAGACACTGAAAAATATTTTTTTTTAGATATTATATGGCCCAAAACCGGCCATAAGTATTCCACACTCATATTTGAGGATGTCTCGGGTGATGGACGCAGCAGGATGAATCAGACTAAGTAAGAATCAAATCTTATACTGAGTCGCATTACTGTCATGGGCGGGGGTTGCCACTTACCACCACATGGGCCCTCAGCTCGTTACGCCATTTATTCTCACAAAAAAAAAAAAAAAATTTCGCATTTGCAATATTAGTATAATAATATTTGAACTTTGATTATGCTGAGTAATTAAAGCATCCTAATGTTTTTTATAGAAAGCCACCAAAAACACGATGAGAAGCGTTTACAAGAAGTTTCAACAAAAGAACTACCCTGAACAAAAAGAATCTTACAAAAGACGCTCGAAATTCTTTCATATTCTTCAAGATTTCTATAAAAACTTTCCCCGCAAAATCGGTTAACAATTTTTTCTGGAAACTTGTTCCTTGGACGCTTGTCTTAACTCTCATTTAAAGGAATGCTCTTGGAATAACTGGGGTGTTTAATTGGTCCATTAATGAGGGTCTGCTTTACGCATCTTCGTTTGGATCTCGTAATTTGATGGTTTATGAAAGCACAGCATTATGTCCAACAAAATAAATTAGTTAAACCGACTTCATCAATGACTGGAATAGTTTGTATTAAATAAATATTAATGGCATTCCCCACAGCGCCATTTAGCCACAAACTTAGTATAGATATGGGAACCAGATTACCCGGGGTTTCTTGTTTGTTGTTCCCCATGGAAGGTCGGATAGGGTTTGAACAAGCGCTAAACTTAGTTTTAAGAACGCATGCTCTCGTAGGTATATATTTATTTATTTAAAAATAGAAAGTGACGTCTCCAAGTAATTGTTAAGATTTTTGACTTTGACTTTGACATGGATTACTTTTAACACTCACAGACACAGAACAACCATCTTCGCGCGTCACACAATTGTATATCCAGAGTGGGAATCAAACCCATAACAGCACAAGGCTACATCTACCAACTGAACTGTTACGCCAGTCAAAAATAATACGCTTTCTTTATTAAATAATTCCTGTGATTTATATTTTTGGATCGAAAGCTTGGTGGCCCAGGGGCATACACGCCGACTTTCAATCTGAAGGTTGCTGGTTCAAACCCAAACGTGCATAAATGAGATTTTTCACTTGAAAAAAAATCACCACGTTCTCAAAACGGTGACGGAAAACATCGTGAATAAACCGGCATGTCTTAGAACCAAAAATTCGATGACATGTGACATCTACCAATCCGGATTGGGCTCCCGTGGTAGATCAGAGCCCATTCACTCTCAATTATCGAGAGTAGGTCGGTGTCCCTGCAGTGGGAACATTAGAGGCTGATACGGTACTGTACGGTATCGAAAGCTTGCCAGCATTCAGCTTGGCTGTGACTCACTCGACCCTGTATTAGACCAAGTTAAATCAATAATGCTGGCCGATAAGTCTCACTTATCTTGTACAAATATGTATTGGCAATTATTATTTATTCTGTGGTAATAGTTATATTAACTGTTTAAATGGCGTAGGCTATCGTAAGGCACCTCGACCTTGGCCCGCAAAGGTTAACAGTAAACTTAGTTTAACATAATTTTACGGTTAAAACGAGGTCGCTTCGTCAGAAATTTTAATTGTCATGGTGTAACGGAATTCATTTATACAAAATGTAATTGAAATGTTTGCGCAATGTTAAAATAACAGCTTTTTACTTAATGCAGTTGAAAGTGTATACGGTAATTATGTTTTCTTTTGTTTCGTCTAGTCTCTGACCGATTTTGACGTGACTTTCACTGGCTATTGTTGTAAGGAGTAACTTAGGCTACATTTATATCAGATTAAAAAAAAATAAGAATAATACGCGGGGAATAAATAGTACATACATTTATGTCTAGCGTGTATTTGTTATGAATCTGTACGCGTTCATGCCACCTGCGAGACAGTATTCTAGCGCATGTTACTATTGTACATATATTTCTAGGTATTGAATGAATGAACGCGTGTCATGTTTGATTCAACTCCCACTAGGCAATTGAATTTTAATGGGTCCAGTTGCTCACGACCGTACCTTGAGTTCCTACCCATACCCCCTGAGTGGTGCTAAAGGAGCAACAGAAAGTAGCAGTAGAACTTGTGCAAAGTTCGCCCGGAGAAGTACTGCCTCCACAACTGGTGATCAGCCGCCAAGTGGTGAACTCGCAGTGGAAGGGCGTGGGTGCCGGTGAAATCACATGAGCATGAGACGTAACATCCTTAAACCTTTTGTATTTAACTTTATGCTGGCGTATGGAGGGTTATACATGTGCATGAGTCAAGCACCTCCGTAGATAAGTACTAATGTGTACATTCGGACCCGCTTGCGATAACGCGCATTCTGACCGCTTTCTTATTGAACCATTACGAGTTAAGATAACATTTGGCCTAAATGTTTAATTGTTTTGCGTGTCGAAATATACAGTTGTAAACAGTATTTTCAACAATTCAATATTTTGTCTTTGGGAGAGCAAAAGTCAAAAGTCAAACTCATTTATTCCTTTAGATCTCATTTGGACACGTCAAATTTTACACATGCACGTACACATATTCGTGAGCATATAACGATAAAATTTATGTGCGCAATACGTTCTCGAAACGGTGAAGGAAAACATCGTGAGAAAACCGCCATGTCTTAGAATTAAAAATTGGATGACATGTGACATCTACCAATCCAGATTGGGCTCCCGTGGTAGATCAGAGCCCATTCACTCTCAATTATCGAGAGTAGGCCGGTGTCCCTGCAGTGGGAACATTAGAGGCTGGTACGGTACGGTAATATTGTGTCTTCACCATCGCTATATATATTTGAGGTATCATTATTTGTAAAAAGCAATATGTTTTTATTTGATAGGTTTTAAAGGAAACACTAGAATCTGAGGATTTGCCGTTCACGGAGCAGGACGGCCTTATTTAACAAGAGCTTTTTTTCAAGAGCTCCGTGGCTTCAACTAGTAGCCCTGCCTTAGAAGCGAGGGTTCCCGGGTTCGAATCCCGGCCAGGGCTCACTTTGTGCGGTGAATGAAATTTATTCTCGGGTCTTGAGTGTTTGTCTTGTATTTCTGTTTGTCCATGCCATCTGCGACACAGGAAATCCTAGTGCAGAGGTATGAGTGTGTAAACGTTTATTTATGGCACCACGTCTTTTCAATCATCTACCTATTGACATTTTAGGATTAAATACAATTAATTTTTTTCGTATTTTCGTTTATGACGTTTAAGAATTTTGTGAGTTGTTGAAATTAAATAAATAAAAAGAAAAAATCGTAAGATAAGCTTGTAAATTTTTCGAATAAATAATTTTTTCGGCAGTTGGACCCTTTTAATTTACTACTATTGACATCTTGCGACATAATGCAATAGGGATGAGTAAAAAGATTACTACTGAATAATAAGGGGTGGTTAATTACGCCTATTGTAACGATACAATCGTGGACATGAATGCGTAATGAATATGCCACAGTCCCGACATCTGCCTTTCTATAGCGCAAAACCTGAGAACGGCGCGACCAATTCAGCTAATTATTTTTTGTTGTATTTCTTATTGTCAGGACAAGGTATTGATCTAATATTTTTATGTAAAAAGTGACGGAACAAGCTGTTTTTTTGACGTCACAAACCGTCAAAGTCAAAATCTTTATTTGATCTTTATTCGGACATTTCAATTTTATTTTCTTGCAGGGCGTGCAAGGCGGAACAATAATAATAAAATCGATCCTGTATTTGGGACCGCGGTCCCAATACCTAGTGGTCCCAGTCGACGGAAACCTCGTATATCATTATCAACCTGTGTACTCCACAGCTACACAGAAACCTCTGCCATTGCGTTAAGCTCAATCTTCAAGTCTTCACCTCTCCTTCAAGATACTATGTATTTTGTGCGGAACATATACCTACTCAAAACATTAACGAAAAAGACTCTTTACTTACTGGTCTGGCTCATTAAAGAAATAACATTTCTAAGACAATTACCTGCAAACAAAACAAAAAATAATTATTCATATGCAAAAGCCACAATGTAATCAATTAAATGTTGATTTTACAAATTAAAACCCCTGACTCGGTGTAATGGTAACGAGGACCTCTAAAACCTTCGATTCCCGGCCGGGGCACACTGTGTGGTGAGCATGAAGTTTGTTTACAGGTCTTGGGTATTTGATGTGTTTCTGTGTTTGTCCATGCCATCTGCGACACAGTGAATCGTGCAGAGGTATGAGTGTGTTAACGTTGGTATAAAAATTAAAAGTAGTTGGTAAAAAAATCACCACGCTAATCGCTAGCTTGTTGCGCGTGACTTCGCCTATAGGTCATCAACCAGCTCAGAAACCACTTTACGAGCACGATTCTACGCCTCGTAAATCATATGGAATCGCAATTTGCCAGTAAAACGAATACTCAGAATCATCAAGGAACACGTAAACACGTAAAGAAATACTAAAAGCAGAATATTATCCGATAACGCGTGGTAACGTCGCCATCAGGGGGTGAAAACTGCACTTTTCAGAACAAGGGGTGGGTTTCAATAGAGAAATTCGGGGACTTGATATTGGAATTACACCGATGAGAGCGTGGTGGCACAGGGGCATAGATGCCGACTTTCAAGTTAAAGGTTGCTGGTTCAAACTCACGTGAGTTTTTCACTGGAATTTAAATGTATTATTATGATATTCAGAATAACTTCAAGCAAAAGTTACCGAACTCGTTTAACTTCAGATGTAATGTTTAGTCGAATAAAAATACTCTATTACAACTTTTCAAGTTAAAAAAATTTTGTGTTGCTAACAAATATTTTAAGATTTATTAAAAAAAAATTGAAATAATGAAGGATTTACTGATGTACTTGTTTATTGGAATATTTCTTTGAAATAATCTATGGGCACATGGTTAACAAGAGAAGAGTTTTATCTTGCAAACAGACATGAGAAAAGCCGGTATGAATAAAAAATCATGGACATTTCACACAGTCACCTTTTTTTATGTGACAGATGTGACGGGACGAGCTGGAGACCTGATGTGAAGAAGTTACCTCCGCCTATAACAACAGCAATGCAACTCAGGTCTTCCTGGACCGAAGTATGAGAAGACCCAAATCGTACCCCGTTGCGTTCGTCACCCGAGACCCCGAGAGGGGATGTTACGTCTCATGCATGTGATTTCATCGGTTTTCCATTGATTCCATCAATCTTTATTTTAATTAAATACTAAATCATGATTGTAAAGAAATTACATAGAACCATTTTATGTTTTAAAATCTCTTGATAAATTTATCTTTACGTCTCAAAACAATCTAAATTGATTGCAAGAGTGATACACTACAGTGTAAATTCGCCCCCAGGGGTTGGCGTAAGTGCAGAGGGTTGCACGAAGGGGAAGAAAGGATAAAATAGGGGATTATGTTACCATAGCAACAGCATGAAGGAACGTCTTACACTCAAGTCAGACTACACGATGTAAGCAGACAGGATTTCCTGTGTCGCAGGTGGTATGAACAAACAATTAAACAACACAAACAGCCAAGACTCGAGACGCAATTCCGTGTTCAACATCCATAGGTTCCTTTAGCACTAGCACGCATGTAAGGACTATAGAAAGTACACACTTACGTATGGACATCCATAAATATGTGTATATCTTTCCAAATAAATAAATAATAATAAATATTCATGGACATTACACACAGCGCCATTTTGCCGTTAAAAACGCTTGCTTGTGCACTATGAAAACAAGATACGTGACAGAATGAATGCATATATTTTTCTTGTAACAACATACTAACCCAGACACAGAACAAACATCTATGTTCGTTACACAAATGCTTATAGATAGATAGATAATACTATTGATCACCAAACATAAAAATAAAAAGTAAAAATTGTTAAACAATAAATTATAAACAATAAGGTAATACAATATGCGGCCTTATGGCTAAAAGCGATCTCTTCCAGGCAACCTTTGGATGGACCAGACAAAGAGAAAATAGAAGGGGCATGATGGTGTGCATAGAATATAAAAATAAGTTTTTAAACGCTTATCGAACCGACAAATAATGTTTCGTTATCATGTTTTTGAAGATGGGAAGGGACTTGGCATGTCTAATGCCAAGTCAATAATTTTATACTAAGTGGGAATCGAATCCACTACCTTCGCAGAAGGCAGACTACTAACTGAGATAGCCAGATACACTATCTCGAATGTGAGCTAGCCAGTTTCTATATAAACTAAATATTTTTTTTTTTTTTTTTTTAATTCTTTATTAAAGAGCTTAATCTTATAAATGCGATTATGTCGCTCTGTATAATCAACAAAAAACAAATAACACTAATTCTAAGAAACGTTGGTACTGGTCACTGGAGCAAACAAAGGCAGTACAACACTTTTCCAGTTTAATCTGGAAAAAGTGTCAAACCACTATATTTGCATTCACTCAATTTGAACGGTAATTAAATTATGTATTCTGATCCGAGAAAAATCTTATCTTATACAATGTATATAATAATTTTGCTTCGTCTGATTGAGGTCTTGACAGAATAACGTTACAGTCAATGGAATTTTTTAAAAGTTGTTTGCACTTGTTAATTCGGAAAGCCTCATTATGGGCACATTCCATCAAAACATGCAGTAAGTCCTCGGGAACACCGCACTGGTCACAATTCGGTGACAGGACTTTTTTCATGAGGAATGCAAATTTTTTTGATGGAATGTGTCCAGTACGAAGCCTCATAGCCACTACTGTATTCCTTCTAGAATATAAACTATTTCGAATGTCTGAAATATGATGTAAATGTAGCGGTATGTTATAATAATATAATTATGTACATATACCCGCGGGGTTTGCTGTAATGATTGTACTAATTCTCCGAACACAATGTTTTCGTTAAATCTACAACCAAAGGTTGAATCTATTTCGTTTTACATATTACTCGACGTGGTACCCCCATTTTGTTTTAACGAGATACAATAGGTATACTCAGAGAGGTACGCTAAGCACAGTTGGTAGGAGCTCTGCCTTCTCCGCTGTCGTGGGTTTGATTCTCACATAGGCCAAGCATATATGTGAACAAAGATGTTTGTTCTGTGTCTGGCCAATGTAATATTTTCGACGAGGAAAATAAAAAATAAATAAAATCAGTCAAACTAAAACAAACAATAAAAAATAGAACATAATTATCGTAGTAAATAAATGTTTGTCATGTGTTTGGGTGTTTTATATTGTAGTTTCACACAAATATTGTATGAGAGAGAATCCTTAAAACAAACATTTTTTTGGTAAGTATTAACAATGTAATTAACATCACTCGATTACGAAACTTTCGAACCCTCAATATTAAAGTACATCAACAATGCACCCCAAAAGCGATAACGACTTTGGGGTGAAGTTAGATTACGCGTCTATCCTAGTTAGAAAACGACGCAGGTAATTCCTGATTACAAATGAATAATGCAAGACTTCAGGATCAAGTACCCAGGGTGCAGGAATGCTTCCTAACTTCGTAAAAGTACTTGGACATTGAAAATATTCCGAAGTATAAATATCCTGGACTGGTAATCCTGGACAATACATAGCCTGTCTTCACAGCTCAGTTGGGTCTGCCTCAGCTCTGAGCTTCGATTTCCACATAGCCAAGCATTTATGTGAATTACAAAGATGTTTGTTCTGTGTCTGGCCAATGTAATATGTATATTTACAAATAAAAAGTACTGTAGAAGTATTCTGTTATCTATTTCCCATAGTACATGATATGCTTAATTTGGGGCTAGATGACGCCATGTGATATGACTACAGATAAAAAAAGAATATCCATGAGCTACAACCCAGAACATAGAACTTCACAATAGAGATTGCGATGCCAAAACAAAAGCAAAACTCATGCATATTTCGCGAATACAAATGGACTCCCGGTGCAATTACACAGGTGCCGGTGAAATTACAACTGCACGTCACCTGGCGCCAACGGACAATTCAGAATCACGTAGGTCATTTCCTATTTGAATGCAGTGATGTCGGGGAGAGGAAATCTATGCTACACGGTCTATTACAAAATCTAGATCTAGCCAGTAATTTTATAATTTAACTAAGTGAGATTGGCATTTATAATAATTGAATTACAATTGGCTTATATACCGCTAATTCATATAATGTGCTAAGGACGAAAAAAACTCCCGCGGTAAATAAACGATAGCAATGGTCTCGGGTCTTGGATTTATGGTTTTGATTATGTGTGACCATGACAACGCTATGTATGGAATCCTGATAAATGGGGTTGAGAGTGAAAGCGTTTGTTTGTTTGATTTATATATATTACTGCAAACCGGATCCGTAAATTGGTGGGGCGAGAGTACATAAAAAAAAAAAAAAAAACAAAAAAAACAACGTGTTGGGTGTTTGTCTTGTGTTTCTGTGTTTGTCCATGCCATCTGCGACACAGGGAATCCTAGTGCAGAGGTATGAGTGTGTAAATGATAAATCAACCGCATAAACGCTTTGTAGTGATACCAGTTTAAACGTTATACAAGCGACGTCAACGCCTTAATAGATAGTAAATGTCAAGACAAAGGCAGAATATTAGGTTCATACCCTGTAATTACAACGCTGCGGTTTGTTTAACAGCAGTGATTGGGATAATCCGTTGACAGGGTGTTGATGGTACAAGCAACAAGACGCTTGTATTGTAAATTGCTTCATAATTGATATTAGGATTGTGGTCCCTTCAAGGGTTTAGTGCTATAAAGGCCTACAAGCCTTTAAGGCGACGCTAGCTCCCAAATACTTGCTTTTGTTCTTTCGGATGGCTCCGTGGCTTAGTTGGTAGTAGCCCTGCCTTTGAAGCGAGGGGTCCCGGGTTCGATTCCCGGCCGGGGCATACTTTGTGTGGTGAGCATGAAAGTTTGTTCTCGGGTGTTTGTCTTGTGTTTCTGTGTTGTCCATGCCATCTGCGACACAGGGAATCCTAGTGCAGAGCTATGAGTGTGTAAATGTTTGTTTTAACCAACTTCCAGGTAATTCGGCTGTATTATTATTATTATTTTATGTGAATGAGTGACGGAACGAGCTGAGGGCCCACCTGATGGTAAGTGGTGACCCTCGCCCATGACAACAGTAATGCGTGTGACTCAGTATGAGATACAAATCTTTACTGAGTCGCATTCATCTTGCTGCGTCCATGACCCGAGACGGGGATGATACGTCTCATGCGCATGTGATTTCACCGTCAGCCATACCCTTCCACCGGAACACAGTAATGCAACCACTACTGCTTGGCGGCAGAGGTGATGTGGTGGCAGCACCTCACTGGACGAATTTGGCACGAGTTCTACTGCTACTTTTGGTTGCTCATTTAGCACCACCCAGGGGGTACGGTTAGGGAATCAAAGGGTACAACTTACTTAAACTTAACACTTAAATATAAAGCAAAATCAATTTATTAATAATTTTGTATTCACTCTCTCTTGTAAGCGAGATGAGCTGACATCGCCTTAACGGGGTGGGGGGGTGTTAACTTAATTATTTGTAAGGCCTTAAAAAGGCACATAATTTGCACCAAGTAACTTTTTTGTGAATAAGTGACGGAATGAGCTGTGGGCCCACCTGGTAGTAAGTGGCGACCCCCATGACAACAGTAATGGAATGGTGTGGGTGTCGGTGAAATTACAGGCACATGAGACATTACAGCCCGCATTAGAGTGATGAGCGCAATGCTATGTATACAGCCTGGGGGAATAAACTATTTCTTTCTTTCTTTTCTTTCTATTTCACCACATTTTAATTTTCTAGGGTCCCTTATTCAGAAATGAAACCCATCCGTACCAGCCTCTAATGTTCCCACTGCAGGGACACTGGCCTACTCTCGATAATTAAGAGTGAATGGGCTTTGATCTACCACGGGAGCCCAATCCGGATTGGTAGATGTCACATGTCGTCGAATTTTTGGTTCTAAGCCGGTTTCCTCGCGATGTTTTCCTTCACCGTGAGAACGTGGTATTGCGCACATAAATTTTTCAAGTGATATAACTAATTGGTGCACCTTTTGGGTTTGAACCAGCAACCTTCAGATTGAAAGTCGGCGTTTATGCCCCTGGGCCACCGCGCTCTTATTAAATTCAATTCCAATAAAATGTTTGTAACCATACAATACTACACAAAGCATTCCCTCAAACATTACCGACAAAGCAAAAATAATATCGGGTACACATATAAAACAATGTCTTATTGTCTCTTTGTCTCTCATTTCATAAAGCAAATATTATCACGAAAACCACATAAAAACATGGCAGGATATATTTAGGTTCCATCCAATTTACTTGGTATGTTTTAGCGTGACTTTTTCTATTGTTTAAGGATGTGAGAGCGTGGTGGCCCAGGGGCATAGACGCCGACTTTCAATCTGAAGGTTGCTGGTTCAAACCAACACGTGCACCAATGAGTTTTTTCACTTGACAAAAAACCACGTTCTCAAAACGGTGACGGAAAACATTTTGAGGAAACCGGCATGTCTTAGAACCGAAAATCCGACGACATGTGACATCTACCAATCCGGATTGGGCTCCCGTGGTAGATCAGAGCCCATTCACTCACAATTATCGAGAGTAGGCCGGTGTCCCTGCAGTGAGAACATTAGAAGCTGGTACGGTTAAGGATGTTTGCTACGATAGCAAATATAACTATCCAGGAATCAAATTTAATCAGATCAGTTCGTTGAGGCGTAAAGGAGTTACAAACATACATATTGGGTGTGTGAATATGACTCCGCCCTTTCTCAACAGATGTCGTTTTTAGTATTGTTTACGTGTACTAATAAATGACCATACTTGTATTCGATAGTACTGAATGTCAGCTATCTAACGCATTTTATGATATTTGGTTGAAGTGTAAGCAACAATTGTTTTCACCTTTTCGAAAATGTCGGTTTTTATTCCAAATAAACGTCATTTGCGGGAAGTGTTATTACATTATTTTATTGCGAAGAAAACTGCAGCGGAAACTTATCGTTTGCTTGTGGAGATTTATGGTGAGCATGCTCCGTCTAATACAACTTGCAAGGAATGGTTTCGACGATTTCAAAATAACGATTTTAGTACTGAGGATAAAGAACATGGAAAACCACCAAAAAAATTTGAAGATGCTGAATTGGAAGCATTATTGGCGGAAGATTCTTGCCAAACTCAATCAGAATTAGCTGCAGCATTAAATGTTGATCGTTCAACTGTTGCAAAGCGTTTACAAATGATGGGAATGATTCAAAAAGCCGGTTACTGGGTTCCACATGATTTAAAAGAAAGAGACATGGAACGTCGGAAAACCATTTGTGAAATGCTGCTTCAAAGACAGCAAAGAAAAGGATTTTTGCATCGGATAGTCACAGGAGACGAAAAATGGATACACTACGAAAATCCTAAACGCAAAAAAGCTTGGGTGAAACCAGGCGAACCAGGCCCATCACAGCCAAAAATAAATATTCACTGTGCCAAGGTCATGCTCTGTATTTGGTGGGATCAGAAAGGTATTGTATATTATGAGTTGCTCAAACCCTCTGAAACTATTAATGGAGAAGTTTACCGACGACAACTAATGCGTTTGAAGCGAGCCATAGAAGAAAAACGACCAGAATGGGTGAATAGACATAACAAATTAGTTCTTCAGCATGACAATGCCAAACCGCATACCGCAGAAGTCGTAATAAGATATTTAGAGGGACAGGACTGGGAAGTGTTACCCCACCCGCCATATTCACCAGACATAGCTCCTTCGGATTACCACCTATTCCGGACGATGCAGACAGACCTTACTGGAGAAAAGTTTACTTCATGTGAAAGTATCAAAATTTGGATTGACAACTGGATAAGCTCAAAAGACCAGGACTTCTTCCAGCAAGGAATACGAAAACTACCTGAACGATGGGCGAAGGTTGTAGCTGCAGATGGAGCATACTTTCAATAATTTTTTTTTTAATTTTGTAAGCGAACAAATGTGTTTTATTTTGACAAAAAGGGGCGGAGTCATATTCACACACCCTATACAAACAAACTTTCGCATTTATAATATTAGTATGACATGTATTTTTTTTATTAAGTTATTTTTGTACATGTACATTTTCTGTGTACAGTGACGCAACGAGCTGATGGCCTGAAATCAGGTGATTTTAATTGTTTACCGCCGCCTATAAACAACAAAAATACGACTCCGGTCCTCCTTTTAAATCACTCTAACATTAGAATAGCGAAAGTTTGTATGTATGTGTGTTTGTTACTCCTTCACGCTCGAACAACACAACGTGTGTGACGTAGTTCGTAATACAATTCTGTGATACATCTTTTTGATGTATCTCGTAAGGTTTAGAAAGCATTAGCACACAAAAATATGTTTTTAGCCGGGGTCACTTGCTAGTGACATATAAACCTTCCTCTTGAATCACTCTATCTATTAAAAAAACCGCATCAAAATCTGTTGCGTAGTTTCAAAGATTTAAGCATACATAGGGATATAGGGACAGAGAAAGCGACTTTGTTTTATACTATGTAGTGATACTTAGTATTTTCATATTTTTAATCGCATCAAGTGCATTTCCTCGTTATAACAAAAACAACTCCTTCGTAACCATATAAGCCGTATTCTTAACGACCGCCTCCCCAAAACATAAAAATGAAAATTCTCGTGTGCTTGTAATTTCACCGATTCGCATAAGTATAACGATCGTCAGGAACATTCCAGTACACATACGAGAGCGTTACTGGTTACAAGTATCTTCCCATACGTAAGCAGGGGAGCTAAGGCTTGATGTAAACGACAGATTAAAATTGTTTTTATTCGGTGGGTATTGTTG
This sequence comes from Aplocera efformata, assembly GCA_921293045.1. NCBI lineage: Eukaryota > Metazoa > Arthropoda > Insecta > Lepidoptera > Geometridae > Aplocera > Aplocera efformata. Next base: position 8,875,332 of record OV121058.1, on the reverse strand, counting down.
CCCGATTTTACGCCACAACGCGACAATTAGGTTGACGAAAAATTCGTCAATTTAGTTTTTATTTTTGTATTTGGCCGATTAAAAGTGGTCCTCTGCGCTTACAGAATCGTAATGTTGTTATGGGCATACGTAACCACTTACCATCAGTTGGACCATCAGCTAGCGTCGTGGCATTAAACAAACACAAAATAAAAACTTTTTTCTTAACTTTGCCCTGCCATGTTAGTAAAAGTTGTAATTTTGGGTAGTGATTTAGGATACTTTCGAATAAATGCCTCGATCCTAAATGATCTAATGATTATTTGGCATTGCTTCCGAGGATCAAAGTAGAGAAACGGAAAGTTCCAAACTTCAAACGAAAAAGTTACGATAACACCATTCACTATAAATTGAATTCGCAGTGACCCGCTTCCAAAAATATTCAAAAAGTAGACTATAAAAATTTAGAGGGCATATTTTTCATCTGATAGCGATAGCTGAACACGTGGTGAGCATTACGGATCACAGCTTTGATGAAAAAGCTGGGTAATTTCAGCCCGGTTTTCGTATTTTTTAACCCCGAAGAAAGAGGGGTATTATAATATAAGTTTGTAGTGAGTATCTGTGTTCGCTGTGGCATAGCTCCTGAGCGAATGGACCGACTTTGACGCGTTTTTCTATTTGAAAACTGACGTGATCGAAATGGTTCTTAGCTACAATTTATGAAGATTTGTTCAGACTTTTGAAAAAAATCAGCTCATTACCATTACACATCGACGAGGGTTTTTAAAAGTGTGCTTATTTGTTTTATTTTCCCGAGCCTAGTTGTATTTGGGACCGTTTCGGAACGAGCTGACGGCCCATCTGATACTAAGCGGTTACCTCACTTATTAACAATAATATGACTCAGGTATAGACCGAAGGATGAAGAGACCCAGGACGCACAGCGTCGTCACTCAGATACGAAGATACTGTCTCTTACTTTTAATCCACACTCTTAGCCACACCATTAAATGCAAACAAGGCAAGCAAGGAGCGTGGTGGCCCAGGGGCACAGACGTCGACTTTCAATCTGAAGGTAGCTGGTTCAAACCCACACGTGCACCATTGAGATTTTTCACTGAAAAAATTGATGTGCGCAATACCACGTTCTCGAAACGGTAACAGAAAACCTCGCGAGGAAACCGGCAAGTCTTGGAACCAAAAATTCAACGACACGTGACATCTACCAATCCGGATTGGGGTCCCGTGGTAGATCAGAGCCCATTCACTCTGCGGTTCAGCAGCGGTTCGAATACATATGGGTATGAGAGCAGTACTCCCAAGGTCTACTGGTTATAGTTATGCTACTATGAGTCCTTTTTCACCACATGGACTGTCAAAGTTTGGTCTGAAATCAGATTTTACGGTTGATTAACTTAATTCTGAGAAGATTTGCCTTTCGGAACCGAGGGTTGGTCTCTTATTGTAGGGATCTAATTATTCCGCTTTCGCGCGTTTTATATACGATCCAGAACCCTTCAATCTGAGGAGTAACCACGTGGCACGGACCCCAATTTTCAATTCGAAAGTTTCACAATAGATTAAAGTCCAGAACAGACTTGCAATATTGTATTTTGCTCGAAAATGGTTAAATGCGTAAAAAGTCTACGGTCTATTTTCCAGCATTTTTCAACCCTAGCAGAGTGAAATATGTGTATACAAGCTATATAAGTTTTCAGCATAATCCCAGATAAGCTGGTTGGAATCCAGATCCAAGATATTTGTACGTTTATGCAATTTGCGTTTGCACGACAGAACACGATTACAGCTGAAATTTTGATGCTGAAGAATGGAAGCACTTGGTGTAGCTTGCTTAGCTGTTCTTTACAGATCATCTAAGTTAAGCAACTTTCGGCCCGGTCAGAAGTTGGATGGGTCACTATTAAGAGGCAATCGAAACGATGATGGAAAACATCGTGAGTAAACCGGCATGTCTTAGACCCAAAAACTCGAAGATATGTGACATCTACTAATCCGGATAGATCAGAGCCGATTCGCTCTCAATTATCGAGTGTTAGGCGTCCCTGCAATGGGAACATTAGAGGCTGGAGAGAACCTCACGATGTTTTCCTTCACCGTTTCGAGAACATGTTATTGCACTCATAAATTTTTCAACTGAAAAACTCATTGGTGCTCGTGCCGGTTTGAACCAGCGACCTTCAGATTGAAAGTCGGCGTCTGTGCCCCTGGGCCACCAGGCTCTCGAAAATAGGATAAATTGGATGAATGATGAAAGAAGTTTTTAATACATGCCATTATTACGAGTACATCCGCTGCCGTCACTCCTCACCCATTCACAAAGCAAAAGCTTCGCTTATTGTGTTGAAAGGAGTGGAATGCCTCGTTTGTCTACTTAATATACTTGTGTGTGATTTCAAGCGAATATGGAATGAGGATTATGCTCAGTATTCTCGAAAGCAATTTTGTTTCTTCTGTACGAATTGCTTTGTTATGTTAAGGGTTGTTTACTCGCGAGCTTGGGTACGTCTCGCCTTAACGCTGATACTGTCACCTCAACTTCATCATTTATAAACCAATTTTTTTTTTTTCGGTGGGAAAAAAAATAATTGGTTTATAACGCGCGCTTGGGACGTATCATCCCCGTCTTGGATGATGGACGCAGTAGGATGAATGCGACTCAGTATAAATTTGGATCTCATACTGAGTCGCGCGCATTACTGTTGTCATAGGCGAGGGTCACCACTTACCATCAGGTGGGCTCCTCAGCCCGTTCCGTCACGCAGTCACATAGAAAATAAAATTTGGTATAGAAATCTCGCTAATATAATAGAAATAAATCTTTATTACCGTCAAGCATAGCTACATATAAAAAAAAAAAATTGGTATAGAAATCTCGCTAATAGAAATAAATCTTTATCACTGAAAATGAATGAAATTTAGTCTAGAGGTTACACTGCACCAGCTGTTTCATTCATGGCTAAACTAACAGCAGTTAATAGCATTTTAACAGGCAATCAAGCGTAAGGTCGAATCGCTTACCATCTATTCGCGTGTCAACTCAATAGAGTTTTATTTATCGAAGGTGAGAGAGGACACCCCTTTAAGGCTTTGCAGCGGCTGCGGGAGCCATTTAATGACATTTATTGATTACTAGCGACCCGCCCCGGTTTTGCACGGTGGTAGTGTGAAGTGGTAACACAATTCCCCGTAGTACATCATTTCGATCTATCTTGTATGGTCATCATTAGCAATGTAAGCTCTCAAAAATTTGTTCTTTATGTCATCACTAGCTGCGCATAGTTCCCGTTCCCGTAGGTATACGGGGATAAATTTATTTTATTTTTTCATCGATTTTCCATAGCAGAATAACTATTAAAAATAGTCAAATACAACAAATCATAAACCATGAAAATTAGTCCAGCCGTTCTCGAGTTATAAGGGTTCGAACACCCCGACTTTGTTTTAAATAATAGGTGTGTGAATATGACTCCGCCCCTTTTTGTCAAAATAAAACACATTTGTTCGCTTACAAAATTAAAAAAAAAAATTATTGAAAGTATGCTCCATCTGCAGCTACAACCTTCGCCCATCGTTCAGGTAGTTTTCGTATTCCTTGCTGGAAGAAGTCCTGGTCTTTTGAGCTTATCCAGTTGTCAATCCAAATTTTGATACTTTCACATGAAGTAAACTTTTCTCCAGTAAGGTCTGTCTGCATCGTCCGGAATAGGTGGTAATCCGAAGGAGCTATGTCTGGTGAATATGGCGGGTGGGGTAACACTTCCCAGTCCTGTCCCTCTAAATATCTTTTTACGACTTCTGCGGTATGCGGTTTGGCATTGTCATGCTGAAGAACTAATTTGTTATGTCTATTCACCCATTCTGGTCGTTTTTCTTCTATGGCTCGCTTCAAACGCATTAGTTGTCGTCGGTAAACTTCTCCATTAATAGTTTCAGAGGGTTTGAGCAACTCATAATATACAATACCTTTCTGATCCCACCAAATACAGAGCATGACCTTGGCACAGTGAATATTTATTTTTGGCTGTGATGGGCCTGGTTCGCCTGGTTTCACCCAAGCTTTTTTGCGTTTAGGATTTTCGTAGTGTATCCATTTTTCGTCTCCTGTGACTATCCGATGCAAAAATCCTTTTCTTTGCTGTCTTTGAAGCAGCATTTCACAAATGGTTTTCCGACGTTCCATGTCTCTTTCTTTTAAATCATGTGGAACCCAGTCACCGGCTTTTTGAATCATTCCCATCATTTGTAAACGCTTTGCAACAGTTGAACGATCAACATTTAATGCTGCAGCTAATTCTGATTGAGTTTGGCAAGAATCTTCCGCCAATAATGCTTCCAATTCAGCATCTTCAAATTTTTTTGGTGGTTTTCCATGTTCTTTATCCTCAGTACTAAAATCGTTATTTTGAAATCGTCGAAACCATTCCTTGCAAGTTGTATTAGACGGAGCATGCTCACCATAAATCTCCACAAGCAAACGATAAGTTTCCGCTGCAGTTTTCTTCGCAATAAAATAATGTAATAACACTTCCCGCAAATGACGTTTATTTGGAATAAAAACCGACATTTTCGAAAAGGTGAAAACAATTGTTGCTTACACTTCAACCAAATATCATAAAATGCGTTAGATAGCTGACATTCAGTACTATCGAATACAAGTATGGTCATTTATTAGTACACGTAAACAATACCTAAAACGACATCTGTTGAGAAAGGGCGGAGTCATATTCACACACCCAATATATTAAGGTTACAAATCATTGAAATTCTCGGCTTTTCTCTGCTATAATGTATGTATTATACATACAAACCTTCCTTACAAAAATCTCCAAATGATTGTGAAAGCCATAATTCGATGCGTGGTAGAATAAGTTAGTGGATAAACAGACAGACGAAAACAGCTATTTTAAATACTAGAGATTAAGGTAGTGACGGCGAGATTACCTTTCCAGGTCAGGGTCTCGGATTGAGTCGCTCGAACGTTCGATCGATCTATTCGATCGATTAAATCGGCCACGTGCGATTCGGACTGCTACGCTGGAGGTACAGTGAGGGTACCTTCTGCAAGGTAGCAAGTAATCTTTAAAACAAGTTGATGCCGATATCAATTATCGTGCAATACCCATATTTTGAAAATGTATTTTTTATGACGGCTCTGTGGCTTAGTTGGTAGTAGCCCTGTTCGATTCCCGGCCGGCATACTTTGTGAATCATGAAGTTTGTTATCGGGTCTTGGGTGTTTGTATTGTGTTTCTGTGTTTGTACATTACATCTGCGACACAGGGAATCCTAGTGCAGAGGTATGAGTGTGGTAACGTTGTTTTTTTTATGAGATAGGGCGACATATCGTTGTAAGCCATTCACGAGTAGCTTTCATTGTAGCGTGTAGCGAGCCATAAAAAATACAAGTGGTGAATATAAACTCTCGCTGTGCGAGTACGGAACGTTCGGTTTGTTTTCTAATGTAACCAAATTGTGCCAACGTACTTGCAAAGCATCCTCATTTCTGCAACATGATCTAACTCCGATATTAAAGGAACTGCGTAGTTACGGCCTCTTTGTTTCAGAACGGAAAATACTTGGCCTGGGTTTTATCCTTAAAATAAAACATATATCTCAATTTCTCACTTCCTCCTACGAAACTTACTAATATATTCCGAGAAACTCCGAGTAAAGAAAACAGTCTTGGATATGGAAAATCAATCCAATCCCACACATATAATAACTGGCGGATACCCAGCTTGTGCTGCTACGCTAAAATAAGGAATACATTTTGTGCCTAATGTATTGTTTTAGTGGTCTAAAACCATCTTCGCATTATCGCCTTTCTAATGAAACCGGTTCGGGGCACATCGGATGGGTGGTTTCAAAGTCTATAACGGACATAGGTAGAAACAGTTTTGGGTTTTATATTATATTATAAGGTTTCCATCACAACTAGACTTGGCACTCAGTATATATTCCCAGTCAAAGTTAGAAAATAGGCGAAACATAAATTGCGATGGAGGCCTTGTTAGCAAGCCGCGGTCGGTTTCAGGCGGTTCAGGTGAAAAGTTGTTGTGGTTTCTTGTTTGTAGGCAAGGGAAACTCGGTTAGCTATTATCAAAAGTTGGGTTACTTGTACCTAACGCAGATGCCCACTTTTAGTCCGAAAATAGTATGCCGACAATAACACATTGTGAGCAGTGCCGTAAGTAAACGGATAACGGAGTCGCCCAGGCTCAGGGTGCGGGCCCTGGAGGTGCGCAGAAATGACCAGACCAGGACCAAGTATTTGGGTGTTTTTTAAAGCGTGCTGTTCTAGAATCACCGGTCGCGCCAGTCTAGTTATGGCACTGGTATGAGGGAACTCCGTCATAGAAGAATTGGAAGATCAACTAACAAAAGGCCTCACGGACAAAACGGCCAGACGGAACTGAAACTAAGTAATCCGAGAGAACCAAAGACATTGACATTCGACAGTAAAAATGACAATATACAATACTTACTACAAAACTGAACTAGCGCATTGGGCCAGCAATTGGGCAGTGTAAGGGAGATTTCTGTTGAAGAAGTAGTGAGAATGAGGTCGTTGACACAATATCTGGATGCTAGAATGGAATTCGTTCCGATGCAATTACGTCGTCCATCATTTCCAATTGGAACTTAATTGATGCAAATGGTCTGTTTTGCTGAGTTGATGGGTATTTAATTGATGAGAATTGAATTAAGACGCAAGATGAAATAGGAATGAGAGAAGAAATATTGTGAATGGTTTTTTCAAGAAATCAGTCTCAAAGCGGCTTCAGGGCTTATTGACTCATACCCTGTACTGTTCCTGTGTCGCAGATGGTATGGACAAACACACAAAACGAAACACCCATGACCCGAAAACAAATTTCATGCTCAGTGAAGTTTGAAAATCCGGTAGTTTGAAAGTTGAAGTTTTTTAAGTCCAGCCGGAAATCGAAGGCAGGCTACAACCAACAAAGCAACGAAACCGAACATTCTTTCATTTCATTATTTACCTTGAAAATATAACAGAATTTAATAAAAATACAATGTCCGATATCGCGATAAAACCTTTCGATACAAACTCAATATTGTACACCTTTTAATCCCACAGGCGCCTCACAAAGCTTGAAATTAAATTTCTTTTCAAAAGGAGCACTAAAAACGAGCAGCTGCCTTGATCAAGGAGAGCGAAAGCGAATTGTAAAATAATGGCGGATTTTTTTTATGGCAGGACTTTTTATAATATCCTCAGCGGTAAATTGAAACGTGATACAACTGATGTTAATTTTATAACAATTCCTGGTATATATTAATTGAAGCGTCCATGTTCAGCGTTTTGTAGCAGTAGAACTTGTGCAAAGTTCGCCCGGAGAAGCACTGCCTCCACACCTGGTAATCTGCCGCCAAGCAGTAATCCGGTGCTCATCCTATCAATACCATAAAAAATATGATACTTTTCAGTTATTTAACGCTTTATATATATCACACTATTAAATTTTAGAATGCTCAAGAAATATAAATATTATATTTATTACAATACTATATTAATTAGTAAGTTACAGGGCATACCAATACGGTCCAATTATTTATTATGTTACAATAAGGTCTTTGAATCATTATGAAGCTGATCATTGAAGACCTATCTTAGCAGTTCGGTTTAATCGGGGGCTCAGTGAGTCATTAAACGAATTATACATTTTTAGGGTTCCGGGCCCAAAGTGTAAAACGGGACCCTATTACTAAGACTCCGCTGTCCGTCTGTCACCAGGCTGTATCTCATGATAGATAGAGTTGAGATTTTCACAGATGATGTATTTATGTTGCCGCTATAACAACGAATACTAAAAAACAGAATATAATAAACATTTAAGGGGGCTCTCATACAAGACGCGGGTTTTATTGTTTATTCGTTTTTGCTTGATATTGATAACGACTACAGGACGCTTGAAATATTCACAGAATATTTACTTATATACACTTTCAAAATTATTTATTTTATGGTACTGAACCCTTCGTGCGCGAGTCAGACTCGCACTTACATTAAAGACCGGCCGTTTTTAATATATTCTGTGTCTAAAGCCATACAGTTTAATTCGGTTGACAGTTTGATTCGAACCTCAATTGACAGGTGGGGAAGACCTATAATTGCATTAGGGGTGGGTTCCGAAGAATTTATTGAGCTTTAACACTAAATTGGAAGCGGTGGACTACATATAGCCCTAATTGTTTCCGGTCAGGGAGTATTTCCGGTAGAGAACATTATGGCAAACAACAAAATTAGGGACAGTATATATGGTAAATAAAACAGTCTTACCGCTGGCATGGAGCACATGACACGACATCCAAAACCCAAAACAAGGTTGGGTGCTAAAGGAGCAACCAAAAGTAGCAGTAGAACTTGTGCCAAGTTCGTCCGGAGAGGTACTGCCACCACATCTGGAATCTGCCGCCAAGCAGTAGTGGTTGCATTACTGTGTTCCAGTGGAAGGGTGTGGCTGCCGGTGGAATCACATGCGCATGAGACGTATCATCCCCGTCTCGAGTGATGGACGCAGCAGGATGAATGCCTCAGTAAAGATTCGGATCTCATACTGAGTCGCGCGCATTACTGTTGTCATGGGCGAGGGTCACCACTTACCATCAGGTGGGCCCTCAGCTCGTTTCGTCACTTATACACATAAAAAAAAAAAAGTTCATTCTCATCCCAACACCCTATCATATAAAAATATAGTGATAAAAACTAAAACTGAGGCTTTTCCGACCGTTATTAATAAGGGTGTATTCGACTACTCAATTTCCATTACAATCTTTAGTGCTTTTGCGTTTCGGGTTTTAGTTTGAACACAATTTTTTTGTTTGCATCATTTGCGTAGAATAAATTCATCAATATTTAATTACAGTAATTTAAAAAGATATTAAGTTTATGGCAAATACTAAAACTATTTTTAGATTCGAATTTTATGAAGAGTAAATATTACTATTACATACAAACAGTTAATAATCAAAGTCAAAATACTAAATTTCCGCTGAATTCTTAAAAAATTACTCGGAAATGACACTTTTTTTAATAAATACAATATATATATGATCATGCGTTGTTATTTAAGTTTAGCGCTTTTAAACCCTATCCGACCCTCCATGGGGAGAACAAGCAAGAAGTAAACTAACTACAAATTCAAATTATTCATTGTACTTATGTTGTAAACGAGATCTTAATTTTAGATAAATTGACTCAAACATTAACCCTGCTTGGGCCCACCAATGCTTAGGATTAAAGGATATACTAGTAGTAAAGGTGTGTGTTAAACAGCACTACATCCTACTACTATTATAAAGGCGAAAGTTTGTAAGTATGGATGTATGGATGTTTGTTACTCTTTCACGTAAAAACTACTGAATGGATTTGAATGAAACTTTACCACAATATAGCTTATACATCAGAATAACATATAGGCTACAATTTTTGAGGTTTCTATAATTTTTGAGGTTAAGTCGTGTTTGTTACAACACTTATAACTCGAGAACGGCTGGACCGATTGCCATGGTTTTTGATTTGTTGGATTTGTTTCCGTCCCGAATAGCAGAATAACTATTAAAACATTGGAAAATTAACGAAAAAAATAAAATTAATTTATCCCCGTATTCTCCACGGGAACGGGAACTATGCGGGTGAAACCGCGGGGCGCAGCTAGTAGTATATAAAACAAAGTCGCTTTCTCTGTCCCTATATCCCTATGTATGCTTAAATCTTTAAAACTACGTAACGGATTTTGATGCGGTTTTTTTAATAGATAGAGCGATTCAAGAGGAAGGTTTATATGTATAATATACTAGCAAGTCACCCCGGCTTCGCACGGGTAGTTTCTGATACAACAGTGATGCTTTACTAACCGTGCGAAGCCGGGGCGGGTCGTTAGTAATACAATAAAGCTTACATAAACGTATTCTAATAAGTCAAAGTCAAAGCCAAAGTCAAAGTCAAAATCAAAAATCTTTACTATAAAATATCAGGTTACCTAGATGACAAAAAGGCTTGGGAATGAATTTGCTCCATTCTAAACGCAGGACCATATTCGCGAATATGTAATACTGTCTCCGAGGGGTTTCTTGTCTGTTTCTTCGGTTGGTCGGTCAGGGTTGGAACAGACGTAAACATAACAAACAACATAAGCTTAAACATGAAAACTGACTGTAATTTGACATTTTGACGTGTCCAAATGATACTTGAGATCTAAAGGAATAAATGAGTTTGACTTTGAATAAAATGTATATTTATAAATATGAACTGTGCATTCTTTAGTAAAAGGATCAACATAATTCACATATACAACTAACTAGCAGTTGTGGCAATGTTTGTTAAATCTTTATTTGGCAGAGGAAATAAGCAAGTGCTTGTTTTCCCCGTGTTTCTGGAAAGTTTGTACGATGCTCTACTTACTAATTATTCCAGTGGAAGTTAGCTTCCTAACTGAACTCTTACGCGAATCACACACAACTTAAGTCATTGGAATTTTCCATGTTGGCTGTCAATATTTTATAGAGGTTGCTGATGTTTAAAGAGTCCAAAATTAATCATCACGTCTGGAGGATTTTCGAAGCGGCCACGTAGGCTACTAGTGTGGTAGATTTAATTAAATTGATTTGTTTTGTGACTCGAACTGTTCCTCACTGCTCAACGTGAATTACGTACGTAAGAAACAATTATATTGTTAGTGAACAGGATCGTACTCGCAAAATTTCCATTAGAGGTTTATTGCACATTCTTCCCCCCGGAAGGAAGGATAGGGTTTGGAACAAGCGCTAAAGTTAGTAATAAGAACGCTCGTTCTTGAAGGTACATTTTTATTTTCAAAAAGGCACATTTCCAATTATTTCTTAATAATTAAACGAAAATAAAGTTTTTCTCTTTGACTTTCGATATACCTATGCATAATGTCAAATGTTATACGAGATATTCCAGCTAATAGTGTTGTTTCATATTATATAATATCATTGCTTGCCACCGAATTAACCACAATTCCAAACAATACAAATCAAATTTTAATGAATTGCCACCTCTCACATTCTGTATTGTTTCGTAACACCCAGATACATACATAGTTTTAGATAGATATCCCCTAGACGAAGGTAGAGCTTTAAAAGGGTGGGAGCTTTAACCTTGTGGATAGTAATCTATCCAATCACGACAGTAGTTGTGGAAGCGTAGTAATGACATGGGTAAACTCATCGCGGCTTCGCACGGGTGCAATGTAGATACGAGTACTAATGTGGGGCAGTTTCTCTACTATAATATGCATGTACACTACTTATAAACCTTCCTCTAGAATTACTCTATCTATTGCTGAAAAGTGCATTAAAATACGTTGCGTAGTTTAAAAGATCTAAGCGTACAAACAGCGGGAGCGTCTTTGTTTTATACTATGTAAAGATGAAAATTCGTCACAGCAAAATGTATAATAGCTTCCAGAAAGTAAGCGTTTCAGCTGCTGAAAGCGTCACGACGTGTTAGTTTAGTCCGAGCACGAAACTAACAGCGTAATTCGCTCGGCCGCATTCCCCCACACAAGTATACCGTAGGTCATGATATTGTAGAAATAGGCAAAGTGAACTCTCTAGATTACTAGAAGAAACTTTGCAATATTTTAATGGACATTATTGAAAGAAATGATCTTAATTGGCTTATCTATCTAATCAGCAGGTAACATATTATACCATGCCACATTTGCTGGTCTTGTGCAAGTCGAATCCAAAGTATTCCAACTGATTTTATAATGTCGTCCGACCAACAGGATGACTGTTTTATCTCTTCGCCTCCATTCGGCCACATGAACACGAATGTTGAATAATTAGGATAACAAATTACTTAATTGATTTAATGTATCCTCCTTTAGGTCTAGAAGACCCAGACTTGCAGCATTCAGCTCCCAGAATTCTCTCAAGAACTTTATTCAGCCTTTCGACTAGAGTCAATGTGATAGCAATAAAAATACTCAAAAAATAGATACATACACTGATTAATTCATACACTACAATATAATTCTCTTTAATCAGGACATTAAAGCACGTTGTTAATTTAGTTCCATCCAAAGGTTGCCTGGAAGAGATCGCTATTAGCGATAAGGCCGCCCATTGTAATCTCTTCTTTATTGTGACTATTTTGTTAATTTTATTTTGGTTATGTATGTTTATATCGAGGTGTACTATAAAGAGTATTCATTCATTCATTAAAGCACAGTCGCCACCAATACATTTTATAAAAATTTTGCATGAGTTATAACGTCAACCTGGTTGGAGGAAATTCGGCTGCCCGATAGGCCATGTCACAAATATAAAAACCCTGCACTCAAAATTTACGGCGGAGCACAGGGTTAGGGTTGTGAGTTGGCACATTTGTCAAAACAAAATATACACCACAATATGTAAATGGAGATATCAATTTTGTATCACGGCACGCAGTGTACACCCGTTTTGTTCGACGAGTAATATTTATAAAGGTGTCTCGTTATCACTTTCAAGATCTTTATTCCTAGTTTAAAAACCAGAAAGAGTTAAGTCACAGAACTATTATAAGATAAGAAAATAGTTTATTCATGTTAATTCAACTCAATTCAATTTATTTATTTCAGACTCATGTCCATATTGATATATGTTGTTGTTGTTGTTGTATGTTAAAGGCGAACTTAATGCTGAAGAACATTCTCTATCAGCTGAATTTTGTGTATTTTGTAATATTAAAAAGTCGGTAGTGCAGAAAACAAAAAAGGGATGAGAAGGAAACAATAATAGATTAGATGAATAACTTTTAAATATAAACCATTTGAAATCATGCAGAAGTAATGTTTCATAGAGATACCTACTAGAAAACCTACAACAATATATCTACAGTATTTTAAACTATTGTAAATTTTGACATGTAACATTTGTGTTAATTTCTCTTATTACATATTTGAAATGAAAATAAAATACATTTTTGACTTGAATATCAGTACTAAGCGTTCGTCAAAGTATAAATTCATATATCCATTATTTTAAATATCTTTTAACGTCACTTTAAAAATATGTATGAACACTATAAGACCACGCTTCTTTACTAAGTTTGGCGATCGTACCCAAGCTCGCATGTGTTGCCCTCTATAATATTTCTACGTCTCCAAATTCCTGACATTTGCATTCACCCCTCGTTGGCGACTCCTGAAGATGGATCGCAGGGACGCTTTACCGTACAAAAGGATAAATGTAGTGACATATTAATTTTGCTGCTATTGTATGGCAACCCTGAGATTAGAGCCCAAGTCGGGGACTAAAATTAATTGGGTGATTAAAATTCGTGTTATTAACGGGTTTGTATTTTAGGTAACAATAAATCGTAGAAGAGTTATTGTTTTACATAATTAAAATAAATTGTTAATTGTAGGCTCCGTAGCTTAGTAGGTAGTCCTTCGAAGCGAAGGGTCCCAGGTCCTATTCCCGGTCGGGACACACGGGTCGGCCAGTGGATGGATGTGGGTGCCGGTGAAATGACAGGCACTTGAGAAAGAACATCCCCGTGTCAGAGTGACGCACACATCGCGATGCGACGAAAACAGAGTCGATTTTTTTAATGAGCGTCTTTAACCTCTTAACATCTTATGGGCCGTCTACTCCTCCCGTCACTTCAGTCGCAAAAAGCCTTCTTATTTTTGGAAACACAAATTTAATAGTTTTTCTTTTATTAGGTCGAATAAATAAATCAAAGTCTAAAAACCGAAAGATAATGTTATTTATAAACGCATGAATGCATTAAACAAATATTTTAATTTATGTATTTAATCTAATGCATAATACACAATCGAATTGTTTTCGTAACCCATTAAGCACTACGGACATTGATATCCCAGAGTAGTAATACCTAAATAGGTTAGATACAAGCCTGAATTCCATAAAAACTAAAAAATAACCTAAAAATTACATTCACCGTTTCTATAAGTTGGATTCTTTATTCAATAATAATACAAAAAAATTCTTCCACGTTCAAAATATGGATCATAAGACCTGTAACACATTATATGCTCACGAATATGTTTAATTGTGTGTGTAAAATTTGACGTGTATGTTTATAATTATTCATTTTAGAAAAGAAATTGACGTTTTTCATTTTAAACATTTTTGACTTTGACTTGACTACAGTACCTATTTCCCGAAGTTGACCATAACCATGTTTTAAACGGTACAATGCGTTCATAGATATTTGGTCTATAGTCAGCCGTTACTATTCTCACATGGTGACTATTTTTTCTAATATGTCATATACATGTACAGTCATGCACAAAATTTGTTTTAGAAGTTGATCAAATATTTTCAAAGTATTTCATAAGAGTGATGATACTCGTAGTGAGTTTGATGCCCCCAGAACTGCTTTTCTGAATTGGAGAATTCGCATTTCAACTGACGAGATTTTTAAGTGGAGTACTTTTACATCTAGAAAATTGGCTTCGTAGCAATCGTGACTAGATTTTCTCTTGCGAGATGAAGCTATTTGTCTGTTGGTAAGTAGGTACGTTGTAAAATCTATGGCTACGTTCATTATAATAGCGTAAGCGAAGCGTTCGCGATGCACCCTGCACTCTGATGTGCTTAAGTGAAGACCCGAGAACAAACATCATGCTTTCAAACATCATTTTTTTAAGTTCATTAAATCGACTTTTCTTATATAAGTTTTACGCTTATTGACTCTAACCAACCTTTCGGGAAGAGCGCTTTGAAATAAATACGTTTTAAAAAAAATTACTTACGAGTACATCAACCATGGCGATAAATAACGGGGTTAAGCATTACCTGAAACAAAAGTAAATACATTAGATAAACATCAAAAGAAACAATATTTCAAATGTTTTATTGGTATAGGTGAGAGCGTGGTGGCCCAGGGGCACAGACGCCGACTTTCAATCTGAAGGTCGCTGGTTCAAAGCACTGAGATTTTTCACTTGAAAAATGTATGTGCGCAATACCACGTTCTCGAAACGGTGACGGAAAACATCGTGAGGAAACCGCCATGTCTTAGAGCCAAAAATTCGACGACATGTGACATCTACCAATCCGGATTGGGCTCCCGTGGTAGATCAAAGCCCATTCACTCTCAATTATATAAATATATAATTATCGAGAGTAGGCCGGTGTCCCTGCAGTGGGAACATTAGAGGCTGGTACGGATTGGTATAGGTAAAATACTAATCGTGATTAAAGAAGTTATTCAAATCAGGTATTCTTCACAATACCTGGTTTTCTGGAAGATATTGTAATGAGCGATATGAGCGCCCATCGTAACCTCCATTTTGTTTATAGTTAGTCCCTTCCATTAGAGGTGTACAATAAAGTTACTAAGCTTTTTTTGCTTTTAAAACCGACATTGCACAGAATGATATCTGTCTGTAAATACGTAATGGTTTTGTTCTGCTTAAAATAGCTTGCGTCTGAGTGTACATCCACATTTGGCCTCGGACGATGCGATGCCCATTCATGTATGACTCAGATGCATCTCGGCAGGAAACAGCTCATTACCATACATACAAACATACACGCTCTAGTCATAGCTTTGAAGATATTGTGATTCGATTTTTATTAGGATATCGTGTTCAAATGAAAAAACGATACCCTTTTTTTTCCGTGTATAAATATCTTTGCATACCGCCGCCACGGGGAAACAGAGCGGTTATGTGGGACTAGGTGTCACTACCCACTAAAACTCCACGGTGTCCTCCTCTGCCGCTTAGTGGCGGGAACACGGGAACGTTGTAACACACATCCGCGATCCCGCCGCAGCTGTCCGTTTCCGGACCCTCCATGGGATGGCAACGCCACCATCCTCCCTCGCCACGACACGCCAGGACACGAGGCGTGTCGCAACCACCTCGGGGACCATGCCAGCGATAGGACGATACCCTATCCTAACTATCTTACTGATATTATTGTATAAACGCGAATGTTTGGATGCATGTTGGATGTTTGTTACTCAATCACGCCAGAACGGCTGAACGGACCTGGATGAATTTTGGCACAGAGATAGATTATAGTCTGGAATAGCACATAGGCTACTTTTTATCCCGGAAAAATGTACGATTCCTGTAGGAAGTCCAACCGCGGGGCACAGCTAGTAATATTATAAATGCGAAAGTGAGCTTATTTGTTTGTTTTTCTTTTTTACGCCTCAACCACAGAACCGAATTTAAAAGTCGTTTCACCAATGGAAAGCTACATTATCAGCGAGTAACATAAGCTTTATTTTATCCCCAAATTCCTACGGAAACGGGAACAATGCGGGTCAAAAAAAAGATGTCTGACGGGCTGTAATATATCTGTTTTATCTTTTGAACTGGCCGTAGCGGATATATAAACACTTACAATCATACCCCTAGATTCCCTGTGTTGCAGGTAGGACAAACACTCGAGCACAAATTTAATGCTCACCATACCGAACCTTCACTCCGAAGGCTCCAAATCTACGGATTCGTTAAACCGTTGTGTGAGTAAAATACAATATATTCTATTCTATGTGTGCGTGATCCATTTGGCGCGCTTACTTTGTTCCGAGACGCCGCTAAGTGAATGAATTGCAAGAAAAGTAATTCATCTCATTCGCAAGACACACAAGTTTCCCATCGGCGTACAAGAACACCCGTGAATTGGAGTATTATACGGAACATCCAAGATTTGTTTCAACATCCCTTTTACATAATTAAGTAGGATAAATGCTCCATGACACGTTATACGCAGAATTCTTGGGGCGTTGCCGCAGAGAAGGGAAAGTAGTGGAACAAGATAAATAATAGTTAAGAATATAGGTAAGAAAAAAAGTCAGATTTCAACATCACGCTGACATATTAAGTGATACTTGATGGACAAGAAAGATGCATTTGGATACTATGAAGATAAAACTCTTTTTAATGTTAGCCACAATTAAATAGTATCTTCTGCGCATTTCCATCTTCTGCCACTTCTGTATATAATTTTAGTCAAAAATTAGCAAAGTGACAGTTTCCCAGATAAACTGTGATGGTTCAGTTGGTTTATTTATTTATTTATGAAACTAGGGTTCCCAGGGTTGTCACATAATGTATCTTAAGCCAATTCGAACCCTCATTTTGTAAGTGACTTTAAATATGTGGTTTTACTGGTATAGTAATATGAAAATATTAGCCAATAAGTCAGAAATCTTGTTATAATCACACTAATATTATACAGGTAAATAAAAGTTTGTCTGCGGTTGGATGCGGCTGAGTAACATCATCCACGAATAAACGGCTGAACGGATTTGGATGAAATTTGATATGGAGGTAGCTCTTACTCTGGACATGGACTACTTTTATCCCGAAAAACTGAAGTGTTCCCGTGGGATGGCCAACCGCAAGTAACACCACGGGGCGCAACTAGCATTACCATATAGTCGCCTGGCCTTACAGTTCAGTTTCTACAGCTCTGCCTTATGCTATAGCTCTTGGATTTTCCCACCCAAGGCAAACATTTGTCCAAAGAACAAAGATGTTTGTTTTCCGTCTTCATATTAAATGTGTGATATGTATAATGTTTTTACTAATAAATACTATAATAAGTATTGTATCAGTTATCTGGTTCTCATAATATAAGGATAATTTGTATCTAGATGGCTATGTTTAAATGGCCACGAATATTATTATACTGCGCCCCGGTTTCACCCGCGTAGTTCCCGTTTCCGTGGGAATACGGGGATAAAATATAGCCTATGTTACTCGCTGATAATGTAGCTTTCCATTGGTAGAAGAATTTTCAAAATCGGTTTAGTGGTTTGAGCGTGAAAGTGTAACAAACAAAGTCACTTTCGCATTTGTAATTTTGGTTAGAATGTGTCATATGGAATTTCTCAACTGCATTCGCTAATCTGTGGCTCTAATCTAAACCGCTACCCTCGCTACAAAGCTGAGTCTTGTTCCTTAGCTGGTGCCCTAAAAATACCTTAGAGCCTCTACATTATTCAAGGAGTTTAAATTTCACTTTAGCGTGAAGTTTATCTTTTAGAAGTCAAAATGTTTTCCAAAAATTTACGCAAATTTATCTAAAACGTTACATACCTGGAATGCTAGCTTTACTGAGAGCTTAACATTTTTAAGCTCTGAAATAGCTCTGAATCACGAAGTGAAATTTCGACCGAGTTGATCTGAGTTATTCGTACGTGTGCGTCTGTGTGCGTGCGTAAGATTTCGCGCGTTAAACGTAGTTGGTCTTCTGTTCCTACCTTCCCGCATCGTTTTTTTTTAAGTATACTCGTATTTAAATTAAGACAAGCGCGGTTTTCGAGATGGGAAAAAATTGTTACCATTACCGACACCTCTGTATATTATAAGACCTCACATTCAATTATTTGTTTTTCTGGACTTTTGGCTTTTGGTGAGAGCGGGAGGCTCTCGACCGATTTAAAACGAGTAATATTATATATATACCAAAGTGGTAAGGGCACCACTTAGGTACGGACCCCGGCTTGGCTCGCTGCTATTGGACAAATACTCGCCCAGAATGAGCTAAGGAGATTTTGGTCACCAGCTTGGTCTATGCAAAAGTGCCACGGTTACTGTGTTTTTTTTTTTATGTCAATGAGTGATGGAACGAGCTGAGGGCCCACCTGATGGTAAGTGGCGACCCACGCCCATGACAACAATAATGTGCGCGACTCAGTATGAGATCCAAATCTTTACTAAGTCGCATTCATCCTGCTGCGTCAATCACCCGAGACGGGGATGATACGTCTCATGCGCATGTGATTTCACCGGCAGCCACACCCTTCCACCGGAACACAGTAATGCGAGCACTACTGCTTGGCGGCAGATTCCAGATGTGGTGGCAGTACCTCTCCGGACGAACTTGGCACAAGTTCTACTGCTACTTTTGGTTGCTCCTTTAGCACCACCCAGGGGGTACGTGTAGGGAATCAAAGGGTACACACCTACGGACGCGAGCAACTGGACCCCCCTGTGTCCTGTCTGGATGACAAAATCACGTCCATATCGACATCGGGATTACCGAGAATATGTCTCGGTCTAGAAATTTCCTTTCTACGGTCCTTATCATCATACTTTGGACGCTTCCCCCAATCCCATCAAATCTAGTTAATGCTGAAACTTAGCCAATATCTCTAGCTTACGTATTCAATTCGCTTCGTAATACTGTTATAAGAAAATCTATCTCAATCTAGCTATGGACAATGGTTAGATTTGATAAATCTGGTAATAGATCGGATCAGTTGAGCTATCTCTCGTTTAATCGCTCTTTAGATAGCTCAATTATTTTTTATAGTACTAAATACTGTACAGTACATATCGCTTTGTAATTTTTGTAAATCATTTTATATTATAAAACGATTCGGCGTAGGTTTTAGCATAATTAAACAGGTAAATCAAAATCTGAGTAAACAAAAAATTTCTGACGATTCAAATCCATGGCTCGGATACACTTCAAACGGAAAATAAAAAATCATGTTTGCCGTCGAATCCCATTAAAATATTACCATAAAGTAAGACGGAATTTTCCGGCGTTTTTGTGCTTATTTTCAGTCGACTGTTGAATATTTAAGAAGTGCTAAGTAATGGGTAGTATTCGCTGCGAATTTTGAATTAATGTAGCATTTAGTACTGTGTCCGTACAAGCCGAACGGGCGAACTAACTGTTAAAATTCGTTGGTGAACGTGAGCATCGTTCATATACGGGTCGGAAACTGTAATATAAGATTTTTTTTTTATAGAAGTATATGTTTTAGACTTGATGGACTCAATAATAATAAAGAATTACTACTTTACGTGTCATTGTGGTAATTATTTGAATATAAGTCAACATTAAATTATTTGTTGGCAATAACCATACCATTACTTAGCGGCCATTGCATTACGTTTACAATATTTTCAGAGACATAACTTTGCCCCAATTAGGTTAATAGTGCTGTTTAATAAAATAAAAAAAATTAAAAAAATATAATACTAATGTTTTTGCTGCAATTATTTAGTACTTTCGTTAATAGAATAAAATATTATTTTAAATCAGTATATATATAAAAAAAAACTAATAATGATCGCTGATAGTTAATCTTTGATAATAACCGCTAAAAATAAGTATACTATTATACTTATTTGAGTGACAGGCAAACGAATAACCAAGTCAACAGCGTTCGCGGTCCCTTCGTCGTTTGGTTGGTCCAGACGCTGCATACGGTAATAAAATGCTTGCTGTGCCAGCAAACAATTGCATAATGTTCTGGACTTGGAAGTTTTTATTTCGTCATAAACTTTTCCAGGACTATGAAATAATTCTACACTACATTAGTAAGATGAGTTAATAGTATATTCATTATTAATTTGATCTATAAGAGTAAGGGAGTAATAAGTTGACTCTCATAGCTCAGTTGGTAGTAACTCTGCCTTCTGCGCAGGTCGAGGGTTTGATTCCCACTCAGGACAAGTCTGGGTGTTAATATGGCTTATGGACATTTGACACAGCGCCATCTAGCCTTAAACTAATCATAGCTTGTACAATTACTGACACAACAATATTTAAATTCAATATAAATCATTTATTTCAGACCAATAATTGTTGTAAAATATATCTTTTTTTGGTTTTGCAATACAATTAAATATATACCTTTTTGTTTATAATTTTATTCGCAAGCGTTAATCGTACTTTAATAAGTAAAATATGTATATAGGAAATCCGTTATTGGATGTATGGAGCAAATAAGCATTGATTTATATTTTTTTTCTAAGATCTGTGGATTTTGTGATATATTATAGTAAAATAAAATAAATAAATTAAAATAAACTGTCAATGATAAACGCGACCTTCGGTTCGGGAGGTAGTAAATGTCAATTCAACACGTTTACTTTGAGTGTCTCATTCGAAGCCATACAACAAAAGAAGAAAAATTTTCTGCAGTCGCCCTGCTGATCTGGGGTCCGATTTAAATTTAGAAATGTTGACGGAAAAAAATCCGCTACTGAGTGCTCCGCAGCCCCTGACATCTGGGGCCCTGGGCACGGGCCCCGTGTGCCCTCATGGTAAAACACTGAATACCCTGAAGACTATATAACCAGAAGCGGGAAGTGAGTAAACGTCAGCATTCGCTCATTTAGCAGAACTTTAGCTGAAGGGCGGAATTGGAATTCTTGAGTGCAGCTGTGACTACGTAACTGGAGTACTTCGGGTAAGTTTATCCAGAGCGGCAGACGGGCAACTTTTGTTGCTTAAAGAATGTATTTCACAGAATTTTGTTAAAAATTTACTTACACCAATAAAAAAGTTTTCTAACAAACTCCTGCGGCGTAGGAGAGATAGAAAAAGTCAAACCCAGTTTTTATTTCCGTTGCACTCTTCAAAATTATTTGGAAAGGTAAATTATTTAAGTAAATTTATTAATTTATTAAAGTAAAGTAGCTGCTTATAACTAAGGCTTCAAAACATTTTACCATACAAGGAAAAAAATAATAATTTGTTATTTTTCGGACAGCCCTAATAACATCAATGAAGGTCACCGTATGTCACCTGGTAAGCTTTTAGGGTTGAACCAAGGTTGAACCTTGTGAAGTTTACGTTAAAGTTTGTCATGTGATAATTTGTAATCTAACATGCTGAGGATTGGGAAACCTGGTGGGGTCAATTTTAAAGCTATCTAGGCATAAGCTGTTTAAGTATTGTGACATTGTATTGTATGTTATTGAAACATCTTGTATATACGAGTATGTAACACATTAACACTTAGATACAAAACAAATATCAATTCGCTACACAAACGTTTGGTTATCGACCCCACGCCTTACACCATAGAAGACAGAGCCAACAATTACCAACTAAGCTGCAAAATCAGTCCAGTTGCCGAAGACTTGTGCTGTAATCCCAGCAAAGTTGCAAGTCTGCATCGCTAAGCTAAGTTATGCAAAGTCGAAAAGCAGCGAGCATGCGATACGGATTCGTCATGCATACGGGAAAATCTTCTTTGCCTTCCGCTTTGGCTTGAATTTCCACATAACTGTGATGAAAACTGTTTCGTTTACCATTAATTCTTGGTACATGATAAGAATGATAAGTACTTTATAAGTTACTGTGTTCCGGTGGAAGGGTGTGGCTGCCGGTGAAATCACATGCGCATGAGACGTATCATCCCCGTCTCGGGTGATGGACGCAGCAGGATGAATGCGACTCAGCAAAGATTTGGATCTCATACTGAGTCGCGCGCATTACTGTTGTCATGGGCGAGGGTCACCACTTACCATCAGGTGGGCCCTCAGCTTGTTCCGTCACACATTCACAAAAAAAATAAATGTAACTGTGTATAAAATAAGGCGTGGCTGGAATTATGCTTGCTTAGATGTCATTCTGAAGCGAACCAACATAAATTATTATACTAGCTGCGCCCCGCGGTGATACCCGCGTTTTTCGGGAGCCAACAGCCTATGAGTTAATCCAGGATATAAGCTATCCTGGTACCAAATTTCATCCAAATCCGTTGAGCCGATTGGGCGTGAAGGTGTAACTAACATACACAACACAAACTATTATATTATTGTGGTAATTTCTGTTGTAACCATATAACTCTTAAAAGGTGGATCGCCAGCTCGACGCACAATGTTGTCATATAATAAAAATATTATCAGATATGTAACATCCGTAAAAGTAATACAACTGCATCAACAGCTGCAGTAATCTGACTCATTCGAGTACAACAAACTCGTTTGGCGCTGGTGGTCTGTTACTGTAGAACTGGTTATTGTGCAATACACGAGTTTTCAACTGGCAACACGATGTGATTTAATCGGTCGACAGCACCAGTTCTGGGTTTTCGAGGTATAGGTACACCGGGGTAAACGCTGGGTCGGTTAGGCTTGGAAACAGACGTAAACTTAACGATTAAATGACTAGGTAAAACATGAAAACTAACTTATATGACATACTAGCTGCGCCCCGCGGTTTCACCCGCATAGTTCCCGTTCCCGTGGAGAATACGGGGATAAATTGATTTTATTTTTTCGTTAATTTTCCAATGTTTTTAATAGTTATTCTGCTATTCGGGACGGAAACAAATCCAACAAATCAAAAACCATGGCAATCGGTCCAGCCGTTCTCGAGTTATAAGTGTTGTAACAAACACGACTTTCTTTTATATTATAGATGTATGCATTTAAAAGTTTAAACGTTCACACCCTTATACCTCTGCACTAGAATTCAAGGCAAAGAAATCAAGTAACAAACAAAAATATACACAGCGTAATGGGAACCTCCTCGTTTTCTAGAAGTCGGTTAAAAAAGCACTAACAGATTACTCAAATTATCTTTTCTCAATTTTTCAATCTACGAATTAAGCCAAGTGATCGAATTCTGTTTCCATTCTAAACAATGTCCCAAAAAAATATTTGTCATATTAGATTTTGGTGACACATCAATTAATTTGGATAGTTTGCACAAAGAGAACAATGAATCTTTGGATCATTGTTCGTTCAGACAATCCTATCTGCGGAACTTCGGACGAGCTCTGCATAACTGGGTCACATGTCAATTATGGTGGAAGGATGAACCATTATACATTCTAATATTATTATATTAAGTGAGATTTGCACGCTCAAGCTATTGACGGTGACATCACCGTCTATAGCTTGAGCTAAGTTGCTTTTGGAGTTTGTCAGGGAACTGCCGCCATTATAATTTCTGCTGAGGTAATTCACTTTTTCATGTTGCTTTAGTGACGGGCCTATCTGATTTTAAAATGTTACCGTCGCCAATTTTTAAATCTAAGCATTTTGTTTATTGAAATACCTAATTTTGTAACTTTTGGGTACTTTCATTTAAGCACAGTGAGGTCCAATTTTAATTTCACTTTTTTATGCGATAGTATTTGCGGAACGAGCTAGCAACCCTGATTTTAAGTGGTTACCGCCGCCTCATAGACAAAAGCAATACGAAGTGTGAGGAGTTCCCGTTGCGTTAATCCCCGCCGTGGATATTATGTCTGCGCATGTGATATTGCAACGCAGCAATACTAGTGCACCAGTCCTTGGCCAATTACCAGGTATGGCGGCAGTACTACTGCTACTAAATCTACTTTAATTTTGATAGGAAGGAGCTTCTGTCATTTTAATGACATTATGTTATTAAAAAAATGTGTTAGTTATTCAAATGTGTTAGTAATATGGTTTCCATAGTACTGTTTTGTTTGGAGCTAGATGGCGCTGTGTGAAATATCCAAGATCTTTTATCGTTTGTTTTATCTATTGGCCGAAAGTCGGCAACAAAAGTAGGTACTTTCAAAAATAGCTCGAGCGGAAACAAGCCTTCACCAAATTGTGAATTACTGTGGTCGGTCGCCATTTATTTTCTATTAATGGTATTTCGTCTTTCAGAACGCCTAAGGGGCGACAGCAGAGGCTGAGAAATTGGATTTATCACGGCGTGACATTAAAAGAAATGGAACTTCTTAAAAGGGACTTTTTACTTTAAATAATTGGCGAAAACTCGTGATTCAATTGAACGAGAGACGAGTGATAGAAGTGTTTACTTTGATGGGGTTTTTGGATTTTATGAGATACTTTAACAAACGTTAAAAATTGTATGTTTTCGTGTGTATTTTTTGCGTATTATAAATAAACGGTTACACACTCATACCTCTGCACTAGAATTCCCTGTGTCGCAGATGGCATGGACAAACACAAGACAAACACCCAAGACCCGAGAACAAACTTCATGCTCACCACACAAAGTGTGCCCCGGCCGGAAATCGAACCCGGGACATCTCGCTTCGAAGGCAGGTCTACTACCAACTAAGCCACGGAGCCGATTATTAAAACGATTGTGTTTATATTTGTTAATAATAAACTACAATAGCTTTTTATAGTAATGCGCGGCGATTCGGATTGCCTCAGATAGCTTAAGAGTTAGCTGTCTGTTCCCATCCATTCCCATTTTAAGGACGGCCGTCCTTAAAAAATATTTAATGAGTGTGTTGTATTTGTTGACTGATGGACTAAAATGTGCGTAGAATGTTGAAGGTATTGTGATATGATTTATAGCGGAGTCATTTGAACCACAGAGAAGTAAACGTGAATTGTATATTTTTTTTATGCGGTTTTAGTGACGGATCCAGGATAGCATACACACAAATAATATGAGTCGCCTATAATATGAGTGTGCTAACTAAATGGCAACACAGCTACCACACAAAATATATATATATTTTTTTTTATAAAACAAAAACTGAGTATGGCAAGGAGTTGAAGTCAATTTAATAGATTCAAAAATACGTTATTATATTGTATTTATTTGCGCGGTAGTTGTTTAAGTAACTGGTTTATTTCCAAAATTGCTGACCCTCCCTTATATCACAACCCGCGGAAATTGAACCAAGCTCGGGTTTAGTAGAATAGCGGGGTGGTCATTTACTGGGCGTAAAGAGTCCCAGAAACCCTTTGGGAATTAAATGGCGTGGACCCAGAGCGTTTTTATACATTGTTTTTACGCCCGTCATATAGCGGCCTATATCCAGCCTAATTTCTCTATAAAACAATCACAAATGGTTGAAGCAACTACAATAGGGGCTGTCAAAATGTGCTTGAAGCGGTCCCGGGTTCGATGCGGTCCTTGGGCACGGGTTGGACTTTCACCACACTGTGTGGTGAAAGTCCAATACGTTTGTGTTGTGTTGTATGATTGTGTGTTGTCACTTAACACACCATTTTTTTCATACTACTGGATTGACAGAACGAGCTGATATTTGGTTACCTCCGCCCATAACAGCAATACGACTAAGGTCCTCGCATCACGTTGCGCACATCACTGGAGTCGGTTTGTGATTTCGCCGGCGCCCAAACCCTTCCATAGGTTCACTGCTTGGCAGGCTATAGCATAAGTCTTCGAAGATATCCTGCTAAAATACAAAGGCTTTTGATCTTTGCTCTTTGAAATACAAAAATCTACGTAAAGTATTACAGTTGCAAACAACAAGCAGCAAGTAGCCAACACCCAAATATCTGCGAATGCTAATGCTTGGATGAAGTGGAGACTATTAATTAGAATTACATTTGGATTACTCGGTGTTTAGTTAATTGGCAGTTAATTACGTGTTGGCCCAGCACTTCGTTTCAAAGTAATGGTCCAATTTGAATTCGAGTTTATGAGCATGACCTTGTATGGAGTTGTATGAACCATGGATTTCCCGCATGGGTTTTAGTCTTGTTTATATGTATTCTGTATCAGTTTCTAATGTTACCACTGCAGGGACATCAACTCTGGATAGTTGAGAGTGAATGGGCACTGATCTACCACGGGAGCCCAATCCGGATTGGTTACATATGTTTGAATACTTGATCTAATGCGTATCGGTTTCCTTACGACTTTTTCTTGTAGGTATGTATAATACAATATGTATTATATATACTTATACATGTAGTTTGGAGCTAGATGGCGCCGTATCAAAAGTAAAAAAAAAAATAGTGGAACTAAGTTTATTGATTTCTAACTTACTCACAAAAGTGAATTAATTATTTAAGAGTACATAATTAATTGAGCACTTAGTTTCGTACGCAATATACTATCCAAATCAAGTAACGGCTTTTATAACTACCAAAATTGTTACTACGTCAAACAACTGAATATTCTCAATGTTTCTATGGTTATTCCCCATTTGTAGTTGAATATAAAAACTGGACGTCATTTTGGCAGGAGGGCGGGGTAGGGGGACAGATGGATTAGTGGGGATGGTGAGTCCTAATCATCTTCTCCCCCCTCTATATCATGCCTACAAAGCTGAGTTATGTATAACTACAGAAGCAAGTTTGGCAGAGTTCACCCTGCAGAGAGTTCGCGTCTATGTCCTAGCAATATAGCTTATTTTACTGCTACTTTCGTAATGTAAATTATTCCATTCTGACTTAACGAGAGTGGGCCCTGTAGGAACACTTTGCTAATACGGAGACCATTCCAGGACAGTCATAGAAATAAGAATGAGTGAATTTTTTTTTTTTTTGAGTTATCTATCTCACATTAGACGTATCATCCCGTCTCGGGTGATGGACGCAGCAGGATGAATGCGACTCGGTGTAGGACCCGAATCTTATATTGAGTCGCATTACTGTTGTCATGGGCGGGGGTCGCCACTTATCACCAGGCCACTCAGCTCGTTCCGTCACTTTTTCAATGTCAAAAAACATAAACACTTTCTTAATATATAACTAAGCCGTCACTTAATTTTAGCGTCCCCAAAATGCTGGCAGCAGTGCCAGTATTATATTAAGTTGCGCCCCACGGTGCCACCCGCGTAAAAAAGTCAGCATGAAACCATGTGAAAATCTTTCGGGCTAAAAAGTAGGCTATATGAAAATCCAATCCTTTGTTACAAATTTCGTCCAAATTCGTTCAGCCGTTCAGGAAGTAACAGTCATACATACAGAAAAACTCACATTTACAATATTGATATGATATTAGATCATTATAATATTAAATCAATTGCCGTATTAGTCTCGCAAAAACTCGACAATGTCTCGACCGATTTGAATAAAAGTACTTATAAATTATTTTGTTTTGTTCGCCTCAATACTGGGGTGGTTTAGAAAAAAGGAAATTACGAAAAATTCAAAGGAACAGCTGAAAAATTGAATAAAACGAAATTGGTAATTCTGTATGGGAATAGCCACATCGGAATTTCGTGGAACGAAGTTCACAGATCCGTCTAGTTTGAAATAAATGAATGTATCATTAAAGACTTCGTTATCGTATTATTAATTCAGGTTATTTAATTCTATATTGTTTGTAGTTAACCAATTAGTTGCGATAAAATTATTTGCTTGCGTATCTAGATGTTTGTTTGGGCCACAACTCGCCACAAGTAAATGGTTTCGACTAAACAATCATTAATGGACTGATAAGAATATTATAATAGTACAGTAAGCTACTTGGGTCTTCCTCAGGACATTGGGTAGCTAGTACTCACGCAACAAGAAATTATTGGGAAATCAAAAAACCCCACCCGAAAAATTATATTTAAACAAATAAGTTGAAAAGCTGTATTTTGATACCACACTTGATAGGTTATTTGGAAAAAGATTTCTTGAAGACAAGTATGACGGCAAAAATAGGTCACTCTCACAATTAAGACGCCAACTTCAATGCATTCAGTCAATTATAAAAAAATGGTTTTTTTTTTCAGACTACAATCGGTGTATAATGGACGAAGAAAAAAGTCACAGGAAAGCAGTATACGCAATTTTCATTTCGATGAAAATTCTATGGGATATTTCCAAACCAGCGTCTTGAGGTAACATAAAAAAATAAGTCGAAACGACAATTTCCTCTGCTAGAAATCAATTGAAAACACTCAATCACAGTGATTACCAGAAATCCTTTTTAAGATCTACCATTTTCCTCAAAGAAACGTGAGAAAATGGATGACTCTATTTTGCCTAGAAATACACAATTCTCAAAGGCTCAATTCGTACGCGATACAATAAATGGGGCACTGCCAGTCTTCAAGTAAACTGTGGTTTTGTTCCCAACATTTGGCGAGCCGGCAAATAAATCATGGACCTCAATCTATCCGAACCCACAGCAACCGATATCACACACTATATGGGCTCCAACTTTGGGGCAGCGCTTCTGGAACTTCCCTTTGTGGCCCTGAGTAAGAAATTGATCAAATTGATACACTTTCTTTCATGAAAGGACAGTTTTCTCGGGAGTAAAACGTTAAGTGGGGGCCTATTGATGTACCTGTTGATTTTGTTACTTTTTAGGTCATTTCTATCTGTTATGAAGAAATTTATAATATTAATAAAATCACAATTATCAGTTCAATATAAATATACTTAATTTTCTAGCCAAAGTGCGTAAGCGTAAAGTATTTTCGAGTGCCTTTGATGTTCATCTTGTTTTTACTTTGATAAGTTTGAGAATCTTAACTTAAGAAGTATCAATCACTATCGAAGTTTAACCGATGCGTTGTTGTTCGGGGCGAACATAAAGGAATGTTTTCATTGTAAATGGACTGCATGAGTCGGTTTTATCGCGCACAATGCTCTACAAATGTGTAGCTACTGATAGAGGGATGGAATGTTTTGTGATATTGGAATTTATTGATTTTCGAGATAGGAGCCTATGTTTTCGTTTTGCTGTGCTCATCTATACGCCGTTTAATATTTATGATAGCTACTGGTATGTTTAGGATTACATAGACAAAAAGTATAAGGGAATCCTAATCTTATTACTTTAAAAGAGACATTCTTGTATATAATATTTATTTATTTCTCATATCTCAGAAACGGTTCTAACGATTTGGATGAAATTTTGTGTTTACCTGTATAATTGTACTTCTTGAAAAACAGATTTTTTTTACAAAATAACGTTTATTTTACAAAAACAAAACGCAAAAAGTAAAAAATTAATACGCACCAAACGATTTGAAAATACTTTTATTGTGCGTACTGCAAGGGAGTGGAATGCTTTGCCTGAGTCTGTGTTCCCTGACCATTACAACCTGGGAGTCTTCAAGAGTAGAGTGAATAGGTTTCTCAAGCGTGCTCCATCGTCGGCCGCATCTTCACTTCCCATCAGGTGAGATGGCGGCCAAACGCTTGGCTATACATTAATAAAAAAAAAAAAGCCGAGTTAAGATCGTTCGCCCTGACGCATGAGCCTTTATTTATATAAGTTAACTCAAAACATACATAAAGCAGCTGAAATGAGACCTCATTATTTGATGCTAAAAAATAAATCAAAAGAAAATGTCATAGAATCAGTAAGTTCTTGGCCAAGATTACAAACTTCCCTCATCATATCACCCTTCGAAATCGATGCACCCGGGGGCTTCCCCTTCTTTGCTTAGGACTTGACTTATTGTGAGCACCCCTGAGATGGGGATGGTATACAAAACTGAGGGTAGATGTGAATTTATCGCCAATGCTCGCGTATTTATGCCCCACTTAAGTGTTTGTACGGATGTTGCGAACCTCTCCTTACGGTGGCCTGACTGGACTAGATTACAGATTTATGGCGCAAATAATTCGTCCTTTTATAAGAGATATGTATATATAGACATATATGTATATATTATATTATAATAAATATTTAATTTGTGTTAAAAAACGGCGGAAACTTATTTGTACTCCTATTATATTATTTTTTTTGGAAGAGATCGCTATTAACGATAAGGCCGCCCATTGTAACCTCTTTTTTTTTAGACTGTTTTGTTAATTTTATTTGTGTTATGTATGTTTCTATCGAGGTGTACAATAAAGAGTATTCATTCATTCATTCTTTCTTTTGTTTTTTGTTTGCAAAATTAACGTTATTTTGTAAAAAAAAAACTGTTTTACAAGAAGTACAATTAAATAATTTTATCCTCAGAGTAAAATAATCTTACCAGACTACAAATATCTTGTTCATTTACATAATTTGATCTTTGGTTAAAAAAAACAAAATTAAAAAAAATTATGCTGAAACTTGTCCAAATTTCAAATAAAATATTCAAAATTATGCAAAGTACAAAACCCTTTACAAATCTTAAGCCCGCTTTCTAAGCCCGTCTGTTGTTTGAGTTTAAGATGTCAAACCGAGTGAACAACTATGTATATAATACTTTAATCCAGGTTTTGTTTCCAAGTCATATTACATAGACACCTAAGCTATAAGAAGATATTCAGCCTTGAATTAACAGAAGGTCCTTGAATATAGTGTAGAGTCTATTACGAGCAAGCATTTATTTCAGACTATCTGTTATCCGCAGTTAAACATTCAAAACAAAATGTGTTTCTTGCAAGTTACTAAAAAAAGTACTTCAGTTTTACGGGGACATGAACGATTACAAGAATTTGATCTCTAAACGCCGCAGAAACGTTAGTTATTTGCGTTTGAAAAATCGCGAGCTAAGAAATAAGAGAGCGAGACATATTTATTTAAAAAAAGTGATGTTTCCGATTAATTTTAGTCATTATTTAATAGTTGACTTTGACAAGAATATAGATAGTTGACGTTCATTACGTGAAAATTTACTTTAATAATGTTACCACAATAAACGGTCAGAAGAAACCCTACTTAAGTAGATAAAGTAAATAACTACTGACTCGATTTCTCTTTTAATACTACAAAAGTGAAGAGACGTGTTGAATGCCCACATTATGTTACGTGGATACCTCCATAACAACAGCAATTATTTGACCGTACCTCCCCTACCGAAACATGAGAATATCCTAATGGGAGTTAGGATTATTTGCGCCAGGCACCCGAGACTGTGATTTTACCGTCTCTGTACCGTATGAAAATTTCTTTAAAGTCCTCTGTGTATAACGTCCATGAATATTTATTATTATTATTATATATGCTCTATTCAATGACCTTCTGAGAATTCTGATTTCCCTGGTGGGTTTTAGACGGGGGCGTAGAATCCGAGGCAAATTTTGACTCTGCGAATAAAGTCGGTCGCGTTTGAGAATTTCGCAAGATTTTCAAAGTGTTTCAATGTCGTGTTTCGGGGGGCACGGTACAAATATTTTAAATTCCCTTGGAGTCTTCTGATTTGGGTTTAAGATAAGTGAATGTTACATTATATGTAACAAGTGCCTGAATTTAAAAATCGAAAAAAATCCGACTTCTATATCTTGATCCCTTACTTTTCGTCCTAAGGGCGAACATGTACACCCTAAAAAGAAACCGGTATACAACGGGCGCAAAAAGTCACAAGAAAGCAAAATACGCAATTTCGTTTACTTAAACTTACTTGGTTTATATTAAAATCTACGAAAATATAAGTTAAAAGTCAAACAAATGGCATAACACAAAGAAACATACAACAGAATGAGTCCATCCTCTTTGTAGTCGGTTAAAATTAAAACCAAACAAAGCTAGGGTAAATATATGTAAACATCACGACAGTCGACAATTACAGAAGAAAACAGTGAAATAGTGGTCACGAATCAACACCACACGTTGCATTTTAAATATATTACCACATCGGATACTCCGTAGACATGGAGAGAGTGATTGCCTACAGCTAGTAATCTCCGCCCATAACAATAGCAATACGAGTTAAATCGGCCGAGAAGACCCAAGTCGCACCCCGTTATCCGTCACCCGAGACAGGGATGTGAAGTCTCATGCGCATGTAATTTAACCGGCACTCACACCCTTCCACTGGAACGCGAGTGCACTACAGCTCGGCGGCAGATTACCAGGTGTGGAGGCAGTACTTCTCCGAGCGAACCTGGCACAAGTTCTACTGCTCACATATATAGGGGTTTCTTGCTCGTTCTTCCGTGGAAGGTCGCATATGATTTGAAGAGCTAAATAATAACGCATGATCTTGTAGGTATTAACATATTTAATTAAAAAAGTGACGTTTCCAAGTATTTAATAAGAAGTGTTTGATAAGAAATCGCATAACAAACATGCAAAATAAAATGATAACCCCTCCATTTTTTAAGACAACACAACAAATATAGCGAAGGTTTTACACTTTGATTCCCTCCCTGGGTGGTGCTAAAGGAGCAACCAAAAGTAGCAGTAGAACTTGTGCCGGGTTCGTCCGGTGAGGTACTGCCACCACGCCTGGAATCCGCCGCCAAGCAGTGGTGGTTGCATTACTGTGTTCCGGTGGAAGGGTGCGGCTGCCGGTGAAATCACATGTGCATGAGACGTATCATCCCCGTCTCGAGTGACGGACGCAGCAGGATGAATACGACTCAGTAAAGATTTGGATCTCATACTGAGTCGCACGCATTATTGTTGTTATCAAGTGTTGTTGTTATCACTTACCATCAAGTGGTCTCTGAGCTCGTTACTTACTGTCATAAAAAAAAAAATTATGCGCATTGAGGTATATATATTACATTATGCTAACACACGTTCCTTCTGCACGTAGTTTCTATTATTATACATAATCTGTGGTCGAAACACAACATATTTAAATATTTAAACTCCAAACACGTACATTTGCCTGTTCACCCACCCAATGCTGATCTGCCCGTCCATAGAGTTAATGCACCAGCGCATATCAAGAGTTTCTGGTCGGTGCAGTCCAAGTATCAAAACATGGTGTACTCGTGCATTTCTTGATGATATCTAAGTGGATTTACTTAAGTTACGAGTTTGGTTTGCTACGAATCCGGGGAACCAAGTATGCATTGCTAAGTTAATTGTAAAACAGTTAAGTTTTAGTCATGTTATTATGAAATTGTTAAGTTATTAAGAAATTGTAGTTTTGGGGGATCAAGTTGCTCACGTTCGAAGGTCGATAAAGTCCCTTTATGTACCCCCTGGGTGGTTCGCAATTATAAACAGCAGAAGGACTTCGTCCGGAGAAGTAATGCCTCCACACCTCCCTGTATCGCCAAGCAGTGTTTCCTCGTACTGCTGTGTGTGTGTGTGTGTGTGCACGTGCGTGCGTGTGTGTGTGTATGATTGTATGTGTGTGTGTGTGTTTGTGTGTGTGTGTGTGTGTGTGTGTGTGTGTTTGTGTGTGTGTGTGTGTTTGTGTGTGTGTGTGTGTGTGTGTGTGTGTGTGTGTGTGTGTGTGTGTGTGTGTGTGTGTGTGTGTGTGTGTGTGTGTGTGTGTGTGTGTGTGTGTGTGTACTAAAGAGGGCGCCAAATTACTTTTTCCAACCGATGTCAAAGAAGGAGGAGGTTATTAATTCCACTGTATTTTTATGTTTGTTATCTCAGATCTTCGTAATTTATGAACCGATTTTGAAAATGCTTTTTTTTAATTTGGAGGAAATAAGATTTCATATTGGTCCCATAGAATTTTTATCAAAATCGGTTGAACCGTTTGGTTGTTAAATCAAAATATCTGGAAAAAATATTTCATCCAAAGAAATTGCGTATTATGCTTGAAGTCAATTTTATCCTTTTTTTAAAACAGTTACTTGACTGAAACACAAGACAAAGACCCGACAAGAAACCTCATGCTCACCACACAAAGTGTGCCCCGGCCGGGAATCGCCCATATGCCACAAGGCTTACTAATAGCTCACACAATAAACGCTAAAATCTTGCTAATGCTATTAATAAAATATACCAATTGATCTTACACAGAAGACGTATCAAAATTCCCCTCTATTTATCGATAAACAAAATATATTGCGCGTCTATTTGCAGTACAAGAAAAACAGAAAGACTAATTTTATTTACAATACAATGGTCTGTGAAGGTTCAAGGAAAAAGGAAAAGGTTTCGTCAGAACTGTCTTTAATAGAATTTTACGTGGAAAATGGTTTTATTTCATGTTGAGAATGTTTGCAGGCGTGTTTTGATAGGTAATTGGGGTTTGTATTTAATTAGCTGTGGGTGATGTGTTTTAATCTACGAATAGAAATCGTGGGGGCATGTTGCTCGCGTCCGTAGTCCCCCGCTGTCTGCACGTGTCCCCCGGGTGGTGGAAAGCAACCCAAAGTAGCAGTAGAACCAGAACCGGAATCTGGTTAGTAACCACACTTGTGATCACTACTACTAGCACTAGTGCACTCGTCGTGATGTGGAAGGGTATGGGTGCCGGTAAACTTACGGAGCAAGAGATGGGTGACGGAACGCAACGCGTTGCGACTTGGGCTTTATCATTCGGTAAGGTACCTGAGTCGTGCATCAGATGTTAACGTGCGGCGGCAACCACTTAAAATATTGGTGTGTGAATATGACTCCGCCCTTTCTCAACAGATGTCGTTTTTAGTATTGTTTACGTGTACTAATAAATGACCATACTTGTATTCGATAGTACTGAATGTCAGCTATCTAACGCATTTTATGATATTTGGTTGAAGTGTAAGCAACAATTGTTTTCACCTTTTCGAAAATGTCGGTTTTTATTCCAAATAAACGTCATTTGCGGGAAGTGTTATTACATTATTTTATTGCGAAGAAAACTGCAGCGGAAACTTATCGTTTGCTTGTGGAGATTTATGGTGAGCATGCTCCGTCTAATACAACTTGCAAGGAATGGTTTCGACGATTTCAAAATAACGATTTTAGTACTGAGGATAAAGAACATGGAAAACCACCAAAAAAATTTGAAGATGCTGAATTGGAAGCATTATTGGCGGAAGATTCTTGCCAAACTCAATCAGAATTAGCTGCAGCATTAAATGTTGATCGTTCAACTGTTGCAAAGCGTTTACAAATGATGGGAATGATTCAAAAAGCCGGTTACTGGGTTCCACATGATTTAAAAGAAAGAGACATGGAACGTCGGAAAACCATTTGTGAAATGCTGCTTCAAAGACAGCAAAGAAAAGGATTTTTGCATCGGATAGTCACAGGAGACGAAAAATGGATACACTACGAAAATCCTAAACGCAAAAAAGCTTGGGTGAAACCAGGCGAACCAGGCCCATCACAGCCAAAAATAAATATTCACTGTGCCAAGGTCATGCTCTGTATTTGGTGGGATCAGAAAGGTATTGTATATTATGAGTTGCTCAAACCCTCTGAAACTATTAATGGAGAAGTTTACCGACGACAACTAATGCGTTTGAAGCGAGCCATAGAAGAAAAACGACCAGAATGGGTGAATAGACATAACAAATTAGTTCTTCAGCATGACAATGCCAAACCGCATACCGCAGAAGTCGTAAAAAGATATTTAGAGGGACAGGACTGGGAAGTGTTACCCCACCCGCCATATTCACCAGACATAGCTCCTTCGGATTACCACCTATTCCGGACGATGCAGACAGACCTTACTGGAGAAAAGTTTACTTCATGTGAAAGTATCAAAATTTGGATTGACAACTGGATAAGCTCAAAAGACCAGGACTTCTTCCAGCAAGGAATACGAAAACTACCTGAACGATGGGCGAAGGTTGTAGCTGCAGATGGAGCATACTTTCAATAATTTTTTTTTTAATTTTGTATGCGAACAAATGTGTTTTATTTTGACAAAAAGGGGCGGAGTCATATTCACACACCTATTACTTCCTTTGAAAAATATGAGATTGTGAAATCCACTTTTATGAAACGATTGCGTAGAATATATATAGTATTCCATGTGGATTACCTACTGGTTTGTTTAGGGCGAAAATTTTTTCTGTAGCTGAATTTAATTATGTGTTGGTATTTCAGGAAAACCCGTTTTCAGAATATAACTGTATTAACGAGGCCGAAATTTAAAAGGGAGATCAAAGCAGTCCTTGACGGGATAAATTTGAGGGCTCAAAACTGGAGGACTAGCGTTTGTTCCCTGGCTTGAATTTGCGGGTCTTGTTTGTTGCCTATCTGTGTGTCACGCCACCTGCATCACAGCAGTGTGTAAGCGTCTATGTCATCAAAACGTGCGATTGTCGGAAGTATACAATTGATTTTGAATTACATCGTCGTGACATCAACAAACACAGTTATCAACCGATTCTAAAGGAAGAGGTTATCAATTCTATAATTTAACCGCCGATTTGGAAAATTCTGTTTTGTTTTGAAAGGATATACTTTTACATTGGCCCCATAGTAATTTCGTCAATTTCCGATAGTTTGGTTAACCTAAAATGATTTTAGAAATATGTCATCTATGTAAACGAAATAGCGCCTTTGCTTTTTTTTGACGACTCCGTGGCTTAGTTGGTAGTAACCCTGCCTTCGAAGCGAGGGGTTCCGGGTTCGATTCCCGGCCGAGGCATACTTTGTGTGGTGAGCATGAAGTTTGTTCTCGGGTCTTGGGTGTTTGTCTTGTGTTTCTGTGTTTGTTCATGCCATCTGCGACACAGGGAATCCTAGTGCAGAGGTATGAGTGTGTAAACGTTGTTTTGTTTTTTCTCTGACGTTTCTTCGCCCATTGCATACTGCTTAGGATGCTAGATTATTGCTAAGATTGCGCCCGTGATAAATGACCTGGTTTATAGCCTATCAACGTAATTATCCAATTAAAGTTGGCCTAGGATATATTCGTGGAAGTAGATCCAGGTCGTGACACGATGCCCTAATGAGGTTTTAATCAGAAATACTCAAACAATTAATTAGTTATTATAATGAAGAGTAATTATGATCTAATAACAGTGATGACGTAGTAATAAGTACTTATTTATATATACTGATGTTATATTTAGATCATCTATACTAATACAATATTATAAAGCTGCAGTGTTTGTTTGTTTGAACGCGTTAATCTCTGGAACTTCTGGTCCGATTTGAATGATTCTTTCAGTGTTGTGTAGTCCATTTATCGAGGAAGGCGTTGTGTAGGCGAAAAACGCGGGTGAAACCGCGGGGCACAGCTAGTAATGATATAAAGCCCGTTTTGGGATGACATGGGTCAAAGGACTTAATCAAGTTCCTTGCCTGATAGGACAACCTAGGAGTAGCGAATGCAATCCCGATCTCGTGGTATCTTTTTTTTTTATGTGAATTTGTAACGGAACGAGCTGAGGGTCCACATGATGGTGGTGACCTTCGACCATGACAACAGTAATGCGCGCGACTCAGCGACCACCATACCAGCTTTTAATGTTCCCACTGCAGGGACACCGGCCTACTCTCGATAATTGAGAGAGAATGGGCTGTGATCTAGCACGGGAGCCCAATCCGGATAGGTAGATGTCACATGTCGTCGAATTTTTGGTTCTAAGACATGCCGGTTTCCTCACGTTTTCCGTCACGGTTTCGAGAACGTGGTATTGCGCACATAAATTTTTCATGTGAAAAAACTCATTGGTGCACGTGTGGGTTTGAACCAGCGACATTCAGATTGAAAGTCGGCGTCTGTGTCCCTGGGCTACCACGCTTCTACCTACTTCGCCAATATCCACAGAACCAGGCTCATCTCATAATTAATTCCAATTAAACACATCTGTCCAGCTGAGTTTGCATTTAGACGAGCCCGTTGAGATGCATAGCCGTTCATAAACCTTATTTCACCAATGTTAAGAACCATTTTCGATGTTTAATTGAACGGGCTTGAAGGATTTAGCAATTGCGGTATGAATTTAATAGTATCGTATTACAGAGCGAAAGGGTTTGTTCTTGCAAAGCTTAAGTCTGCGGAGGGTACGCTGGCTCAATTAATTTGATTAGAGTTTAACTCTTTTATTTCGTTGGGTAATCTCAAGACGTCTGCTAAGGAGTACCAATTAGGACGAAACACCGAAAATACAAATATAAAAATTAATAGACTTTTCACGAAGCGTCATCTAGCCCGAACTAAGCATGGCTTGTACTATGGGAATAAGATTACTGAAATAATACACATACAGTACTTTTTTCTTTTAAATATATACAATAAAACACCCAGTCACAGAACAAACATTTATGTTCGTCAAACAAATGGTTTTCCTTGGTGGGAATTCAACCCACCACCTACAGCGCAGAAGGCAGAGTCACATTTGTTTACCATACAATGTTAAAAGAGTAGGTTACTAGTGGTTCTCTGAAAGAAAACAATTGATTTCATTTTTAATTAGCAAACAAACATCCGTTACTGACACCCCTGCACTTAAACTTGCTGTGTCGTAGCTGATATGGACACACACGATCAGACACAGCCATGAGAACAAATTTCATGCTCCACACACAATTGTTTGCCCTAACCGGGAATCGAGCTCAGTCCTTTGCGATGGCAGGTAATACTAACTGGAGTCGTAAACATTGAATTAAAAAAAAGGTAAATTTTCAAACCGAACGATCAGTAAGAATTAAGGATTTATATATAGAAGACGTTAAGAATTAAAAAAAAAATCCTTTTTTTATTCTGCGACAGCAACGGGACTTATGGTAGGCCCACCTAAAGTTGTTACCTAGATCCATACAACAGTAATGCGACTTAGGTCCTCCCCGAAAGAAGTATGACAAGACCCAAGTGGCATCCCTTTGCGCCCGTCACCCGAGTCTAAAACGACTGTGATTTGACCCGAACCCACATCCTCCCACCACCGACACAGCAATGGGATTGCACCACTGCACTTGGAAATCGATTAGAAATATAAATATATAGACCCTTTCAAGTATCAATTGATGGCACAAAAGTTAATAAAACATTTTATAAGGCAACGACTAAAAAGGAAAAAAATCTTGCAATGTCTGCGTCTGCGCATTATTGTGATTCAACCGTATGACAGACGCCAGGTGCTGTGAACATCTGCTTTGTGCGAGGGAGACGGACATATTAGTTTACATTCACCCCGCCCGAGGTTTGTATTACATTACATTGTCATGTGAATAAAAAAAATTACGACACGTTCTGGGCTTTTTAATGATTTGGGTTATGTATGAATCAATTTTTGTATGGGACCAATCGCGGTTCGTATTTTATGCTCACTCATCAAATGGCCGATGAAGACAGAAAGTCACAGGCAACGTTTAAATAGGCTTATGAATGCGATGTATAAATTCCAGTTCAGTTAATAGTAGCTCTGCCTTCTACGCTGTAGTGAGTTCGATTCCCACCCTGGACGAGCAGTGTGACAAACATAGATGTTTAATCTGTGCCTGTGTGTTCACAGGCACAGATTATTATTTTTTTATGACTATCATGGTTATGAACATTATTATTCATGTTACCGAGACAGTTTGCCCTGGATGATACATGTAACTGCGTCGAAATATCGGGAGTCAACAATCATGGTAAATATCTCGGTAACACGAATAATAATTTTCACATATTCACTTATCTAGTTCCCACAGTTCAAACTGGTCTTAGTCTAAACTCAAACTAAATATTAGTTTGAGTTTAGACTATTTTGTTTATCCATGAATATTTATTTAATATTGCAAAATGTGGCGTTGTCTCACACCCTTTCCAACCCCGACTATGTAAGGGAAAGTACATATATATAGGGATGTAATAACTTCCTAATGTTTGCTTTTATGACCATAAACTGATGACAGATTATAAGAAATTTTATGAATTGACAATTCAAATTCTTATAATCCATCAAGAGCGGTCGTCGTTTCTGAACAATTAGATGATATTATGTTTGACTGATTTCCTATTGACCTTTCGGCAATTGAGGGTTAGTAATCCTTCAATAACCTTTGTCCTCTATCATAACTTTGACAATAGTTTGGAGTTATTTCGGAAGGAATACGAATCGTATCCTGATTCTTTTATATGTATTGTATTAATTGTATGGCTTCGATTGGGTTAGTTAATTCATTAGCCAATTGAATTCGCCCGTTCATGAATACTACTAATACTACTACTACTACTCTTTCTTTCTTCTACTCTTCTTTTTGGGTATTTAGCCACAAAAATTCTGCCAATGTCATTGCCATTAACTCGGTAATGTATTATACTTTCGCAAGTTGTTCCAATTTTAGTTTCAATTGACAGGAAACAATTTAGTTCTACGAGGAAATAAAATTATTATCATTATTGCTACGTAACCTAAAAAAGGAATTAAATCTTATTTACCATAATAAAATTCTTAAATCGGCATATTATTAATTGAATGTAGGTAATAATACTGTTTTTGTCCGATATCCGTACTAGCCTCTAATGTTCCCACTGCAGGGACACCGGCCTACTCTCGATAATTGAGAGTTAATGGGCTTTGATCTACCACGGGAGCCCAATCCGGATTGGTAGATGTCACATATTCTAAGACATGCCGGTTTCCTCACGATATTTTCCGTTGCGAGAACGTGGTATAGCGCATAATTTTTTCTAGTGAAAAACCTCATTGGTGCACGGTTTTAATTTGTCCGATATAATAGGTAACATATGACCATCATATCAGATGACACGGCAGCGAGAAATGTTGACTCCAAAGGTTATTCTGTATCATGTGCAGAGTCAAGTTATTAATTACGTCAATGTGGGTCGTAATCGTAACGCAACACCTTGTTTGTGAGGTTCAAAGTATCTGCTTTTTTTTACAGTGAGACTTGGAGGCCTACTTGATGTTAAGTGGTTACAGCAATGCAACTGGCAGTTACCGAGATTAGCGCAAACAAAAAATCTCTTCGGCTTTATTATATTATTTTAGTATAGATAGTTCAACAAGAAATCCATCCCCAAAACCTCCTGTTTTCAGTCAAAATAAGGGTAGTAGTATCTTCGCAAGTATTAATTTTGCATTTACACAGCAAAATACTCTTTGTCCAAATTCAATACGCATTGGAAGGGAGCGAATGGTATAATTTTGTTGACTTTATTTGAGCGTATGTTGACTGAATAAGGGTTGTATAAAAGAGACATGAATTTATATCATGTCACCAAGCCTGCAAAATGCTAGTTCAATTTCAGGGTATATATTCCAAATAGCGTAAAGGTAAAGATGGTATTCTATGAAAACTTTATTATAATAATTACACGGCTTAGTTGATAATAGTCTTGCCTCCGAAGCGAGGGGTCCCGGGTTCGATTCCCGGCCGGGGCACACTTTGTGTGGTGAGCATGAAGTTTGTTCTCGGGTCTTGGGTGTTTGTCTTGTGTGTCTGTGTTTGTCCATGCCATCTGCGATACAGGGAATCCTAGTGCAGAGGTATGAGTGTGTAAACGTTGTCGTCGTTGTTGTTATAATATCATAATTACAAATAAATTTACATTCGCATTATACGGGAACATTTAAAATTGTTTAATTACTTTTTAACCAACTTCATAAAGTATGAGGTTCTCAATTTTTTTTGTTTGTTACCTCAATGTCCTTCATTTATGAACCGATTTTAAAAATATTTTTTTTATTTGAAAGTACAAGTTTTATTATATTAAAATCGGTTCTATAGTTTGGTAGTTGAATAAAAAAACTAGAAAAAATATGTCATCCAAGAAAACGAAATAGCATAGTTTCGACGAAATTAATATCAGAAAAACACTTAGTCGAATCATAAATTTTTTTTAATTTATTTACAGTATAACATCACTACAGGTTAACCCTAAGGCGATGATATATGTATATATATAATGTAAGACAGACAGTAATGTAAACATTTTGTTTATATAACTACCTGTGCTATTTGTAGGAGATTCGGCAGGTTATTACGAAAAATATCTACGCTTC
Source organism: Aplocera efformata (assembly GCA_921293045.1). Taxonomy (NCBI): domain Eukaryota; kingdom Metazoa; phylum Arthropoda; class Insecta; order Lepidoptera; family Geometridae; genus Aplocera; species Aplocera efformata. The sequence continues at coordinate 8,833,408 of OV121058.1, read as the reverse complement.
GCAGAACAGAATATTACAACCTTTATTGCGATCATCTAATCTAAAAAATATATTCAGTAAAAATATTGACATCTTAATCCATAAAACCGTATTAACACACCTGACAAGCCAACCAAACCCTTTTTTTTTTTTTTTTTTTTTTTTTTTTTTTTTTTTTTTTTTTTTTTTTTTTTTTTTTACGTGAGGAAATGCTTTTGCGCATCCCCGCCTCGATGGGGGATCGGGGCGGGGTATGTTGGGCTCAGCTTTATGGTATGGCTGTGTTTGCCAATACCAACTAAAACCTCACGATGCTCTTTCTGCAACGACTTCAGCGAGGCTGCGGGTCCGTTGTTCACATGCTCCGCTGCCTCGCTAGTGTCGACATCCAATTTGGACTCGCCTCGGGAGGGGAAAAACCCCTCCATTCGGCTCGAGCGATGCCCAGGAGCATACTGGGCATCGACTCCTCGTGAGGGCCTTATCTCTGGTGAGGGGTGCCGGATGCCCCCGCATCCGACGCCCCAGGCCCTCCAAGTGGAGATGGAGTGCGAGCTTGACCAGCTCGCCTCCGTCTCCGCGCCCTCCGGAGTGGATGAGAGAGCGGATCTTTCTCTCTCTCCCGCTCCTCGGCCTCCCTCTGCGAAATCACAACTTCGCAAAAGGAGACCATCGCCTCCCATGACCTCTCGTCGCTGACCATCTTGGCGATGATAGCTGACAAAGAGAGGTCATGTCCCACTACCGCGACCAGAGATTGTCGCGGTTCCACCTCCGCCGGACACTCCTCCAGCACGTGCTGTGCGGTCTCCTCCGCACAGCCGCACCGGTGGCATTCCGGAGTTATTTCTCTCCTGGCAACATTGTGCAGGTACCTCCCGAGACACCCATGTCCCGAGAGGACCTGCGTTAGCCTGAAGGTCAGTCTCCCATGTTCTCGCTGGACCCACTCAGCGAGCACGGGCTGGACCGCTTCAATAAGTCGGCGAGCTCCAGCCCCCCTCCGCGAGGGCCCCGCAAGAAGTTTGAGTCTCCACTCTTCCAGAGCCAAACTTCTGGCATTTCGGCGCCACTGCGCTACCTCCTCCGGACAAGGGCGCATGTCCTCCTCTCGTGCCCTCACTCTGCGCCAATATACAGCTGACAGAGTTCCAGCTTCCAATTCCCACGGGAGGGAGCCAGCGAGGATACAGGCCACCTCGTGAGAAAGTGTGCGATAGCCCCTGCACACTCTTATCGCCATCGTTCTCTGCGCCTTGTGGAGAAGGGCGGATTTTAGGGAGTTCAGGCACTCGGCCCATATAGGGGCACCATAGAGCGCCATTGAACGGAGCACCGCCATGTAAAGATGGCGGCAACTCCCATCTCCCCCCCCTATGTTCGGGAGGAGGCGACTCAGAGAGCCGGCCGTCCCCATGAGTTTGGGTGAAAGCCCCCTCAAATGCGCCTCGAATGACCATCTGCTGTCGAGAACAACACCGAGGTATTTTAGCGTTGACCCGACAGCAATAGTTACACCTCCAACTACGATATTAGAGCCTGCAGGTGGTGATGCCCGAGGGCCATGAAAACAGATGGCCTCGGATTTGTGGAGCGCCACCTCCAGGCCCAATCGTAAGCCAACCAAACCCGGTACAGCTCCGAAATTATCCGTACCTGGAACAAAAAAAATACAATGAAAAAGTGTATCGGAAATATGACAGATTTATTCTTCGTTCATTTGCGGGATTACATGATCATTAATCAGTGACAACATCCTCCAGGGCTGTCCGTGCTCGACAAAACTACGGGAAGCCACGTCGAATTTTAGAAAAAAAACACAAAGAATAAATACAGCAGTTTCAGAAGGATAAATGCGTCTTCGTGAATAAACGCTTGCATCGCTGCTATTAAAGAGTAATTCAAGAAAAAAACATTCATTTAAGAATGCCGCAATATAAAAAAATATTTAAATGGCAGCGATCCGCCAAGGCATGAATTTTTTTTTTTATTAATTGAGGTAATAACTATTTCTTTATTCCCTTCTTTTCTTGATATAAAACTAAAAAAATGTTAACATAAATCGGCCGACACTCTAAGCTACGGAAACATGATTGTAGTACTAGAATTCAATAGTGCCAAAGTATTTATCTTCACTTACCGTCCAATTCAGAATTGCTTTACCATTCACAGATTCATTTTATTATGTCTCTTAACGAGAATAACAGTCGGTCGCCCCGTTCCTGCACTACCGAAGTATGAGAAGACTCAAATTACTCCCATCCCTTTTCACAGGAACAGCAATGCGAATGCACAACTGGTTGTTAGCGGATTACGAGGCACGGTAGCAGTATTTCTTCACACCATTTTGGCACAAATTTTGACTACTTTGGGTTGCTCCTTTCGCGTGTGAGACAATTTTCTTTAAGTAAACGGGCCGCATATGTGTGGTCGTTGTAGGTATCAATTCGAACTAAAGAGCGGAGTGATCCCGGCAGGCAATGATCTAATTATTTGGCCGTAGAGGCAACTCCCATTGGGCATACTTCGTTTCCTTTTACTTCCCTTTACGAGTTGGTTATTTCCCACACTGCTGTAACTGATGCCCTTTCAATACTTCCTGTTGATCCGAAATCAATAAGGTACGTGTTTGCAAAGTAAATTTTTAACGTGTTCAGGGACCGTGCGTTTCGGTCGCAAAAATGCTACGCAATGATCGTAGTTCATGACAATATTATTAGGCTGTTCTGTTTTGGAATTTCTAATTATACACAACTTAATCAAAATGCCACTAACGAAAAGCCTTAATAATTAATAAAGGTATGTTATGTTTAAAACGCGGGATTAATAAAAATGAAATTACAAAACTACAAAATTACAAACATATATAGGAGTACAAATAAGTTTCCGCCGTTTTTTAACACAAATTTAATATTTATTGTAGAAGAACGGTAATATAAATTTATTCAAAATATTGCCCATCACTTGCAACCACTTTTTCCCATCTCTCAGGCAGCATTCGAATCCCATGTCTGAAGAACTCCTTGTCTTTTGAGGTTATCCACGAATCAACCCAATTTTTGGTATCCTCATAAGATGTGAACCGCTGCGCCGTCAGAGCATGTGCTACGGACCGGAACAGGTGATAATCGGACGGTGCAATGTCTGGTGAATACGGCGGGTGGGGTAACACTTCCCAATCAAGTGTTTCCAAGTACTTTTTCACGGGAGCCGCAACATGTGGACGAGCATTGTCATGCAGAAGAATAATTTTTTCGTGTCTAGAATAGTATTGAGGGCGTTTTTCCTTCAGAGCTCGGCTCAATCTCATCAATTGTGTTCGATAGAGGGCTCCAGTAATTGTTTCGCTCGGATTAAGCAACTCATAATACACTACACCTAGCTGATCCCACCAAATACACAGCATAAGTTTTTTTCCGTGAATATTCGGTTTTGCTGTTGATGTTGACGCGTGGCCAGGTAATCCCCATGATTTTCTTCTTTTTGGATTGTCATAATGTATCCACTTCTCATCACCAGTTATGATACGATGTAAAAAACCCTTTTTTTATGTCTAGCTAGCAGCATTTCACTTAAGCATAATCGGCGTTCAATATCTCTCGGCTTTAATTCGTACGGAACCCAATTTCCTTGTTTATGAATCATTCCTAATGATTTTAAACGATGTGAGACTGCTTGCTGAGTGACTTCTAATGTTAGAGCAAGTTCTTTTTGTGTTTGAGATGAATCTTCCTCCAATAATTCCTCCAATTCTGCATCCTCGTAAATTTTTGGCCTTCCACTGCGATCTTTGTCTTCTACGTCGAAATCACCATTTTTAAACTTTTGAAACCACTCTCGACACGTTCTCTCACTCAAAGCAACCTCACCATATGCTTCTACGAGCAATCGATGCGCCTCAGCAGCAGATTTCTTTAAATTAAAGAAGTAAACTAATATTTCCCGCAAATGACGCTTACTTGGCTCAAATTTTGACATTTTCAACTTATAAAAATTATATTTTAACAATATAAAATCAATGATATTAATAGGTTATGTTGTTCTTGAATGTCCAAACTATTTTTTAAGCCGGTTATCATCTGCGAAAGCTAACCGAAACTCCGTGCCGCGCCATCTACAATAAAACGGCGGAATCTTATTTGTACTCCAATTTTATTTTTTTTGGATTAGTTAACGAGTTGTTTACTTGATAAATGAATATTAGGAACAAAAGCAAGACCCTGAAAATATTTGAAACCATGTATTACAACCGAAAATTCGAAAGTTCCCTTACATTCATTCAGAATAATAGATACATTTTAAAGCAATATTTATTACCCGCTCAGAATAGAAGTTCAACGCATTTGTATTAAAAATAATAATCTTAGCATTTAACAGATTTACTAAGCTCATAGCTCAGTTGGTAGTAGCTCTGCCTTCTGCGCTATAGGCCTTAAGTTCGATTTCCATTCAAGACAAACATTTGTGTCGCAAACATATATGTGTTCTGTGTCTGGGTGGCAAAATATGTATGTTTTTACAAATAAAGATGTTAAGTATTCTATAATTTATCTAGATCTCATAGCTATGCTTAGTTTGAGGCTAGATTGCGCTGTGTAAAATATCTCTGAATATTTATCTATTCATTATCCTCATGCTAATTTATCTCGCCCACACTGAAGGGCAACTAAAAACAAACACAAAAGTAAAAAAAAAAAAAAACGTTTACACACTCATACCTGCACTAGGATTCCCTGTGTCGCAGATGGCATGGACAAACACAGAAACCCAAGACCCGAGAACAAACTTCATGCTCACCACACAAAGTTAGCCCCGGCCGAGAATCGAACCCAGGATCCCTCGCTTCGAAGGCAGGGCTACTACCAACTATGCCACGGAGCCGTCGTAAGTTGTCGTAAGTATTTTTTTTAACTCATTTCGCTATCACCTGTCGCAACGGAATGTAATTGTCCAAGCAAATCACATCCTTTTCCCGCAACATATAATACTTTCGCAAAATTCAACGCGCCTCACAAATATGAAAGATTTATTTTACATTCATTTTTGGGATTATACGAACATTAATCACCAACTGTATCTCTTTGGGGCTAGGGTTGACAGGAATTAAAACTGTACATGTTTGGATCCGTTACTGGGACGGGGACAAAAATGAGACCGTCTGAGGAAATTTGGGGCTTATTAATCAAATAAAGAGTTATGAAAGTCACGGTTGAAACCATGTGTTTTGAGGCAGACATCTTTTATTATTATAATTTCGATGAAATAAAAAAGAATGTGTAAGCAAATTCGATGCGCTTCTCGACAAGCGAGAGTGAAAGGAATTTAATCTACCATCAGAGCCCAAACCCAAAAGGGTCGAATTACTCACAATATTCTTCGCCGTTTGAAAGTGGTTATATAACTTAATTTGTCAAGTGAAGAATATAAAATTCTAAATAACCAAATTCTATATTACGAGTACCATATTATATTTTTACGCCCTCAGGGGTAATTTAGTTTCCCTTTCTGTTTTGTCTACTTACCCTGACTATTAGATACAAGTCACAGAAAAAGTTGGTAGGTGCTTTATTTCATATCTAACCTTGAGTCGGCAAATAGACTGGAAAAGTGGTAATCTAACCCGTTATATGCCCACGAGTATGTTTACTTGTGTGTGTAAAATTTTACGTGTCCAAACGATACTTGAGATCTAAAGGAAGTTTGAATTTGTAATTTCCTAGATGACTGATTTCAAAATCAAATAAACAGTCTTTTATACTTTCATTTCTCACCCTTAGGGATAAAGCTTTCCATGATTTTTTTTTTCTTTCAGATCCCATCGTTGGGACAACCTATCAAATAAAAGACTGTCATATCGGTCTACAATTAATAACTATAATAATATGCTTAGGCCCCGTTTGCAAACTCCAAAATAAATTGAGTAGATTAAATTCTAAATAGTTTATTTGTACATTTAGTTTCGCAAATTTCAAAGTGTTACAACTATATTAGTAATATCAGTGTTACAACTAGTACCTAAACTAGGGCAGTAGATTGCCCAGTATGATAGGTATAGTGCCCACCCGCGGGGATATAATTATCTAGCAAGCCAACAAAATTTATGCACAAAACATTTAATACATTTAATGTGTCAACTCTATTTGTATATATTTTGAGTTTAACGCAATATACTCGTAATATGTGAATCGATTTTGATCATGTGTTATATCTAGTCGAGGATTCCTTCAATATTTACCATAGAATGAAAAAACCTCTAAAACAATTATAGGATATATAGCCCCTCTGAAAACACTAATCTTCTAGGAGTTTGGGCACTTGTTATTTTTGTTTAGATTTGCAATTGTTTGTGGCAAACTCCGTGGCTTAGTTGGTCGTAGCCATGAATGAAGTGTTTCTGTGTTTGTCCATGCCATCTGTGACACAGGGAATCCTAGTTCAGAGGTATGAGTGTGTAAACGTTCATTTATTATTTATTTTTAAATGTTATTTTCTTGCTTCTTCTATCATTTGAAGTCGTTAAAAAAACTCCTTCAGTTGGCTCTACGCTGGTTTAATCTGTGTTGGCAACCCTGTCCTTTACTATTCAACGGTATTGGCAGATAGTCACATAAATTCAACATGTCAGTCGAGACGTCCCGTGGATATCAGTGCTATTCATCAACTATCTACACTAATATTATAAAGAGGAAAACTTTGTTTGTATGTTTGTTTGGTTGTACTGAATAGGCTCAAAAACTACTGGACCGATTTTAAAAATTCTTTCACCATTCGAAAGCTACATTATCCACGAGTAACATAGGCTATATTTTATTTTGAAAAAAAATAGGGTTCCGTAAGATATTTGGGTTTTTCGGACACAAGGTGTAAAAAATCAACCAGAAAAGTTACTTATTTTGCGTACGCTGCCTAAACTATAAAAGATAGAACCATAAAATGTTCTAATTAATTGTAGATCTTATAAATATCTACAAAAAAGTCCGCGACACACTATACCCATCTATGTCGAGTGAGGCACAGCAACCATTTTTTTATTTAAAAATCTTAAATTTTTTTTGGACTACATTTAAACGCGTTTATTTTACTCATGCTATTAATCCTTAACAAAATAAATGATTTCATCACTAAGAACAGTTTATGGAGATAATATTTGGTCTTTGAATGATTAAAATTGGACGTTTGGTTTTGAAGTTATGGCGAAATTAAAATAAATATTACGATTTCTGCTGCACGGCCCGTTGCGAAGTGGGCGTCACCAAGGCGGGGGTGCGCGTGCGGGAGGGGAGTTTAGATCTATTACATTTAAATATTTTCATCATTAACAACTTAACATACACAGAAAGACAATCTGTGCAGCCTGCGGATAATGACTGCGTCGTCAATGTTACTGTCGGTGTCTGTGAATTGACCTGGGAATCATTTTGCTGACCGTGTCTTTCCTGGGTAGGCTTTTTGCAGCGGTAACCGACATCCACGCGGGCGGAGCCGCGGGCGACCGCTAGTTATTCATACGGTAATAAGTAGAATAATATGTATACTGCTCCCTGCGCCTTCATTGCTTTCGACATTGATATCCGACATGCCACGTCAATGGGTATTTTCAAATCCAAAATATATTCATATTACTTCACTAAACAGAATCGTCATACAAATTGAGTTACTATAGGTATATATGTAATGTATTTATTATATAAGTATATATATAAAATATTTATTACTTGAATATTTATAAAGGATATTTTTTGTTATTTATGTATCTCCTTTACTTATTGTTTTTTAAGCACTACCCCACATCTTCATGTTACGCAAAGTCCAGTTAACACTGGAAGAAAATGCGAACTAGCATTAAGTTCGCCTTTGCACTATTTTATGTGCAACAAAGAATTTTTAATCAATTGCTGTAGGTCGTGGGTTTGATTCCCATTCAGGACAAGCCTCGGTGTGACGAACATACAAGTTTGTACTATGACCAGATGTGTTAATATGTAATGTATATGTATTTACAAAAAAAAGTTCTACTATCAGTTACCTAGTTCCAATAGCACATCTATGTTTAGTTTAGGGCTAAATGGCTCTGTGTGAAATATTAATGAATATTTATGTTAAAGTTTTTTTTTTTATGTGATTGAGTGACGGAACGAGCTGAGGGCTCACCTGATGGTAAGTGGTGACCCTCGCCCATGACAACAGTAATGCACGCGACTCAGTATGAGATACAAATCTTTACTGAGTCGCATTCATCCTGCTGCATCCATCACCCGAGACGGGGATGATACGTCTCATGCGCATGTGATTTCACCGGCAGCCACACCCTTCCACCGGAACACAGTAATGCAACCACCACTGCTTGGCGGCAGATTCCAGATGTGGTGGCAGTACCTCTCCGGACTTGGCACAAGTTCTACTGCTACTTTTGGTTGCTCCTTTAGCACCACCCAGGGGGTACGTGTAGGGAATCAAAAGGTACACACCTACGGACGCAAGCAACTGGACCCCCCAAGAATGTTGCAAGTTATAGACCTCCAAAACTTAAAGTCCCGAGCGGTTCTTAAAATATACCACATTCTCCACGGTTGAAACAACGTAAGAACGTAGCTCGGTTTAGTTTAAGAACTCATTTCTTTTATTATGATACTAAACTAAAATTTCCCCCGATTTTTATTCACTCTAAAAGCTACTGGATATTGCAAAAGTTGCAACCGACCAACATGGTCATGCGAATACGTTTATTTTAACTACTTCTTAATTTATTCTGGAGTCACAAATGATAATAACGAAAATATAAGGGGAAGATTTGTGTCCTACACTACTCATCCATTACAGAAATTAGTCTTAAAATATGTAAAAACAAGAAAAAAACAACGTTAACACACTCATACCTCTGCACTAGGATTCCCTGTGTCGCAGATGGCATGGACAAACACAGAGACACCAGACAAACACCCAAGACAAGAGAACAAACTTCATGGTCACCACACAAAGTGTGCCCCGGCCGGGAATCGAACCCGGGAACCCTCACTTCGAAGGCAGGGCTACAACCAACTAAGTATACGTACCTACTTACCTAGAAACAGTTGCTGAGAAGCGCATCTCCAACAAACCATTTTATAGTTTGAGAACTTTTTTGTTGCTATATATTTAAGATGACATTAATTAATTTAAAAAAAGTACATGGCGTCTACGCCAATGACGATAGTTCCCGATCAACTGGGAATATATAGAATAGAATATTTACGTTATACTTTGGAACACAGACTTCCTTCTCCAAGAAAAGGGAGTCTTCTACCGAGTGGGTATTGAGATCGGAGATCACGGTCCGACAGTAACAGTAATTTTATTCTTTAAGCTGTTGGCCGCAGAAGGCCTTGAAAACTGTATGCGGGCTTTTGGTGAGAGCGCAAGGCCCTCAAGAGGCTTAATCACACTTAAGTTTGTATATATGTGTGTTTGTGTGACACACATACATACAAACTTAAGACCACGAATAAATCTTAATGTGTTCTTCGAGTTTATCTTTATGTGCGGAAAATGGAGCAGCCACAGTACCAAAGCTTATTGTATGAGACTGCTTATTAGTAATTCTTAGAAGTAATGCTACATACCGCTATCGGTCGAGTCGGCTAGATCTAAAGTAAACGGGAAAACCACACTCCCTCGGCTCTCGTACTGATATCGTAAACGATAAGCGAAGCGGTAGGCATCACGATCTTGAGGGAGTGTCCGAGACCTAGCTTGCTTTAAACCTATTTTTGTAAATAACCTTATTTCAAAGATTTTCCTCTCACTACCATTGTAAGCAATCGGCGTAGTCTCCAACCCAATAGGTTCTTATTGAATCTAAATTGCCTGATCATTGCTCGATAGCCCAGAATACATAAATAAGTAGTTGTATTGTAGATAATACGAAGTGTATTTCAACTATCGTAGCATCTGTGGGACACTCCCAAACTGAATTGACTCTTATCGCTGGGGCAGAAAATCTCATTTCCACATCCACATTTTGAGGTTGGAATGTTGGTTATATAGATCATATTGGACCTAAAACCATCGAGATAAAACTCATTCCACATTGTTGAGAGTGAGAGCAGTGACATGTTGGACAAGAAAGGCATCAATGTGCTAAACCAAACTCTATTTTTTGGGAAACCGTGACCGGCATTTTGTTTCAGATTTTGAAAGCTTTTAACATCTGATAGAGATAAAGATCATTTTTTCACATGTGGTAATTATCGAAGACCTATTTGGTGTCAGTCCAGGCATGAAACTAACTATGAAATTAGTACGAAAAGTTATTAATTAAGGAGACTTTATTACGAAGCCTGTATGGCTTATATCCACAATAGTATGTCCAAAAAGTGACGTTTTCAAGTATTTTTGTTAAGAATTCAACGTAATTAAAGTACTTGACTTTATTATAAAAAAAAAACATTAATTTATTAGTGATCAACCTCGGCTTCGTACGGACTCAATTTACTAAAGAGGATAAGTGCGCTTAGCAAAAATATTATAACTACGTTTTTTTACACAAAATTCGTCCCGGCAATTACGGACACAACAAAACAGGGAAATGAGTCGAGTTATTCTAAAATCATCCGTATCAGCCTATAATGTTCGCACTGCAGAGACACCGGCCTACTCTCGATAATTGAGAGTGAAATCTTTTTCAATTCATACATGCGGCAATATATCTTTATTTATATAGATTAGAGCTAACAGTAATTTACTAATTGGATCTAGTTAATATTGGAAGTGTACAAGTATATAGCTAGTCGCCATTTCAACATCTCGTATCCTTCGCGTTATTAGAGCAAATAAAATATCGCAAAAGTCCAAAATTCCGTCCCACACCCTGAACCAGGAATTCCATGACATTTATTTAAGAAACTTAATGTTTACAAGGGTTCTGAAAATCTGAATATTTCCAGGGCGTAATTACACTCGTTGGTGAAATTTATCGAGCGTTCCTATTAAAATTAAACCGACGGAAACTCAGCCAAGCCACCGGCTTTACCACAAAAACTTGTGACGCCATGTTTAAAAAATACGACGTGAATTTTATTTCAACGCCTTTTCCCCTTTTAGAGACGGAGCTAAAGGCTCGCCTTATTTTAAATGGCTACCTCCGGCTATAACAGCAATAGGACTGAGGACACCCCCAGTGTAGGTATGGTAAGACCTAGGGGGCTCCATGTTACGCGCGTCTGTAGATCTCCGAGTCGCGGTGATATGGTGGTGCAAAAGTAGTAGTAGAACCTTTGCCATGTTCGTTCGATTTTCTGCTACCAAAATCTGCCAAGTAATGCGGTGTTCCGGTGAGCGGATGTGGATTCCGGTGAAATTACGAGTATGAAAATAGAGTTTGTTCGTCCATGCGATTCAAGAAATCCTTCTAAAAATCGTTCTAAAAACATACTATATTTACTCTACGAAATTATCTTTCATTCAATATTATCACATTTATACTATTTCGAAAATTTATTATATGTCTCTCTCTCTCTCTCTCTCTCTCTCTGTGTATGTGTGTGTGTGAGTATGTGAGTGTGTGTGTATGTTTGTTACTCCTCCACGCTCAAACGGCTCAACGGATTAGGATGAAATTTGACACCAGGATAGCTTATATCCTGGATTAACATATGGCTACTTTTGATCCCGGAAACAGCGGGTAACAGCACGGGGCGCAGCTAGTCACATAATAATTTCAAAGCTCCGAATATGATTGTCCGCTCGCGAAAGTAGAATTCCACCGCTATATTGTTTTATTTTTAAAGTTTGCCCATCTCGGAGACAAACCGAGCTCATGATAGCAGAGTCAGGTGTGGGAGTAGCGGAGCGATGAGCGGCGCGGGGAATTCAAAGGCATATTCTTTCATCGCGTCACTAAACTCAAACTCAAACTCATTTATTCCTTTAGATCTCAAGTATCATTTGGACACGTCAAATTTTACACATGCACATATTCGTGAGCATATAACGTGTCACAGGAACTCCCCAGGCACATTACATGCACACAGATATGTCAAATTACAGTCAGTTTTCATGTTTAAGCTTATCTTATTTGTTAAGTTTACGTCTGTTCCAACCCTAAGAGTGAAGAGATTATTGATATCAAGGTAACAAGTCAATACAAGATCCAACAATTTCGACAAAAACATTAAGGATGACCCAATAGACATATTTCTTTCTTGATGCTCCGAGGGGTCCCGGGTTCTATTCCCGGCCGGGGCACTCTTTGTGTGGTGAGCATGAAGTTTGTTCTGGGATCTTGGGTGTTTGTCTTGTGTTTCTGTGTTTGGCCATGCCATCTGCGTAATTTATATATATTAAGATAGATATAATAATATAAAAATATATAATAGTATTATAATAGCTAGAGTAGCGAGTATTATCGCTCTGCTTGTGCGTAAAAGCGCCTAACAGGCTTATGTTCCACTGTAACAGGCTTATCAAAAGGTGAAATTGTTTAAAAGAATTTAATATCGAGCCCCTGAAGAGGTTTTAGAATGTGAATTATGAACGCGAGGAACTCTAAAACTTTGATATTGCCTGTATATAAACTAGAGAGATTTCTCAGTGAACTGAAGGTGAATGGTCTCTATTAGCATGGATTTTTTAATATACATATTTTTATATTCCGGTTTTCCCCGGCCGGGAAACGAACCCGGGACCCCTCGCTTCGAAGGCAGGGTCCAACTAAGCTACGGAGTCGAATAATTATGCTAGTTTTGATCACGCGTGGCGCAGCTAAAAAAATCCAAGAACAGAATTTTAAATTTTATGTTCATCTTTAGGTAGGACGTGGCAATATCTCGTGTCGACGCTCCTGAAACTGTTTCTTGGAGGCGAAACACGTTTCGAATCTATGGTTGAGTATTTTCATTTCAGGTATCATTCGTGCTGCGATCATGTTCTTACATTACAGCTACACGGAGCTGTGTTTTTGGGAAGCTATTTGTTAGAAGTTAACAAATAGCTTCCCAATAGCTTCACAAATAGCTTAATGTAACAGAAGTGTCGAGCTGGAGGCCCACGTACCGAGGTATGTGGAGGCCCAAGTCGCACCCCGTTGCATACGTCACCCGACACGGGGAAGTTACGTCTCATGCGCATGTAATTTCACCGGCACCCACACTGGAACAGCAACTTGTCTAGCAACAAGTTTTGTACCATGTTTCGCAACATGTAAAATTAACAACAAAATTAAAAGTAAGTAATCGAAAAGCATTTTAGATACGCAGACTTCTAGAAAATATAAGTAATGTCTATTTTGGAGGAAAGAAAAAAATATATAGATATTCTTTAGAATAGATATTCTTTCTTTTTTCTTAAGAAAAACTTTTGTCTTGATTTACCCAAGCGTAATACATTGTTTAGGTATCAACATTGTCAAAATCCTCTTTGTTAAATAACTTTTTCTATTTCTTTGTAGAAAAACCTCTTTGTTAAATAGCTATCTTAATCCGCCTAAGTAAAAAACTATCACTGTATTCAGTACATTTTAGAAGCTAATAAAGCTGGCAAAGTGGCCAAGTGCGATTCGACTCACACATCAAAGGTTCCGTAGCAGGAATTTGTATCTAGTTATTATTTTTGTTTTTACGCGCCAACATAACACATTTAAAGCGTGTTTTTTATATAGTAAAAATAACACATTTACACAAGGTATTTAATAAGATATATTCGAAGTTAATCCTAAAAATAATTTTCTTCCAGCAAACTTTTGAGGCCATTGAGAGCTGATTATAGAAAGATATGAAGAGGATAAGTAACACAGTATATATTATTAAATTATTTATATTCCATATAAATACATAGCTAATATATTTTTTTATTAATCCCCGACGAAAACGAGAGGGTTTATTATAAAATTATGTATATTTTTTTATTACTGCAAATATAAACAGTTTGGCAGTATCGCGATAATACTCTTAGTTGCGTACGAACTACAGGACCCTAAAAACTATCACAGAATTGAATATATTCTAGAAGCTACTAAAAGACTACTCTTAATCATTGCCAGCTTCATTTCCATAAGCACTTTAACTATTAATCCGGTTCGCAGCAGGATTTCCACTACAAAAGACTACACAAAAGCTGAAGCGCTCCGCAGCGCTGCGAAAACAGAAGCGCAACTTTGGGTAAAGTTATTCATTTTTAAAACTATCATGGTTATGAACATTATTATTCGTGTTACTGAGACCGATATGTCTGCCAATGATTTGTCTGCCACTTCGCAAAGACTACAGTTTGCCCGGGACCATGACGCATGTAACTGCGTCGAAATATCGGGAGTCAACCAAACTCACAAATCATGGTAAATATCTCGGTAACACGAATAATAACGTTATTCATGTTATTATTATACTTTAGCGCAACTGTGCTTTAGCAACACCGATTCCTATACACTTTCCTATTTGTTACTTTGTATGTACCGATTCCTATTTGTTATTATACTTTGTATTGTTTTTTTTTTTTTCAATTGGAATTTATAATTATTTTTATTATATTTCTTTCTTTCTTTAAGACTAGGCTTAAGAACTGTGCTGTGGGACTGACAACTTACGCCGAAGACCCGAAAATTGTTGGGCAGGACAAGTTCTAGAGTGGAGACCGCGAGTAGGCAAACAACGCCTTGCTAGGTTACAAGGTAAGGAGACAAGAACAAAGACAAGAAGAGCCAAAGATCGGGCATAGTGGCGTTTAGTATGAGAAGCCTACGCCCAACAGTGGACTTGTAAAGGCTGATGATGATAAAATGATTTTACGAAGAACACTACGATTTTAAAATATTATATATGCTTATAGATTTCTGAGTTTCTATGAAACGTAAATGTACGCAACTGTTTTTACTGCGATGTCATTTCATTTACACCGAAATATGGTTCCAACAAAACAAACAATGTATTTAGGTTGAAAAAAATCTAATCTAATTTAAAATTGCAGCTAGATCAATTGGCAAATTTGACGAGTTTAGTTTTATTGTTGAATTGGATTCAGATCGAATTATCTTTTACCGGCATCAAACCAAGTTGAAGTATAAGTTGACCATCATTGGGCTTATAAGAAACATGACAGTATAAGAGCGCTTTATGCCGTTTACCGTCATACAAGTCGGCTTTCCAAGACGCGCCATCAGATGTTTCACATCAAAATGATCTCTTGCTTTGAAGTCAAACCAGGTCAAGTACCGGATATATATTTTTTGGCTGTTTTTATATCGCTGCAACCGTATTCAGTCCATTATGATCGCTACATAGATTTGCTTTACAAGCTGCTAAGAACTGCAGGATTTGTTTTGGGGAGAGCTCTCTTATTTCACCAAGTATGGAATTGGACTCCTAAGCTGCCTCCACTGTGGCCGCAAGAGTATAATATATGGCTGGTTTGGGTGGCAAAAGCGGCTGAAAGCGGCCCGGTGCAGTTTGCCACCTAGAGTTAGTTATTAAAAGTTTTATGTGCCGTTCCGACGTCGCAAATAATTGAACGCATAAAGCCAAATGGCTCTTTGCGAAGAAGTTTTAGAGGAAAGGATTTTTAGTGCCCAGGAGGCGAAGTACTCGTCTATCTACGTGTGAACAATTACGGTACTCATAATTTGACTAAACTGTGTTGACTTCAACTAAACTGTAAAGGACGGGCGAGCTGAAGGCCCACTTGGTTCTGGTGTGGACTAAGGTTCTCCCCCATCGAAGTCTGAGAAGACCCAAGTCGTATAATGTTGCGCACACTGGTGTCACATCTCATGCGCATGTAATTTCAATGGCACCCTTTCACTGGAACACTGCTACGCGGTTGTATCATTTCGCACTGAATTCAGATATGGTGGGTGTACTTCTCCGGACGAACTTGGCATAGGTTCCACTGCTACTTTGTGTCGCTCCTTTCGCACCACCCGGGGGGTAGGTGATGGAGGTTTTCGAACCGCCCGAAAGCCTTCAACACATCTTATCGACTTAATAGCCGTGGCTGACATCCAACGACCCTCCGAGGCACAGAAGCGCTCAATTCAAGTAGATCTTGTGGTTGTTCGGCCGGGGAAGTACTGCCATCACATCTGGTTATACATTCATACACTCGGAAAACATAACACTCCTGGCGCAGTAGGGTAAAAAGTGGGTCCTTTTTACCTTTAGCCTGGTTTAATTTTAAATATATGATTTAAGTGTCGGGACGACTTGACGGCTGACCTGCTGTTAAGTAGTGACCCAAGCCCCTATCAACAGTAATGCGACTGATGTCTGCATGGCGTTACGCCCGTCGATTCGAGTACAAGCCATTGTGGACCATTGGTTCAGCCGTTTATCAGATGTCAATGTCAAGCAGACAAATGACAGATAAAAAGGCGGGAAAGACGCGAGGAACATTTCTGACCGTGTACAAAGAGCAAGGAAATGTTTTATTAAAAGCAAACTTGTAGAGAGCTAAGAATTTATTCATGCCGCAGCGAGGGAAACATGCTTTTAATATCCCTACGTTTTTTCTGGACTTAAGTTTTTGCTGAAAATTTTAAATACGCTAGATCACTGGTAAGCTTACAACGCTTACATATTCTATACAAGTCCTAATCATTTGAAGCGTAAGAGAACGTGGTGGTCCAGGGGCACAGACGCCGACTTTCAATCTGAAGGTCGCTGGTTCAAACCACGCGTGCACCAATGAGTTTTTTTACTTGAAATATTCTACGAAACGATAGTAATGAGACATTACGCGTGTAGCAAAAAGAATAGTCAAGTCAAGTGAAAAACTTTATTTCCGTTGAATTTTTAAACATTACTTGGAAGCAATTTATTTTTAGCGCTTGTTCAAACCCTATCCGACCTTCCATGGGAAGAATAAACAAGAAACCTCTAATGGAAGGATTAATTTCTTTTCGTGAGCATGATCCCTTTAACAAAGTAAGTAATTAAATCTAATTAACTTTTTTCTTATTACGATTTAAACAGATATTACAAAATATTTAGCTTGTCGTGTAGCAGAGCGATATCACACCATGGGGCTTTATCATTTATATAATCATTTATGGAATAATTAAATAAATTAAAATTATTCCTTATAAATGATTTAAATTTTTGGATCCGAAGTTATGTTGTTGGTGGTGTTTAATTGTTTTTGCATTTGACGAAGATTTGCCGTAATAAAGGGGTTTGGTGTATCTTCATAGGCTTGTTGTTTACAAGGGGTGCGGAATTAGACAGGGCTGAGTTTCAACTTTATAGTGGACTGTGGTTTAATTCCTAGCGTACGTTTTTCTGCCTTTTGTTCCTGTTGAAGTACCTACTCGTACCATTACGCTAATTAGTTCAGTCGTCCTTTCATTTGCGTCGGTCACCGGCGCCATTACGTAAGAGTAACGATAATAGGCGGTAACATTCGCTGTCAGCTGTCAAACGTCAATGTCATTGTCAAAAATCTTTATTTCTATTGTATTCTTAAAATAATTGGATTGAAATAACTGGGCTGAAATACTCTGTTTGAGTTATAAATAATAATAATAAATATTCATGGACATTATTCGCGCAATCTAGCCCCAAACTAAACATAGCTTGTACAAGCTATGTTTAGTTAAGAACTAGATAACTGTTACAATATTTAATTACAATATATAGTTTTTTTTTTGTAAATACATACATATATTATACTAGCTGACCGGGCCACGCGTTGCTGTGGCTAACGTTTTTGTCATACGATATTATAATTTGCAATAAATTAAAATTGCGACTATAATTTGAGATTTAAACTATCCTATCTCTCAAGTTGGATCGAACTGCACATGGTGTGCGAATTTTATTATAATCGGTTAAGTGGTTTAGGAGTCCATTGAGGACAAACATTGTGACACGAGATTTATATATATTAAGATTACATAGTAACACCCAGACACATAACATCTAAGTTCGCCACACAAATGCTTGTCCTGGGTGGGCATCTAACCCCCGACCTACAGCGTAGCAGGCACAGCTACCACCAACTGAGCTGTGAGGCCAGATCAGTTGTCAAATTAAAACATATACTACCTTCTACTGTGTGCAACATTTATCTACATTAAGGGCTGTTTTATAATATGACTAAGGTGACGAATCGAGCCGACAACAAAACGACTCCAGTCGGCCCCTACCGAAGACAAGTCGCGTCACGTTGCCCCCGTCACCCTGAGACGGGGATGTAAAGTTTCATGCGCCTGAAGTTTCACCGGCAGTCATACCCTGCCAACGTATCACTGCAACACGAGGTCGCTAATACTTGACAACAGATTTTTTAAGTTCTAGTAGTTTTATGTTACGTAACTCAAAAATAAAAAACTAAAATATTTTTGAAAATGCTTATTTCATAAGCATAATTATTCGCCTACCTGTAAATGTTGTAAACTATTGTTTCTTATTTTCCTCTGAATATTTACTTGCTCATTTCCAAGACTACAAAACAAAGTTTGCTGCAAAACTTAAGATTTCAGTTCTCCTTTATTACTTGAAAACTGCTCATCCGGATCCCATCCCAGAGGTATGTGCTACTAGCTATAGCCTGAATATGTCTCAGGTTCCAAACGAAATGTTTGAGATCTCTGCAGGAAAAGATATATCTAATCTATTCTATCTATTCTAATCTATTGAGAATATGAATTATTCAAAGATATAATATATCTTTAAGATACCTTTTTTTTTCTTAATTAAGTCTTTAGCTCTAAGTTTACTATGGTGATATAACACTATACAGAAAATTACTTTAATTTATATAATTTACTAGCTTTTGCCCGTGGCTTTGCTCACGTTAATATGGTTTTACCAAATTTCATCGAGGTGCATTCCCCGATATAGCGAAATCTAGGGAAAAATATGTAACGTATACGCGAAATTTGATGATGCGTAGTTTTGTAGTTGATGCGTTAAAGCGTAACAAACAAACTCACTTTCGCATTTAGATTATTAAGTTATGAATAGGACATTATCATATCATGCCATCGTATATGAAAAAATTTTTCGTAATTAGGATACTGTTAAATAATTCGACCAATAATTTACTACTGATATAACCTGCAAAATTGAATGAAGATCGGTTGCTTAATATAGCGTAACAAACAAAAAAAAATCACATACGCATTTATAATATTAGTCAGGATTACTATGACGCTAGTAATCCTAAGCAATATTAGCTCTACCTGCTAATATTGCTCTAAGATCCTGCCATGCCGTAAAAAATATTATTTTAATTAAAAACCAGATCTTTAGCGTAAGAGGGAATTATTTAACCGCTTTTTTTTAATAAAATTCCAAGTTAATTCACAGTTAGCTGGTGGTTAACAAGTGTTTAGTGCCGGCTAAAGTGGTATTATCTTTTTAACGAGGGCTATTAATGAGAACGTTTTGCTTTTAGCATCTGTAAACTGCTTTTATTTGTGAATGGGGAACAGTTCTATGCCTATGAGTACTTACGTAATTTTTTCTTTATTTTTTACTTGCACTTTTGCATCTGTATCTCTTATAGGGGACGACTTTGCTCGCGTCAGGAATACCCTCAGAGTCCCTACACGTGTCCCCCGGGTGGTGCGTTAGGAACAATCTAAAGTAGCAGTAGAACCTATGCTAAGGTCGTGAGGGAACTCGACACTAAATCCTATAATCCGCTGACTAGCAGTGGTGCACTTCCGTTGCTGTGTTCCGGTGGAAGGATGTGGGTGGAACTGTTTGGTTAGGTTTTAGACAGTTGTATCGAGCTTAACTGTAGCCTTATAATATAACTTTTATAGAAGAATACCATTAACAGGTTAAATTAACAGCAAAACTCTATCTAAAAACATCATTTCATCCAAATAGTTACGAGTAATTTCCGAGATACAGCTGTTGCAATGTCCAAATAGTTCTTAGTCCTTTTTATTAAAAAGAACCGGCCTATAATATACGTCTCAATCTCAGACCGAGTGGCACACAAAAATGATAAAAAACGTTCAACAGTGCAGTTCTAGCCTTTTGAACAGAACGCCAAGAAAAACCTTACACCCGACAGAAAACAAAGGTCCGTAATTTGCAAACTACACTTTAGTTTCTGCTGAATTCGAAATAGATGGCCACAACGAGACCGGCCTGCGGGCAGCAATCACAATCCCTTCCATTGAAATACCACCTTTACCCGTTCACCATAAACTCCACAGTTCTCCGCAGAGCACACAGCAAGTACGGTCCCGTTGTCTGGACAATCCAAAGCCATTACAACTCTAAAGAGCAATTTGTAAGGTCGACGTTGGTTCGGAGTGTTTGCAATTTAAGACCTTCCGCGATCGGGTCCCTGGAACCGGTGTGACCGGTACCTACCCGGTCAGTTGAACTGCTCTCAAGCAAAAAATAACAACACTTGGTGCCTATCAGGATAATGCTGGGATTTTAATGCCCGAGTTTGAGAATGCTGTTGTTCAGTTGGCACTTTTTGCGGCTTGATGTTGGTTGAGTGAGATTAATGGACGTATGCTTGATATGCAAGTAATGTACCGTTAATAATAATAATAAACGTTTTCACACTCATACCTCTGCACTAGGAGTCCCTGTCGCAGATGGCATGGACAAACAAACACAAGGCAAACACCCAAGACCCGAGAACAAACTTCATGCTCACCACACAGTGTGCCCCGGCCGGGAATCGAACCCGGGACCCCTCGATTCGAAGGCAGGGCTACTACCAACTAAGACTGCTGAATTTCAGACCGCTTCGAAAGCAACGTAGAAATAATTTTCTAGCTTTTGAAGTCAGTTGGTAGTATTTATCTATGCTGCTCGTGAGTTCAATTCCCCTCCAGGTCAAGCAGTGTGACGATCATGGATTTTGTTCTATCTGGATGTTATATTATACTAGCTGCCACCCCGCGGTTTCACCCGCGTCTCGATGAATACGGGGATAAAATATAGCCTATGTTACTCGCTAATAATAATGGAGTTTTCCAATGGTGAAAGACTTTTTAAAATCGGTTCAGCGGTTTTAACAAGCGCAACAATCAAAGTCACTTTCGCATTTATAACATTAGTTAGAATGTGTGTATTTATAAAAAAGTATTCTATCAGTGAGAACGTGGTGGCCCAGGGGCATAGACGCCGACTTTCAGTCTGAAGGTCGCTGGTTCAAACCCACACGTGCATCAATGAGTTTTTTCACTTGAAAAATTTATGTGCGCAATACCACGTTCTCGAAACGGTGACGGAAAACATCGTGAGGAAACCGGCATGTCTTAGAACCATAAATTCGAAGACATGTGACATCTACCAATCCGGATTGGGCTCCCGTGGTAGATCAAAGCCCATTCACTCTCAATTATCGAGAGTAGGCCGGTGTCCCTGCAGTGGGAACATTAGAGGCTGGTAAGGTATGGTATTCTATCAGTCTATGCCGGTTTCTTTACAATATTGTCATTTCCGGCTTTGACGAAATAAAAATTAAGCGATAAATTACCTGATGTACATCTGGACCATCGACTTAGAAAGTCCATTCACCTACCATTGGGATACAATGAAATAGACTAATTTGTGGTCCTGTACATCTTGTACGCGTTTTCCTAGAAAGGGTTTTAAACGAAAAACCCCAATATACACATAAAACCTTTAAACAGAATGTGAAGATATCCGAGGTCTCCTAAATTAGAGCTCAAGTGTATTCTCATCCCCTTGCCTTTTGGGGCCGAACTATCTGAATAAATAATTCCTTAAGGGTTGCCCTATGATACTGAAGCTTACTATTGATATATTTATCATATTCAAGATATCAATGTTGATACTAAAATGCCTTTTGTATGTCATCTGGAAATTGGAATAAAACCCAACATATTTGGCTAATGTGGGAAGTTTTTGAACAGTACAATTTGAAAAGTAGTTACATTACTCGGTATAATTGTTATTGTTGTTGGATGGGGGACCGTTTACTGGCATTTGGACTGATTCCGTGCTGCGGAGGGCACGTTAAGATGTCGGTCTCGGCTGTTCTGTTCGATATGTCGGAGGCCTTAGGAGGCTTGAAAATTCCGACAGCAGAGTTGGCCGCTTATAATCACCTACAGCGCAGATGGAAGAACTAGTACCAAATAAAATAAATAAATATAAATAAATAAACGTTTACACACTCATGCCTCTGCACTAGGATTCCCTGTGTCGCAGATGGCATGGACTAACACAGAAACACAAAACAAACACCCAAGACCCGAGAACAAACTTCATGCTCACCACACAAATTATGCCCCGGCCGGGAAACGAACCCGGGACCCCTCGCTTCGAAGGCAGGGCTACTACCAACTAAGCCAATATTCATTGACATATTTCGTAACTCAATATTATAAATGCGCAGTATTAAAAATGTTTGTTTGTTACGCTTTCACGCCTTAAGTACTCAACCGATCGTCATGATATTTAACATACACATCGCCATGAGTACAGAAAAGGACATGTTTAACCCAGAAACAAATTAACGGCTAATGCGAGCGAAGACGCGAGCAAAAACAGAGCCAATAACCTGAAGGAACAAGAAAAAATGCAAACTGGGTCACCCAAAGTTAGCAAAGAATTATTCGTACTTTTTAAGTCTTAAAATACAACGTTTTACCTTCGAAAACAAAAAGATAGTTAAAACAAGAACTTCGGAAAACTTCGCGAAGGAATATAAGTTGGAAGTTAAAATGAACAAGTTTCAGAAACCTGTCCATTGTTACAGTACTTTACATCCTTCATTATCGTTATACAAGGTGTTTCAAAAAGGCACGACAATATTGAGAGGCGTTCAAACAAATCAGATTTGGAATCATATGAAAATCAGAATCCAAATCAAAACTTTTTTAACCATAAATAAACAAATAAACGTTTTCATACTTATACCTCTGCACTGGGATTCCCTGTGTCGCAGACGGTATGGACAAACACAGAAACACAAAACAAATACCCAAGATCCGAGAACATAGTGTGACCCGGCCGGGAATCAAACCTGTGACCCCTCGCTCCGAAGGCCACTACCAACTACCAATCCATGAAGTCGTTAAAGGTAAAACAATATTATTTGTAATTTTTCGGACAGCCCTAATGAGCGGTCACTGACCGCGCTTATCATTCCGCACTCACACACGCATGCAATTACATCAATGAAGGTCACCGTATGACACCAGGTAAGCTTTTAGGGTTGAACCTCGTCAAGTTTACGTTAAAGTTTGACTTGTGATAACTTGTGACCCAACATACTGAGGATTGGGAGACCTGGTGGGGTGACTTCTAGATCAATCTAAGCATGCGCTGTTTAAGTATTTTTGAAATCTTTTATTTTTACACTATATTATCTAAGGCCTCAGAGGCTGTATAACAATATACTTGGACATTTCACACATCGCGATCTAAACTGTATTTTCACCGGCACCCACACCCTTCCACTGCAACGCGAGTGCACCACTGCTTGGCGGCGGATTACGTGTGGAGGTAGTACTGCGGATGAACATGGTACAAGTCCTGCTACTTTGGGTTGCTCCTTTCGCACCAGGGGGGACTCTGAGGGTAGGTGAATACGGACGCGATCTTTGTATGAGTTGCTAAAATAAAGTGTTTGATTGTAATGTCAAAATAACAGATTTTTACTGAATGCTTTTGTTAGTAACCTAACAGTACTCATAACAAAAAATTCTATTATTTTTCCATCTGTTTGTTCCGGTTGATCTCCGAAACGGCTCGACCGATTTTGACGGGACTTTCACTGGCAGATAGCTGATGTTATAAGGAGTAACTTAGATTACTTTTTATTTAGAAAGAGAACTACAGTTCCGTGCTAAAAACAATTTATTTCCATGCCGACGATGTAATAACTAAATTAACTATAATTGTTACTTTATATTTATTTACACATAAAATTAAAAAAATAACATCGCAATCTTAGAGGCTACTTATAATGAATAAAAATGTAAAAATTACAACAAAAAATTTTGATGGTGGGGTAGGGTACCAAGAACACTGGCTGCATTCCCGCGTTGGACGGCCAAAGATAATCTTTGGGCGTGATAATTAACTATTAGACACGAAACAATTACTCAAACCCATCGCGGATCTAGTTCTTGATAAAACTATTAACAATATCAAGAACAATAAATCTTCCATCCGGCGCTTCGACCCCATCGGCCCACTTCCAATACTCTATCTCCCAACGCAGACAGGATTAATTACCACTCGGCCAAGTTCCTACCACATGATGGTGATAAAAAACTATTTCCATTAAATAAAGCGAGTTCATTCAACCAACCACATTCCATTCAACTAAATCGCTTCCACCCCAAGGTTGTCTGGAATAGATCGCTCCATGGCGATATAACCGCCCATTGTGATGTGTCTCTTGTTTAGATTTTTTAATTGTATTTTATTGTGGACATTGAAGTAATTTTTATTCCATTCGTTTTCATAATATGTTCTGAAAAAGGCCACTTCCTACAGCGCACGATAAGTTCAATAACGAAGTTAACTCGGCGTTAAGCCGGCCTGTCCAAACTTGCAGATTAAGTCTACGCTTGTCTGCGGTAATCCCCTGGAGAGGCCCGAAAATTGTTTAGTTTCACTGAAATAATCTTTTTGCGACGACCAACTTTTATCCTGAACAAATGTGTTCATTTTAATAAAGTGATTTTTAGAATTGTTCTTTTAGATATGGAAAAGTTTTTTTCTATTTAAAGCCGATGTTGACTATAATTTATATAATATTATATTATATTTACTGGCTTAAGGTGGAACGGTAAGGATGTTAAAGGTAATTTCAGGCACTTGAGGCGTAATTCCCGTCTCAGACAGATGCGACGCAACGCGATGCAACTTGGATCTTATGATACTTTGTAGAGAAAGACCTAAGTCGCAATTTTTTTTAAATTCCTCTCTGTCGGAGTCACAGGAAACAGCTAGTTATGTATAAAAGCTTGTTCCCAATAACCCTTTAATATTCTTAGATGGAAATGAAATGTTTACAAAATTTTAATATTTTTTCCGAGCGTTGCTGGCATAATTTAAAGCTCTATTCAAATTTGATCTGGGGATTTAATCCGAACGAATTTGCAACAAAAACAAAGATTAAACTCATTATATAATCCAAACGCTTTTTCAACGTAATTATGTTGCTTTCCTGGAGCATTTAAGACATTCCAATTAAAGATTCAAAGAATTTTGTGATATAAAATTTAATTACAAAAACAAAAGAAAAAATTTAATTGCCGAAAGCGTTGGAACTTTAGTCAAACGTTATTTGTTCCTTATAAAAACGTATCATATATACCCAAATATTCTTTCTCGAATGAATTGAAATGTAATGGAAATAAGATTCGTAGGAGAATTGGATCCTCGACGCCATGAGTGGGGATGCGAGAGAAAACACAAAAAGCCGGTTGACTTATCAACTTCTAAAGTTGCCGGAGAGATTTTAAAACAACTATAAACCAAGCAGTCGAAAGACTACGGCTGAGATTTGCATTTATTACAATACTAGTGACCCGCCCCGCCTTCGCACGGTTAGTAAAACATCAGTATCGTATCAGAAACTACCCGCGCGAAGCCGGGGTGACTTGCTAGTGTATTATACATATAAACCTTCCTCTTGAATCACTCTATGTATTAAAAAAACCTCATCAAAATCCGTTGCGTAGTTTTAAAGATTTAAGCATACATAGAGATATAGGGACAGAGAAAGCGACTTTGTTTTATACTATGTAGTTTTTTTTTTAGTTTTAATGGTTCCGTTAAGGGGGTACTCCGAAGAGTCTGAAAGACGTCAGTGTTATTAAACTGAGCCTGGCATTAAGTTACTAAAAAGACGGTTGTTTTTTTGTTTTGACAGGTAATCATTGTCTTACCAATCCGTTAAGGGAGGTACTCTGAAGAATCGGAAGGCAGTCATTCATTAAATTTTAATATATCCGTATGAGCTACCTATTCTGTCATTTTGACGGTGCCACATGTTACATAGGAAAGGCTTGCCGGACTTTATGTTTAGCCTTCAACGCGGCGACATCTTCAGACAACGCTCCTGAGGACTTCGTGGAGTTCCATTACAGTTCTAGTTTGTTCTCGATTGTTCTTTGTGCTAGTTGGTTCATTACAGGTAAAACGGTGCACTAAACTGTTCTTTTAACATTTATTCCTTTAGATCTCAAGTATCGTTTGGACACGTTAAATTTTTCACACACAAGTAAACATATTCGTGAGTATATAACGTGTCACAGGAAATACAGTCGGATTTACACACACAAGTAAATATATCGGTGATCATTAACATGACACAGAAAGTTACAGTGGGTTTTCATATTTTAGCCGATATTATTTGTTTACGTCTGTTCCGACCATAACCGACCAAGCCAAGGGAAAGAACGGATAGAATAAAGAAATATTTCTTATGAAAAGTTAGAAATTTAGATCTACTTAATACTGTACGAAATATTACCCTTTTCATCATATTAAGATGGACTTCAGTAATCACGCGGAGATTTCTCCGACTATTTTTTGCCGGACCGTCCCTGACCGGACGGCCATGCACCATCCCTATCATCGAATGCAAATCGCTAAAGAAGTTTTCAATGCAAATTACCCAAGGAACCCGGCATCACGTAAAATAACTTCGCGAGAATGTAAGGTTTCGCACCTGATACCCTGTGGGCTGAATACTGAAGGCGCTGTAAAAATCCGAATACCCAAAGGGTCAAGTTAGTGTTGTCTTTGCCATAAAGGCACACGGGGCCCGGGGCCCTAGGGGCCGCAAAAATTCCGCTCAATAGCGCATTTTTTCCGTCAACATTTCTAAATTGTAATATTAATTGGACCTCAGATCAGCAGAGCGACCGCAGACACTCAAAGCAAACGTTAACGTGTTGAATTTGACATTCGACAACAATAAACCATTCTACTACCGCCGAACCGTCGCGTTTATCATTGACAGTTTACGTTTGACGGCTCCGTGGCTTAGTTGTAGTAGCTCTGCCTTCGAAGCGAGGGGTCTCGGGTTCGATCCCCGGCCGGGGCACACTGTGTGTGGTGACCAGGAAGTTTTTTCTCGGGTCTTGGGTATTTGTCTTGTGTTTCTGTGTTTGTCCATGCCATCTGCGACACAGAGAATCCTAGTGCAGTTATTATTTATTTATAAATGCTTTCAAATAAAATTATTAACAAAAAGTTTATATTCGTATTTCGAGAACAAAAAAAAACTTTTTTTCCTTCCCAAGGAGGCCCCAAATTCTTGTGTGCCCAAGGGCCCCGCGCTGCCTTAAGACGGCTTTGGGTCAAGTGCGTGTCATTCAAGGGGGTTCCCTGAGGCCGATATCCTCTTGATTTTGTGCTTCCGCAGTTACGTTTTGTGAAGAGGGGTCCCTTTTTTATGGTCAAGTGGGGGTGAGATATGCAATCCTCGGCGGAATAGACAGTGTTCGGCGATTTAGGGCTTCCTGTTTTTCTTGATGACATTTTTATACTTGGGATGTAAGGATCCGCATTCCAAGGGAACATATTACTTGAAATAATGTGCCCTGCGACCTGCACATTGGATGATCTGCACAAACCCACCAATGGAGCTGTTGAGGTGGCAAAATTCTATCGCGACATCATTAAACTTGTTATAAACATTGATACGGTAAGAAAAAAAAATTTTTTTTTTTTTTCAAGAATCACCTACTCCTGGCTACGTTTTTAGAATAGAATGGACTTTTCTTTTTAGAATTTTTTGTCGGCTCCGTGGCTTAGTTGGTAGTAGCTCTGCCTTCGAAGCGAGGGGTCCCGGGTTCGATTCCCGGCCGGGGCATACTTTGTGTGGTGAGCATGAAGTTTTTTCTCGGGTCTTGGGTGTTTTTCTGTTTGTGTTTATCCATGCCACATGATTTTACTGAATTAAATCCAAGACTTTAAGAACAAACTTTATGCCCATCACGAAAATATGTGCCCAGGTTTAAGAACGACCCGGAAACCTCTCCACGATGCCAAGTAAAAACAAAAGAACCTTAGTCCCTACCTAACGTTACTCTACATTCTTTATGTTGAGAGGGTATTGGACTTGTTGAGCACATATGCTCATATAAACACCGCAACGTGCTCAATACTGGGAATTGCACCAAATCCGTACGTGAGATCTATGTTGTTATCAAGTTTACAAACAAATAAACATTACACACAGCTTAGCAGCTTAGTTTAAGCATAGCTTATACTATGGGAACCAGAATATTGATAGAATACTATAGCTGGCCTCACAGATGAGTTGGCAGGTTAGGTAATTAAGGTTCTGCTTAACGATTGGAAGACAAGGCGTGAATCCATGGATCTTCATAAACGCACCATTCGACTCTTTAAGCAAGCCTGACAATCGCAATGATCTTCCAAAAGGTATTAGAAACGGCCCAACCAGTTATATGTGCACCTCTTACCTAAACCCATTGAGGTTCTGCCTAACAATTGGAAGACAAGCCGTGAATCTATGCATATTCTAAAACGCAACGTTCAACTTTTAAGGAGTCTGCCAGGCTTGCTTAAGGCTTGGCAATCGCAAAGATCTTCCAAATGATATACAACCCGTAATAAAGGTATACAACCAGTTTTATGTCCACCTGTTGCCTAAACCCATTGAGGTTCTGCCTAGGAAGATAAGACGTAAATCTATGCATCTAAAACACGCAACATCAGACGTCTTAAGCAACTGTTCTAAAATATATAAGACTAGCAGCCCGTCCCGGCTTCGCGCGGGGTAGTGACATAACTACAATAGTTGGACATATGTTACCGCGGAGTTTTTTGTAGACATTATGATGTTCTTCAATATTGTTGTACATTATTTTGTTCTATCGCTAATAGTTTCGGCAGCGCATTCGACGAAAGACATTTTAAGACTCATTTTTCTACACCTTCGGTTACATTGTTCAAATTTTACCAAGGATCCCTAATTTTTTTCAAAATGAAATGTAGCCTATGTCTAATTGGAAGAATGTAGCATTCTATTGGTGAAAGAATTTTTTAAATCGGCCCAGTACTTTTTGAGCCTATTCATTACAAACATACAAACATGGGTACAAATCTTTCCTCTTTATAATATTAGTGTAGAAAAGGTAGACCAATCAGTTTCTGCGTAACTATTGGAAGACAAGGCGTGAATCTGCGCATTTTCTGAAACGCATTATTAAACTCCTAAACAACCTGACAATCGCAAAGATCCTCCAAAACATTGAGAACAGGTAGACCAACCAGTTTTATGTGTACCTGGAACATGACAATAATCGTCCCGAAGGTAGGAGGTAAATGGTCCCGAGGCTCTGATGTGCCAAGTTGAGAATTTACTGGCCAAGACTTTGGAATTTTGGAGTACACTGAAAGTAGGGAACCAACTGTTATTAGCTTATTTATAGGGATAGAAGTGAGAACTGCTGGGAAAGTATAAACAGTTCCCGGGGGACGAGGGATCGTGAATTTGCTATGGAATGGAGGAAATTGATAAAATCCTATGCACAAAGCGTTTTTACACCGACTTTTTAGGGAGTTTATGAATTGGGTTG
Organism: Aplocera efformata; assembly: GCA_921293045.1. NCBI lineage: Eukaryota > Metazoa > Arthropoda > Insecta > Lepidoptera > Geometridae > Aplocera > Aplocera efformata. The sequence goes on along the minus strand of OV121058.1, from coordinate 8,803,941 downwards.
TATTTTTTTAAACTTTGTCATTTGTCGTAACGAATTTTATTTTTTTATTTGTTAGGCTGTGTTTTCGTATTGGTCCCACAGAAATTTCAATAAAATCGGTTCAGTAGTTTGATTGCGTATTTTGCCTTCAGTGGCTTTTTCACCGCCAATCGCCGACCGATTTGTATTTTTGAAATGGTAGTGTGTAGCCCCTTAGGACGAAAAATAAGGGATGAAAACAGTAAAGTTGTTTTAATCAATTTATTAAACTATTATAGTTACTTATTTATACAAGTGGATAGTGTTGTAGAAGAGAATTAACTACATCAACAACTAATACTTGAGAACTAACTATAATATTAGCTCCGTTAGGTTCGTGTGACTATGGAGTTTGTTCTGGGTCTTGGGCGTTTATGTTATGCCCCCATTTTTGTCTATGTGGCATAGACAAAAATGGGGGCATAACATAAACGCCCAAGACCCAGAACAAACTCCACAGTGAAATCTAGTGCAGGCGTTCGACCATAAACGTTTTTTTAAATTCCCTGTATTACCCAATGGGAAAGGTAAATAATAAACCGTATTTTAACACAGAAATAAAAAAAACCCAACAACCCAAAACAAACCTCATGCTTCTTCTATTGTACAAAGTTTACCCGGCCGGGAATCGAACCCAGAGCCCGTTTCGAATGCAGGACTAATACCAGCTAAGCTACCGAACACTCAGCTACAGCTATAGCTACATAAAACAAATTGTAACAGCCCTCCTTTTAAAAGGCCTTTGTTAAAGTAATTTACATGCATCACTATACCGAGCCATTTTTTGCGGTGTTTTTAGCACTTTCCTATTTGCAATGTAATAAGGTCTGGAGTACTTCATTTCCTTATCAAAGACTTGCCAGGGACTCAGCTCACCGTTATCTCCATCGGGACGCCACAGTGAAAGTAAGGACGGCTGGTACGACTCAAACTCAAACTCATTTATTCCTTTAGATCTCAGGTATCGTTTGGACACGTCAAATTTTACACACACAAGTAAACATATTCATGAGCATATAACGTGTCACAGGAGCTCCTTAGGCACTTTACATGCCTAGAAAAGACATGACTAGAAAAGAAATGGGTGCTTTTGTTTGCAACAACTAGCTTAGTAAAAAGAACGCGTGCTCTTGTAGGTACATAATTATTTAAAAAACCGGCCAAGTGCGAGTCGTCGCGCACTTCCGTACCATTATCTATTAAAGCATGAGATTGTATGACAGCCCTCTTAAATATTTATTTTATTGTGTTTAGTATTCGTTGTTATAGCGGCAACAGAAATACATCATCTGTAAAAATTTAAACTCTAACTATCATGGTTCAAGAGATTACAGCCTGGTGAATGATGGACAGCGGAGTCTTAGTAATAGGGTCCCGTTTTACCCTTTGGGTACGGAACCCTAAAGAAGTGATGTTTCCAAGTAATTTTTAAGAATCCAACGGAATCTTTGACTTTGCGTTAGTGCGGTGCTCACCCATCAAAGTAACTATACTTAGATGATTTGTAAAGACTAAGGATGCTACGCAGTGAGCGCTTCTCTTATTCTTACAATTACTAGTGAGTATAAAAATAGTTTAATATTTCGACGGTTAATTAATTTTGTTGTTTTCCTGTAGACTATCGAAATTCGCAAGTTATCGGCGACCGTTACGGTCAAGTTTGATAAGTGACGCCAGGTCTGCGGAATAACAAATTTCAATGCATTACAAAAAATTTAAAAATGATGCATTCTTGAACTAAGTCAGTCAGTCTTGTCAAAATGTTTGCTCCAAATTTGCCACCCCTTATATCTACCGCCCTAGCCTCCAGCCTACTCAGCCTGCTGGTAAATCCACCACCGCTTCAATACAAACGCTGCTGATAAAGAACGGGAACCACGGGGCAATTCCATGGTCGATGGGCCTAGAAGTCAAAATAGAATCTAAAATAGTGATCTAGCTAATTCTGTATAAGCTGTGTTGTAACTTACAGAGCAATAAAAAATAAAATATACCAAAAGCATTTACCGCCTCGGGGATCATTTTGCATAGAAATATCATAGCGGATTAGTTGTGGCTTCACCTAACAGAGGAAAGGGCATATTATTGTTATTATAGTACAAAGAGCGAAAATCACAATACGATACTAAACAAGCAGTGGTGGACACAATCGGCCGCCAAGCAGTGGTGCAGTCGTATCGCTGTGTTTCGTTAGAAGGGTATGGTGATGGAAATCACGCGTATATGAGAGATAGCATCAAACGTCTTGGGGACGGGCGCTACGGTAACTTAAACTCACATATTCCCTTAGATCACTAGTATTGTTTGGACACGTAAAATTTTACACACACAAGTAAACATATTCATTAGCACGTTATATGCACACAGATATATATATAGTCAAAGTCAAAGTCAAATTCATTTATTCCTTTAGATCTCAAGTATCATTTGGACACGTCAAATTTTACACATGCATGTACACATATTCGTGAGCATATAACGTGTCACAGGAACTCCCAGGCACATTACATGCACACAGATATGTCAAATTACAGTCAGTTTTCATGTTTAAGCTTATCTTATTTGTTAAGTTTACGTCTGTTCCAACTCTAACCGACCAACCCGAGGGGAAGAAACAGACAAGAAACCCCTCGGAGACAGTACTACATATTCGCGAATATGGTCCTGCGTCTAGAGTGGAGCAAATTCATTCCCAAGCCTTTTTGTCATCTAGGTAATCTGATATTTTATAGTAAGCTTTTGCGACAAGTTTACGTTTGATGACAGTTTTAAATTTATTTATTGACAGTAATTGAATTTCGCTCGGGATTTTGTTAAAAAAGCGTACACATTGACCTTTAAAAGAATTGCTAACCTTATGGAGCCTAGTAGTGGGCAAATATCAAATTACAGTACGTTTTTAAATACTCTATAATCCAACGCTGCGCTGCAAAACATTAGTCGGATTATGGGGCCACTGTAATAATAAAAAGAAAACTGGTAAATAAGTTGTTCACCAATAAGCCGGAATGTTTTCTTATCTAAATACCTAACCGAAGTCATGTCAAAACAGGAGCAAATACCCAACAAGTATTACAAGGCATAAACGTGTCCAATCACGATATCGGGCTTATGAGAACGAAGAAACGCCATTTTCCGATCTTTGAGCATTCAATATTCTTATATTTTGTTTATTTAGATAACGGTGTTGTTCGAGGGTTGGCTCAAGGTTTTTTTAAGCAATTAAGCTGCTTTGGTTTTTTACTTTTTCCGCAATGCCGTTAGCCTTTAGTCTGCAGGGGACTGCAATATCTATTCTGCACAGCAATGCGGATTGGAAGATATCCTTGTCTTCAAAGACCTCTTGACGAACCAATGGCACGCGACAAAATATTTTTTTCACGTCACCGATTGAAGCGGTGTGCATTTTAATTCAAAGTAGCAATGTTTACGAAGTATTACGAACGAACGGTAGTGAAACGACAAAACGCTACGAAGCTGATATTATTTTCAAAATAATTATAATACTAAGTCACATTTTTTTGACAACACGAGCACGAACATTTGTTAAAAAATAAAATAAATTAATGATAAAAAAACTTTTTAATAACAAACTTTTTTCACCTCAGCAAGCTCTTTCATTTGATACCCATACTGTGGTAGTGCAGAAAAAATAACTTGTCCGCCATCTTGAATGATCCGCCATATTGGAATTAGAATGACGTCACATAGCTAAGCATGCATTCTCATCCAAAATAATCGTAACCAAATTTCAGCTCAATCGCTTAAAGATAACTGATTTAAAATTCAGTTGCAAGATTCCACCCGGACAACCAGACAATACATTGCAAGTTAAATAAAAGTTAAAATTGCATCACACTCACCATCCCTGTCTATAGTCAGAGGTAAATTTGTAAATCGAATGCCTCAAATTGATGTACCAGAGATATAGATTGAACTTTTGTGTTTATAAGCGTAATCTATACAAATGTTGATCTTGAGAAACTAAATATTGCAAATAGCAGCAACTCGAAATAGGATAACGGTACTTCATAGTTTGTGCCTAGCGGTAAACAGCCCTTTGGCTGTTCGAGTTTGTGGCAAACAGTATCAGATTTGGTACAGTTAACGCATAACCTGTTATGACCCGTCTGAACAAGTTAAACCAAGATTTTATTTACACGTAGAAATATGCTATGTGACGTAATTCTAATTCTAATATGGCGGATCATCCAAGATGGCGGACTATTAATTTTTTTCTGCACTACCACAATGAGGGTATCAAATGAGAGGGCTTGCTGAGGAGAACACGAAAACTAATACAACGTCACATTAAATCCAAAATATGGGGGACTATCCAAGATGTTTATAAGAAATCCAAAATGACGGGACCTCCAAGATGGCGTAGCATGTTTTCTGGTTTTTGAAGTCATTCAAAAAGCTTGTTTTTAAAAAGAATTTTTACCATAATATATATTAAGGATTCAGAGGCCTAGCAACCCCCCGAAATGAATACTTGGCTACGACCTCGGTCTGAAACATCTCCCCACGCAAGCAAACCTCATAAATGTTGAACTGGACAATAACAAAAATACTATTCCTTTTTCTCACTATTTATTATCCATTGTGGGCCACATTACACTAGGCCGGCCATTGTGGGTCTTTGTTGTGATATTGGACCTATAACTCGCTTCCGGGCTTAATATCTTTTGTCTAGTGTCCTCTTGTATTTGGCGAAGATTATTACAATATTATGGCAAACTTTCCAATGCTTTTGTTAGAACATAGGCAAGAGGCTGATTTAAAAAATCGATCTAAAATCTTTTCTTGCCTACTTTTCGCCCTTAAACGTAAAATTATTCTACGAAATTTCTATGGAACCAACTCGAATTAAACCCTATTAAATTAAAAAGAATCTTTGAAATAGGTTCGCAACTATTATACCAGTAATATGGTTTTCAAAATTCAGGATTTTGAGATCCAGATTCCTGTTATTGGGACAATGACCCATATTTCTTAATTTATTTAATGTGGAGGATCATATTCCTCGTTTCCTTAGAGCCCCTACACGTATCACCCGGGTGGTGCCAACGGAGCTACTCAAAGTGGCAGTAGAACTTGTGTCTCGTTCGTCCGACGAAGTAATCCACACCTGGTACTCTGCCACCAGCAGTGGTGCACTCGCGTTGCTGTGTTCCGGTGGAAGGGTTTGGGTGCCGGTAAAATTACAGACAAGTGACGGGCGCGACGCGATGCGACATGGTTCTCATACTTTAGTAGGGGAAGACCGGAATCTTGAAATTATGGCGTAGATATCGCGTAAAAATGATATAAAAACTTTTAAAATGACTTGTTAAAAATGTCTGATGGCAAAATTTTCTTGGCTACGATCTGAAGTTCCATAAAACATTGCCGCCCTTGGAAACTGTCAACATACATAGTATCATTTTAGTTATGAGAACTAAAATTCTAATATCTCGATATTCTGCCACGTTCGTAGTGTCTCGCAAAACAAGTGAATGATACAATTCGGCTTGAATTTCTTTACCTATTTTTCGCCATTTTTTGTTGAAATATTTATAGGCGTACGAAAATTATTTATAGGTATCTTACCTATAAATAATTTTACCGCAATATAAATCGGTTTACTATTGGCAAAGAGATCGCTTAAGAAACAAAAACAAATCAAAAACCTCCTTCCTTTTACAGACAACCTTTGGATCCACAAAATAACTTCCGACTATTAAAACTAAATACCTTTTAATTTTGGAAATGGTCATTGGTGCATCTATATCATACTAGCTGCGCCCCGCGGTTTCACCCGCATAGTTCCCGTTCCCGTGGAGAATACGGGGATAAATTGATTTTATTTTTTTCGTTAATTTTCCAATGTTTTAATATAATAGTTATTCTGCTATTCGGGACGGAAACAAATCCAACAAATCAAAAACCATGGCAATCGGTCCAGCCGTTCTCGAGTTATAAGTGTTGTAACAAACACGACTTCTTTTATATATATAGATTTTATAGAAACCTCAAAAATTGTAGCCTATATGTTATTCTGATGTATAAGCTATATTGTGGTAAAGTTTCATTCAAATCCATTCAGTAGTTTTTACGTGAAAGAGTAACAAACATCCATACATCCATACTTACAAACTTTCGCCTTTATAATAGTAGTAGGACTATATTTACTAAAAAAATACTTCAAAATAAAATACTTGTATAATCCTACTAATATAATAAACGCGAAAGTTTGTAAGTATGGATGGATGTTTGTTACTCAATCACGCCAGAACGGCTGAACGGACCTGGATGAAATTTGGCACAGAGATAGATTATAGTCTGGAATAGCACTTAGGCTAAAAACTTAGACCCGGAAAAATGTACGGTTCCCGTAGGAAGCCCAACCGGGTAACGCCGCGGGGTGCAGCTATTCAGAAATACGTAAAAATATTTTAGCTGAACTGATGAAAACGCGACTTTCTTATCTTTTATCTGAGACAAAGAATGCCGACAATAAATCTCCAATAATTCGTGATCGTCAAGGACTTATCGGGCCAGACAGAGCTGGCCAAGACATCCAATTACCGGTACAGTGCACCACGTTTCATAACCACCTTCATTGAGATAATAAAAGCTTTTATATTGAATACAACTCTCTTTTGTGTTTAGAGAGCGTGGTGGCTAGGGCATCGAGCCCGGGTTTACCCGGACCGAAAAAACCCGGGATTTCCCGGTTCTGAGGATTACAAAAAAACCCGGGTTTTTATTTTTAAAACTCGGGTTTTTCGGGTTTTTTTTGAATATTTTTGTTTTTGTTATTTATTCAGTTTAAGCCACTTCGCATGCAATAATAAGTAAATGAAATAAAAACACGCTTTAATAAATTATTATTTATTACGTAAAAAGTGGCTTCGTTGCTACGTTACTACCAATTAAACAACCCATGCAAGTTAAATGGAACGCGCGCGTTGCCTTGCCGAACTTGAAGAGAATAAAGATTTGCCTTTACCGGTATTGGCTCAAAGACTGCGAACTGTAGAATTTAACGAAGACACGAATTCTGCAGACAATGACGAGGATGGTGTTGAACTTAATAATAAATCCTCGTTTATGGAGTCTTTCAGGATGTCATCGTTTTTTGTCGGAGTGTTCTTGAATATTTTTACCATTTTTCGGACTTTTACGTTGTATCTAAAAGACATAGTCTTTTAGATACAACGATCTGCTATCAAAAGTACGAAAAGTTTGAACATTTAAACTTTTTGTAATTTGTAAAGTACTGTTTCATATAGCTAAAGCGCTAAAGCTCAGCTCATCCTTTATATTTTGTACTCATTGTAGGAAATCGATATATAAAAACGCAGATTAGTGTATTTTAAAAAATTACAATAAAAAGATCGAAATGCTCGAAAAAACCGGTCTACCCGGGTTTTGATTACTCTTAGACCCGAAAACCCGGGTTTTCAAAATTGAACCGAGTTTCGATGCCCTAGTGGTGGCCCACGGGCACAGTTGCCGACTTTCAATCTGAAGGTCACTGGTTCAAAACGTCCACCATTGAGAGTTTTTAAGCTTTTTTGAATAAGTGTTATGATAAACAACAAAAGGAGAAGATTTTATCCAAAAAAGAATTTTTAACTAGTTCGGAAGTCAAAGGCTTCTTTATTACTTTGTAACTAGTCTATAATAGTCTAGTCTATAATAATAAAGCTATTTATATAATAATAATAAAGCTATTTATTATAATAATAAAGCTATTTATTATAATAATAAAGCTATTTATTATTATTGTTTATTTTATTTATTTAGACGCACAAAACACATAACAACCACTAAAAATATAGGTATAACACAATAAAGGGTATTCTGCTATTTATTTTACCTCAATTTTTATCAGTTAATGTAACAAGATAATAAAAATATGTTTAGACACTTACTCCTGTACTAGGATTCCTTGTGTTGTACATAACGCGGACAAACACAGAAACACAAGACAAACCCAGGATCCGATAGCAAACTCTTATCACAGAAAGTCTGCCCCGGTAATCGAACCCGGGACCCCTCGCTTCGAAGGCAGGGCTACTAATCTATGGTCCATAATCAATAAGTAATCTATTAATAATAGAGATTACTATAATACAGAAGCGTTATCTAAGTTATTTGAATGCCAAGCGATGTTACACCCACATTTACGACGAAACCCACGCGTTACAAGTTATTAAAATGGATGGGTGAGATATTGCGCGTGAATAATCTATGTATAATCTTATATTATATATTAAAATAATCCCCATTTCCCTTGGTCGCAGCATCACGCGTGAACGGCTGGACCAATTTGCTATTTATTTGATTATTGCGTTTGTCATTGTTAGAAGGTTTCTTACGAAAGAAAAAAGAAAGTTGCGCGGAACATTAGAAAATTTAAGAAAACTTATTAACATATTAACTTTTCTCATGTAACGTGACTTTCTTAGTGTTTTTGATAAACTTTTCTAATCTTATAGCGTTTGACATAACTGTCAGCGATTGACAGAATGCGCTGCAAATATCGTTTAACAGATGCATCGGTCGAAATTATTAAGGCACGACAACGTCTGTCAGGTCAGCTGGTAATGGATAAAAATTGGATGAAGTTAGGATTTCTACCCTTAACATTTCAAGGGTAATTTAATATTCAAAAGTTACGCTACTTAAACCTCGGGGATAATCATCAGACGAGATGAGAGCAAAGGTTAGTACAAACTGAGATATAAGGGTCGCCGGTTCAATTCAGATTAATAATATTTATATAAATATATTAAGCACAATTGTTTTGTTTGTTTGCAAAAATATTTTGTGCTGATAAAACATATATATGGTTTTATCAGCACAAAATATTTTTGCAAAAAAAATAGATAGCATTATAATTTGTTTATTTGACGCTCTGACGCGACTTATTCTAAGTGGTTACAGCCACCCAAAAATAAGAATTACGACAAGTTTATGACTGACCTCACAGTTCTTGACTACTTCACATATTGTGGGTTCTATTCTCACCCAGAACAAACATTTACAAAAACAGACGACTGTATTTATTGTATCGGTAATCTGGATCTCCCCCTTTGTGATACATGGTGAGGTTTAAGACTTACCCCGCTCCCTCCATGTCACGTGTATTTTTAGTACCTACAAAGAATCGTAATTTTAACGTAAGACTTTACGGTTGCGTATCGCGCGTTTACCGAAAAAATAAATACACGTGATATACTACACCTCCCTCCCCCCTAATGGACAGCCCCTTAGAAACGCATAACAATTAATTTTTATATATCTATATACATTATTTACTAGCTGCACTTATCCGGGATCAAAAGTAGCCTATGTATTCATCCAGGATATATATACTGGTACCAAATTTCATTCAAATCCGTTGAGCCGTTTGCACGTGAAGGAGTAACACACACACACACACACACAAATAAATACAAACAAACTTTCACCTTTATAATATTAGTGATTTGCCATATTATCGCCGTGCTCTGTAAAATTCGATGAACAACAAAAAAAGACAAAAATTTGCCAAAGTAAGTATAATAAGATTAGATTACAAATTACATCCCTCGGGAGCGGTTTTCCCTAAACACCTGATCTGATTAAACTTCGGAGATAATGAGAACAGTGGCGGTCTTTGATGCACGTTTTGACTTTTCGGAAACGTTTTTGAACTTTAACAAAAGTTAGGGTAGCTTTCGAAAAGTTTAGATTGCTACTTTAAAGAATTACTTTAGAACGCAAACACCTGTAGCTGAGATAAAACTTTTTTTCTAAAAATTCCATTGTCTTTACCGTCAAAGGACAAGAAATAAATTACAGATAAATTTCATCACAAAATAAATGAGTCATAAAAAATGATGACTTTTTTTATGACTCATTTGTTTTGTGATTAATTTTATATTTAATTATTATTAATTATTTATTTACAATAATTTATTATAATTTAATATTAAGTAATTACAGTATGATTGAATATTTTTTGTCTATTTTTTTTTTATTTGGCTTAGGCTTGTTGTTATACCTTGCATTTGAAGTTAGGGGTCCCAGGTCGATTTCCGTGGCGAACTTTGTAAGTTGACCACGAAGTTTTTTCTCGGGTCTAAGTATCCATGTCTACTGCGACAAACGAAATCCTTCTACCAGGGAATCCTGGGGTATGACTGTTAAAAACGACTTCGTGGCTTCGATTCTCTGCCGGGATACACTTTGTGTGATGAGCATGAAGCTTGTTTTCGGATCTTGGGTGTTCGTATGGTTTCTGTGTTTGTTCATGCCACCTGTGACACAGAGAATCCTAATGCAGGCGGATGAGTGTAACATTATTTAAACAGTTTAGACAAGATCGTTATTAACTAGAATTTCAGTCACGAACCTGTGATTAGGTAGTACATAATTTGATAGCAACACCGAGAAAGTGGGTCGTAGATTTTTTGCTAACTACAATAAAAATAATGGTACGCTGGCAACACAGCGAGTTACCGCATTGCGTCCTTCACACCTTTTGTACCTGCAACAATTATAAATGACATATTAGTATCTTTACCGTACCTTCAATTATTATGCGTTCATTTTACAACAATGTAAAAACAATTGACTTACGTTAATGGTTATTACTGATGAACATCAAACGCTTGAACAGATCTTCATAAACTATAACTAAGAACCATCTCACCACGTCAGCTACAACTACAAAAACCGCATTGGTCGGTTCGTTTGGGATCTACGATGCTACAGAACTTGTGCCAAGTTCATTGTCAGGAACCTGCCGCCAAGCAGTAGTGCTCGCATCACTGTGTTCCGGTGGAAGGGTGTGGGTGCCGGTGAAATCACATGCGCATCAGACGTATCATCCCCGTCTCGGGTGATGGACGCAGCCTGCTGCGACTCAGTGTAAGATCCAAATCTTATACTGAGTCCCATTACTGTCTTAGGCGGGGGTCGACTGCTGGCAGGTTTTTTTATATACCTATAGCTTTATAATAACGGAATGGTAAGTATCACACTAGTATTATGAAGGCGAAAGTTTGTATGTGTGTGCGCGTGTGTGTTTGTTATATTCTCGATGATATAACAAACACCCACACCCTTATAATAACAGCAACCCTTATTAGGTAATAGCTGAAAATCAGTGCTTAATAGTTTAATGTTTTAATTATTTATAAAGATTAGAGAAAAAAAAAACTTTTATTTTAGAAGTCTCCGTGGCTTAGTTGGTAGTAGCCTTGCCATCGAAGCGAGGGGTCCCGGGTTCGATTCCCGGCCAGGGTACATTGTGTGGTGAGCATGAAGTTTTTTCTCGGGTCTTGAGTGTTTGTCTTATGTTTCTGTGTTTGTCCGTGCCATCTGAGACACAGGGAATCCTAGTGCAGAGGTATGAGTGTGTTAACGTTGTTTTTGTAAAGTTGTATCTATCTTACATTTTTATATTATTAAAGGGATTAACACAACAGTCTAGACTCATATAATTTAGGAACCCTAAACTACCACCTAGAGACAAATTCTAAAGAAATTACCCAAGTTTTTTTAGCAGCCTAACAAGCAGTCTGTTTAACTAAATCCATTTACAAATTCATAAACTAAATTAAGTAAAGTACGACTGCCGAAACTTAATCTGATGAACGAATTAAAAACTTGACGCAAGATGAAACTTAATAAACGTTTGGGAAGTTTTCGAGATGAGTTTGAGAGAGTTCAAGTTATAATATAATACGTCTCACAAACTGGCCTTAGCTCTGTTGGTAGAATAATAACGTTTGTTTGTTCTGTCTGGGTGGAATATCACCACCCAGACAACATAATAATATAAATTTTAAAACTATCATGGTTATGAACATTATTATTCGTGTTGCCGAGATATTTACCATGATTTGTGAGTTTTGTTGACTCCCGATATTTCGACGCAGTTACATGCGTCATGATCCCGGGCAAACTGAAGTCTGCGAAGTGGTGTGTGCAAATCATTGGCAGACATATCGGTCTACCCTCTTGCGCACTCGTTTTGTAACTGCGTCGAAATATCGGGAGTCAACAAAACTCACAAATCATGGTAAATATCTCGGTAACACGAATAATAATATAATAGTAGCAGTAGAACTTGTACCAAGTTCGTCCGGTACTGCCACCACACTTGTAATCTGCTACTAAGCAGTAGTGCTCGCATTACTGTGTTCCGGTGGAAGGGTGTGGGTGCCGGTGAAATCACGATATCTTAACTAATAATTAGGTGGTCTTATCGCTTAAGCGATCTCTTATAGACAAGGACAAGAAGTATTAGAAATGAGAAGGGGCATTGGTGCATAATATAAAGTCATACTAAAATTTGAATAATATACAAGTTATTTAATTTTTATTTACAATTTGAACTATCGCCAAACTTAGTAATATCATGCATGATCTTCTTTTAACCCTTACTTTTTAAGCATTAATATGTACAATACATTCCAGAAAAGATTAACAATACAGGTCACTAAAAAACAATTCGTGTATTCAATTCAAACAAACTCCTTGGTCATTTTCTTATTGTTTGTTATAATTCTGAAAATAATAAAAGATAATTCGAAAACTCAAGGTTTTAGTTTCTATACTAATTTACGAGCAAAACGCTTGTCCGTCTAAACTCTGTCTAAACTCCGCATTAATTCTATTTTTCTTTCTAAACAGATCGGCAAGGAAAGTTTGTAGGTACAACTCCAAAAATAAACAACAATTAGTCAACTCATCGTTTTATTACGAGATATTTCAAATTAAATGTTTGAGTTTCAAAAATGAGCTTAGCAAGTCCAACCCTTTTTCACAAAAGGTAAAGAAAGGTAAACATTGAAAAGATGTCCATTTTCACCAATTAAGGGTAGTGGAGTGAAGATTCGCTTTCTACGTCTTTTTATGCGAGAACAAACACAGAAGTTGCTTGCATCCGTAGGTGTGTACCTACCTGTACCCCCTGGGTACACGATTTGTATGAAACTTTCCGAAATACCGTTTTTTCTTTCAAGTTACGGAACCCAAAAACGTTTAATATTTCGATTACTCTGCCCCAATTTTGTGACATGATTTTAGTTTATCAATTTCAACCCATCAACACTGGATCCGACCTGCAAGCGATATACAAACGTGAAAAACGTCAAAAAAAAATCTTGCTGAATAAATATTATACAGATTTCGACGAAGCCAATTTCATACAAATGGGACGATGTATTGATACGTCAAATCGAAAATCCATAACGTATTTTTATCGGCATTTTATGTAGAAATGTCGTATCGACTGATAAGGCGTGCCATGTAAGGTGACTTATTGGCACAGTTGCGTTAGAGACAGCTGGGGAACTTTAGCATCCCCCACCCGAAGGTTAAAGGGAGCCCAATGAATAAGGCTTTTTTCTTTTATGTAACTAGAGTGACAGCGAGCTGGCAGCCTGATGTAAGTAGTTACAGCCGCCCATAGAAAAAACAGTGGCAATCCGGGAGTGCCGACGGCGAGAACAAAAGCAGACTACACTACAGATACTTATAATATACAGAGGTGTCGGTAACGGTAACAGTGTGGCGAGTTCAATGGTTTTAACCCATCTAACCCAAAAAAAACCCCAAGGCGCCTTTTTTCACTTCAAAATATCGTTTACTAGAGAAGTTTAGCGGAAGTACCACATTTTTCAGATCATCTTGACATGGGCTTTCTTAAATTAACGACTGAATCCATAAATTTATAATACTTAAAAAATATTTTACTTAAATGGTAGGAGCGACCTTTAGGCACATCAAAGAGATATCAATTTACAATCAAGTTTAATTAAATTTAATTGTTGTTCCAACTTTAATTTTACTGTTGTTGATACAGTCATTGTCACGTAATATCAACAATCAAGTTGGAAGTTGCAGTTGGAAGTTGCAGATGGAAGTAGATCTAACAGGTGAGTGATTGTGCAATTTGAAGAACCCTTCCCCCAAAATTCGGCTTGTTTGCAATCTAAGGCACATGGTGAAATGGTGGTGAGAACGCGTATGCCTACAAGGCAGTTGGTATACAAACTGTTGAGTTTGGAAAAGGTTTCCGGCGCAATATCGCCGTAAACAAATTGCACAACCGCTGCAAAGTCTACTTCCAAAGTCAAAACACAATATAACTTCTGTCGATAACTCCGTAAAGAACAAAGAGATAAGAATCTGCACCAGCTAACTAAAAAGAGCTGTGTTTATTTAGATAGCCTGTTAAATTTACTTCCAACACATGCCAAAAAACAATATATTCTAGCTTCTGTGAATAGATGAGCTCCGTAAAGAACAAATAAGAATCTGCACCAGCTAACTGACATGAGCTGTGTCACAGATAAGAGTGTTTATTTAGATAAATCGTCGTTATCAAAAGGTGTCTTTATCATATTGCAAAATACCAACGTGGTGCAACTTTGCAACGTTTTCACATTCTATTAATCGTATAAACTTTTCACAGCATAAAGGTTTAAAGCATTTATTTTTGAAAGCAAACATTTACAAATGGATATGAAAGCAATAACCTGGTAAAATATGAGCAAAGGTAATGTATTCGCAATGGATTTTAATGCCATTGTTTTAATCTGAGCACCAATTAATATGGAAATAGAAGTAATGGCGGAATATATATTACTTATTATGATAGCCTTCTCGTACGAATATATGTCGTCAGCGATTCCAATCGAAAATATCTGACCTAAGCCGTATTGCAGCTGTTATGGGCGGAGGTAACCATTTAACATCAGGTGGGCCTTCAGCTCGTCCCATTACTTTAATTACCGTACCTCTATATAGATATATGTACGATTACGTTACTCGTACTATATAAAAATATAAAAAAATATATAAAAATAACTTTTATTTTAAAACCACTTCTGAAAAAGAAGGTTCTAAAAAGAAAGTTCCGAATTAGTGTTCTTGTGTTTTTCGCCAATTGAAGGCTGATTTTGATGATACTTTTTTAATGAGGTGGTTTAGAAATTGAAGTTAATTTTAGGGAGGCAGATATTGAACTCGTTTTTTTTTCGATTTTTATTTCAGTAAATGATTAGACTTTATTAAAGAAATATAATAAAGCAATACAATGTTCATTCGTTTCATTTATTGACTTTAATGCCTATTACCGGCACCCAAACCCTTCCGCCGGAACATACGAGTGCACCAGTTCGGCAGTTCGGTAAAACAATAACAGTAACAGTTATTGTTTTACCGAACTGCCACCCTGAGATCGATCGAGATTAAGCCGGTGTCCCTGCAGTGGAACTCTGTTTCCACTGCAGGGACACCGGCTTAATCTCGATAATTGAGAGTGAATGGGCTTTGATCTACCACGGGAGCCCAATTGGTAGATGTCACATGTCTTCGAATTTTTGGTTCTAAGGTTTTCTAACGATGTTATCTTTTACCGTTTCGAGAACGTATTTTTCTAGTGAAAAACTCATTGGTGCACGTGTGGGTTTGAATGCCCGTGGGCCACCGCGCTCTCGTAGATCATATCATTTAACATCACATAAATATGAACCCTCGTGTTTGGATTCGCTCACCCTCCGACAAGATCTTCACAACACAGTGGGGAGCCATCCATGATACGGTCTTCGGAACTTAAGGGTCTTTGATAGACGTGCTCAAGTGGCGATGCGCAATGCCCTCTTAAGAAACCTTTGAAATTTGCAAAATAAGCCCCAATTTGTGATGAATCAGCAGGTACTTGATGGCCTCATGATGGAGACGGGAGTGTTAAACAACAAGAAAGGAACCTTTTCAAATTAATTGTCAAACTCGCAAAACTTTTTTTTTTTTTATTTCGACCACTACTGACGAGATCGCTTTATATTATTTAAAACCACTAGTTATCAATCTAGCGTTGGATTTCAGTGGATGTCAATTTGGTTACGGAACTAGCGAAAAGACTTACACGAATGATTTATGTTAATGCTTTATCACAATCTAACCATCCATTTTACTTATCCAAAACAATAAATATTTATTAATTGTTTGTTCAAACATGTACTTTGCAAAAATATGGGGTAATAATCTACTTTCCTTTCTATTTTCCCTTTTATTATGATGAAAGATGTGATCGAACAAGGTTTGCGATTACAACTTCCTTATTTTTTTTCTTGTATGATATTATAAATAAATGCGTATATCAGTATGTACTCACGCCTCAGCGGCTGTTTGTGAAGTTACTAAATACTCTTTTCATAGGCTACATTTTATCCCGAAAAGTGAATATTTATCCCGTCGTGTCATGTTGATTTTATTACCGCGGGAAACTCCGCGGAGCAAGTAGAACGATAAATGCTTTTCAGAAACGATTTAGACGCTATAAAAATAATTCTTCCGTGAACAAATTTTTCGTCGGATGAATTGCGGTACAAAACCTATTTCAAGCAAAACTTCTAGTATAATGGCTTTGAAACTAGAACGATTTAGGTTCGCAATTCTACTTTTGGATGCGGAAGGCAATGATACCATCTATATTGCAACTTTATATTGCTCCGAATAAAACATATAAGTACTAATAATACATCACGGTATAATCCTATTGTGAGAATGTGTCGACAGTGCAATAATTTGATTTATTTGTAGTGAATTTTATTAAGAAAGTCCGCGATTAAAAAAAAACTATTTTTTTTATAATAAATAACAAAAAAAAAATTTTTTCCTTTTCTAAAATTAAAGTACCCATAGTTACTCTTTATAAAATTAGCTATCTGTGGAAGTCTGGTGGAGAGGTGGAATTTATTTATGAAATTTCTATGTGAAAACCTCAGAGGTACAACTACAAAATTAAAAATAACCGACAGATGGATAGAGCACATGTGACAGTTCTGCTATCATAATTTTTCATAACAATTTTATTTTTTCGTTATTTGCACCCGCGCGAAGACGGGGCGGGTCGCTAGTAAATAAATAAAATAGCTTTGTACCTAACAGTATACGCAGATAGCTCGAAATCATAACTATCAGGGAAACTGGGTCACAAAATCTTCAAATGTGATTTAAATGCCCCAGAAACTAACTCCGAACTACCTCGCTACCGATATTTTAACTCGGAAAAGTTGGGAACAAAATCTAACGACGCCTCATCTCAAATACCCAAGATTCTACTATCATAACAACTGGGTCGTCCAAACTGCTCACGTCCGAAGGTGATTACCCCCAGAATCACTACTTGTATCCCCTGGGTTGTGAGAAAAGAGGAGTAGAACTTTTTGCCAAGTCCATCGGGAGTAGTACTGCCACCACACTTGTATTGAGAAAGGTATGCTTTTATAGTTTGTGTCTGAAGAGAGGATAAAGATAAACACAAAGAAAAGTTTATTGTATACTAGCGACCCGCCCCGGCTTCGCACGGTTAGCAAAGCATCAGTGTCGTATCAGAAACTACCCGTGCGAAGCCGGGGTGACTTGCTAGTGTATTATACATATAAACCTTCCTCTTGAATCACTCTATCTATTAAAAAAAACCGCATCAAAATCCGTTGCGTAGTTTTAAAGATTTAAGCATACATAGGGATATAGGGACAGAGAAAGCGACTTTGTTTTATTACTATGTAGTGATCTGTGTAACATAAGATGTAAAATTAAAATAATATCAGAATCAGCAGTTGCCCTTCAGGATTATGACAAAGAAAGAGTGAATATGAAAGGGAAGACCAAGTCTTGGACATATCTGGATATATATATACATTAGGGTGTCCCAAAAAAATCAAAGTCGTTTTTTTTTAACGCATACCCGCTTAAATTTTTACTCTTAAGTCAAAACAATTATAAATAAAATTTTAAGAAGGTAGGACGATGGTAACCCGTGCCGACTTACATTGATACATTTCAGTACTTGCTCTCTAAGGCTGACGCGACCTATCGTGTCAATGTGCTTATGATTACTTGTTATTTAGTTATAAAACACATTGTTTTCAATCAGTCAACATGTCACTGGAATTACGCATTTCTAAAAGAGGTATATTTTTAATTGGTGACGTAAAACATCAAATAACGGGTTCAAAACTTCCGTCTCATGGATAAGTCCTAGCAGTTTAATTTTACAATATCCGTGAAGTGAATTTAACTGTCAATAAAAGCGCGAATCTCACTACTCATGAGTGTATTATCTATTGGGAAAAGGCTCGTATTCCTACTTAATCTTTGCCTAATTGTGTGAAGAAACTTGTAAACTTATATCAAGTTCGGAGGAACTTGCAAAAAAATGCACAAAAAACACAAGCAGCGCCGTCAAGACATTGTCAACAATTTAGATAATTTGTTTGATATTGCACATGCCGATGTGTGCGCTTCAATTCATAAAAATAAATGAGGATAGAATTTTTTACAAAGAGAACCAGGCTGACCTGGACAGTGCAGGAGTGGATAAAAAATTTACTAATAGAAAGGAGAGAGCGCGCCTCAGAACTATTAATGAAGAAGAAAAACGACGTGATTTGTGTCTGAGCTGACTCCTTCCTACATTAAACCTACATTAAACCACGGCTTCAGTGCACTTCGGCAATAAAAGCACCTTACCAAGACTTGTGATTTTTTAAATGAATGAAGTTACGAGAAAATTGATATAACGATCCCAAAAGCAGCCTTGCAGAAGATTAATCAATAATTGTGGTATTTAACTTACAAAATTTCTATATTATCACTGTTTGTTTGACGATGATGTGGACCAAGAAACTAAAGATAAAATGGTTGAAAATTTAACCAAAGAGGAAATAACTCATGGAAAACGATACATCCCATCGAAAGAAGAACATTGCGGTTCATTGTATGGTAAGATTATTAAATAACATTGGCATTAATAGTTATAGAAGTTTTACCTTTATTTCCTGTAAAAGTATATTTTTTTAACACTCCTTTCTTATTTTGTTTCAGAAAAGAACATCTCTGACTTTATTTCAGTAAATCGCAAGTCCTTCTTCGATCGCCTTAAAATTGAAGACCGTTTTCTACATTAATGTCCTACTTTGTGGTCAAATAATGCTTCGTTTCAAGAAGCCAGAAAGGAAATTTCGGCACTGAGAGTAATAAACGATGTAGCCGAAAGAGCGGTTAAGTTAATGCAACACTTTCATGGATTAATCACAGTTGAGGAGGAACAGAAACAATTTTTATTACGTTGCGTACAAGAACACCGGAAAATTTATCTTGACAAAAATAAACAAACCTTAAAAAGAAAATTTGACCAATAATATTATTTTTTTATGTAAATAAGTAAATAATATACTATTCGGGTGTATTGGAGTTTTAATTAACTAATAAAAATGAAGTTCTTAATTCCTCCTATTGTAAGTCAATACAAATTTTCATGTCAAAAGTTTGGCATCAAGTCGGCACGGGTTATCATTGTCCAATCGCAATAATATTTATTATTTGAGTTAATAAGGTCAAATCGAAAAAAAATAGAGGGTATGCGTATTTGATATCGCGAAAAAAATTTTTTCCTTTATATCTTGGGACACCCTAATATACATATATGGACGTTGGGTGGATATTGTCACCTAAAACAATGCAATTTGTTAAATTAATTTTTATTTATTTTTTATCTTTACAATGTGTTTTTGTCTTATTTTATGTTAAATTTTCATCTCACTATGGATCATGTGTCTGCAATAAAGAATTATTATTATTATTATTATTATATCTAGGTGAAGGCTACTATAACGCGCATGATGTGATAAGAACGAATGAAGCAAAAGATTCATCAGGATCTTAGTAAGTGGAAAGCTGTGATCTCTGCGTAACCCTCGAAGAAACATGAATCTTTATGCATTTGACTTTCACTACCCAATAAAATGTCTCCTACGGATTGGATATGCCATTTGGCTTAAAAGGCTCCATCGCGTTTACGCTAATTCAGACTTCAAAAAAAATCTCGTTTATTTGATTCGCAACGCTATTTGATTAAAGTCGAATCCAGAGGGATTCTCAGACGGAGATAATTGGAACGGAATTAAATGAAGCTGATACGCGCCAGTATTTTCACACGTTTTGTTTCAGGGGTTGGTTTAATGAAAACCGCAATTTATTTTTGGTAACGATTCGCAAACATCCGACGTACGGTGGTCACAGATCCCTTCTTTCCCGTGGTTCACCTATTTTGTCCACCTGGTGGACCACGGGTAAACATATTCTTCTGTGGTCCACCAGGTGAACTAAGGTGAACCATAGGAAATTATTATTTAACCGTGGTCCACCTTTGAGCACACAGTCTTTTTGGTCTTTCGTTGACGTGCTTCACTGTAAATTATCCTGATTGGGGGGAATTTAGGTCTCAATTTGTAAAGTTACCGCAAATGCTGATAATTTAGTGGGTAGGGGCGGGTAAACCAAAATTTTCCAAACTATAGCAGCTTTAACATTTTGATTATCTGAGTGGGCACGTAAATCCTAACTTACTCGTATAATAATATTATAAATGCGAAAGTTAGTTCGTTGTCTGTTTGTTACCCTTTCAAGACTAAACAACTAAACAGATTTTAATTTTTTTTTCACTAATTGAAAGCTACATTATTAAGGAGTAAAATAGGCTATATTTTATCCCCGTATTCCCACGGGAACGGAAACTACGCGGGTGAAACTGCGGGCCGGCAGCTTTCCTAACTTTTTTAATAATAATATTAGAAATGCGAAAGTGAGTTTATTTGTTACGCTTTCACGCCTAAACCACTAAACAGATTTTAAAAATTCTTTCACCAATGGAAAGTTTCATTATCAGGGACTAACATAGGCTATATTTTATCCCCGTACTCCCACGGGAACTACGCGGGAAGTACAGGTACAATGAATTGTAAACTAGTTGACCCGACAGACGTTTTGCTGCCTTGACAATCAGAAATTTGACAATTACCTGTCAAATGACGAAGCAAAGAGCAAAAATCCCATAGAGAAATACAGTATCAGTTTTTCTTCAATTTGCTATTTTTCCCGTTACGTGTTATAATTAAAAGATTATTATCTTTTATACAAACCTCGTCCTAAAAATTACGAATACACCGAAGTAGAAATCAGCCGAATTGATTGAACCATTTTAAAGTTTTAACGAGCCTTACAAACAGCAATTGTTTTTATATGTAGAAGCTATAATTGGTAAATATACCAAACTTTTTATTGGTAAATAAACACTCTATACTTGGCGACTTTGCTCCCAGCCAATAAGACGTAACTTACCCTCCAAGTTGGAGTTTACCCCAGAGAATTATTGTTTAAGTCTGAGAACTCAGGGTTGGAGTTACCTAGGCTTGTGGTTCATGCTTCGGGCTATGAGTTATGTTGGTAGGTTATGGTGGGAAATGAACAGTTCTTGAAACGGGAGAGTTAGCTGAATAAATCGATGTTCAAGATTTATTGAATGAATTAATGAATACTCTTCATTGTACACCTCGATAGAAACATACATAACACAAATAAAATTAACAAAACAGTCACAAAAAAAGAGGTTACAACGGCCTTATCGCTAATAGCGATCTCTTCCAGGCGTTATTAGTTATTATTTAGTTCAAAACTTTTTGACATCTCAGTTCAGTTGGTAGTAGATCTGCCTACTACGTTGTAGGTCATGGATTCGATTCCGACCCGGGACAAGCATTTGTGTGACGAACACAAATGTTAGCTGAGTTTGTTGTATTTTTTATTATAAGTACAAAATATAAATACAAGATGCGCCCGGTGGTGTTCCCCGTGGTTATAGATAATAATAAATAAGCGTTTACACACTCATACCTCTGCACTAGGATTCCCTGTGTCGCAGATGGCGTGGACAAACACAGAAACACAAGACAAACACCCAAGACCCGAGTACAAACTTCATGGTCACCACACAAATGCCCCGGCCGGGAATCGAACCCGGGACCCCTCGCTTCCAAGGCAGGGCTACTACCAACTAAGCCACGGAGTCGTCAATTATTTTTTCGGAACAGAAGTAGTCTTTGCGTTAATCAAAATTTCATCGAAATGCGTTCAGCCGCGCAGGAGTAACAAAAACACATACCGACAAACATTCGCATTTATAATATTAGTACGATATACTCAATTTATCCATCTACACATTTTGATCGGTAAAGGTATTTACAATATAAATAAATCCATTCATTACTTTATCTATAATTTCAAATAATATTAATATTCGTCTTATCTCGCTATGCTTGAATAAGCAAATTTAATGATCATTTGAATAAATAATTGAAAGAGTTTTGTCTTCGGCTGAAATATTGTTATCTATAGAGAAATTAGCAGTAGAACTTGTGCCAAGTTCGTCCGGAGAGGTACTGCCACCACATCTGGAATCTGCCGCCAAGCAGTTGCATTACTGTGTTCCGGTGGAAGGGTGCGGCTGCCGGTGAAATCACATGCGCATGAGACGTATCATCCCCGTCTTGGGTCATGGACGCAGCAGGATGAATGCGACTCAGTAAAGATTTGTATCTCAAACTGAGTCGCGCGCATTACTGTTGTCATGGGCGAGGGTCACCACTTACCATCAGGTGGGCCCTTAGCTCGTTCCGTCACTCAATCACATGAAAAAAAAATAAAAAATTAGTTTAATCGACCTGAGAAGGCATTTTAAAATAGTCATCATCAGTTAGCAATTTTTTTTACTACTCTAACTAGCTGTTATCCGCAACGTCGTCTGCATTAAATTTAACATCTTTCTGCGGGGAATCCAATTTTTTTTCTCTAAAATAAATTTGTCCTTTAGAATTAACTAGGTCCACACCATTTTACAAATTAAATATCCAAATTGGTATACACTGGGTGAAGAAAAAAATTGCAGGAAAGTAAAATATGCAATTTTGTTTCTTTTTGATGTGTCTAATCTGAAATCATGGAAACAAACAAAAAATATACAGCCCCATTAATAAATTGATAAATTGGTGGAAAATGGGGCGTGCCAGTGTAGTGGACACGGACGTGTGTTTTACGTGAAAACGTACATAAACGGGCATAATGCGACGCAGCGATGCGACCTCAAAATGGCGGTGCTTCCCCTTCCACTGTAAGCGATACGTCACAGTCCTCACTCAACGTCTCGAATTCATAGATTCTTTAGCACCATACATAGAGTGGTGTAATTAAACTGTGGATGTAATTGATAGATATGTAGCTGCAGCATCAAACTGTATCCCCCATTTTGTTATCGCCAGCTTTTTAATTTGCTTCCCACTATGGAAGTTAAATTTAAGACGTATTCACGTCAAATAATATAATTGATGAATAAAAATAATTAAACACGTAATATGTATGCCTAAAATTATCACTACACCACAATTTATGAATGAGCATTGTTCCTTGATTAATAATGATTAATATGCATGATGTAATAATACCATGCTTGTTGAATATCAAGAAGTTATTAATGAATCGAATGCTTTGTTTATTATGTATCGCTTTATTATATTTCATGGCCTCGGCTTCAAAACACGGAGACACAAAGAAGCGCTCAGTTTAAATGCCACAAAACGGTCACCCATCCAAATCCTGACCGGTCGGTGTGTCACCTTCTGCGAAGTGAGCAGAATGTTAACTTAGCAAAAGGTACAATGACACAAAACTTTCAACATCTTGAAATCTTAACAACAACAACAACATCTTGACAACATCTTCAACAACAACAACGACAACAAATCAACATGATCACAAAAAATTTTCCATTTTGCTACTGAGTATATTATTCTTTTAGTACCTATTTGTTAAACGTATTATTTAATGCAAAATACTCTGATAATATATGACTCAAAAGTGCATTAGCGATTTCATTTTTTTAACAACGCTTACACACTCAGACCCCTTCACTAAGATGCCCTGTGTCGCAGGTGGCACAGACAAATACAGAAACATATATTAAACACCCAAATCTGAGAACAAACTTCATGCTCACCAAGCTAACAGCCGTCGTTGTAACGATTGTATATGTATATTTTGATACAAATCCGAATTTTCCAATTAAACATTTCCCACCCTCAAACAAATTACATTCTAAATACAATAGTTTTATTACATTAAGTCCCTGAATAAAGCAAAGAATTTGCCCCAACGATATTTTGATGGAATTGTGGGTCATTAAAATGTTTGTAACATACCGTTGAGACGCGAGACGTAGAAGATTTGGCCATCAGCAGCCAACAACGTATAAATATTGGGTGTGTGAATATGACTCCGCCCCTTTTTGTCAAAATAAAACACATTTGTTCGCTTACAAAATTAAAAAAAAAAATTATTGAAAGTATGCTCCATCTGCAGCTACAACCTTCGCCCATCGTTCAGGTAGTTTTCGTATTCCTTGCTGGAAGAAGTCCTGGTCTTTTGAGCTTATCCAGTTGTCAATCCAAATTTTGATACTTTCACATGAAGTAAACTTTTCTCCAGTAAGGTCTGTCTGCATCGTCCGGAATAGGTGGTAATCCGAAGGAGCTATGTCTGGTGAATATGGCGGGTGGGGTAACACTTCCCAGTCCTGTCCCTCTAAATATCTTTTTACGACTTCTGCGGTATGCGGTTTGGCATTGTCATGCTGAAGAACTAATTTGTTATGTCTATTCACCCATTCTGGTCGTTTTTCTTCTATGGCTCGCTTCAAACGCATTAGTTGTCGTCGGTAAACTTCTCCATTAATAGTTTCAGAGGGTTTGAGCAACTCATAATATACAATACCTTTCTGATCCCACCAAATACAGAGCATGACCTTGGCACAGTGAATATTTATTTTTGGCTGTGATGGGCCTGGTTCGCCTGGTTTCACCCAAGCTTTTTTGCGTTTAGGATTTTCGTAGTGTATCCATTTTTCGTCTCCTGTGACTATCCGATGCAAAAATCCTTTTCTTTGCTGTCTTTGAAGCAGCATTTCACAAATGGTTTTCCGACGTTCCATGTCTCTTTCTTTTAAATCATGTGGAACCCAGTAACCGGCTTTTTGAATCATTCCCATCATTTGTAAACGCTTTGCAACAGTTGAACGATCAACATTTAATGCTGCAGCTAATTCTGATTGAGTTTGGCAAGAATCTTCCGCCAATAATGCTTCCAATTCAGCATCTTCAAATTTTTTTGGTGGTTTTCCATGTTCTTTATCCTCAGTACTAAAATCGTTATTTTGAAATCGTCGAAACCATTCCTTGCAAGTTGTATTAGACGGAGCATGCTCACCATAAATCTCCACAAGCAAACGATAAGTTTCCGCTGCAGTTTTCTTCGCAATAAAATAATGTAATAACACTTCCCGCAAATGACGTTTATTTGGAATAAAAACCGACATTTTCGAAAAGGTGAAAACAATTGTTGCTTACACTTCAACCAAATATCATAAAATGCGTTAGATAGCTGACATTCAGTACTATCGAATACAAGTATGGTCATTTATTAGTACACGTAAACAATACTAAAAACGACATCTGTTGAGAAAGGGCGGAGTCATATTCACACACCCTATAAAAAAAAAATAGGCTAATAGTTAACCAGAGTCATTTGCCCAAAAACAAAGCGTGAGCTTTGTAACTCATGTTTGGCGACTGAAATGGAACACAGTATAATGGTTACTATAAATGTTTACACACTCATACCTCTGCACTAGGATTCCGTGTCGCAGATGGCATGGACAAACACAGAAACACAAGACAAACACCCAAGACCCGAGAACAAACTTCATGCTCACCACACAAAGTATGCCCCGGCCGGGAATCGAACCCGGGACCCCTCGCTTCGAAGGCAGGGCTACTACCAACTAAGCCACGGAGCCGTCAATCACGGTTACTCACTGAAACTACTCCCGTTAATCGAGTGTGTACAACATAGCATTGAAATTGCAATCCGCAATAGGCTCGTTATGTTTAATCTCTGGTGATGAAAGCGATTAGGCACGGCCAGCAGACGCAGGCGTGAGCAATTACTTCCAGTCATTAGATATATTTACAATGTAATTAATAGTTTATCTTCAGTGTTTGCCTATTGGCTTAGTTATCTAGACTTGATTGTATAATTGTATGTTTTCTTTATTCAACGCCACAGTCCGTTATTATTATATTCCAGTCCATCCAAAGGTTGTCCGGAAGAGATTGCTTTAAGCAATAAGGCCGCCTATTGTATTTCTCATTTCTTGGATATCTACTCTTAGTATGTTTTTATGTCAATGTGGTGTACAATAAAGAGTTTTCTATATATCATCAATAACCATCAAATGTTATCCCACTGCGAAGAAAGATGTACTTAAACTTACGAAAGTAATCAAATTCATGAAATGTAGTTGTTTTTTTTTTGAGTATATTTAGGGTATCTCAATATTTTTCATTGCTATCGATCGCACATTTACGTCTGGACAAGTCAAAATTTACACGCACAAGAAAACAGTTAAAATATGAGTATCTTAAAAGCACAGCTACCTATAACTATAACCCGTATCACTGTTGTTTATGGCGGCAGATACCACTTAACATCAGGAACATTAGTATAGCTCACCACTGAATCAGCTAAGTTGCAGCTTGTGAGTTGCAATGAACCCGTTGCAACTCATAAGCTGCAACTTCGTGATTATGATCGTTAGGTCATTCAATGACAATTCATTAATCGTTTGGGCGCAAGAACAGACATTCATCTCATCTCATAATCTAGCTATTCCAGCACTGAGTAGGTGTCTACTCAAACAAAGGCATTCTTATGACGCTAAGAAAAGACATCTTGGAATCCAGTGTCGTATTACCCATAGAATAAACCTAGCGCTGCGAATATTTCTATAAATTCTCCTTGCGATACGAGCAGAATTTTACATCCACGTAGTTCTGTTGCTTGACTTGATCGTTGTCATAAGTTTTTTACGGAAAAATTATTTCTTCAGCTTGTTGTGTCGCTATTTCAGCGCCGAATATTCGTAATAAAAAGTTGGAGCGCTTATACAATACAAGGAAATTGTATGTTAGAAAGAATCTCTACCTCGAATTATTACTTTATTAATCTACTTAATAGAGCGCGACCAGTCTGAGATAAAGGTAAAACAGTGAATAGTCTCACCAAAGAAACTCAAAGCAAATACAGGCAGTCCTCGTACTTACGGCATGTACGGTTCTCGAAACACGCGACGTAAGTCGAAACCACGTAAGTCGAGACATATTTTTTCGTATGTTTACATGTAAAACTCAAGGGTCCACACGGACTCGAAATAAAAAAAAAAACTGTATTTATAACAAAGGATATACATACTTTATTATACTTTATTATTGAAACGACGTAAGTCGAGGACTGCCTGTACCTATAATCATGTTTTGATAGCCATAGCTGATAGAAAAAGTACGGCTTATTCTTTCGTTTGAATAATGAAAGTACGGCTAAGAAGTACCGTAGCGAACAATGCGAAGCTGATAGCACCACGGGGCGCTAAGGTTTTCATATTATCAACAGAAAAATATAAATTGTACAGCCTAAATGTGGATAACGCCGATCGTGAACAATTTATTTTTATTTTTAAATGGTCTATTTAAAGTTCCATATAAATGTGATGAATAAATTCCACCCGTGAATAGCACAGATAAAAAATTAAAAAAATTTGAATTAGTTGAATTCACACTGCGCACAATTTTACATGTAGCTAATAACAGCCCCACGCAGTGCGTGATTGGGAAATATATTAAAAGAAGCTACGGGATAAAGCTATTAGGTCATCAGCGGCAGCTCACTATCTCCAACTAAGCAGCTAGCATGTCCGACTAAGAAAATAGTCTATCGGCAAGCTATTACATTTCCTGCCAAGCAAATAGTTTCTCTTCTCTGAATTGCTTGATATTCGATCACTTTACGGCAATGATGCAGGATCAAACCAATTTTTTTTTTAACACACTCATACCTCTGCCCTAGGATTCCCTGTGTCGCAGATGGCATGGACAAACACAGACCCGAGAACAAACTTCATGCTCACCACACAAAGAGTGCCCCGGCCGGGAATCGAACCCGGGACCCGTCGCTTCGAAGGCAGGGCTACTACCAACTAAGCCACGGAGCCGTCAAATTGATTGGATCTATTGTTATAAGCCGCAAGTCTAGACTTCTAGAAATAGCTTAAACGGAAAGCTAATAAAACGCATTCTGTATCTCATGAGCCTATAACTTTAACAGCACATCAAACCGAATAAAGCAATGCTGATGGAATGATTAGGTAGTGGTGGTACTTCTCCGGTCAAACTCTTCACGTCTGGGGGAGGTAGGTCGTGTCCTGGATTTCAGTTCATAAAAAATCCTTGGTATTTGTAAAAAAAACACTTATTAAAATATATCGAAAATACCGAATTCAATAGTTTCGCCCCCCCCCCCCCGTCTAAATTAATATTTTATAAGTACACCATTTTCAAAATAAACATCCAAATTGGTATACAACTTGCGAAAAAGTCACAGGACAGGAAAACGCAATTTCGTATTCATAGATGACATATTTTGTCCAGTTAGGTATTTTGTGTTAACAACCAAAATATTGAGGTGATATTGATAAAATTTCTATGGGACTCTGAAATTCTGGAATTCTTTGAATAAGAAAGGAATTTTCCACATCGGTTTATTTATAAATGAAGGAGTTCTCAGGTACCAAACATGTTTACGTCTGTTCAACCCTAACAGACCAACCAGAGGGGAAGAACACAAAGAAACCTCTCGGAGACAGTATTACATATCGGCGATAATCTGTGCCGAGCAAATTCATTCCCAAGCCATTTTATCATCTAGGTAATCTGATATTTTATAGCAAGTTTTTAAAATAAAGTATCAATGTAAATCTTCTAGTTTGTTTAGGTATTTTTTTCTAAAAGCCACTCACGTATTTTCTGTATCGAGTTCAGTGACCCTGGGTTCCCGTCTAGTTTCCACAAAAAAGTCGACGTTCAGAATATTTATTCGACAATGTCGGTTCCAATTATGTTTAAATTAAAAGTTCGTTTGCTCTAAGGAGAAAATGAACAAAAGAAAAAAAATGACGTTTACACACTCATACCTCTGCACTAGGATTCCCTGTGTCGCAGATGGCATGGACAAACACAGAAACACAAGACAAACACCCAAGACCCGAGAACATGTTCAACACGTACAAAGTTTGCCCCGGCCGGGAATCGAACCCGGGACCCCTCCCTTCGAAGGCAGGAATACTACCAACTAAGCCACGGAGCCGTCTAAGCTTTCTAATTATTCATAACCATCACAGAAATCCTGTCTTGATTCACAATTTAACAATCAGCTGACATTGACGAAGCAAAGAACAGAAATCCCATAGAAAATAGCAGTTTCTGTCTTTTTTCAATTTACTACTTCTCTTGTAAATTTTCCAATGATTTTCTTTTGTATAAATCTTGTCCTGACATTAAAAAAAAGTCAATAAAAAATTACTTCATTTTCGGGATCAATAGTAGCCTGCGTTAATCCAGATCCAGCTGCCTTCATAACAAATTTCCAGCCATTGAAGCGTGAAGTTACAAATGTACATACAGACAAACATTCCCATTTATAACATAGTTTGACAAACTTAAGATGCCAAATTAATAAGGAGGTAAACACGCTGCGAAGCTGCTCAAAGCAAAAGAAGACTACAGACATTTTTAATGTTTCTGTACTTCTTCTATCTTTGGCTTTCCCTTCTGGCTTTGTTCAGGTACTCCTGTGTGCAAGTCGTCGGACACAGGACATGTAGCATCTCATGCGCCGAAGCTTAAACTCAAACTCGATCTGGGATGCACCACGCAACCCCCTTTTTACCCCCCTTTCACCCCCATCTGCAGCGGTCCGCGGACCTTTTATCCCTTTTGTACTACCAATTAAAACAAACGCGGATTCGGTTCCCGTAGTTTCTAAACTGAGGAAATGGGTTCTAGACCATTCTCTCTCGAATCCAGACAAAAAGCCACAACAATCCAAAGCTGCAAAACAAAACCCTGACCCATAAAATAAGTCCGAGTGCTAGGATAAAATATAAACAAAAATATATTTTCGCTAGCACAAAGGTATGAATTATTTGCAATGCGATGTTCCACTGTATTCATAAATATTGCAGCTCACTGAGAAAGGCAGCACTAGAATGCAAAACTGCTTTTAAAAGTACATACCTTTTGTACCAAGGGCATAGGACTCTCAACAAGCGAGAGTGCCTGAGTGCTAATTCATCCTAATATATAAAAGACAAAAATTGTTTGTACCTATGTCCGTTATAGACTTTGAAACCATCCAACCGATGTGCCCCAAAACGGTTTCATTAGAAAGGTAAAAATAAAAACAAAGCATTAGGCTCAAAATGTATTTCTTTTTAGCGTAGTAATAGTCGCGTAGAATACTACTAGAATACTACTCGTATAAATAGTCGCTTTCCGCTTCGGTATGTCAGTTTCCGCTAACATATAAACCTCGCGTTTTTATGCGTTTACACCATCATTTAGATAATTATTCAATGAAGGTTTTTAAGTATAATATATACGCAGAGAAGAAGCTGCATTTAAATTTTTTGTAATGAGGTAGTACATTTTTTTTTTTTTTTTTTGGGTGCTTACTTTGCTTATGCTGTATACATGTATAAACCTTACGAGATATATCAAAATAATGTACTACGAAATTGTTTTACGATCTACTTCTACAACCGTGCGAAGCTGGGTCGGGTCGCTAGTTAAATAATACTAAGGCATTACACAGATGACGCGATTAAAATCGGTCAATATCGGCGTCCGTTCTTACGCCGATTCAAAGCACATACTCTACAATCATCTATGCGTGTTACTCGTATATTCTATCCTTCTCTAACACTATTAGGCGTCCCTTTCATCCCCGTCTTGATGTGACGGGGGCAATGTTATGTGACTTGGATTTACTCATACTCCAGTACAGCAGGGTGAACGGAGTCATTAAGAGCTGTACCAGCCTTTAATGTTCCCACTGCAGGGGCACCGGCCTACTCTCTATAATTGAGAGTGAATGGGCTTTGATCTACGGGAGCCCAATCCGGATTGGTAGATGTCACATGTCTTCGACTTTCTGGTTCTGAGACATGCCGGTTTCCTCACGATGTTTTCCGTCACCGTTTCATTGAGAGCGTCGAGAACCAATTCACATTACGTGGGCCAACAGCAGATATCACATAAAAAAACCCGACCAAAATCAAAGAGAGTTCATAGATGTTCCAATTTTGTTCGACATACCTTTTGCGAGATGTTTCCTCATGTCAGAACGTGTTTTATCTTTGCGGACGATGTTTGGATCGATTAAAAGTCGCTCGGTTGCCAGCGCCGGCCCTAGTAAACATTGAAGATATCCTTTCTCAAAGTTGACGCTATATAAATTTCAATTAACAATAAAAGCGAGACCAATTTTAATTGTTTGCTGTCCCCAAAACCGGCCCGTAAAGTGTAAACATTATAATCCTTTCAGATTACGTGGGCCCTCGAATAAAATTCAATTGTAGGGTCGGAAAGACCACAATGTTTGCCGGTTGCTCGTGTAAATTACCCCCTTATTCATATTAAAGTTTGGGAACAGGTAATAGCTAGTGTTTGATCTTACTGGCTAATGCATGAAATCTGACTGTAACTTGACATTTCTATGTGCATGTTAATATAATATTTTACTTATAATAATATATCAAAAGAAATAAATGAGTTTGAGTTTATGCTTTCTTTTTTTTTCTGACCAACACACAAGTCTGTCTAAAACCAGCGATTTCCATCATATTTCAGTCAGCCAGTCATTTCTTGTTCTATATATTGAGTTAGAAGCGGTTACTGTGATCTATCAAATATTGCCTCCATCAATTCAATATCAGGTGCTACATTACGGAATTGGAAGGAAGTTTGGCTGAATATGTTATTATTTCTTTCCTAGTTTCTGTTATTGATGGTCGGGAGGAATAATGTACCCTTAGCACCACCTTCTTTTCGTGTGTGGCGAACACTGTTGTCGGAGTTTTTAGGCCGCCTACAGACATCCAACATGGCTTATCGACTAGTATCCGACGCACAGAAGCGCTAAGTTCAAATGCCACTAAATGGTCACCCATCCAAGTTTTGACTGGGCGGAGAGTTGCTTAGCTTCTGTAAGAACGTCTAAGCTAAACACTATGAGCTTTGAGATCGTTTTCATTTCTGGTAATGCCGGTGAATAATTCATACTAGAAGTATTTAGTATAAGTACCTCATTATTAGAGGAAGAAATGGCATGGCCAAGAGGAATGGCGAAGAAATCGTCAGTGTGCGGATCAGCAAATATCCCCGACGCACTGCAGAACCGTGTACCAATAAATTCGGTATTTTTTTCGACTTCAATTTCACACAACAATCAGACGCAATAAGTCTCAAATCGATGCATTCGCCAGAGAAATTCCCCGATCGGGCAGACAACGAAACAATCCCAAAGGCGAAAATCGAATTTAAAACGGGGCAAGACTCCGTCGCTGACTTTCCATTTGTGAGTTAGAAGATCTTCGGGCAGAAACATTTGTTCGGAAATAGGGTTGACGATTCCACTCTAGCTTAAGGCGAATCTTCGAAAGAACAGACTGTTTCGTCAGAAAACTGATATCTGAGGTTGTAAAAGTCTTGCGACTTGAAACTTGGGGGGTCCAGTTGCTCGCGTCCGTAGGTGTATACCCTTTGGTTCCCTACACGTACCCCCTGGGTGGTGCTAAAGAACTTGTGCCCAGTTCGTCCGGAGAGGTACTGCCACCAAATCTGGAATCTGCCGCCAAGCAGTAGTGGTTGCATTACTGTGTTCCGGTGGAAGGGTGTGGCTGCCGGTGAAATCAAATGCACATGAGACGTATCATCATGGATGGATGGGTGATGGACGCAGTAGGATGAATGCGACTCAGTAAAGATTTGGATCTCATACTGAGTCGCGCGCATTACTGTTGTCATGGGTGAGAGTCACCACTTACCATCAGGTGGGCCCTCAGTTCGTTCCGTCACTCATACAAATAAAAAATAAAAAACTTGTCGACAGCCGACAGCGATAATTCAATTGTCTAGTCAGGGGTTCAGTTGCTCGCGTCCGTAGGTGAGTACCCTTTTAATCCCTACACGCGGGTGGTAAAGCAACAAATAGCAGTAGAACTTGTGCAAAGTTCAGTTTGTTCTGTGCCTGATGTGTTAATTATAATAAACATATCCTTACAGAACAAAGTAATACAACTGCATCACTGCTTGGTGGAAGGACGAACTTAGCAGTTCTACAGCTACTTTTAGTTGCTCCTTTGGCACCACCCAGGGTGTACGTGTGGGGTACTAAAGCGTCACCTACGGACGCGATCATCTGGACCCCCTGAACTTTCCCTGGACTTTTGCCAACAAAGAATTGAATACAGTTTCGTAACGCGACTTTTTCCAACCGTCCGCCATTTCCTGAACCTTCTTTTAGCCTTAAGATTGAATTTGCGTTCACAAAACTCGGTGAAATAGTAAAGCTTGCCCTTTAGCTGACACAAACTTGCAATTATTCTGATTGGCTGTTCCCAGGCGGGTAATTTTAACCGACTTGAAAATTATACGTCTCACAATTTAGCCGAGAAGAGATTTCGCTTTTGCGGTCAGTTGTGAGATTAAGTTGTAAAGTGGAGGTGAGGTTTATTTGATTAAGGCTTTTTTTGCGAAAGTGTTTTTCTTTTGGAGTGTCCTGTTGCTCGCGTCCGTAGAAGGTTCATCATCATCACTCATTTATTCACTTTAGGACACAATGGACGCTTAGTTTCGTTAAAATAACAGTTTTTATAGCAGCTGTACATAAGCCTTGTCAAATATGAGAAAATATTTCTCCACGTACCCCTGGTTACTCTCAGTCCCTACACGTACCCCCTGGCTGACCCTAAGAAGGCACAAAAAATAGCAGTAGACATATGAGCAATGTTTGCCTGAAGAAGTTCTGCCTTCCGCCTGGTAGGGTGTGGATACCAGTGAAATCAAATGCGATTGAGACGTAACATCCCCGTTTCGGGTAACTGGCGCAACGGGGTGCAACTTGGTCTTTTAATATTTCGGTTGGGGAGGACCTAAATCGTATTGCTATTTAAAATAACTGGAAAAAAATATGTCATACAAGTACCCGAAATTGGATTTAGTTTCCTAATTTCTTCGTGTGTCATATACCGTTTCGGACATTTCTTTTTAAAAATAATAGTATGCACCATCTCAGGATGAGATATAAGGGATGAAGGATTTTTAATTAGATTAGATTAGAAAAGACATTTAGTCAGCACTAAGATAAAAAACGAACAATAAAAAATATACAAAAAAGATAGGTTAAAAAAAATGCTTGGATGCTACCAAAATATGCGCCTTGTGCCGAAAAGAGGTTTGGCTCACCATGTGCTGGGTGAACTTGACCCAACGCTGGTTTTCAGCCAAAAAACCTGAACAGTAACATCACGAACGCGGGATGATCCTAGAACACTTGTTTCTGAAACAGAGAGATTCCTGTTGATGTCCACCTTCTGTTTCGATGGCCATCAAAACCGTCTGTTCAGTGTTCAGTACAGACTCAAGTCGCACTTAATCCGATAAATTATCCTTAAGTGGACGGTATTATTATCCCTTAAGTAAGTTATTGGACGCCAGTATTCGATTACCGAGGGCTTGGAGCTATTTAAGGAACGGGAGGAAAACAGACACCGTCTTATTGCAACGGGGGGATGATTAGGTAGGTAAAATTACTTTTTTTAGACGTGAGAAATTGTTAAGTTGAAAAAACACGACTAAAGAATTGTATCTGTATTCTAGTTAAATAGTACAAGCTACCAATCCGGATTGGGCTCCCGTGGTAGATCAGAGCCCATTCACTCTCAATTATAGAGAGTAGGCCGGTGTCCCTGCAGTGGGAACATTAGAGGCTGGTACGGAGTACAAGCTAAGCTTAGTTTTAGTAGATGTCGCTGTGTGAAATATCCATGAACAGATTGAAATATTTAAATAAACGTTTACACACTCATGCTCATGGAATCCTATGCGTCGCAGATGGCATGGACAAATACAGAAACACAAAAACCCAAGACCTGAGAACAAACTTCATGGTCACCAGTGTGCCCCGGCTGGGAATCGAACCCGGGACCCCTCGCTTCGAAGGCAGGGCTACTCAACTAAGCCAAAGAGCCGTCAAATCATAATCATAGTAATCAGTGTCACCTGCTTCTGTGACAAACAGCCTTGTTAGTTCACTACAAATAATAGTATATGTACCTACCTACTTATGTATGTATGATGTTTAACTTCATACAAATATATTGTATCTGAGTTTTCGTTAAAAGAAATGCAAAAAGTATCTTTGAACACTTTTTTTTATATTATACAAAGTGATACGACCAGCTGAAGGCCCACCTGATGTTAAGTGGTTGCCTTCGCCCATAACAACAGCAATACGACTTCCGCGACTCCGCCCTCCGCGACCGAAGTATGAGAAGTCGCCGTTGCGCCCGTCAGTCGAGATGTTACGTCTCATGCGACATTTCACCGGCACCCACACAGTTCCACCGGAACACAGCAATGCGAGTGCACCACTGCTTGGCGGCAGATAAAAACAAAAACAAAGTCGCAGTTACGCTTACTCAGCTCTTGGACTCTTGGGATGACTCTATTGCGCCTGTGTGTAATTTCACCGGCACCCGCACCCTTCCACTGGAAAAAGCAAAGCGTGACGGGCGCAAAGCGGTGCGACTTGAGACTTGGGTAGAAGAGGACCGGAGTCGTGTTGCTGTCGTTTATGGGCGGCGGTAATTACTTAACATCAGGTGGGACGTTAGACAACCCTTCACATGAATAGCAATTTTTTTTTTTTATATTGTTTGATTATTCGTGGTAAAACAATAGCACAAATAACCGCTTATCACGTCTGGTGTAACTCGCAAGGTGAACGTGGCCAGTTGACGGTCTGCCTATCCCTTCGGGGTAGGATTGAAAGTATGTACATATAAATAATATAATAATGCTACATACTTTTACCGTTAGCGTAGTATGAGATTTTAATAGACATGAAGACCAAAATTATTTCCTATATATATATATCTATTTCCTATGTACCTATATAAGTACATTCTCTATGTGTAGTATGTGTAGTTACTACTACTAGGTACATACCTACATTCATAAGTTAATCTACGCCATTTTTACGAATGGTCAAATAGGGTCCTTTTTCCTTGTGAGTTATCAACATCATTTGTACGTAGACCTGACAAGTGAGCTTACCGCCTTTTTGCCACGAACGACTGCTAAACTGCTGGTTAATAAATCTCACTTTAATAAAATTAACCAACAGCCATGACTGTACTTATAGGTAGTAGGAAATATCTAGTAATCTAGCTGTAAGTACCAGGTATGCAGCGAATGCAGATTAACAACTATTATATCTATGCAAACTTACCTTTTACTAGAATGTCCAGATCACATTCTCCATTGTGAGGAATCCAAAAAAAAAACACTCACAATTGAAACCACAGCATTTTATGAGCAACACGACACAACAATTTCTTGTTACCAGATGAATCACCAAGAATGCACACAAACACTGAAAACTACTGGCAAACTCACTTTCTCACTCAAATTCACCACTTACGTTCAACGGGGAACGATTTTCGGATAAAACGCGGCACCATTCAATTGAATTTTCGATTTTATTCAAAAGTTTTAGCGGAGAAAAACGAACGAGACGCGCGCCCACCACGAACTCAAAGAGCGACTGACTCGAGTGACGTATAAATATAAGCTGGCCAAATCAAATAAAGGCACGCGACCGAATACTCCCAACAAACTGTTGCACATCTCAATTTGGCCAGGTTACTGCACAAAACAAAGTGAAAAAAACTTTTGCTTGGGTTTCTTGTTCCAAATAAACTGCAATTGTTTGGGGTTCACTTGTTTAAATTAAGGCTCTGTGCGTGACCAGAAGTTAGTTCCTTTCGAAAATAAAGGCCTGTTATGTTTATTTAAAAGTCACGGTGTTTAGGTTTTAGTTAAAACACGTGTGAAGTTGTTCTCGCAACGGTGCATGCGCCTGTGATCGCAGAAAGTGCGGCTAACTTCACACTATACTTTGATCTTGTACGGCGGGGCAATACCACTACCTGCGTTACTAGTTTTTTTGTGGTCGTTTTTTGTACGGATATTTTGTACAATAAGAAATGAGAGCCGGCACATCGAACTGACAAGTTCATAAATGAATTGTTTGAACTTTAGAAAGCGTATAGAGTTTCGAGGTCATTTGCCGAGTCATTTATTTTTGACAGTACCCGTCTCATTAAATGCTAACATTATTATACGAACATAGCTACATATCCTACTACTATTATAAAGGCGAAAGTTTGTAAGTATGGATGTATGGATGTATGGATGTATGGATGTTTGTTACTCTTTCACGTAAAAACTACTGAATGGATTTGAATGAAACTTTACCACAATATAGCTTATACATCAGAATAACATATAGGCTACAATTTTTGAGGTTTCTATAAAATCTATATATATAAAAGAAGTCGTGTTTGTTACAACACTTATAACTCGAGAACGGCTGGACCGATTGCCATGGTTTTTGATTTGTTGGATTTGTTTCCGTCCCGAATAGCAGAATAACTATTAAAACATTGGAAAATTAACGAAAAAAATAAAATCAATTTATCCCCGTATTCTCCACGGGAACGGGAACTATGCGGGTGAAACCGCGGGGCGCAGCTAGTCTTACATAAATACAAGTTCTATTTTCCTCTAAATTGTATATTTAATACGCAGTTAATTTAGACTTATATAGACTGTAAAAATGCCGTGCAACTGTATAGCAGTAGCAATTGTTTGCTTAAAAATTGTAAGCAAAAGTAAGTTAACAAAATAATATACTTACACAAATAATACTTTATTTTGACACAATGTACTTTTTTTTCTCTAATGTTCTCACTGCAGGGACACCGGCCTACTCGCGTTAATTGAGAGTGGATGGGCTCTGATCTAATTTGATTTGATTGCGAAAGGTGGCTGGAAGGAAGTGGATGAGAAGAGCCGAAGATCGGGCTCAGTGGCGCTTACTTGGAGAGGCCTATGTCCAGCAGTGGACGAGTAAAGGCTGATGATGATGATGATGATGGGCTCTGATCTACCACGGGAGCCCAATCCGGATTGGTAAATGTCACATGTCGTCGAATTTTTGGTTTTTGGTGGAATTTTTTTTTTGGACCACGCTTTTTTTGTACCTTTAATAACTATATACAATATTACACAAAAAAAGGTTATATGCCTTCTCGATCCTTCACTATCGCCAGTTTAAAACACATCTAGATCATTCCTTACATTCGCATAGGAACACGAATTTCACTCAGTTGTGCCACCTGAGTTGAAGAATAAAAGTATTTTTTTTTTAAATATTCAGAATTACAATTATACAGGTAAACTTAACAAAAACCTATCTGTACACAAAATTTCAATCAAATCGTCAGAGCAGTTTCCGAGATACGCGAAATAAACAAATAAACAAATAGGTGACGGCTCCGTGGCTTAGTTGGTAGTAGCCCTGCCTTCGAAGCGAGGGGTCCCGGGTTCGATTCCCGGCCGGGGCACACTTTGTGTGGTGAGCATAAAGTTTGTTCTCGGGTCTTGGGTGTTTGTCTTGTGTTTCTGTGTTCGTCCATGCCATCTGCGACACAGGGAATCCTAGTGCAGAGGTATGAGTGTGTAAACGTATTTTTTTTAGGTTAGTAGGTATACAAGAGTTGCTCGTATAAATAAATAAGATACAATTTCTACATAAGTAGAAATTGGGTGAATTGGTAATGAAAATTGTTTTTATACCTCAAGGATTACTTCGATACGATACGAATATAATTAATTTCAAGTTCAATAAATATAAATATCGTTTATCACTTTGTATTATCGGAAAACGATTCCGTTTTTCATCGAGTACCTTTTGATATCCATAAAATTTATAAAAGCTTTTTTATGAAGTTTTCACGGCTATTGGGCGAAGGTACTAACTCTCTTTCATTAAAATTCTATTACAATCGCAACAAAATGTTTTTTTTTTTATGTACAAGAAATATTCTGAGGAAATAAAATATTTTCCAATCTTCAAGAATATTGTTTAAATTATTTCTCGCTTTGTATCTTTTTTTATAATACTTAAACGGGACGAGCTTAACGCCCACCTGATGTTAAGTGGTTACCTCCACCCATAACAACAATACAACAGGCCTTCCCCGACCGAAATATGATGAAGCACAAGTAGCACCCTGTTGCACCCGTCACCCCAGACGGAGATATAACGTTACGTCTGTTAACGTTACGTAAGTGCATCACTGCTTGGTGGCAGATTACCAGGTGTGGAGGCAGTTCCTCTGTGGGCGAACTTTGCACAAATTCTACTGATACTTTTTATTGCTCCTTTAGCACCACCCAAGGGGAACCTGTATGGATCAAAGCGTATCCACCTACAGACACGCGTAAGAACCAAATGAAAAAAATTTTTGGTTGTAGCCCTACATTTGAAGCGAGAGGGTTCGATTCCCTCTAGGAACTCACTTTGTGTTGTGAGCATGAAGTTTGCTATGAGTTCTTGGGTGTTATCTTGTATTTGTCCATACCATGTGCGAAAAAGGGAATCCTAGTTCACGAGTATGCGTGTTTAAACGTTCCCTATCATCATTGATTTATGGGTGGTTAAAAAGGTAGATTTAAGATTTTTTTGGCAAGGAAAATTTCATGGAAATTTCCTGGAAAAATTCCACCCTTATGGGTGAAAAAATATTGAGTCTGTTTAGATTTTAGGACAGTTATTATACTTGTCATGAAGGTCATACAGGTATTTGTATGACCTTCATCCAACTTGTGACAATTTTCCCTGCATATACTCGTATATATAGCAGATTCAAAACTTTGGTTATGTTACGTAGCCAGCGCTAGAAATTGTATTATATTAGGCGTTGTACTATTTGGCTGTTCTGCTTTCCATTCCCTGAAACCCCCTTGGGGAACGGATTTTAAAAATATTTTTTCACTGCCTCATTCGCTATTCAAGAAACTCCTGAAAGAAAGCCTTTTTGAAGGCAAATGTAAAAGAAAATTATACAACCACTACCTTTTAACAAAACAACCCTATCCCAAATCTCAAAGCTACTAAGTAGATTAGAAGAAGTGAGTTTCTACCTTGTTGGTAGAAATTGAAACTTCAACGGTCTAATGTTTGAGATATGAGCTTACAGAGAAGACGAGTGAAGTCAACTCAATTTAAGTCAAAATATGTACTTAATTTCTGAAGAATTTTAAAATACTAGGAAAAAACCTTGAAAATGTCTAATTTTGTTGAATAACAACTGGACAGTTGTTACTGTATTTTATCTGAACCGCTCAAATCCTTTTTAGGGTTCCGTACCCAAAGAGAAAAACGGGACCCTACTACTAAGACTCCGCTATCCGTCTGTCTGTCTGTCCGTCTGTCACCAGGCTGTTATCTCATGAACCGTGATAGTTAGAGAGTTGAAATTTTCACAGATGATTTATTTCTGTTGCCGCTATAACAACAAATACTAAAAAACAGAATAAAATAAATATTTAAGGGGTTCTCATACAAAAACGTGATTATTATTTTTTGTTTTATAGATAATGGTACGGAATGCACTTGGCCGGTTTTTTTATTGATTTCAAAATTTAAGTTCTGTGAGATACGGTTATAAAGCGCCTTAACTTTTTCTGTTATCTTGTTTGCTATCACAATTTTCCAAGGCGCTACTTATTTAAATATTCTTAGAAATTGTGTACGTAATACCACTTTCTCGAAACAGTGAAGGAAAACATCGTGAGGAAACCGGCATGTGTTAGAACCAAAAATTCGAAGACATGTGACATCTACCAATCCAGATGGAAGAATCCCGTGGTAGATCAAAGATCACTCTCAATTATCGAGAGTTTAGTTGCTCGCGTCAGTAGTCAGTACCCTTTGAATCCCGTACCTTTTACATTTTTCAAGTGAAAAACTCATTGGTGCATGTGTGGGTTTGAACTAGCGAACACGCTCTTCAAAGTCAAAAATCTTTATTTTCGTGGAATTGTTAAGTAAATCACCCATCTTATTACTAAGTTTAATGTTTGTTCATCCCTATCCAACCCTTCATGGGAAAAAACAATCAAGAAACTCCTGCTGCCCCTTGACCTAGAAGCGCGCATGCTCAGATGTTATTTAAAGATCATTTGAGTTAAGCAACTCTTGTCCCGGTCAGTATTTGGATGGGTAACCTTACAGTGGAATTTTGTGCTTCGAAGGAGTCGTCAAGATGTCTCACTACATAGTATAAAACAACGTCGCTTCCCTGTGTCAATATGTATGCTTAGATCTTCAAAAGTACGGAACTGAATTTTATGCGATTTATTTCAATAGATAGTGATTTAAGAGGAAGGTTTGTATGTAAGCAGGATTTAAGCATACATAGGGATAAAGGAACAGAGAAAGCGACTTTGTTTTATAATATTTAGTGAAGCACCCAAACCTGTTCACCGGTTTAAGAACTACGGTGTTACCAGATACACATAGCAGTCAAAATTATAACACCCATCTTTTTGCGTTAGGGGTTAATAAATAGAGTTTATTGCCTGTCTGATTAAACAGCTCTCTACGATGGCTCTTGACTCGACCATTTAATTCAACCAAAGGTCAAGCAATTGATTAATTTGAAAAGTTTCATTATGAACGGCAGATTAAATTAAAGTCAATTAAACTTCGGAAAAAATTGAAAAGCTTTGGCGCAAATAAATACATGACACAGGGGTTTTAGCATAACAGCCCCATTTGCAGAGAATTGAAAGAAGAATAAATGTAGACTACATTTCTTCTTCTTTCAATTCGTGTGAGTGAGTGGCCAACTCTGGTGTTGGGGTTTTCAAGCCGCCCGAAGGCCTCTGACACGGCTTAACGGCTAGTATAGCCGGTCTAGTCTTCACGCCCTTTGAAGCACGGAAGCGCGAAGCTCAAACGTCACTAAATGGTCACCCATCCAACTTCTGACCGGGTCGAAAGTTCAACGAGCGCTTCAACAAACTATTTATGACCCGAGACCAAACATCACCCGGGACCCCTCGCTCCGGAGGCAGCGTTATTGTCAACAATTTTGAACTCCTCTTTTTTGAAGTTGGTTTATTGTAAAATAAAAAAAACAATGCATAACTATCACAAAGTAGGTAACATTTATTGACTATTATGGGACGCTTGTTCAGTAAGTACTTAGTACTAAAATATTGTTATGAAAAGGTTATAAGTAGTAATCTTTGTTATCACAGACAGCTTTTCTTACAATATATAAGTAATCGTATATTTCCATAATTCATTTAAAAATAAACAGAAAAATATAAAAATAATAAAAACATTTCAGCTAAATTGTTTCA
This sequence comes from Aplocera efformata, assembly GCA_921293045.1. NCBI lineage: Eukaryota > Metazoa > Arthropoda > Insecta > Lepidoptera > Geometridae > Aplocera > Aplocera efformata. The sequence continues at coordinate 8,761,585 of OV121058.1, read as the reverse complement.
GAGGAAGCATCTTGAAATGCAGTATACATTATAATTTACTTATTCTTAATTATAAAACATAGTTTTAAATACAGAGAAATATTTTTGTATTTTACTGTTCCTAATTGCACATCGTTACGATGCCGTATAAATAATATAACCTAATACTAAATAATTATCTCGTCAAATCCGCATTCTTAGCGGACGACTTGTTCCTAACTAACCCCCTAATTGTTACATCAGTGGCTCAATTGGGAATAAACAGAAAATTATCTACGTAGAGAATAACCTGAGTTCTCCAAAACATTCCATAGTTGATGTTATTGAGGTTATACATACTCAAACTGTACGAATGCATCACTTGCGCGATGTAGAATTAGTAGTATTACAGCGCCATCTCTTGCAGGTTCTTGTACTAATTTCGTGACGTAATAACTCGATACTCTTTGAGGTTCTCTGTTTGTGCGACAGATGGAGCCACCACGTAGCAATAGTTAGCAAAAGATTTGAATTTTTTCGTTGGTGCATTACCTTATAACTAATTGGTAACTATTATTTACTACCATCACAATCAAAGCAACTTTCCCATCCTACGTCCTATTCTAATTCTGTTACTTTCTATAATACGTAAGTAGGTAAGTTGTAGTACTAACCTCCGTGAGAGCCAGTCATCAAATCTCGATTTATCATCCAAATAAACCACTTTGCAATCTATAGAATGTTTAGTTATAGTTGCTTCTAGAACAAATTTACAAATAATTTTGTAAATTTGATGATGATCAGAAAAGGGGCAATTTATATCTACACCTCCGCAAAACTTGACGCAAAACACACCTCGATTATATTGTTGAGTATATCCGTTTCAGTTATAGTTCATGCTGCCATCCTGCTCTTACATTACAGATGGTGCACGGGGCTGTTTTTGGGAAACTCAGAAGTTTAGCGGAGGTATAGGTACTATATTACCCCTTTTTTCAGACCTATATAGATTACAAACGCATCTCGAGATTAGCAACAACAACCTTTTATTTATTTAAATATTTTAAATGCTAAGTACAGCACACATATCTGGTTTCTATAACTCTGAGACAAATTATAATAAAAACTGTCGTTTTTAAAGTTGACCAGCCTAGATAAACTGAGTCAAAAACAAAAATGGCGTCTAGCACTGACATTAGGGCGCTTTGCTGTTAAATTATAATTGTAAACATACTATCAAGACAGCAAAGAAGCACCCCACCTAAGTAAGTGGTTACTGTATTCTATGGTATTGCAAACACCAAAGATATTTTCGAGCCTTAAAAAGCAAAGCAGCACGAATCTTGGTCGTGGATATCAGCGTAGACGGTCAATCTCTGCCCAAACATCGATCAAAACCCGCGCGGAGTGCAGAAGAGATATAAAAAAAACACACTACACAGTTACAGTTGTCACCGTGACGCTTCCTAAAAATGTATGATCTCAGCGCCTGACTGTACGGTTGAAGACATAATGAATTGGCATACAGTGAGTGGTACCATTACGTAATTTCTCACCACGTCAGCGGCAGACACTTCCGTTTCTTCCTCTTTTGTAAACTGCACTAAAACATTCTTACACAAGTGCTAACACTTGGATGGATAGCATATCCTGTTGAATTCCGTCTCAGATAAACGATACTCCTTGACCAGCTCTCTGAATACGGTGTAGTCGCAATGAGAATACTGATCGCAGCCACCTATCCGCAGCTCTTGCGGGGGGGAGTTCCCTGCTGTTGGGAGGTAGATTGGCTGTGAAAGATAAAAAAATACATTGAATTCTTAAAATAAATATTCTAAAACCTTTTTTTTTTATCTGTCTTTTTGGTATATTTGTTAAACCTTTTTCGGCAATTGTAGACCCATTTGGATTGTTCTTTATGAATCGATCTCGTTTCGAAGGCAGGGCTACTACCAAATAAGCCACGGAGCCGTCAATTACTAAAAAACTTCAATATTTTCATCACTTAGTTTCTTCATGAACTCACCATGGGATCACCCCATGCCTCAGAATTGTATAATTGACGGCTCCATGGCTTAGTTGGTAGTAGCCCTGCCTTCAAAACGAGGGGTCCTGATAGGTTAAAGCAGAGCAATGTACACACCTTTAGTAACAAGGAAAAATTCTTACCACCACACTGAATTGGCCATTCTTCAGCTTGTAAAGCTCCAGAGCAAACGCAGACCCATATTCCGGGATGGCGTTATCACTGATCACTTTGGTGACCATCATTAGGGCTCCGACGTTGAAGTCATGTGCGGAGAAGACCCGAAGACGCTTTGCCACTGGTTTCCCCTTCACAAAATCATCGGCAGCTTCGATGAAGCTGTCAAGAAGGACACCTGGAAATGTGTTAGGCTGTGAGCTTTTGAAAATATGAGACTACTTCCAGCAGTTGACGCAGCAGTGAAATTTAGCGGGAACTAGATTACTTCTGGATAAGGAAGTCAAAAAAATTAAATAGAAACGTAACTTACTTCAAATAAATATGTATCTACGAGATCACGTGTTTCTATTACTTTATTATACCTATTTCTTACGCTAAAAAATAATACAATCGCAGTACTGTATTCTGCTTTGATAGGTGTGGGTGCCGGTGAGATTTCAGGCAAAAAATACCTTCCATATTCAAGACTCAGGGTAACACGGCATTTGAGTTGTAATTTGGGTTTTCCCATATTTAGTATGGACCACTCGTTATGGGTAGTGGATACCGCTTAATATACAGGATCATATCTGATAACAGTGACGGGACTAGCTGACGGCCCACCTGATGTTAAGTGGATACCGCCGCCCATAAACAACAGCAATATGAACTAAGCATCAGCATCATCAACCGAAGCATCAGAAAACCCGTTGTCACCGCAGCGCCTCCGTATGGAGCTAGAAATAAATCTTACCTCCACCAATTTTCTTCATTTCATGGTTTCTGTAGTACAGCATATACGCTAGTCTTGCTGCTTCGCTTAATTTGGGCAGAATTGGTTTTGACCACGCCGGAATCTCTAAGCCAAGACTCAGCTGAAAACAATCAAAGAATAAAATCAGTATTTTTCATTACCATCAAAATAAAATTAGCACGAGCATGAAATGTCATGAATTTAGATGTTTTTCACAGACAATTTGTTATTTTTTGTAACATAAAAAAAATATATATTTTATTGAACACAAGTTGAGACATAAACATAAGTTATAATTAAAAAATATGTACAAAGGCAAGCTTAATACTATTATAACAAGGGCTTCCTTCTAGCAAACCTATGATTATAGTGGTAGGCCCTTAGACCCCCCTACCATTTTACAAAAGAAACATCCAAATCGGTATACACTGGGCGAAGAAAAAAGTCACAGGAAAGCAAAATACGCAATTTCGTTTACTTGCCGACATATTTTTACCAGTTATTTTAATTTAACAACTGAAATATTTAACTGATTTTAATATTTCTTTTATGGGACCAATCTGAAATGATATACTTCCAAATAAAAAAAAAAAAGAATTTTCAAAATCGGTTCATGAACGAGATCTGAGAAAAAAATGTTTTTCAAACATACAATCGAATTGAGAACCTCCTTTTTTATAGTCGGTTGAAAATACGTCTACCAATTTAATGGACAGTATGAAATTGCTAGCCCGGGCTATTATTTCTTGCTAGATTTAAACTTGATGTAACTATTACCGTGCTCTTCAGCAGATCGTACAGCGTCTGAAAGAGCAGAGGGTTCTCTGTGAAGTTCCGTCCAGTCTTCTGCTTGAGGAGTGGGATGAGATCCATGAAGGGCTGGAACTCCTCTGCAAGCGCTGCTCGCTTCTCCTCATCCATCATGCACATGAACTTCTCGCAATTTGAGTAGTAGCGGAGCTGTAAATAAATTTTGTAAACTATTAGGCTAAAATTATCGGTTTCAATTCTCTGATAGGGCAAAAGTTGCTTGGGACCCTAAAATTTGATCTCAGATCTTGTGTATTGGTGTTTATATAAAATTGGTGACATGCGACGGAACCTGCGCGCGTTTTCGGTAATCTATGCGGTTGGATGTTAAGTGGTTAGTGCCCTCTATAGACAACAGCAACCACTCGTCAGCATACGCTTCGGCTGTATCTTCTACAAAAAATTGTCTTATTAACTAGCTGTGCCTCGCGTTGTTACCCGAGATTACTTATTCGGGATAAAAAGTGCTAACTTCATAACAAAGTTCATCCAAATCCGGTTCATCTGTTGAGGCGAGAGGGAGTAACAAACAGGCAAACGATCAAAATATTATTATTTTCTGATAACCTATCCTCATCTTAGGAAAACCTTTGATTAGGGCCATATACTGAATTATTATTGTTATGTCCGTAATCTAAGCAACTTTTGAACCTACATAAGGCTAATTACATAACATTAACTTAATTATATAATGTTGAATTGATAATATCTTAAAATTGTACTTTAATAGGTATATGATAACATTTATCAAGGTTCAAGTTCATGAATTTATTACTTTTCGTTTTATAAAATATTTCACACACGTGTTTTACCAAAACAAAGACCACTTATTCATGACATAATCTGTAGTTACGTAAAATTAACCGTTTAAAAATAGGGGTTATAAGTTGGCCGGTGTGGTTTGTATGTCTGTGTGGCCAATTCATCGTAGCGAAAATAATCAATCAAATTAATGGATAAATTTTTTGTGCGGTTTTTTATAGTACTTAAGTCATGGAAAGAGCTAAAAGTCCACCTGAAAGTGGTTACCTCCACCCATAACAATCAATGCAACCTAGGTCTTCTAATCCCGTCGTTGCGTCCGTCAGCCGGAGACCTGGACGTCTCACGCGGCTGTAAATTCACCGGCGCCCACACCCATCCACCGGAACACAGCATTGCGAATGCGCCAGTGCTTGGCGGTAGTTAACCAGGTGTGTTGGCAGTACTTCTCTGAGCGAACTTGGCTCAAGTTCCACTGCTAATAGATTCATAGTGACAGCAGCATTCTGATGCGGCTTGGGTTTTCTCATACTTCGGTATACATTTTCATTTTGTTTTTGGAGCGGTAGCCACTTAATATCAGGTTACATACAAAACATTTTTTCCGTTTTTGAAGAACCTTTTAAAATTTATAACTTCAAGGTCCCATTGAAATTTTTAAGATAAAATTATACACCCAAGGGCAAAGGGGATGAAAATATTGATTTATCCAAATTTCAAGAACAGTCCGTTTTAAAAAATTAATATTTTAGTAGATAATGATACATACCTGAGGGTATTCGACTATTCCCAGTTCTAAATTCAAATATTTACACTACCAATTTTCTTATTGTATAGCCTATAATGGCACGAAATATTAGTTCGTATTCATCAGCATTGATATATGGCCGGGCAATACAGCCATGTAGATAATGCACGATGTGTACTACTAGGTATTCACTGACAATTGAAAGCCATGGTTTGGAATATTGGTCGTGGATTATCAGGCTCAACATGAAGCTGTGTTATATTTGGTCATACATTATTGGAAATGGCTCTTTCATCATTGGATTAACGCATTCGAAATAATCCTATCCTACTACTATTATAAAGGCGAAAGTTTGTAAGTATGGATGTATGGATGTATGGATGTTTGTTACTCTTTCACGTAAAAACTACTGAATGGATTTGAATGAAAGATAAAGATAAAAGATAAAGATAAAGATATTTTATTTGCATAAATATGTGTAGATTGCATTGCAAGGTGGTACATTTTGGTTTGTCACAACACATTTTACCGAGTACGGTGTGCAAAATATGAAAAAAAAAGAGTCTCCGCCAAATGTATGGTTTTAAAACTAATGAGTCTAAAGTAATCTAAAGTAGGAAAATACAAGTCAGGAACAAATAAAATACATCAAAATTTATCATTTAAAAATTCGTCAATATCATAATAACATTTGTCAATTAGCATTCTTTTAAATTTATTCTTAAATAAATTGATATTGGAGTCTCGGTAGCATTTAGGAACTTTATTATAAATTCTGGGAGCCATACATATTATGCTTTTTTGTAATAATGTAGTTTTAGACGAGTGCAACTGTAGCCTATTGTCATCGCGTCTATTTCGGATGACAATGTCAGATTGTCGTGGAAATAGATGGGGATTATTCCTCACGAATAGTGATACTTCTAATATATATAGTGACGGAAGTGTTAGAATTCTATGCTTAGTAAATAATGGTTTACAACTGTCAGTACTTTTTAGTTTAAACATCGCTCGTAAACATCGCTTTTGACTTTTGAAAATGATAGTTCTGTCTGTGGAGTTTCCCCAAAAAATAATTCCATATCTAAGTACAGACTCAACCATACCGTAGTAAGCTATCAGTAATGTTTCTGTGTTCACGGTTGTAGAGAGTTTATATAGAGCATACGCTAAGCTGCTGGTTCGCTTGCTTAGTCCCTCTATATGTTTTTTCCAATTTAATTTCCTGTCTATTATGAGGCCTAAGAAACGGATATAATCAACTTGGGTTATTAAATCATTATTAAATTTTAATTCAATATTTGATGGGTTTTCATTTCTTTGATTAAAATGCATTATATTAGTTTTAGTTATGTTAATTTTCAAATTATTATTATCCAGCCATGAAATTATAGATTCTAATGAATTATTAATGTCAGAATTATAATATTTTATGTCATTTTGTGTTATTGTCACTGTACTGTCATCGGCAAATAGAGTCATAGGTTGAGTCAGCGCATTGGGCAAGTCATTTATGTATATGATAAACAATAAAGGACCCAGTACGCTTCCTTACCACAATATAGCTTATACATCAGAATAACATATAGGCTACAATTTTTGAGGTTTCTATAAAATCTATATATATAAAAGAAAGTCGTGTTTGTTACAACACTTATAACTCGAGAACGGCTGGACCGATTGCCATGGTTTTTGATTTGTTGGATTTGTTTCCGTCCCGAATAGCAGAATAACTATTAAAACATTGGAAAATTAACGAAAAAAATAACTGACTAGTTTGGAGACACGTTACATTGCACGGTTGACTGGTGCAACGAGATGCGACTTGGGTCTACGAATATTTCTATAGGTTAGCACCAGAGTTTTTTTAGCTGTTTATGGGCGGCGGTCAACACCTAAGTTAAGGTTTCCCGCCAGGTCGTTCCGTCAGTTAAATATAACAAATGGTGATAAAGCAAGGCCTTTGGGGGGTTCAGTTGCTCGCGTCCGTAGGTGAATCCCACCCAAGGGGTCTTGGGTGGTGCTAAAGGAGCAATAAAAAGTAGCAGTAGAACTTGTGCAAAGTTCGCCCGAAGAATTACTCAAATGACCTGTGAAAAACAACTAGGCAAGCTACGCAACGATCGCTTCAAGAGGTCTTCGCCAAGACTAAATATACCGACGTGGTTGGGAATTGCGACAGAGATGCCCAATCATACATAATGCGTGAAAGAGAGAGTAAGAGAATAGCTTACATAGTCCTGTGTTAATGGCACTGCTGTGTATGGAACGGGCTGCCACACCTTCCCGATGCCGTCATCCCACTGCTGCTCTGGTTCCGGGGGGTAGGCAGCGGCCATCGCCACCTGGTATTGAAAACGAAATGATTAACCAAATCATTTTATTTAGTTTTGACGGCTCCGTGGCTTAGTTGGTAGTAGCCCTGCCTTCGAAGCGAGGGGTCCCGGGTTCGATTCCCGGCCGGGGCACACACAGAAACACAAGACAAACACCCAAGACCGGAGAACAAACTTCATGCTCACAAAGTGTGCCCCGGCCGGGATTCGAACCCGGGACCCCTCGCTTCGAAGGCAGGGCTACTACCACTATGCCAAGGAGCCCCGTATGTTGAGCACCAATTTGAGATTTTAGGTTATTGAGTTCTGTTTTTAATGTTTAACTATAAATTACATAATATTTACCACGATCTTACCTTAGTTACCCTGAGGCAATCCTTGAAACATTGTACCTTTTTTGCCTCGGTACAGAAAAAAGGTCTCAATCAATATGTTTTTTCGTTCGATCGTACGCTCAAACAAATGTTTTACGCAGCGAATAAAAAATCTGAATTAGAAAATTCACTGTTTTTTTATATAGGTATACTTGTTTTTCGAACCAAATTTTTCAGCAATTCAATAATAGTAAAGAATGCTATTTAGCATTACCGTTGGCTTACATCTATACTATATACATTTATTTTATCTTACGTGCCGGTAAAATTACAGGGACATTCAAATTTCATGTCTAAGGTTCATTGTAAGACTTGGGTCGAACACTAATTCTTTTCACTTTTCAAATGTTACATGTATCAACATGCGACATGTTAAGCTACGAAGCACAACTAAGACCTGGACCTGGACAACTAAGAAGACTCGTACCTGGACAGTCATCTTGGTGCGTTCCTTGTCCGTGCTCCGGATGGCAATCTCATCGCGGAAGTAAATGTTGGAGATCAGTTTCAGACCATAGCGATGCCTGTAGAACTTCCCAAGCTGATACGCCTTCCGCTTCCCCTCCTAATTGGATTAAATAAAATAGCCTTTTATTTCTATTACACATAAAATTTACAATCATTTTTCCTTAATAAAAATCATTAAATAGCAGTCTCCCCAAAACTTCTCCAAAGGTCTCTGTCTCTCGCATACCTCATCAAATCTGGTCCACATCTTTGCATGAAGATATCACGCATCTCTTTCTTTGTCTTCCTTTCTTTATCTTACAGCCCCATGGGGTCCATTCTGTGACTTTTTTATCAGATTCATTTAAGTAGCCTTATTCTGTTTTTGGAGATTCTAGTCTGTTATATTCTATTCTCACAATACAACATAACAAAATGTTTAAACTACTCATGACACTGACTGTATAGTGATGCAAAAAAGTGTTAATGGATCAAACAACAAAAAAACTACCATCATGAGGAACGAAGCCTCGCTCTCTAATGCCGCTCTGACGTTAGCAAGGCCTCCATAAGGAAGTTAATACTCGACTCAACATGATCCAACAATTTTTCCTCAAGCATTATATTTATTTTCAAACGTTGCTTGGAGATTTTTTGCCGTCTTAAAAAATGGCTTCCATAGTGGGATTCAAAAAACTAATGATAACAAAATCGGGGGTACAGTTTGATGCTGCATATCTTTCATATACATCTAAAATTTAATTAGACCACTCGATAAGGGATCTAAGAATTCGTGACGTTGAGTGAGGACCGACGCTTGCTAGGATTTTTTTTATTACTCGAAACGTACACGTATTCACGTAAAATATTCGGCCGTGTTCACGTCACCGTTGCACTTGTCACCCGTTCAAACGGCTCAACAGATTTGGATGAAATTTGGTTCCAGGATAGCTTATATCTTGGATTAACACATAGGCTACTTTTGATCCCGGAAAACTGCGGGTCACCGCGGAGCACACCGTATATAATATTATATTATATATTTTGTTGTAGTAAGAGGCAAAAATATTCAAAAAAAGAGGATATCATTGGTAACAGGTTATTTTTTACAAGCTTATTTTGGATGACAATGCATATCATATGTGACGTCATTCTAATTCCAATATGGCGGATCATCCAAGATGGCGGACTAGTTATTTTTCTGCACAATCACAGTATGGGTATCAAATCAAAGGGCTTGCTGAGGAGAACACGAAAAAAAGGTTGTTATTAAAAAGCTTTTTTTAACATTAATTTATTTTACTCAACTAGTAATAAGTACTTACAATTGTCAGACCTTCCAGACCCTCGATGTAAGTCATGTTCTTGATCTTGTCCTGCTGGTCTGACAAAGACAGCTCATCCTCATCAGGTGATCTATCTCCATGTCTGTTTACCTAAAACAATAAATAACAATAAGGTTGCTTGCAGTTAGATTTAATTATGCTACCCGATGTTAAATAGCCACCCCCGCCTATAAACATAAATAATACGACTTGGTCGACGACGTAAGTATACGAAGACTCAGGTGGCATCGCGTTGCGCCCGTCACCCGAGAATGGGATAATGATGATTTCGCCTGTGATTTCACCGGCACCCGCACCTTCCACATAACACATTAAAGACAACCAGAGTATATTAATTAATACACAATCTATCATTAAAAAAAAAAAAAATCGAATTCGGTTTCCTACGGGCGAAGAAAAAGTCATAGGAAGCAAAGTACGCAATTTCGTTTTTTTATATTTTAAAACCACACTATTGAACGGATTGTGATAATATTACTATGGGACCAATCCGAAAGTATATCTCATAAAAGCAAAAAAATAATTTTCCAAATCGGTTGATAAATAACAGTGTTATGCCCGAACATACATAAAAAAACAAAATTCAAATTTATTATATAACCTCCTTCTTTTTGAAGTCAGTTAATAAAACAATATTCAAGGACATTTCACACAGCGCCATTTAGTTCCAAACTAGGCTTATCTTGCTCTTTGGAAACAAGGTTATAGATACAATACTTACAGCAAAATACTGTAGTGTATAATTAACAGTACAAACATATTCTATGTTAGTCACACAAATTTTGGTCCTGGTTGAAAATCAAACACACGACCTACAGCGCAGAAGGCAGAGCTAGTACCAACTGAGCTGAGAAGCCATTGGATGTTTCCAACAATGATAGATTTTCATATTTAAAAAGCCAATTCAAAACGAGATTCCGCGCCACGTCTGCCATTGTATAAATTTGTATTGTATGACACAAAAGAATGATTTGGACTCATTTGAAGAAGTATTTTCATGATGATTCTGTCATAATTAGTAATACAGAGTATTCTTTTGTTAATAAATCGTCAAAAGATCACGTGGCAATAAAAACTGCGTTAAACACGTGATGAAACTTGTTCTTGTGTTTGTATTATGTTATCAGTACCTATATTCTCTTACAAAGGATGTTTCACGAAACTATTAATACCTATTATATTTTTATTTATCTTTCGTCATTTTCAGTGCACATATATACTTAGATAAGCTAATGTAAGGACATAAACATAGTTTAAGATTTGGATCTCATACTGAGTCGCGCGCATTACTGTTGTCATGGGCGAGGGTCACCATCAGGTAGGCCCTCAACTCGTGCCGTCACGCATTCACAAAAAAAAGTAAAAAGATTTGGAAATTATACAAAGCCGAAAATCAATTTGACACTGTATTAAAATATTTTTTTTTATGTGTCTCACGTAACGGGACGAGCTGACAGCTCACCTGATATTAAGTGGTTACTACGGCCCATAGACAACAGCGATACGACTGTGGTCCTCTTGATAACCCAAGTAAAAGACGTATTGCGTTGCGCCCATCAATTTAAGATGGGGATGCAACGACTTATGCATAGTAATTAAGAATAATTATTAAAAAAGGTTTAGTAAATGATTATATAGAGTGATCATATATTTTTCCAATCCCTGCATTATGCAGGGATTGGAAAAATTGCTGCTTACTGCAGGTGCAGTAAAGTATCTGTTCATTCACCGCGAGATAACCTTAAAACAATTGAACATTATTGAAGGCTGTTTTTTGTGCTTGTTAAGATAGCGTGATAATACAGACGCAGGAATTTATATGAAGGTCTCTGGTGACCTTAAAAAAAACGCGCGCGAAACGGTCTGACGGTGAAGAAAAAAATTATGAGCAATCCAGAATCTACCAAAGACCTATAGAGCCAAAGATCTTGATATAGTACCAAAAACTCAAACTGAGGCCCTGTATCAAAGCCCATTAATTCTCGCTTGCAGAGAGTAAGCCGGTATGGCAACATTAGACGCTGATACGGTGACTTCCTGGATAATTTTGCAATCTGTTACAACGAGGATTTTTTTTCTTCATTATGTACGATATTTATCGCAATATAAATTGGTAATTAATAGTGATGAATTCATTTTTGGGGGACAAATGGTAACCAAAAGTACTTACGAAAGGGGTAATCAGTAGAACTTTGGTTTCAAGTTCGTCCGGAGAGGTAATGAGATAATTACCATGATTTGCAACATTTATCGATAATACAACAATTTGTTGTTGTCTAGAGACCCACCCCGGCTTCGCCCGTCCGTGCGTATGCGACGTAGCTTGTAATACAATTCCGTAGTATATCGATTTCATCTTTCTCGTAAGGCTCAGACAGCTTTAGCAATGTGAGTGCCCAAACATGTTGAAATTCTCGGTTTTTCTCTACTATAATATGCATGTATTATACATATAAACATACCGGAAAAAAAATTTAACTGATAGTATAAACGGTGTCAAAATCCGTTGCGTGGTTTAGAAGCTATCGGAGAAACAAAGACGAAAACAGCGACTTGGCGTTGTACTATTTAGAGTCGAGTATACTCTAAAAACACTTAATTTTATCAGCAGGTCAAATCCTGATTCGTTGTATTGATTGCTATTGATTTAACATCGTATAATATATTGATAACGATAACATTATACTCTTTATGCACGTAGGTGAAAGATTCACGTGTAATGCTTACAAAGATTCACGTGTTCTTACACAGGGACATCCATAGCTTAGTTGGTAGTAGCTCTGCCTTCGAATGTAGGGGTCCCGAGTTCAGGTTATCGCGTTCGTCCCACAAAAATAATTGAAATAATTTTGAATAAAATCGATCACTGGCCAAGACTTTCTGTGGTAAGCAAGAAGTTTTTTCTCGGGTCTACACTACGATTATCTGCGACACAGATATGTAGTGAAGTGTGTACGCGTTTATTTATATTTATTTATTTCGTGAAAGCAAAGATGATGGAGTCTTGTGCCGCAGAAGCCGCCGCCTACCAAAAGTGATAGTGATATATATAGTGAAGTGATAGTGTATATAGTAAAGTGATATACTAGCTGAGCCGGCCACGCGTTGCTGTGGCTAACGTTTTTGTAATATGATATTATAATTTGCAACAAAATAATATTGCGATCATAAATTGAGATGTGAGCTATCCTATCTTTCAAGTTGGATCAAACTGCACACGGTGTACAAATTTGATTAAAATCGGTTAAGTAGTTTAGGAGTCCATCGCGGACAAACATCGTGACACGTAATTTATATATATTAAGATAAGGATTAAGACAATAAAGGTTATGGCTATTCCTTCTGTACTAAAGAAGTGTAGACAATTTATATACTTTTATCTTAAATATTTAACTGTAAATATAGTGGTATCAGCCATTCATCGCGGTTCTTTTCAGTCACACTTATCGTCTGTACTTATAAACAAAGGAGATAACTCCTTGGCCAAAACTTTGGACCTCAATAGACAAAGGAACGAAATAGTTCATGGTGATGATTATTATACTACTGAAGTGAACATACGGCCCACCTTATGTTGAGTGGTTATCGACGCCTATTTACGTCAAAAATACGACGTTGCGTGTAGTTTAGAAGATAGTGGACAAACATACAGACGAAAACAACGAATTTGTTCCACATCTGATAAAATTTAACATTGTTTTAATTTAACGATAGTCATTTTGATATGTTTTTAAAATAATTGTCACATGAGATGCAGAATTAATTACCTTAATTATAATTCGTAAGTCCATTATGATCTATACAGGAATAACAAAAATTGTTTTCTTTCGAAGTTGGCAACATCATTGTAATGGCATACTTATTTTTTGTGGCTGTTTTAAGTGGATATTTCGAACTTCCTGGAAACACCATTTTTACCTCATCTTAGGAAATTTGATAGGAAAACTTACCATTCGAAACAGGCTTAGCGGTGCGGACACCGTAATTCAAACGCAGCTTCAAATACAGACGTGCACCACCAAAGGGTTTTTTTATAAAATTGAATGACTTAATATGACGTTTTGATGGCACAGGAAAGCAATGTGAGGTGAAAAACATGTCTTAAAAAAAATATGTGATAAGTACCTCAGGTTGGGCTCCCGTGGGAGATTAAAGCTGAGCAGGACTGTGTGGTGCAGAGAGTAAGTCTGTGTAGGTACATTATTGAATGTTACAGAAACTTACCACTATGGCGAAAATTAATTCCCTCTCGGGTATAATCTCGTTTGTGATGTGTCCTTCCAAAGGTTCTAATTTTACTAAAGCTAGAAGAAAGGCTAGGCCGATTTGTGACAACATTCTGAAAAGAAAGAAAAATATATTAAAATTTTGTGAACATGAGATGAAAGCCTTTAAAAAGGATCTCGTGGTTTTGAGATAATAAATAATAATAAAAAAATATTCATGGACATTTCACATAGCGCCATCTAGCCCCAAGCTATGCATAGGTTGTGCTATCGGAACCATGAAGATAACTGAAAGAATACATCTAAATAAATACACAGAAAAATACGGCATGTTTCCGTTCAGTTGCGTTTCGATTAAAAGAATTGATAAATAAATAGTTCCGTAATTAGTTACGCTCTTCATTTGAAATTAATATAAATATAATTATTGACGTAGCAAATTACATAAGTAATTACTATCTATAAATATGACCTCTTTAAGGCGAGACACGCGCGAGACTCGTGTTCTCGTATCTAATCGAGGAAAATGTCAAACGATTATTGAACTTTAGACTTGTCATTCTTAGCCGGTTTTGCACTGCGATGTTCTACGTCCTAAATGAATTAAGGTCTCTACAGGTCGTCTATAGGCAGAGCTGCGAAGTGATTTAGCTATTATATAATATTTCCACTAAAAACTGTAGCAGAGAGATGTAGATGTGCTATGAAAATGCGCTTTCCAAGCTGTGTCATCGGTTTTTTTCAATGGACTATATATTGTTGACATTGGCATTGGTTTTTTTGTAGGCCCTTTGAATGTGTTTTAGATTTATTCATTTCTTAGTTTAACAGTGCTTTATTTTATGTTCTTAATTCTACTTCGATCTACAAATTTTATTGTACTATAATATTATATTTTATAAAGGCTCACTAATATTATAAAGGCGTAAATATGTACGTATGATAGTATGTTCATACATACTTTCATACATACATATGTATTCATGTGTGTATGTATGCGTGTTTGTGTGTGCGTGAGTGTTTGTTATTTCTTCACGCCGAGCCGTTGAACTCAACCGATTTGGATGAAATTTGTTACCAGGACAGCATATATCCTGGACTAATACACAGGCTACTCTTGATCCCGGAAAACCGCAGGTAGCATCGCAGCTCGTAAATTAATACTTTTTTTATTATAGAAGAAAATATATAAATCTTAATAATGCAATAAGTTTGTAAGCTATTCTGCCTTGGCCTTATCCATAAGAATAGTAAATAGTGTCCCTTATCAGTACTGACGCGTGTTGAATAGTACTACAACATATACGAGTTTCTTGTAATCACGCGTTTGCTCTCGTTAATTGTATGAGAATTAATCGCAACCATTATGTTCACGTTATAATTTATTCTACGTTTTCTGGTTGTATCTTTAGATACATAGTTAAGACGTGTCTGAATATCTGAATTAGAACATAATGGAAAAAATGTTAGTGGAGAATTTTAAGACATGTGACATCTACCAATCCGGATTGGGCTACCGTGGTAGATCAAAGCAGTGGGAACATTAGAGGCTGTTACGGATTCGTTTATTGACATAACCAAGCGTTCCTTAGTCTATGGCCGAATATATGAGGGTAAATAAATTAAATCTACACTAATATTATAAAGAGGAAAGATTTGTACCTATGTTTGTATGTTTGTAATGAATAGGCTCAAAAAATACTGGGCTGATTTAAAAAATTCTTTCACTAATAGAATGCTACATTCTTCCAATTTGACATAGGCTACATTTCATTTTGAAAAAAATTAGAGATCCTTGGTAAAATTTGAACAATGTAACCGAAGGTGTAGAAAAATGAGTCTTAAAATGTCTTTCGTCGAATGCGCTGCCGAAACTATTAGCGATAGAACAAAATAATGTACAACAATATTGAAGAACATCATAATGTCTACAAAAAACTCCGCGGTAGCATTTGTCCAAATATTGTAGTTATGTCACTACCCCGTGCGAAGCCGGGACGGGCTGCTAGTAATGCATAAAGTTGGTAATATTTTGTAGCGTAATGATACAGGAAGTAAACTGAATCATAAATACGGATATCTGTTTGAAAACTGTTATATCTTATCCAAGCAAACAAGGTTTACACTGTTTTGACTTTGATTATTGTCTGGTGATTTATGTGGAAGGCGAGTAGGCGTAGTCCAGGGTTACAGAGACTTTCAATACAAGAGGTGTAGCAATGATTTTTTGATGATGATTATTTAAAAAGGCGTACGTATACTGCCATATTCTCAAAACGGTGAATAAAAAAATCATGGTGAAATTAACAAAAGCTAACAGCTAAAAATATGGTGACATTAAAATTATCTGGTTGCGAATCGAACCCAGCGACACAGCGCAGAAGGCAGAGCTACTACCAACTAAGCTATGAGATCAATGTTTTAATCAATCATTATGTTAAGTAGTATTTATTTTTAATGTAATAACAAATTAACTAATGTATATTTACGTTAAAAAGAATTATATTTTTATTTTAAAGACTGATGTGGTTAAAAATTAATCAGCAACAAAATCAATTAAGTTTTATTGACGGGTAGTTTTATATTGTTATTATTTATAACTAGCTGTTCCCCGCGACTTCGTCTGCATGGTATTTAACAATTATTTTGCGCCTTGCCCAGATTGTTTTTCTTTTTCGTAAATATAAGTAGCTTAAGTTACACCTTATAACATAAGCTATCTGTCAGCAATCCAGCGGTTTCGGAGATTAGCCGGAAGTAACAGAAAGACCAACATTTTTTCAATTGTATTTTTTTTGTTATAATTACCGTATATGCTATATAATAAATTTGGTAAAAGCTGCTATTTTGTAATAACAAACAGACACTTCTATTTTATTTATTTGTATAGACTAGCTAACCACACAGACATTATTCTGTCATTATTGACAATTTGACAATCATCACACGGACAATTGACAGTCACACGGAATTTGTGCACCTAGTGGTCAAAATTAACAAAAAAAACACATACATTTTTTTTTTTTCATAAATTCTTTTATACATTTATTTCTCGTATCTTGGAAACAGCTCGTAACTATTTGAATGAAATTTTGTGTTTAGATAGGTTTGCTGTTAAAATTTACTTGTATAAATTTACTTAATATTCGTGTTACCGAGATATTTACCATGATTTGTGAGTTTTGTTGACTCCCGATATTTCGACGCAGTTACATGCGTCATGGTCCCGGGCAAACTGAAGTCTTTGCGAAGTGGAGTGTGCAAAATCATTGGCATCATTGGCAAATCTGCGTCGAAATATCGGGAGTCAACAAAACTCACAAATCATGGTAAATATCTCGGTAACACGAATAATAATGTTCATAACCATGATAGTTTTAAAATTTATAAATTTACTTAATTTAAAAACACATCTTATTTTAAAAAAATATATAATAAATTATGCTGACATAAATTTTTGTTGTACTTTATTGGTAATAAACGGCCCTATATGACATTATCCAAGTATGAATATGTTTGGCTCACATCCAATAGTAACAATGTAATTCTTATATAATAAATATAATTATCGATAAAACACGATCTTAGAAAAAAACGATCAATTCTTGTACTAACTCCTTTTTTTATTTATTCGTATATATTTGTTTATTTCGTGTATCTCGGAAACCGCTCTAACGATTTGGATGGAAGTTTGTGTTTAGATAAGATTGCTGTTTAAATTTAGTTACCTGTAAACACGCAATTTCATAAAATAAAAAACGTTTTACACTAAATAAAACGAGCGAAGCTCGGTCGCCCACGTACTCACTTGTGCGTGTAAAATTATACGTGTACAAACGATACGTGTTACGTGTTTAGGAACGTTAAGAACCAAACTATTATGAATGTTTACAAAAATACGAATATGTCAGGACGGATTGTAATGACTGTAATCTGACATATCTGTGATTAATATGCCTAAGGGGCTCATATGATACGTTAAATGTTTACATACGCGCGTATAATTGCACATGTGTAGTTTAGAAGGCTTAGTTGCTAGTAGCCCTGCCTTCGAAGCGAGGGGTCCCGGGTTCGATTCCCGGCCGGGGCACACTAATTGAGCATGAAGTTTGTTCTCGGGTCTTGGGTGTTTGTCTTGTGTTTCTATGTTTGTCCATGCCGTCTGCGACACAGGGAATCCTAGTGCAGAGGTATGAGTGTGTAACTTATTTTCGAAAGAAAATAATTGTTATTTATTTTCTATTATTTTATTCTAACAAGTCATTATGTCTTTGTTGCTTTAATCATGCGCTATCTTGATTACTAATATCTGATAAGCGTGAATAAATCCGATTTTAAAATAGACGCAATTTAATTGCGAATTTCGTAATGCACATGTTTTTAGAGTCCGTAATTTTTGAATTATTCGTTTACTTGTCTTTCCTCATTACTAGATCACCAGGCTACGGGCTACTCTCGATAAGTAAGAATGACTAGGATTTCCAATTGAGTTTTGTGTGTACGCTTGGTTCTAGTGTATGCGATGGTTTTTTTGGCATACATGTAGAATGATGACTGTAATATTTTGCGCCAAACGCCAAGTTGGTAATAATCCTTCAAAGTGAGGTTTCTCGGGTTCTGGAGATTCCGCGGTGAGCATAAAGTTCGCTCCCGAGTCTTTGTGTTAACATTGTGCAGGGGTATGACTGTGTAAACGTTACAAAACGTTATTAAAACATAACTAATTGAAAAATGTTGTTGTTATTTTTGACTAAAGCTAACTTTTCATAATCACATTCGTTCATTTTCAGTAACTTTTAAAATATTAGGTTTTATCTCCCTTAACTGCAATACATATAAAAATATAGACGCAATAAGATTTGTATATATATTGTTTTATTTTTAACTGACTTCAAAAAGGACTCTACGCGCTCCTACACATCCAAACACACACACACACACCCACACACACACACACACGTAATTTGTTATAGCAACAAATAACATTAGCATATTTTTTCTGTTTTCTATCTTTTATGTAATTTTGTGTACTAATTGTAATCTTTTTTTATAATCCTAGGATAATTTGCCTCACAATAATTAATTTCAATGTTATTAATTAAATTAATTAATTAATTAAAAACGTCCAATGTCTACAATTTCGTACTTTGAGCCCCAAGACACGAGCTTTTAACAAGCTTAGTTCGGGATCCTCTGTTACTTACCGTTTTAGATCCTTTTTTGACAAATAAAATTATTATTGGGTGTGTGAATATGACTCCGCCCTTTCTCAACAGATGTCGTTTTTAGTATTGTTTACGTGTACTAATAAATGACCATACTTGTATTCGATAGTACTGAATGTCAGCTATCTAACGCATTTTATGATATTTGGTTGAAGTGTAAGCAACAATTGTTTTCACCTTTTCGAAAATGTCGGTTTTTATTCCAAATAAACGTCATTTGCGGGAAGTGTTATTACATTATTTTATTGCGAAGAAAACTGCAGCGGAAACTTATCGTTTGCTTGTGGAGATTTATGGTGAGCATGCTCCGTCTAATACAACTTGCAAGGAATGGTTTCGACGATTTCAAAATAACGATTTTAGTACTGAGGATAAAGAACATGGAAAACCACCAAAAAAATTTGAAGATGCTGAATTGGAAGCATTATTGGCGGAAGATTCTTGCCAAACTCAATCAGAATTAGCTGCAGCATTAAATGTTGATCGTTCAACTGTTGCAAAGCGTTTACAAATGATGGGAATGATTCAAAAAGCCGGTTACTGGGTTCCACATGATTTAAAAGAAAGAGACATGGAACGTCGGAAAACCATTTGTGAAATGCTGCTTCAAAGACAGCAAAGAAAAGGATTTTTGCATCGGATAGTCACAGGAGACGAAAAATGGATACACTACGAAAATCCTAAACGCAAAAAAGCTTGGGTGAAACCAGGCGAACCAGGCCCATCACAGCCAAAAATAAATATTCACTGTGCCAAGGTCATGCTCTGTATTTGGTGGGATCAGAAAGGTATTGTATATTATGAGTTGCTCAAACCCTCTGAAACTATTAATGGAGAAGTTTACCGACGACAACTAATGCGTTTGAAGCGAGCCATAGAAGAAAAACGACCAGAATGGGTGAATAGACATAACAAATTAGTTCTTCAGCATGACAATGCCAAACCGCATACCGCAGAAGTCGTAAAAAGATATTTAGAGGGACAGGACTGGGAAGTGTTACCCCACCCGCCATATTCACCAGACATAGCTCCTTCGGATTACCACCTATTCCGGACGATGCAGACAGACCTTACTGGAGAAAAGTTTACTTCATGTGAAAGTATCAAAATTTGGATTGACAACTGGATAAGCTCAAAAGACCAGGACTTCTTCCAGCAAGGAATACGAAAACTACCTGAACGATGGGCGAAGGTTGTAGCTGCAGATGGAGCATACTTTCAATAATTTTTTTTTTTAATTTTGTAAGCGAACAAATGTGTTTTATTTTGACAAAAAGGGCGGAGTCATATTCACACACCCAATATATTGTATTCTATTCTGATTGTTCCTATAAAATTTTTATTAAAATCGGTTCAAAAGTTTGGTTAAGAACCAAACTTTCAAAATAACTGGAAAAATATATCATCCATATTAAACGAAAATGGCGTTAATGTATTATAAACGAAAATGGCGTTAATGGCATATTTGTATGAAAAATATGTAAAACCTCTATTTCTCTAAGTACTGAGTCTGTTTTATGATTGAAGCAATCAGTAAATTAAGACTATGAATGATAATAAATTAGTCTTTGCCACATTCACAAACAACCTCTGTCATGAATTTCAGTCTCAGGTATTAGGCATTTCATGATAATATCTTTGTTATATTGGACACTAATATTTGCGGTTCTAATTTTAAAATGAATGTGATTTCCACTGACTGTTTCTATCAAACTAAGTAAAGTTGAGAGCGTGGTGGCCCAGGGGCATAGACGCCGACTTTCAATCTGTAGGTTGCTGGTTCAAACCCACACGTGCACCAATGAGCTTTTTCACTTGAAAAAATTTATGTACGCAATACCACGTTCTCAAAACGGTGACGGAAAACATCGTGAGGAAACCGGCATGTCTTAGAACCAAAAATTCGATGACATGTGACATCTACCAACTCGGATTGGGCTCCCGTGGTAAATCTAGAGCCCATTCACTCTCAATTATCGAGAGTAGGCCGGTGTCCCTGCAGTGGGAACATTAGAGGTTGGTACGGAAGTAAAGTTAATACAAAACAAAACAAAAGGTTCAGATCAATGCACGGCTCGGGTTTCCTTTACGTCTCATGTATTTGGACATTTGTCATACAAATATTGTAAATGCGAAAGGTTGTCGGTATGTATGTTTGTTACTCCTTCACACCTCAACGGCTGAATGGATTTGGATGAGATTTCTTATGAAGGCAGCTCGTACCCTGGACTAACACAAAGGCTACTTTTTATCCCGATGAAGTCAAGTATTTCTGAGTCATCCTATCAAGTATGATGGCCAACCCCGAGTAACAACGCGGAGTGCAACTAGTTTAACATATTATTGATAATAGTATTATCAATCACACGTATATTATGTGCGAAAGTTTGTATGTGCGTCTGTGTGTGTGTGTGTGTGTGTATATTTGTTACTCCTTCACGCTCAAACGGCTCAACGGATTTGGATAAATTTGGTACCAGCTTATTAACATAGGCTAATTTTTATTCCTGAAAACTCGGCGGGGCACAGCTAATTTATAACTAGAAAAAAATAGCAATTTTTTTCTTCAATAGATAGGCAATGTTTATGAACACGGGTATTATCGAAAATACCTATAATATTTAAACCTGTTCCACCCAATCCTTAAAGGATTGTAAAACCGGTTTGGAATTGAGGATAAATTTAACTTGAATCTAAATGTATTTTAATATCCCAATTCAGTATGATATGTTTTTAGATTTATTGTTCAAGAAACTAATCTGGAGGTTTTTATTACAAGCTATATAAATTCTCCATACCGTACCAGCCTCTAATGTTCCCACTGCAGGGACACCGGCCTACTCTCGATAATTGAGAGTGAAAATTATAAATTCTCTATAAGTATAAATTCTCCATAAAATTGTATAATTAAGCTTTAAGTCTACATTATTCTTTAATTGTGAACCAAGTTTTATTGATTGCAAAAGCAAATTGTCCAAATGTTTTTGCATCAGAATTATTGTAGAAGCGAAAATTCTATAGGCAGTAATTATGAATATTTAAACCATTGATTGATTCTATGAAAAGAATTTTTGATATACATCGAGATAATAATGAAACGTGCATTTTGATTTAAATAAAATTTGTCCCCTGTCAATTAGTGTCAAATGTATTGATACAAGTAACTGATTTAAGAGTCTAAAAAAAACTGACTTCAACTACTTTCAAAGTAGTAAGAAATTTCGTTTACTTGATATTTTTTCCAGCTATTTTGATTTAACTACCAAACTATTGAATCGACTTTGATAAAAAATCTAGGGAACCAATCTGAAAGCATAACATTTCAAATAAAAATTTTATAAATCTAATCTAAAGAATTTTACAAATCGGTTGATAAATGACAGAGAAATCGGTGAATATAATTGTATTAAAATATATATGTATTAAAAAAAATTCATTGGAATTTAGAGCCTTCCTTTTTTGAAGTCGCCTCGGGTGACGATTGCGACTTGGGTCTTCTCATACTTTGGTCGGGAGGACCTAAGTCGTATTGCCGTTGTTATTGGCAGAGGTAACCACTTATCAACAGGTGGGCCTTCAGTTTGTCCCGACTCATTTGTTACTCGAAAATAAAAATAAAAAATATTTTATCGGACGCAAATGTATTACTTAATTTCAATAGATATATTTATAAATAGGACTATTACAGAGTTCACTAACGGATTTATCTGCGGTGAGATTAATGTTTATTATAATTTATTGTAATCACTTTCGTTAAGTGCCAACACAATTAAAAACATATTAATCCGACTGCGCCAGAAGGAGGGTTATGTTTTTCGTATGTATGTATATTTCTTTGGCACGCTCTGTAGCTTAAAAGGCTTGATGGTTTTTAGCTTTAGGGGTGTCATAAGATTTGTCTCAATTGACTCAATTGAGTGACACTGGTTATATCAAAATTAAAATGGCCGATTTTTGGCGCCATATTAATGATGTCTTCAAAACATCTAAACCTATCAAGTGCGGTATCAATACAGGCTTTTCGATACCTCCCACGTAAGTTGTTGTAACCCCAAAACTACAATTTTACAGGAGAGCGTTTTAAAGATTCAAGTTGTTCTAAAAGCTGCATTTCTTAAAGTATCTTTGTAAAATTTGGTATGTGAATGTTATTTAAAGTTCTCTTGACTATATTGAAAGATAATTTAGAAA
Organism: Aplocera efformata; assembly: GCA_921293045.1. Taxonomy (NCBI): domain Eukaryota; kingdom Metazoa; phylum Arthropoda; class Insecta; order Lepidoptera; family Geometridae; genus Aplocera; species Aplocera efformata. The sequence continues at coordinate 8,738,223 of OV121058.1, read as the reverse complement.
AATATGTATATTTTCTGAGATATCGTTCTTACAACATTTTACCACGGAATACAGGCGGCGTCAGTTGTTGTATCTCATACTTACAACATTATACCGCGGAGTACAGGCTGCGTCACTTGTTGTATGTCATACTTACAACTTTATACAGCGGAGTTTAAATTACGTCAGTTTGATAGTTACAACAATATACACTGAAAAATACAAGTCTCATTCCACTGTAGGTGGCAATAACAATATACATCGGTTAAAAAATTAAGTGTGTATGTGACCAATAATACATATTTAATTTTTTAATTGATAATTTGTGATTGTTTTATTGTTGTGTGTAAAATAAAAATAAATTTTTTATGAATTTCTTTAATTTTTTTTATAGGATCGGCACTTTAACTAAATCCATATTTTTTAGGAATGTTTAAATGAATATTGCAATAAAAGACCTTAAAAACAACTTTAAAAAAGATTTTAGAGTTGTTTTACTGCTAATATATGCATATAATTACTTTTATTGTAATATTCATTAAAAAATTCCTAAAAAAAATATACATAGTACAAGTATCGATAATATAAAAAAAATAGTTACTATTACTAAAATAGATAATGATTTTTTATTAAAAGTTAATCAAAACCTATTGAAAATTAAACAATCATAGTAAGGTTCTTGAGAAACATAGAGAGGATCTTGTAAATTTCTGATATGATAAGAAAATCAAATCGTAACTTAAAATACTTTAGTAACTTAACAAATTCTTTCTAAGAACTAATTAAAATATAATCAACAACAATCAACTTACAATCAACGTAATTAGGATCTTTGGTTTCATTCGAAGTTTAAAATAAAAACAATTTTAGTTGACAATTGACTTACTTTCAATTAAATAAACCTGAGTTTTGGTTTCACTGTAATCTTAAAGCAGTAAAAACTATTATAATACGATTACAAAACGTGGACTAACTTTATTACTAGGTTTAAACCACCAGCAGATTCCCCTTCGTCAACAAAAAAAAGGTTTAAACCACCTATATCCATGTAATATTGGTGGTTTAAACCTAGTCTAAAGTTAGTCCACGTTTTGTAATAAGACTGATATTATTTTCATGAAAATCAATAATAAAACGAAGATGCATAATTAAAAAATAAGAAAAAAAAACGAACTAGACCCAGAAAATTGAACATCATTATGGGAGCCTACAATAAAAGAGACTACTGAAAAAGTCGTGATATGTAGCTGGACAGAGACTCAAAGATATCATATTTGCTTTTGTGAAGGGAAGATGGTTGGAATAGTTTATCTGTACTATTTCTTTGTCGTCTTTAGGTATTGGTATTAATGGCAATCGTCATAGCACTCCTATTTGCCAAATCGTACCGGTATTCAATTTTAAAAGGATATCCTGCACATATCCGCACTTCTTTTATTTTGTTCTATTTTACTACGTGAATACTTCTATTTTTTTACTAATTACGTCCATTCATAAGTTCTTTATAATTAAAAAAATCGGTATGCTTAATTTCTATCAAAGTCAAAGTCAAACTCATTTATTCCTTTAGATCTCAAGTATCATTTGGACACGTCAAATTTTACACATACATGTACACATATTCGTGAGCATATAACGTGTCACAGGAACTCCCCAGGCACATTACATGCACACAGATATGTCAGATTACAGTCAGTTTTCATGTTTAGCTAATCTTATTTGTTAAGTTAACGTCTGATCCAACCCTAACCGACAACCCGAGGGGAATAAACAGACAAGAAACCCCTCGGAGACAGTATTATATATTCGCGAAAATGATCCTCGTTGAGAGCGTAGTGGCCCAGGGGGATAGACGCCGACTTTCAATCTGAAGGTTGCTGGTTCAAACCCACACGTGCACCAATGAGTTTTTTCACTTGAAAAAATGTATGTGCGCAATACCACGTTCTCGAAACGGTGAAGGAAAACATCGTGAGGAAACCGACATGTCTTAGAACCAAAAATTCGACGACATGTGACATCTACCAATCCGGAATGGGCTCCCGTGGTAGATCAGAGCCCATTCACTCTCAGTTATCGAGAGTAGGCCGGTGTCCCTGCAGTGGGAATATTAGAGGCTGGTACAGAATATGGTCCTGCGTCTAGAGTGGAGCAAATTATGACATTAATTACATCTCAAAAATCTTATTTCTATCTTCTTCTCTAAAACACTTCTTGGGTGAGCGACATGGTGGGCCTATTTTTCTTCTTGCTTGTATTTTACCTTTTCTAGATATATTTTCCCAAATTTCGTAAACACTTTCACTTATTATCCATCCATTCATTAAAATGTCTTTTTATAACATTCCCTTAAAATTTATTGATAATGGAGACTCTCAAACAGTTAAATTTTATTGCTAATAAACCCAATTTTTGAAAAGACTTTTGACATACAACATGGAATTTAGGTAAAAAAAAAAGTATTGTAATAGCTACGTAAAGTATAGCATGTCATCATACAACAAAGTTTTTAATAACAACTCCCGAAGTAAAATGATGTATTTATTACATACAACAATATTTTTATTTTAATGTAAACGTAAAATGTTATATGTGTTACATACAACATATTTAATGATCGCTCTACGACGTAAACTGGTGTAAGTAATCCATACAACATTATAAGTTGGTATCACCACAAAAAAGTATTATTAACTTAAATAATGGTAATAAATTAATACAAAAAGAAACATACATCAGATATTTTGAAGGATTGAATCATGAAAACTGTTTAGATATATTTCATCTAAAGAAACATTGTTATTTTCAGTGGGTGTCCCGGAGGTACTATTGGTGTAATTGAATTATTTACCATAGCACATAGTCTACGGCCTCTAGTTATTATCCCAGTACGTTTATTTGTTATGTATTTGAATTACTGCTAATTATGTTAGTCAATTTTAGAGAACTAAAACTATATAAAACATATACTTACGGCCGGTTAAGAGTCCGGCGTATTCTGTTGTATGTGACACATACAATACGCGAGCGCATGATTTTCCCCGCTCCGCACCCCGCGTAAACCATTGCAAAGGTTTATACAATGTTTTAGTCCGTTCTTGTTAGAAAGATACAACAGTTTACGTCTAGGAAATCCATGAAAAAATGGTATTTTCGCTATTTTTTCACTTGGAATGCATTCATCAATGTAAATTATGATAGTTTTTAATAAAAACGCAAAATGGCATTTTTGTGGCTTACAACAACTTACGTGGGAGGTATCGTTTTGTACAAATTATATTTTTAAATGTAATTTAGAATATTTCACGCATTTTGGTTTTTTGATTATGTCAATGATTTCTTGTTTGCCAAAGTTTACATGACAAAATTATTGCAAAACATATTATAAAAAAAATCACCATTCTCCGTACATTATTCTGATTCATCCCTGTTTGAAGTACGGAACCCTAAAAATAAATTGATAAAAAAAACTGACTTCTATCTTTCATTCATCCCCTATATGTCGGCATTAGAGGTGTTTTTTCTCTGGGAGGTATATACCCTTTCAAATTCATTAAGAATCCTAAATCAGTCCACAATTTGCAAAGTACCTAATCGTGTAAGAAAATAAAAAAAAAGAATTAAGAATTTTCCCTTTTTCAAATCGGTTAAAAATAAAAAGGTTAATATATTAAAATTTTTGTAAATTCGAAGCAAAGAAACAATTAAAAAAAAACCAAATGGATTTTATCAGATAATTCTTAAATTACATAACAGTAAAACAAAAATACTCACATAACTAAAATATCACTAAACTAATACTAAATTAAGTAAAATAAAAAAAATACAAGTGTTTAGTGCGGTGTCACCGCTTGTACTGGCAGACCGTGTCACCGCAGATTACAGCACAGTTACTATCGGCTGGAAGTACTAACTAATCTATGGCTTGCTTGAATTTTAATACAGTAGAAGCGAATGACTTGAAAAAAACCCGTTTATGTGTCATGGTTTACAGGTACTATGTTAAAGATAAACTGTTCATGACATTCATTTAAATCGTATTGGTTTAAACGATTCTTTTACATATATTTTTATTTCGCGTATCTCGGAAACGGCTGTATCGATTTGGATGAAATTTTGTGTTTGAATGGGGTTTTGCCTGTATTTAAGTATTTATTAATAAAACATTTTTTTTTTACTTAAAAACAATTCACACCAACAAAGAACAGAGCGAAGCTCGGTCTTCCTTGTTCTTACAAAGTTAAGTTTAAGGGTTCACTCTGAACTTTAAACTATTGATGTGAGGTAGGCCAAACCAAAGGTTTCAAGATTTTTAGGATCTACGTTTTATTTTAGGATATTTTTTCTTTTTTTTTTAGGATATAAGACAAAAGGAAGGCCGAAGAAAAGATGGATGGATTGTGTGAAAGATGATATGCGTAAGAAAGGAGTGAGTACTGAGATGACGTCTGACACGGAAATGAAAGAAAAATACATATTGTGCCGACCACACTTAGTGTGGGATAAGGGCAAGGAAATGATGATGAGGTTCTATTAAAACAGAAACTTTCTCTTCTATGTTATTCTTATTTCTTTACAGAGATAACCTTTCCATAGCAAATCTTAATATTTTAATGGCTGCATTGGGCACGTAAGTCAGATTTGCATTTTTTCTGCAAGGTTAGGTACTGTCTCATAATGTATGTCAGTGTGTATGTAGTCTTGGTTTTTTTATATTACGACGGACGGACGAGGTGACAGCCTATTAAGTGGTTACCTCCGCCCATAAAAGCAATACCACTTAGGTTCTCCCCGGTCGAAGTAGAGAAGACCCGAGATTTTTCGAATTTAACGAAATATTTAACACTAGCTGTTTCCCGCGACTTAGTCCGCGTGGAGTTTTTTCTTTTTCTAAAATAAAAGTACCCTAAGTCACTTCTTATAAAAAACTAGCTGCGCCCCGCGGTGGTACCCGCAGTTTTCCGAGAAAGTAGCCTATGTTTTAATCCAGGATATAAGCTATCCTGGTACGAAATTTCATCCATTGAGTTGAGCCATTTGAGTGACAAGGTGGTACAAACATACACATAGTTTTTCCTCTACATGTAGTGCATTATTAATTGTAAAATTTGTAACAGTGTTTATAATATGTTAATACACAAACACATACAAACTTTCGCCTTTATAATATAAGTAAGATAACAATTTCGTAGTTCAATGAACCGCGCTAAATTTTAGTTGGCAAAACAGATCCGTTTATAGTCGAGTTTTCGAAACGAGACACAAAAAAAAACGCGTTTTTTGTAGATTCCTTTTTGTAGGTAGGCTTTTGGGTGGTTCTTATACTAGTCGGATTTTTACCGTCGGTCTGGTTTTTCGAGTGTATGTATGTATGTATATTTCTTTGGTACGCTCTGTAGCCTAAAAGGTTAGATGGATTTTAGATTTGTCTCTATTTTAAGAGTAACACTAATTATATCAAAATGAAATGGCCGATTTTTGGCAAACATTGAATTAATAATATTAGTTAAGATACTTAGGATTTATTAACGAGGAGTTGTTTCCAATAGTAACTATCTACCATTATTAAAGTATTGTATAATGGAAGCTAACTCAATTATAATCTAGGTTTACAAATGTATAAAATTGAAGTGTCTGTTTGTATGTCGCAATAATAATAAATGACGACCCCGTGGCTTAGTTGGTAGTAGCTCTGCCTTCGGAGCGAGGGGTCGATTCCTGGCCGGGCACACTTTGTGTGCATGAAGTTTGTTCTCGGTTCTTGGGTGTTTGTCTTGTGTTTCTGTGTTTGTACATCCCATCTGCGACGTAGGGAATTCTAGTGCAGAGGTACGAGAGTGTTCTTTTTTTTATTTACTAAAGCCCCCTTGAAAGTTTATATAGTACTAGCTGCGCCCCGCGGTTTCACCCGCATAGTTCCCGTTCCCGTGGAGAATACGGGGATAAATTGATTTTATTTTTTTCGTTAATTTTCCAATGTTTTAATAGTTATTCTGCTATTCGGGACGGAAACAAATCCAACAAATCAAAAACCATGGCAATCGGTCCAGCCGTTCTCGAGTTATAAGTGTTGTAACAAACACGACTTTCTTTTATATATATAGATTTTATAGAAACCTCAAAAATTGTAGCCTATATGTTATTCTGATGTATAAGCTATATTGTGGTAAAGTTTCATTCAAATCCATTCAGTAGTTTTTACGTGAAAGAGTAACAAACATCCATACATCCATACATCCATACATCCATACTTACAAACTTTCGCCTTTATAATAGTAGTAGGAGTAGGACTAACAATGAAAAATTATTATATTTTTTTTGCTTGCCTATCTGTCTATCTGTCTTTTAATTCCACCATATCTCCGAATCGGCTCGACCGATTTTGAATGACATTCACTGACATACAGCTAATGACAGAACTTACTTTTTTTTAACAAAAAAAAGGAAATGTACTGCGCAAAATAGTTATAAACCACCGAACAGTCTCGCAAAATAGTTATATACCACCGAACAGTCTCGCAAAATAGTTATATACCACCGAACAGTCTCGCAAAATAGTTATATACCACCGGACAGTCTCGCAAAATAGTTATATACCACCGAACAGTCTCGCAAAATAGTTATATACCACCGAACAGTCTCGCAAAATAGTTATATACCACCGGACAGTCTCGCAAAATAGTTATATACCACCGAACAGTCTCGCAAAATAGTTATATACCACCGAACAGTCTCGCAAAATAGTTATATACCACCGGACAGTCTCGCAAAATAGTTATATACCACCGAACAGTCTCGCAAAATAGTTATATACCACCGGACAGTCTCGCAAAATAGTTATATACCACCGAACAGTCTCGCAAAATAGTTATATACCACCGGACAGTCTCGCAAAATAGTTATATACCACCGAACAGTCTCGCAAAATAGTTATATACCACCGGACAGTCTCGCAAAATAGTTATATACCACCGAACAGTCTCGCAAAATAGTTATATACCACCGAACAGTCTCGCAAAATAGTTATATACCACCGGACAGTCTCGCGAAATAGTTATATACCACCGGACAGTCTCGCAAAATAGTTATATACCACCGGACAGTCTCGCAAAATAGTTATATACCACCGGACAGTCTCGCAAAATAGTTATATACCACCGGACAGTCTCGCAAAATAGTTATATACCACCGGACAGTCACGCAAAATAGTTATATACCACCGGACAGTTTCGCAAAATAGTTATATACCACCGGACAGTCTCGCAAAATAGTTATATACCACCGAACAGTCTCGCAAAATAGTCATATACCACCGAACAGTCTCGCAAAATAGTCATATACCACCGAACAGTCTCGCAAAATAGTCATATACCACCGAACAGTCTCGCAAAATAGTCATATACCACCGAACAGCCTCGCAAAATAGTCATATACCACCGGACAGTCTCGCAAAATAGTTATATACCACCGGACAGTCACGCAAAATAGTTATATACCACCGGACAGTTTCGCAAAATAGTCATATACCACCGAACAGTCTCGCAAAATAGTCATATACCACCGAACAGTCTCGCAAAATAGTCATATACCACCGAACAGTCTCGCAAAATAGTCATATACCACCGAACAGTTCTTTACATTCTTAGTTAGTTACCACAGAACAGTTTTTTAATTCTTACTTAGTTCTTTACAAAAAATAAATATTTTCTTATTGTTTGTCTTATAAATATCTCGGTGTTGACATAAATCAATCCTGATCCGAACACTCTAGGAGTATGTCACGGTTACGTAAGTCCTTGGGCGTGGAAGCTACTCTGCCAAGCCCTAAGCAACTTTGACCATTACAGACGGCTTAGGCTGCAAATACACGAGCGATTTTTGTCTTTCGCGTCATAAATTGTTCAATTCAAATATAAAATGGTCTATTTACCAAAAACATAGATTACAAATAAGACATATGGTAACTAGTGGTCCCCGCACTAGACGAAGTCTGTGTCGCGGGAGGCCGAATACCTATTAGGGTTACTAAATACAAAAACTATATCAGGGCAAGACAAACATTGAAATATTTCGATGACTCAGTATAAATCTGATCTGAGTCGGGTCGTACATCCGAGTCGGAAAAAGCGTCATCCGTTTCCGATTTCATTCTTTCCGATTATCCGAAGACGCGTTCTGCGTTTTTGAAGGGACGGCGTGTATTTCGACGGACACATTGACTATGGAGGTTCTGGTAACAGCATGGTAGGCTATATTTGCCAAATGAATCATGCCCATCAAAAATCAAAAACACCAATTAAAATGTTTAAGTTAATGTTAAAACGTACACTTATTAAATTCCCTCAAAAATTGCCCCGGTTGTTGTTAAAGGCTGTTGTTATTGAATGAATATCAATCTAAAATTAAATACTAGACTTATAAAGATTTTCGTCGTTATATATCTTATAGTAGTTTTAGGGGATAGAAAACTAGCGTAGATGACTGCCTTTTTGTCGGCCCAGCAATATTCTGCCGGGAGAGAACACGTTCTAATTTATGGTAAGAGTCTGACAAAAATATCTGTCAAACCAAAAATCGTATTTGATCAGACTTTAATATTCCCATTGGAGGGACACCGGTCTACGATACTTAAGATCTAAAGGAAGTTTGAATTTTAATCATGACTTCACGAATAGACACAAAATATCTCGTGTGACCGTAGTTTTGATTAATGCATTGAAAATTCTATATTCTTTATTATAAAATATTACATGTACATTTTTTCAGTTAACCTTTGCGTAGCATGAACACGTGTGGTTGTGCCTAAAAACAAAAATAAAGGTAGAAAATAACAAAAACATATCTATATATATAAAAGAAAGTCGTGTTAGTTACTTCACTTATAACTCAAGAACGGCTGAACCGATTTAGCTGAAAATTGGCAGGGAGGTAGTTTAGAGCCAGGAGAAGGACATAGGATACTTTTTATCCCGTTCGACATCATTCCCGTGTGACTTGACATGTAACGTCAGTCACTATAAAACGTGGTATAACAAAAAAGAATCAGACTTGGAATAACAAAATTGACGTATAATGACAGCTATGTAATGACGTATGGATGACTATTTGATATTTGTAAGAAATCTATATATATAAAAGAAAGTCGTGTTTGTTACAACACTTATAACTCGAGAACGGCTGGACCGATTGCCATGGTTTTTGATTTGTTGGATTTGTTTCCGTCCCGAATAGCAGAATAACTATTAAAACATTGGAAAATTAACGAAAAAAATAAAATCAATTTATCCCCGTATTCTCCACGAGAACGGGAACTATGCGGGTGAAACCGCGGGGCGCAGCTAGTCCTATATAAAACTTATGAAAAAGAAATATAATTTGTGGTTTCACCAGAGTAAAAGTATTTAGAGTTTTAGAAGTGTGTTTCAATTAATATGAAACAAGTGCCTGCTTGTCACTTCGCAATTTTTCAGAGTAAAAATCGCTGACAGATTTTAATCGGTCTTCTGCGTTGGGCCTTTTCGATGCCCTGCTTCCTCGCGTATTTCGCGTAATTCAGTTTCCTTGAAACTGTTTCCTGTAAATAAATGCTTTCCGCTCTCAAAACATTCACTTCTTACTACAACCAAGTTAATTTTTCCATTTGTACTGAGCCCCAACTGAGTTGCCCCAACTTTTAAGGCAAACATTTAGTAGGGATTGCAGGTTTAACGGGTGCAGCGGATTTTTAACTCAATTAGTTTCGAAATAAGGGCGTTTTTGTGAGATTTCTTTTGTAGGTTAAACAGCTATGTTTTCTTGTTGGTTAAAATCTTTATTGCAATCGCGAGCGCTTTGGTAAACCAAAGTGTACTAGTTGAAATTTTTCTTGTAGAGTGAGTATAAAATTATAAAATTAAGTGTACAGACAAACGACAAGCTATATTATTTTAGACGCATTGAGACTTCAGTTTTAGTATGATGGCTACATGAAACAGACTATACTAGACTTGATAGGCTAGGTTTGAATCCTAATTTGAGTTGATGAAATCATTTGGGTAGAATTTTTAAAATGGTAGTGCGATAAAGTGAAGAAAGCATTGTAGTCTATATATTTTTTTGTTTCTCTTATTGTACCTACATATCTTATTCTCTTATTCATAAAAGAGTTGCCATTGCTAATAAACTATATTTTTTTTGTCATGTATGTCTTCGAAAACAATGGTTTTTCTTTTGGTTTTCTTACAATGTTTTGATCAATTTGCTAAAAAAATGTCGAAGCGCATTTATCGGTTTTTGTTCCGAAGCTCCATTTGAAAGAGCAAGAGGTAATTAATTCAGCTGTTTTTTTTATGTTACTATGCGATTTCTTTGCCGATTGTGGACCAATGTAGATGATTATTTTTTCATTATTCCTTCCAAAGCGGTTCTATAGAAATTTCATGAGGAAATTCTACAAAAGTAAATAAGTGATGTAACTAAAGTCAGTTCATTCGATTCACAGCGCATTGCTTGTTGTCCGATAACAAGGAATGCGCTGTGAATGATCTGTAATCTCGCGCATGCAGCGATTGCCCTGCAATGAAACACCTGGATATATATGGGTGAAGAAAAAAGTCACATGAAACCGTAATACGCAATTTTTATTACTTGGATGTCATATATTTTCCAGTTTGATCAACCAAACTATAGAACCGATTTTGATAAAATTTCTGTGGAATCAATCTGCAAGACCATCTGTGGGACCAATATCCTTTCAAATAAAAGTAGATTTCTCCAAATCGGTTCATACACGTGGATATTCTCAGGTAACAAATAATTCAACAGCATTGACAATCTTTAGAAGTCGGTTGAAATATTAAAGTCACGCGTGACTGCGACCATTCGAGCAGACCTAAACTCATTCCATCACAAAAATGAACTAAAAACAGTTTTCCTTTTAGATCATCGGCTCGACCGTTACAAAGGCCACGGTATTCAAAATGGGTCATTATCAGACTGTTCCACCAAAATGGCTTCTCGAATCGCCAATGGAGATAATGTATTTGTGGCGGGACTCAAATGCGAACTGCGAGTGTTAACTGCGCCGCGTTGCGTCCAGCGAAGACCTGGAGCTACGAAGGTGATATGAATAAGTGACGGAACGAGCTGAGGGCCCACCTAGTGGTAGGTAAGTGGTAAGTATAAGATTTGGATACACTGAGTCGCATTCATCCTGCTGCGTCCATCACGCACGACGGGGATGATACGTCTCATGCGCATGTGATTTCACCGGCACCAATACCCTTCCACCGGAACACAGTAATGCTTGGCAGCAGATTCTAGGTGTGGTGGGAGTACCTCTTCGGACGAACTTGGCTTACTCGGGGGGTGCGTGTAGCGAGTCAAAGTTGCTCACACGAACGGACTCGAGCAACGACACCCCCACTTTGTAATCACAATATTTTCTCGCTGACAACTGACAGACCCAAAACCTAGGGGCTCTAGGGAATACCCCTTTTGACATCGCCTACTAATGACAACCCTCGCAAACATCCCAACTTGTTCAGCCCCTTGGTCCGACCTAGCCATCGTTCAAGGATTGCATCCTTCTGCTTTTGTATGCTGCAGATGATGTAGGTGCAAGTGAAATTCTAGGCACATGAGACATTACATCACAGTGTAAGAGCGATGGAAATACCAAAAAAAGCCACTTGTTCTCCAACGCAAACAAAAAAAAAATCCTGGCTCGATAAACAGAACAAAATGGTCGCATTAAGAATGCAGTCACAGGACTGCAGTATTTTTATGTTTAGGTATCAATCGAAGATCCTGTTATCTTCGTGGCTCGTGGATCCGGATCCACGTGAATTATTCAGCCGCGAATATTCGGAAAACACTGAACTGGTTCGTTCGAGTCCTTTCGATTCACATCTCGATTTGTAAGTATCGATTTTTAATTGTATCGAGTAATTTTGGTCTGAGACTTGTTTAAAAGGCTTCAGGAAAGTATGAATGAGGCGGTGAGTTTTATTTCCTGTAAGTTTGTTACGAGATAACTTTATATATCTTATAGCTCAGTTGGTAGTACCTCTGTGATATACTATTATGTGGTTTGTATGTCATCTTCAAAGGCAAAATGCATGACATTACATAAATAACTTTTAACATCTACTTACATGTATTTCAAGCAATAAAATAAATATATAAAATTGACTTTGAATTTTGTTCGTATCATTATTAAATACTGTTATAGAAAGAGTATTATTATTATTATTTTTTATGTGAATGATTGACGGAGCGAGCTGAGGGCCCACCTGATGGTAAGTGGTGACCCTCGCCCAAGTAGTAACAGTAATGCGTGCGACTCAGTATGAGATCCAAATCTTTACTGAGTCGCATTCGTCCTGCTGCGTCCATCACCCGAGACGGGGATGATACGTCTCATGCGCATGTGATTTCACCGGCAGCCACACCCTTCCACCGGAATGTAATGCAACCACTACTGCTTGGCGGCAGATTCCAGATTTTATTAAAGATATTTATTTTCCTAAAGTAGTTATGTTTAGGTAAATGATTATAAAAGCGTGGAAATTACGCACACTAATTAAGATTCCGCTGAATTAATATTCATGGAGGAAAATACCAATGCCCTGCATAATGATCTGATGTTCGTGCACTTGTACTGACTAAGTCATGATGTGGGTTTCCCAAAAGGTAGATAAGGTTCTATTACTACATAGTATAAAATAAAGTCGCTTTTTCTGTCCCTATATCCCTATGTATGCTTCAATCTTTAAAACTACGCAACGGATTTTGATGCGGTTTTTTATAATGGATAGAGTGATTGAAGAGGAAGGTTTATATGTATAATAATACACTAGAATGTCGCCCCGGCTTCGCACGGGTAGTTTCTCATACAAAACTGATGCTTTACTAACCGTGCGAAGCCGGGGCGTGTCGCTAGTTATAGATAAATGGGTTCCTAAAATAAAACCTTTTTTAAATGAATAAGTGACGGAACGAGCGGCCCCCCTGGTACCTGGGAACCGTACATTATTCTGAGATAAAAAGCAGCCTATGTGCTATTCCATATAATCTATCTCTGTGCCAAATTTCATCCCGGTCCGTTCAGCCGTTCTGGCGTGATTGAGTAACAAACATCCATCCATACAAACTTTCGCGTTTACAATATTAGTATAATAACATGTGATAATATATACAATACTTTAACACCACAATCACAAATGTCTAAAGTAACACCATTACGAAACTTATTTCTAAGTTCAGGACAAAAGTCTTCACGGAGACCATAATACTCCATGCCATCCATACGTGAAAGAGGAGGCAAAATAAACTATCCATCATAAAACGGGGAAAAGTTTCGGGTTCAGATTCAATAATCGGGAATATGTCGAACACAATCAAACGGTCTCACTCACAGCCAAATGGAGCAATCCAAGTTTGCCGTACTTTACAAGTTTTCCATAGAAACTCAGATAGGTAATCTCGGAGTGTACGCAGCAGAGTGTACACTTTGGTATGATCAAACGCAATGAATGTTCATAGTTGTCATTATCTATTTGTCATTTCGACGACTCCGTGGCTTAGTTGGTAGTAGCCCTGCCTTCTAAGCGAGGGGTCCCGGGTTCGATTCCCAGCCGGGGCACACTTTGTGTGGTGAGCATGAAATTTGTTCTCGGGTCTTGGGTGTTTGTCTTGTGTTTCTGTGTTTGTCCATGCCATCTGCGACACAGGGAATCCTAGTGCAGAGGTATGAGTGTGTAAACGTTTATTTTTATTTATTTGGCTGTGTTTTTTTTTATGTTTGTTACCTTATTTCTCCTTAATTTATCAACCGATTTGGAAAGAATATGCTTTCAGATTGGACCCATAGAATTTTTATTAAAATAGGTTCAATAGTTTGGTAGTTAAATCAATAAGACATCCAAGTAAACGAAAATTGCATGTTTTACTTTTCTGTTACTTTTTCTTCTCCCGTTGTCTACCGATAAACATATGTGTTCGTCACACAAATGCTTGTATATGGGAACTGATGGTCTGATATCATTCACGATGCAAATTACTTGATTTTAAATGGTTATCGCTGTACATATATTATAACAGCAATATGCGCATGTAATATGCCTCAGGAGCTCCTGTGCCCCGTTATATACTCACTAATACGTTTACTTGTGTAACAATTGTTCGAACAATATAAAGTAATGTTTGAACTAATTCCTTACGGAAGTATGAGTCACACTGCGTTGCACCCGTCACTCTGAAACGAAGATATAACACCTCATATGTTAGTAAGTTATGAGGTTATATTAATCCCAAAAACTATAGGTTTTTGATGTGAAACATCTATGGGCGCCTTGGCGCTAAACCCGACTATGCCGCGACGGCAAACGACTCCTTCTTATGCCTTCATATTACATCTGCCGGGCGTTCCGTGACAGCCAACCGCTATTTTATTACTCTGAGGGTGACACTGGGATAATGTACCAGTATCCTGAATGGTGATTGTTTCATGACTTTCAAGGATATAAGGGGAGTCTTCGTTTTGAAGGTTCTGACGCAAGTTTTATTTTTACTTGTAGAAATGACGGAACGAGCTGAAGGCCCACCTGGTGGTGAGTGGTTACCTCAGCCTATAACAACAGCAATACGACTTAGGTTTTCCCCGACCGAAGTAGATATAAGAAGATCCAAGTCGCACCCGTAACCGGGCGTAACGCCCGTCATCTGAAACGGGATATTATGTTTCATGCGCATGAGATAACACCGGCACCCATACACTTCCACAGCAATGCGAATGCACCACTGCTTGGCGGCAGATTACCAGGTATGGCGGCAGTACTTTATTCCCAGTACTACCAAAGCTATAATTTAGGTATAAATTATCATTCTCACGATATCCAACAGATTTATGTACAGCCAACATAAATATAAATAAAATATAGTTGATTAAGGAACAAAATGACAGTGGATTACAGAAACCGTTGGTAAACGATGATGCCAGTTAAATAGAGTGAATAAGTTTCTAGTTTTGATAAAAATCTTCTAAGTTTTTTTTTCTGAAAACAAAAAACAATGGTCACGTTACTTAAACCTAACCAATTTAATAAAGAATCATAATAATTGACTGAGTTAAACCTCGAATAAACCTACTTCCAATATTTTAATCACTTTCTTTACACCCTAAGGGTGTAAAGGGGTATTATTTCTTTATGAAATTTCTACGGAACCATCTTGGAGGTGTAATTTTTAATCAATGATTAAAAGAATCATTCTAATTGGTCCACAATTGGCGAGGATATCGAGCATTAAACATACAAAAGAAGGTACAACCAAAGTGAGGACCTATTTTTTTTAACGCGTAATTAACATACAAAAACCTTACAGGCGGGTTTTTTAATATTCTCAATAAATTCTTGTTTTAATAAAAATGATGCTGCTACAAAAATATTACATTACTATACTAGTTATATATCCCGAATAAAGTAAATTGAAAAAAATTGCGTTTTCAGGAGACGCCTCATCAAAAAACCATCTCTTCAAAGTTGCCAAAAACTGCCAAAGAAACGAAAACCTTGTTACCAAAACTTTGTTACCTATTTCGTAAAAGGTTCTGAAAATTGTTTTCCCCTCTGGTTCATCGAAAAGGTGTGAAGGTTCTACGAAAAGGTTCACATTTTGTGTGGGTAGCGCACTACGTAGTTCTATAACTTTTTCATAGATGGCGCCACGTGTTTCAAATAAACCACAAATAGTTGGCTCTGTTATCTATCCCTATCTAGGGAGTCAATTTTAAAGGTTTCTTGTAGTGGTTTCTGTTTCTCATTAGCTTTTGTTTCTCATACCTAATTATTAGTTATATATTAATCCTATAGCTGCGCCCCAGTTAACTATTATATCATTATTAACTCAGAAAATAATTCTGATTCGTCTCCTGTTTAACCGACCTCAAACAGGAGGAAGTTTGCATTTCAGCTGCATGTTTCTTTAAGGTTTGTACGGCGATTACTTCGCCAACTTTAAGAATGGAATTTCTTCATGAAATTTATATGGGACGACTTCGAAGATAAACGCCATTATATTAAAAAAAAATATCCACAAAAATCGCGTGACAAACCTAAAAAAACACATACAGCCAAATTTAGCACTTCTCCATTCTTTTGCAGTAGGTTAAAAAGGTGTATCTAAATTTATTACGAATCTGAACCACACCCGGGCAGATTTTCTTCATGAAATTTTACAGGTAACCCTAATAAGTTAAAAAAGAGTTTCCGTCCGTCCAAAAATCGCGTAAAACATACGAAAAAAAACACTTAATGAGAACCTCTCTCTTTGTGAATTCGGTTTATAAACAACCCACAATGACTGGATTACGTGTGTGCTTGGGTTATCATTTTGTGAGCGAAATCGAGCTGCCTATCAGTAAACATAAAACATCTCCCCTCCGAGCTCGGAAGGTAACAAAACGCCATCCAAGCCACATGGAGATATATTTTCCGCCGATACCTGTATTACCTCGGTCCCTGAAGTTGAAATAGTGATGAGGCAAGATATATTCTAGACACGCTAAAATGTTCCCTTTGGATAGATATTTTGTGTACTGAAACAAATTGTTGCTAAAAGCAGTTGTAAATTTAAACATTTACAGTTTTGAATAAATTTGTGTTTTAAGTAAACGAGCGTGGCCCAGGGGTACAGAGACTTTCAATCTGAAGGTCGCTGGTTCAAACCTATACGTGTTTTTCACATGAAAAGTTTATGTGTGCAATGCCAAGCTCTCGAAACGATGAAGGAGAACATTATGAGGGAATCGAATTAGAACCAAAAATTCGAAGGCCGTGATATCTTCCCATTTACCATCAAATCCCATTCACTCTCAAGTCACGAGAGAGAGATTTGATAATTTTGGGGGCCATATTATGCCTATAAACATTTTTTTTTTCCTCTTAACAAAACGTATGTGGTATCAAAATACATGGTATTATAAATGGCTTAGAAAAATATATACATCATCATGATTATGATTATGATTATGATTTTTTGTTATTATATGACTATCAATATATTATTTAATTAAAAATAAAACACATATACCCAGAATCATGTAAACATACTGTTTAAAGTCTTAATACTTAAATGATAAATTCTTGTATGTATTTATTTATTAAATGAATAAATTTATTTACATCCTGCATTTCGGAAAAGGCTCTAACGATTTGTATGAAATTTAATGTTTCGGTTGTGTTGTTTACCTAAATAATGTTATTTCTTGTAAAAAAGCATTTTTTTTAAAACAGCTGTTACCCCAAGGTTCAGAAAATATAATGTATATAGATCAACCGCAAACATTAAATGCGAATGGTGAAAAATTACAGGTCCACCCACACCTTAAGGGTCGTACAGCTCAAACAATGGCTGCACATTCTGTTGACGTAAGGGACAACACCCATTAAGGAAAACTTTTTTTTGCAATTCATCCAATTCATCCTTAATTAGAATATAAAGTTCTGCTGAGTGTAAAAGGAACGCACACCTGATAATGTAACTGGTAGAAAAAAGTTTAATGTTGTTTTATTTTGCACTAATTTAAGTAAACGGTTAAAGAATTAAATTAACAAGAGGAAAGATGAAAAATTCTTCAAAACTGACTTCAATGCGTTAATGGCGAAAACTAGGATGAATTTTTCGCCACTAACGGTCAAATTTATTCTTCTAAAAATCCACTTCCCCCGGAACACAGCAAAACGAGTGCACCACTGTTTGGCGGCAGATAACCAGGTGTGGAGGCAGTACTTGCACAAGTTATGCTACTTTTTGTTCCTCTAGCACCACCCATGAAACGATACTCACCAACGGACGCGAGCAACTGGACCCCCCAAAAAAGTACAGTCAAACGTAAGTGTCCTCCACCACTTAGTTCACAAAGAGTCCGACATGCGAGCGGCGGCGCCACTAGCGCAGAGATTCGCCTCTTGTTTCCCTTTGACATGACGAAACGATGCACCGACTTAATTATTTCTCCTTTTTAATTAAACTTGGCTCGTTAGAAATTTCTCCATTTTATGACGTTGTATGTTCAAGTGGGAAATAACCTTGGGGGATATAAAACTGCGAAAGTTAATTGGGGAAATTTCATTATTATAACTGTATAAACGAACTGAGGATCTGGTTTGCGAATAGGATCATTGACGGCTCCGTGACTTAGTTGTTAGCGAGTTCCCGGATTCGATTCCCTTTTTGTTGTAAGCGTGATGTTTGTTATCGGGTCTTGGGTTCGTTCGGTTTCTGTTCCCAGTTGTGACACAAGGAATCCTAGTGCAGGGGACTGAGTAAACGATGGAATTCCACCATTAATGATTCTGATGATGATAATAGAAAACTTCAACATAGACATCCTCGGATTTTACACAGCTCATGTGGTAGTAGCTCTGCCATCTGAGATGTAGGTCGTGAGTTATATTCCCACTCAGGAGAAGCATTTGTGTGAAGAATATAAATGTTTGGTCTGTGGGTGTTAATATGTATTGTATCTTAATGTATGTATTGTATTGTATCGTTGCACGTGAGTTCCTTGTGAGAAAGGCTTGTGCTGAAAATCAGCGCTGGGTATCCCATTTACCCAGCACATGCTGAGCACAAGCCTTTCTCGCAAGCGCTGTATACGGCAGCGTTCCGCCAAGGCATGGTTTCTTTTTTTTTTTTTTTTTTTTCTTCTTTTTTATGTGTTTTTTATTATTACTTTAATTTTTATCTATTGTGATTTATTGTACACTATTGTGTTTGCGAGAATAAACTGTTTTTCTTTCTTTCTTCTTTCTTTCTATTGTTTGTATGTTATCTAGTTTCCATAGAACAAGCTATGCTTATTTTGGGGCTAGAAGACAATGTGTGTAATATCGATGAATATATTTATTTATTTATAATAATAAATATATATTTTTTTATTAAATTGAACTAATTATCAGCAACATTTCTGTACCAAAAGTATTCAATATTATCGAAACCAGTATCAGTTTCAATAATAGTCAGAGATAGTGGTCGGAGTGGGGGTTCTGCAATCTAAGTCGCAGCATCTGTCAAACTGCGCTACTCCTTGACTGTTTGGTAAAACTTCAGTGCCATTACAAGCAAAAGGCATTATGCATCCCAGGGGCAGGTTGTCTCCAAAGATCGTGCAGATCTTCTTCAAATACCACTGGTCCGCGACACCGAAGACGGTGGACTTTGGACCCAGTTCTATGAGGGGGGTGATATCGATGCCGACTTGGAGGAACTTGGCGGCTGATACTGCAGCCCTGGAACCGGAATTGGCAACGCAATGTTTGAAGGTCTGAGCGTCGATGCCTGTTTCACAGAGACAGATTGCGCTTGGGCGACCTGAAAGCAATATTTATGTGAGTGAAGTGATGAGACGCGCTGACAACCACCTGATCTTCAGTGGTTACTGTAACCCATAAGCAACAGCGATACGACTCCGGCCCTCTTTTACTGAAGTATGAGAAAATCCAAGTTGTTTCGCGTTGCGCCCATCACGTTGGGACGGGGATGTATCGTCTCATGCGCTTGTAATTTCGCCAGCACCCACACCCTTCCACGGAAAAGAGCAATGCGAGTGCACCACTACTTGGCAGCAGATTCTGTGTCTTCTCCGAACGAAATTGAATGAGTTCTACTTATACTTAAGGTTGGTCTTTTAGGGTACCCAGGGGGTACGTGTCCTTTCAGTCTCGAAGCTTTGGTGGTCCCAAAGGACTTTCGAGACACAGGCGAGCAACATAAACCCCCCAAAACTTGTTGACGGTGTGGCTTAGTTGGTAGTAGCCCTGCCTTCGAAGCGAGGGGTCCCGGGTTCGATTCCGGCCGGGGAAATCTTTGTGTGGTGAGCATGAAGTTTTTTCTCGGGTCTTGGGTGTTTGCCTTGTGTTTCCGTGTTTGTTCATGCCGTCTGCGACACAGGGAATCCTATTGCAGAGGTATGAGTGTGTAAACGTATATTTAAAGGCTTAGTTGACAGATTTCTTGTTACCTTCTGCTTCGCACTTCAAGTATTGTGCTTGTAGGAACGTGTTTGCTCTCAATTCGTCTAGAGCACACATTTGAGGTACGGTGTATCGTCCACTGCCTTGCATGTAGAAATCCACAGTTATCTCTCCACCTTCGGAAAATATATTCAGTTCAGTCTATACATAAAGTTGCTTCCTAACGTTTATTTCTCGCCTAGCATTTTAGAAAATAAACATTCAAATCGGTAAAAACGGGCGAAGAAAATAGTCATAGGGAAGCAAAATACGCTATTTCGTTTACTTGGAGGACATGTCTGTTTTAGTTATTTTGATTTTAAACCAAGCTAACTAACTTTGATGTAATTTCTACTGAGGTAACAAACAGAAAAAAACCTTTGGAAGTCGGTGGAAAATTGTTGTACACTCTGAAACGTCATTAATATTCATAACTAAACTTTTTGCTTGCGGCAGCGTTCTTAATGAAGATTTTGTCAATTATATGTGGACGATAGTCTTTTTGTAACCCTGACAAAGTGTATGCAAAACTTCATGATAATCGGTTAAGTATTGAAGGTGTGAAAGCGTTACAGACAAACAAACCCACATTCGCATTTATATTGTAATATTAGTTAAGGATGATAAATAAATAAATAAATATTTATGGACATTTCAAACAACGCCATCTAGCCCCAAATTACTGATAGATACACTTAAATAGTACTTTTTTTTTAATAACACACTTTTAATACATACTAGCTGTTCCCCGCGACTTCGTGGAAGACTTTTCTTGGCGCGGAACCCTAATTGTTTTTTCTTCTGACATATAAGTCTTAAGTTACTCCTTATAACATAAAACTTTCATACCTATATTGTCTATTATCCATGGTAAGGTCCTCAAGAAGAACTCCTGATCTTTATAAACGTCTCCAAAAACGGATATGACGTACGTAGAATGCACGTTACAGATAAATTGTACAAAAAGGAAAAACAAAAACATATTGAACATATTATTTTTACGCTAATTCTTGAATGAATGTTTGACAGTGAATCACACTGCTTCACTGCTATAAGAATGCTTGTGTTAAAATGATAAGATAAATTTCATATTATTGAAGTAGAATGGAAGTAAATAATTTAGCGTTCCGTATCACAAAAGCCAAAATATAACATAATAAATGTTATATTTTGGCTTTTGTGATACGGAACATTAACAAACAAACAAACTCTTCACTTTTATTTTATTTTAATTTTCTTTATTCGGGAAAACAAACGGCTACATAAAATATATTGATACAACAAATGATGGATTTTGGTAATTATAGCCCACAGCGTTATCCACATATTAGTCACAGAAAGTTCATAAAAGAAAAATTATAATGCCACAAGAGGGACTTGTACAAATCTAAGTGTTAAAGCATAAATAGTACAGAAAAAAAATTGATAAAAACAAAGAAAATGAAAAAATAAACATTAGTATAGAAGAGATATCACAAAATTAAATTTAAAAAAGCAGTTTTCGGAATACAACGGTTTCGTAGGAACGCGTCCGAGCCGCGCGGCATGGTAGGTCGCAGAGATACCGGGCGGCCGGCCAGCCTTTTCCAATTTCAATCTAGTCGTTCAGAAGATTAGCGCGTTCAAACAAACTTTTCAGCTGTCTAATATAATAATATAATATACACTTGCTGACCCGGCCACGCGTTGCTGTGGCTAACGTTTTTGTCATGTGAGCGATCATAAATTGAGATGTGAGCTATCCTATCTTTCAAGTTGGATCAAACTGCACACGGTCTACAAATTTGATTAAAATCGGTTAAGTAGTTTAGGAGTCCATCGCGGACAAACATCGTGACACGTAATTTATATATAAGAAGACTAGCTGATCCGGCCACGCGTTGCTGTGGCTAACGTTTTTGTCATATGATAATATTGCGATCATAAATTGAGATGTGAGCTATCCTATCTTTCAAGTTGGATCAAACTGAACATGGTGTACAAATTTGATTAAAATCGGTTAAGTAGTTTAGGAGTCCATCGCGGACAAACATCGTGATACGTAATTTATATATATTAAGATTAGTAATAAAGATTCTTATTTGGAGAACATTTTTAATATTTTTTGTTTCGCTTCGTATTAATTTTAATCAAGCCTATGATAAGAGACGCGGTGTATTTTAACTCGCGCAATTACACATGATATTTCAACAATTTTAGGTAAAGTAAATACTATTCCGATAAACGATAACATTTTTGTGTTATTACCTAGAAAATAACTTGCTCATTGGAATGATTATGATTAGAACAAAGAACAATAAACCTAACCAAAGCAGCATTTTTTAACCGTTAAAAAGAGGTTTTGAGCCCAAAAAGGAGGTTGGATCCACTTCGATGGTTTGTTCCTCTTCTTCTTTTGAATTTTTGGTTTCTGAGGCTTGGCTGCCCGCAATTTAGCCACTAACGACGTTTATTAGCAAGATTTCGTATAAAAACCGATTGAATTATTGTAAAAAAATGGCCAGTATAGGTAACGACGAATATAGAGAGAGAGAGACTTTTTAAATATTAACAAAGTGATTATTTTATTCCCTTACATTTTATGGAGTCAGTGGTTTAATTTTATTTATGTATTTACTGTATTACCAAATTAATAATTTTATAGATGGTTTGCTTCTTGTTATGCGATAGTTTGTTTGTTTGTTTTTTCTATTTTCCAACTTCCAAGGGTTTATCAATTCGTCGTTACCTTAGAACTTTGTAAACTCTTCTTTATTGAAAGGATGTTTTCAGGGTTCCCACAGAAATTTTATTGTAAAATGAAATAACTGAGAAAAAAACTGTCATTCAAGTAAATGAAATTACGTATTTTACTTTCCTGTGACTTTTTTCTTTCCCCGTTGTATACCGATTTGGATATTTCTTTTTAGGGCGAGAAATTATGGATTGAACTCTTTATTGGATTCTTTAAAGAAATCACTTGTAAAAGAGGTGTAACGGAATTCTTTGATGTAGTTTGATAATACTTGCAAGTTTCTTACCGTACCAGCCTCTAATGTTCCCACTGCAGGGACACCGTCCTAATCTCGATAATTGAGAGTGAATGGGCCATGATCTACCACGGGAGCCCAATCCGGATTAGTAGATGTCTCATGGCTTCGAATATATGCCGGCTTCCTCGCGATGTTTTATGTTTAACCAGCGACCTTCAGATTGAAAGTCGGCGTATATGCCCCTGGGCCACCATTATTATTATCTCTTACCAAGTTTATTTAGTAAGCGTACTTCGGAAACCAACTCATCTAAGCAAACAGCAATATGGACTATTGCAGTCCTCCACAGCTGTGCTCTCACAGAAATCTTATTATATTTCCAAGTGTGGTGCATTACAATGCTAGTGCTTAAAGCTACGATGTTTTCCTTCAACGTTTCGAGCTTCACAATGCCTGCACGGCTCTGTAATTGTACGGGCAAGCGCTAACACAATTCTGCTCACTACTTCCGAATACTCGACCATTTGGGGAGATGTATTGAGATTGATACAACATTTGGATTTAAGATATGTAAGATTTATTGTGGAACTGTTTCCGTACCAGCCTGTAATGTTCCTACTGCAGGGACACCGGCCTACTCCCGATAATTGGGAGTGGATGCTTAGATCCCAATCTGGATTGGTAGATGTCACATGAGCTCGAATTTTTGGTTCTAAGACATGCCGGTTTCCTCACGATGTCTTCCTTCGCCGTTTCGAGAACGTGGTGTTGCGCACATAATTTTTTTAAGTGTTAATCTTGGTGCTCTTGTGTGTTTGAACTAGCGACCTTCAGATTGTAAATCGGCGTCTGTGCCCCTGGGCCTCCACGATCTTGAACTGTTTACTAGTTTTTAATAAAAATAGGTTTTGTGAGACGAATATAGATGTTTCACATACAAATCTTTTATTAATGTTGTAACACTGTTTCCTGCGTTAGTTTGACACTGTGTTACAAGAATGCGGATATGATTTCCCCAAAATATACGTAAAAATGTGTGCATTGTAACTGCAGACTTAAATAGTAAACTTATAGCACTATTTAAGTATGCAAAATGTATTTTTTATTTAGTTTCCTAAAAAAAAAACATATTTTGCAAAGGTAAAGTAAAATGTATGACTTAAAATTATACACATTGTATCAGGTTTTTTGATGTGTAAATCGTTTTTTGTAACAAATTGCGTATTTACAAGAAATACAATTATATAGGTAAACAGCAAAACTCTATCTGAACACAAAATTTCATCCAAATCCGAGACACGTCAATTAAATAAATAATTATTACTCGTTTAAAGTATAATAATAAGAGGTCACTTTTAATTTATTTATCTAATAAGTGTTGCATGTTTTTGTGTGTTTGCGCGTGCATTTAAGTTAATGAAATTAGAAATTAGAATACTCATTTTAATATTTTTTGTTTTATTATTATTAATTTAGGACATTACTATCATATATATCTGTTTTTTGTAATCAATTCTATTATAATGAAATTGTTTAATGTATTGTTTTTTTAAGTGATTTTGTTATATATTATATTATACTAGCTGTGCCCCGCGGTTTCACCCGCGTTTTTCTATTATTTTTTTTTTAGTTTTGTTAAAAGCATAGCATATAAGCCTTCCTCGATAAATGGAGTACCCAACATTGAAAGAATCATTCAAATCGGACCAGTAGTTCCAGAGATTAGCGCGTTCAAACAAACAAACAAACACTGTAGCTTTATAATATTAGTATAGATGACTTGTCTTGTGTAACGAACAATTGTTATAAGGGTCAATAAATGAAATCTGAAATTTGAAATCTGTGATTTTTTCTGTGTGTTATGTATTATATTGTGTTTATTTACAAAAAAGTACTAGATAAGTATTCTATCAGTTATCAAGTTCCCATAGTGCAAGCTATGCGTAGTTTAGGCTTCATCACGCTGAGAAATTTTCATAAATATTTATTTCTAAATTCTGGGTGCATTCTTGTTGCAACATCTCTATATAAGTTTGAAACAATACGCAGAACATACACGGCGCCTATGCCAATGCAGAACCACTTGTGTAAGCAATTGAATGGAATGTATTTTCGGTAATTACCACCACGCGCCCGGGGGCTGGAACTAATAATTATTTAATATACTCTATAGCATCCGATACCTATCAGGTACACTGAATCCGAAATGCAAGCGATGTTAAAACAATGAAAATTAAAAAAGTAACAAATTCGTATAGTCTTTCTTAACCTAACTAGCTGTTCCCCGCGACTTCGTCTGCGTGGAGTTTGACGGAGTCTCGGGGGACGGGCGTAACGGGTTGCGACTTGCGTCTTCTCATACTTCGATCGGGAGAACTTAAGTCTTATCGCTGTTGTTATGGGAGGATCTAACTATTTCTTCTTTATCTCTAGTAAATTAGTGGCCAAATCTGATGTCGGAGTTTTCAAGCCGTCTTCAGGCCTTTGCCTTGGCTTATAGACTAGAATAGCCGAAACCGACATCTTAATGTGCCCTCCAAAGCACGGAAAATCTTAAAATCTTTAAACCATTTAAAATCAGGTGGATTCTCAGCTCGTTTTGTGACTCTAACAAAAAAAATAAAAAAATAAAAATCATGTTTTGGTATGAGAGCCCTCTAACTATCACGGTTCATGAAATACCTGGTGACAGACGGACAGCGGAGTCTTAACGATAAGGCCCCGTTTTACCCTTGGGTACGGTACCTTAAAAAATTTGCAAATACGCCTGATCTGCAAACATGAATCGAAACAGATTATGCGCCCTGAAAAATGGCAGATAACTTGAAAGTAAATTCGTGAAAAGGTATTTCACAAATGATTGATCGATAGTCCTAACAAGTGATGTGGAGTAAAGCCAGGGAATAGGTTCTTTGTGCTAAGTCACTCTGTGGAAAGATTAACTCGATAAATCAGCGTTTGAGATCACAGGCTAAAAAATTGGGCGGTGGACTGTACCAACCGATCGGAGAAAATATTTCCAGAAGAGGTCATATTGCGTTGCAGCCGTCAGTCTGAGACGGAGATGTTACGCATCCGCACCAGTTCCCACTGCAGGGACACCGGCCTACTCTCGATAATTGAGAGTGAATGAGAGTGTTACGCCTCATGAGAATGCAATTTCACCGGCGTCCATATCCTTCTATCGGAACACGCGAGTGCACCGCTGGTTAGTGGCAGGTGTGGTGGCAGTACCTCTCCGGACGAACTTTGCACAGGATCTACTGCTACTTTTTTGTTGCTCCTTTGGCACCACCCAGGGGGTAAGTGTAGGGAAACAGAGGGATTTCAGTAAAATAAATCATTCCTCATCCAGTTAGGACGAGACTAAAGACAATTACCGAGAATATCTTGTCTTGTGTTTCTGTGTTTGTCCATGCCATCTGCGACACAGAGAATCCTAGTGCAGAGGTATGAGTGTGTAAACGTTTATTATTTATTTATTAGTTTAGTTTGAATTTATTGATTATAATAGGATACTTTACTAAAAATGTTAAACTTTTTGTAATATCGCAACTATAGATATACAGATGTACACTATAGATATATATTTCCGTCAGAGGGCGGTGATTGAAAACAAAATCACATTGTTATTGAAAGAACGATTCTCAATTGGTTTAGGGGTTGGAAATAACGGGCCAGAGTAAGCCGGGGGCTGGTTGTTGTGAACAAAATTCAATCTAAGTTGACGGTTCGGTTGCAGTGCTTCAAGTTTTGGAGGAAAACAATACGAAAGTTTCATTATTTTTCGCGGGGACTTAGTCAAGTTTGGGACGGTGAATAAAAAGAACCAAGTGTTATTTTTTCACCTTAAGGGTTCAGTACTACCAATTGTATACTTACACTAGTAGAAATAAATAAGGGACGAAAAAAATCCGAATTTAAAAGTGGTAAATCCCATTAAAATTAACCATTCCCATATTTTTTATATTCTTTGGTATACTCTTGCTTTTTTTCCTAAAGCACACCGGCGCATATTGAGGCGATCAAAACAAAACAAAAATTCATTCACTGAACTATAAATATGCTGATAGGCACCGCGTTGGCAACACCTCAAGTGTTGTTAGCGTCTATAGGCGACGGTAGCCCCTTACCATCAGGTGGGCCGTTAGATTGTGTGCCTAATCATACACATAAATATATATATATAATACTAGCTACTATATATTTTCCCAGCGACTTCATCCGCGTTAACTAATTCTTTATTTGAAAAATAATAGTAGCTTAAGTTACTTCTTATAACATCAGCTATCTGTCAGTGAAAGTTCCATCAAAATGGTTACACTGTAGCCAATGGCTATAGATTGGCCCCTAGTACCAATACTGGTCACGTAATAACAAAACTTCGTATAACAATATTATAAAGGCATAATTTTTACCAACACATGGGTGGTTTCATTATCGATTGCAGTAATTATCGCCTGTCCTGACTTTGATGAATTGCGACCTCGTGGCTTTGTACATAACGAAACAGGACAGGCCAAGTAAGGCAGCTGGTTTACTTGACCAAGCCATAACGCAGTGCTGCCCTCTGCTTGCAAAACTATATGATTTTTTTGGTGATAGACATTCCGGCACCATGAGCGTACCCAGGGTGGCAGGGGGAGCAAGCTGCCCCCCCCTGGAAATGGACATTTAAAATCAAAATGCATGCATATTCAAATTTACTTATATTTATTTAACTACCTATAAAGCAGGATCATTTGCGGCTGTTTGCCCTACACACTACTCTACATACCTATACCTAATGTTTCATGTAAGTGTGTGTGTACATACACTACACAAAGTGTGTATAAAAAAACGAACGATTCGACCTAAAAACGCCCATGCCCGGCACCAAAAAGTTTATAAGTAGAGCCTATAATAGGGCCTGAATTCACAAATATAGCGTATTTCATTAGTAGTAAAAACTACCCTCAAATCCAAATATCCAAATATGAAGGTAGATAAACTTTTTTTGGAATTTTCTTTTGGTCTCAATTTAAAGTCCATATATTTTAACAAGAAATTGATAATTAATGTTTTATCATTAAGTATAAACATTTATTATCGTAACTACAATACACAAATTTAATATTTATTTTTACTTTAGTATATTAAAATAACGTTTTGTATCTTTATATAATAAGAAAATGATATAACATCTATGGTATTTGTTTCATTATCTTATGAAAACTGCATTTGACTTGTAACTTTACTTCTTAATAAATAACAATGTATGAACTATGATAGAAAACAATAGTATTCATCGCTTTGATTTACCGTCACATCTCCGCAGTAGATGGATAGAGAAGTAGAGAGAGTAGTATTTTTATTAAACAGATAATGGTGGCCAATTATTTGGCTTTCACAGCAATGAGTATGTCCCAGCTGTTCAGCTAGCCCTGTGACTGGAAGCTTGACAAGATGGCCACTTTGACGAGATGTATGAAATTGGGGTGTCGGGTGTGTCAGAATAATCGTTTCCGGCCGAGAAATTGGATGTGCTGCTGTTTTCTTGTTGTTTCTGAATTGAGGATATGACATGTCGATAGAAGCTTTAACATACTTTTGTAAATGTTGTTTTTTTTTCACCTAATGCGGTCTCGTCTTGTGATTAATTATGTGAGAAAGATAAGACAAAGTATTAATACAATTTTTATTATTTTCAATTTTCGAACATTTTTTTTTTTTATTAAATAGTTTGTTGTGTTACGTAATAATTATCGTTATTCTATATTCATTGTTATTCATATGATAATAATGTATGCTGAAAGACAATATGTTGGCACTTATAAACAACTTGCCATCATTTTTGCATATATCAAGTAAAATATAATATATTTTTTTTACTTTGTTTTCTCTTGGACTTTTGAATCTCGACTACGTGTTTATATAATAAAATGCAACAAAATATATAAAAAATAATCTAAACAATACTGGCCAACAAAACTACTACGGTTCTGCTAACGAACCAGCAAAGCCAGTAGGTAAACAAAGTAAGAGGTCAATTTACACTTTGCTAGTAACTGGAACTCGGGTCCAAATTGTTTGCGTCTGTAAGTTTGAATATTTAAATAGAGTTAGTAAAAGTTGGGGAGATCACAATGGCCGTAATCTTTACAATTCCCTTTTATAGCACCTACTATATTCGTTATTAGACATTACTGTAATTATTTATTTATAAATTACATATTTTATTTGAATTTTTTTATTTTTCTCTCTTATTCTGGCCATTTACAGCAGCAGTTTGACATATTGCTTAATTTCTATTTCAATTAATCTTTTATATTGTAATATGTTGTAGACTAATTACATAAGTAAGTGTTCAATTAAACTTTTAGAGTTCGATTCGCTTTTTTTATGTGAATGATGAGGCACACAAGCTAACGGCCCGTGTAGCCGCGTTTCCCACCTGATGGTAAGTGGCTACCGTCGCCTATAGACGCTAGTAACACTTGAGGTGTTGCCAATGTCACTATTTTTCATGTAAAAATGTTCGTAGCCAATTTTTCCCTAGGATTCCTGTGGAGTAAATAAATGAGTATGAGTGGATGCTGTTTCGTAGAAAAAGTAGCAAAATTACCGAACCTGTGTACTAATATATACTCCGTAGCGTTTTTGTCACAAATTTATTACATACAATCTTATTACCAGGCCTGTCGCGTCCATAAATGTCCCTCAGAGTCCCTATACCTCTTACCTAGGAGGTACCTCCTAGGTGCTTCAAAGGAAGCAACTAAAGGTAGCAGTAGAATTTGTTCCAAGTTCGTCCGGAAAAGTATTGTCTCCCCGCACATAGGTGTGGAAGTATCGTAATATACCGTCTAGCAGTGGTGCACTTGCAAAGGTGTGGGTGCCGCTGAATTCTCGGGTGACGGGCATCACAGCTTGTCCTTTCACATTTGTAGGATAAAAAAAACTTTACTTGCCAGTGGACTGTCCAATCACTTACAGCGTCTAAACATACCTACCCTTTGACGAGCTACACTCTACTCGAGTTTCATTCTTCTCGACTCTTTGATCTTGGACGTGTCACAGTGTAAGTTACAGTTTCTATGTTGGGGTCCCATTGTTGGTTAATTTATGGTGTTGGTTGGTACACAACACTTGAGCGAAAAACCCTTTTGTGAAATGTATTTTGGTTTCGTTTGGAAGACCCTCAGTCAACCAGTGAGTGTAACCTCGCTTCGTAGCTTAGACTTCTGCGCTTATGTATTCGATTCCTGTGCAGTACAACATATGTGCGAGGAGTATAGATATTTAAAAAAACAACTTTCCTAGCTTAGCTGCCCTTTTTACCCGACTACGGCGAAGCAAAAAGCAGAGTTATGAATTTGATCAGTACGTATGTATGTTCATCTGTGCTCTCGTAACTTCTAAATTACTTATCATAATTTGACAAATGAGGTGTTTTTGGAAGCGCCTTCATTGTCCGCTGGTTATAGTTTATTGTGTAGTCACATTAAAATGAATATGGCGCCTTCTAGACAAAATAAAGTCGAGAACAAAATTTTTTTTTTTAATATGTAATAGAGATATGAGGTCTATTATATTTAAATGTGAGTATTTACTGGAAATCGATGCTTCACCCAAATCCTGGTCCAATCTGAAGATCAGCGCTGGGCTGCTGTGTGATCCAGCTAGTGCAGAGTTGGAGGCTATTTTGTGGCAGATATCATTCACTGAGGCTAGATACGAAATTTCACACACATCAATAAAAATTCACTTAGATAAATTTGAATCAATATTCCTAACTTCGCTTTATTCTCAAACATTCTCAGACAAAACTACAAGCCCTGTACAATGTAAAACAACATAAAAAGCATATTCGCGAGCAATAGAATTGCAATTGCAATAGTGAGCACGCAATCTTCGGAAACTTACCGCTCGAACGCCTGAATCCGAGAGACCCGGCTATTCCGGGAAACGAAGTAAAAATCCAAACCCGGATGCCGCTATCAGGACCATCAAGACGCCAGGAAACGGCCATTTTGCCCATTCTCACTTCCTGGAAAGTGCGGCGTATGTGAAATGAATATACGTGAAATCACCACGTTCTAATACGAAAAGCTTTATATTCTAAAGCGTACGGGGCCACAGATCCGCGCGGGTCTTTCATCGGTTGGGAAATCCGCAAACAAACTTTTACGGGTGGCAAATCCGCATGCGGATTTCGTCACTTAGGGCCTAGCCTAACGGATCCGCGCGCGGGTTTCAATTGTCGTACGACTAAATGGTTAATGGATAGTTTGAAAAATGCTTCGAATTCGTTTTTCTCAAAATCTAAAAAGGGTTCTAGATAGTACAGTGGTTCGTCCAGGTCGTCCAATAGATTTTGGATTAATAAAATTAACAATACAAAAACACTACACAGACAAATTAGTCCACTGTTGAGGTGTTTTTGCTATTTTTGTCCACTATCTCAACAGTATCCACTGGCCATTGTGATCTCGAGAAATTTACTAACTCCATTTAAATATTCAAAAGGGAATCGCCTTTGTTCAGCATCTGAAGTTGTTCTACAAGCAGTTTTGTTTTCTACATCGATCACATCAGGAATACATTAAACTCGGAGTTAATCTGAATGTAGTATATAAACTTCTTTTTATGTAGCTTAAGTGACGGAACGATCTTACAGATCACCTTAAAACTTATATTTACTAGGTTACTGTCAAACTCATTTATTCCTTTATAACTCAAGTATCGTTTGGACACGTCAAATTTTACACACTTAAGTAATTACTCATGTGCATGTCACGTGTCACAGGAACTCCTTAGGCACATTACATGCACACATGTGCCTAAAGTGTTCCTGTGACACTTTATATACTCACGAATATGTTTACTTGTATGTGTATTTGACGTGTCCAAATGATACTTGAGATCTGAATAAATGAGTTTTAGTTCTAACTATAAGTTAAGACGTTACTACAACCACCTCCATACCTCAAAAATAACGAGACTTATGTCATTTATCAGCGAGTCACTATGATACGAGGATGTAACGTCTCTGGTACCTGTAATTTAACAGTTTTCATCATGATTTTCTGGTGTTTCCTTAAAACAAAACCAGCATTTCAAAAGAATCTGGCAAAAAGTTAGCTGCAATAATTTCCAGAAAACTGAATTTTTCGGAACGCGCTGAGTGACGTATACAAAATTGATATTTTGATGTTTGCTTGATGGACGCAGGCGAAATACACCGGCAGGCAAGTTTTTTGAAAGGAAAATTCATTGCCCGCTTTGTGGTCTGTGGCTTAACGCAAAAAAAAGCGTATAAACAAACAGGTCAGGAAAAGAGGAATATATAATTTGTTAGACACACATGGAAAATCAAAGAAAGCTGAAGAGTACATAAATAAATATTCATGGACATTTCACACAGCGCAATCTAGCCAAACCAAACACAGCTTGTACTATGGGAACCAGATACTGATAGGATACTTGTTTATATAGTACTTTTTTGTTATTCTTGCCCTATTTCTTACTACTATTATAAATGCGAAACTTTGGAAGGATAGATGTTTGTTACTCAATCACGCCAGAACGGCTGAACGGACCTAGATGAAATTTGGCACAGAGATAGATTATAGTCTGGAATAGCACATAGGCTACTTTTAATTCCGGAAAAATCTCCTGTTCTCCAAGAATGTTTATGACGATGGATGGTTGTTCGTTATTCTTTCACGCAAAAGCTACTGACCGGTTTTTGATTAAATTTTACAGTAAAAGATGCGATGCGATTTGGGTTTCTCCATAATACTGTAGTGGCACTTTCCTTCCACTGGAACTGGGCATACAGTTCCAGTGGAAGGAAGGTGGCAGTGAAATCACAGGCCCATCCCGTTGCGCTCGTAACCCGAGGCGGGGAAATTACCTCTCATACATCTGTTCTTCCACTGGTACACAGCAATACAAGTGCATCACTGTTTGGCGGCAAATTACCAGGTTTGGAGGTCCGAACTTGGCACAGGTTCATTTGTATGATGTATTTAATTAATCAAATATGGATAGGTACCTGAGGCAGACGATGAGATATCTCATCGTTATGTAAAGATTCTACAAAGTTAGACGCTTGGCATTGCGAACTTGGAGTCGTTATCGCTTAGTGAACTCAGGCATGGGGGTGAACATTTACATACCTGACATATGGCGCATACAGATGAAGGGTGCTTTTCAGCAGAGGTTCTTTTGTGCGATAACTGGCGACCCGGTAAGGAAATAAATAAATAAACGTTTACACGCGCATACCTCTGCACTAGGATTCCCTGTGTCGCAGATGGCATGGACAAACACAGAAACACAAGACAAACACCCAAGACCCGAGAACAAACTTCATGGTCACCACACAAAGTATAACCCGGCCGGGAATCGAACCCGGGACTCCTCGCTTCGAAGGCAGGGCTACTACCAACTAAGCCACGGAGCCGAGAAAACTATTTTTTCTAGGATTTTGGTTATGCGCAAATGCTGAGTGGGAGGTGAGAGGTTTCATTTGGTTTGTAAGCTTTATTATTTTGGACAATCTTTTTCTTTTAGTAAATAGTCATTTCAAGTGTAGTACGTATATGTATTTATCTAATTTCTTTTTTTTTCTCTTGATATGTTTTTTTTTTCACATATTTAGTAGGATATTCCTATATATATATGTAATACTCCTGTGCCTAGCATTGCAGTCCAAATCAATCCAGACAATACATTCCATCTAAAGGTTGCCTGGAAGAAATTGCTAATAGCGATAAGGCCACCCATTGTGCATTGCTTTTTTTAATATAAATTTTTGTCAAGTTCGTAATTTTCAATTTTTTTTTTAATTTAAGGTGTGATGTACAATAAACAGTATATCTATATACCTATCTATCTATCAATCTTAGTAATAGGGTTCCCTCAGTGTACCTGAACCTTAAAATATAACAACCTTTTAAGTTCTTCATTAATATAGAAATAATGTATTCTGTGTACCGCCAATACGAAGTGCATGCATACTTTAGTTTTAATTGGAATTTTCCTATCGTCTAAGTTTACGCGCTCCGGATAAAATTTCCAATTCAGTTCGTCGTATCCAGAAAGTCAGAGATGCACTAAGTTTGATACAGGGTCGGGTTAAGAAAGTGCAGAGCCCGCAGAAAATTCTATGGTGGGATCCTTGATTTGCTTAGTATAATGTGCTAAAAATATTCAGTAATCAATACGTTTCTTGGACATCTATTTATAAGGCTACAATTTTGTTGGTGTTTAATTGACAATAAACATCAACAAAATAAACTGCAGTAGCAATTGAGTGAACTAAAAATTAGTTTCACTCAATCTCTACTTTTGCTACGTGGTTAATCCAGCACTGTTTTGATATCAAGATATCTCGTAAGACAGATTATTACATTATTACTATACACATAATTTACAACATGAAACATCCTATGGAGGATAGATGGCGCTACTTGTATTTGTGGGGGTATTGTGGTCATTGCAACTTACCTAGTTATTATTATTTTTTGATATGCAGCAAACTAACAGGAGATTAGTAGAGTGTATATGCTTTCGATATTTAAAATAGCGGCCATCTTTTTTTTGGAAACCGCTTACCGTTTCAATACTATTCTGAAACTCTTGCTTTCATAATATTGAATACCTAGTATATTTGTTGTTTTAGCATGTTTGTTTTGTAGTAAACCAAATTTGGAGCTTCTAGCAAGCAAATTGCAAATTTGGAAAATCCCACTGCACACAACACATTATCAAGAACTCAGAACCAAATCTTTGATTAAGTTTTATCAAGCATTCTCATCAATCACTTCGATGATTAGGATTTATAATAAATCTTGGGTATTATTTATCAACGATTATCATCAATCATGGTTTTATTGGCTAATCCTAAAAGCGTGTGCTTATAACTCTACACAATGATCATCAGATACCGTCCTCAGATAGAAAGTGCTGACCGCATATACGTCAATAACTAATTCATCACCATCAATGCTGAATTCGTATCATCTAAAATCAAAGAACACACAAAAGCAGTCCAGAAATAAAAAAATAATTAAATATCAGTCTTTATTACATCTAAGGCAACGGGACAAACATATCACCAGCTCTCCTGGCTCCCGCTACAATACCTTCCCAAGTTTCTATGCAGACCTGCTCGATATAGATAGGATCTAAGTGGAAGCCCTCAAAACCTCCAGCTAATCCGGGGAGTTCGTAAGTATAGGATAGAGGAACGCCAATGGAATGGGCATAGTCTTCCGCGGCACCAGCTGCACCGTACCCAATAACTAGAACGGAGTTCCCGACAATGTAGTTAGGGAAATAGCTGATCTTTACACCGTGGATAGCATTAGCCATTGCGATACCGACAGTGTGTAGAGCGAAGGCGTTGTGGGATAGGGTACCGTCATGACCCCACGGATATAAGATCATGCTGCCGTAGCTGTGCATGGTAAGATACAGAGCCATTCTGTGGAGGTTCTCTTGAATGATGTCGCGGACGACCTGGGTCTCGATTTCGGAGAAGGCGCGGCTGCCGGCGTAGACGTCGGAGCAAGGGTTGTTGCTGGTTCCGACAGTGTTGAAGAAGAAGTCGTAGTTGCGGTTGCCGTCGACTCCGGGGCACAGTCCGCTGAGGCTGTGCTGGTCAGTGGAGCGAGTCTTACGCCAGAAACGACTCTGAAAATACATCATAATATTATTTTCTTGCCTTTAAAACTAATATTATAAATGCATAAGTGAGTTTTTAATTTTGTGTACAATTTGTACGCAAAAATAAAAACTTGGTAATCCACTGTCAAGCTAAGTGCTCCAAAAACAATCTGAAAGAAGAACTTACAGAAGTGAAGGTGAACTTGTATCCATCAGGGTTGACCACAGGCAAGATGATCCAGTCAAACCGCTCCAGGAGGTCAGGCTCAGTTACATCTTCAACCAATTTCTTAATGGCCCAGGTGACGGTAGGGGGGGAGATCCATTCGCGGGCGTGGATACCTCCGTCGATGAAGATAACCGGTTTGCTTTCATCCTCGAAGTTAGTGGTAGAAATTTTAAGATATTTGATCGGACGACCTTGGAAGGAAAGGGCTGGTTCCACCAGAGTCACCACGTCGGGGTATCGGGCTGCGATATCATCGATGTAAGCTTCGATCTGTAGAAAATATATTGGTAAGTAATTAATGAATCTATCTATATATATTAAATAAAAATTGATTGCAGAGTGTTGATGAAGAAAGATGAGAACTCACCACTTCCAACTCCTGGTAGTTGTCGTAAGGCATCTCTCTGCCATTCCTGGACCTCGTTACGTTAGCTCTCGCTTCGATGATTGTATCATCACGGTCAAGAGAACTGGAAAGAAAGTTCTAGTGAGACCCAAAGAACACTGACTCCTGAAATAGCAATCCTATTTCAGGGGTCAGTTCCGATAGCGGCATCGATAATACAAATACTCACACAAATATCCAAGACTCAAGAAAAAACTTCATACTCATGACACATAGTTTTCCAATGATTGAATCCTGGACTACTTGCTTCAAAGACAGGTCACGCCAACGAAGGTGCGGAGCGGTCAATGTCTCATGTCAATTTTATCAAAAAAATCCAAAGAACTTACGCCTTGACATCAAAGGAGTGGATCCTGAAGCTGATATCATGTTCTTCAAGTGCTTTCAAGAAGGCGACCTGGTGTTCAGGCTTCACCAGAACCACACCCTCACGTTCGATGATGGGGTGGCTGAGGATGTCAACTTCGTAAGCACCAGCGACGGCTCCGATGAACTTCAGCTGTTCCTGAGTTGTTGGCTTCAGGTAGAATGACTTCCATCTATAGAATAAAATATTTTCAACTATAGATACGAAATTGTTTATACGATTGCTTCACGCTTGATGACTGCATGTGTTCGCGAGTGATTTACTTCCCAATCCTTGCATAGTATAAATAAAGTCACTCCCGCTTTTTGTACGCTTAGATTTTTTAACCTACGCAACGTATTTTAATGAAATTTTCAACAATAGATAGAGTGCTTCAAGAGGAAGGTTTATATGTAGTATTTTAATCACTCCACACTGCCCCACATTGGTATCTACATTGCATACGCATGGGCGTAGCCTGGACGAGTCGCTAGTTATCAATAAAAAGACCATGCATAGTTTTCGCTTTTAAAATACCAATATGATAAACATGCATATTATTTTATCTGCAATACGTTCCACCTGATTTGCAAAAAATCACTACCTCGTGCCGGTTCTTTCGTTGAATCCCTCTACATTACTAAAGAAGTGAGCATCATTTCAAGCAGTGTAGAGTTGACAATGTCAATATCACTTCAGGCTCCCCAAGTTTGCCAAAATCACTCGCAAAGTTGCTATATAAAGTTGACAGTCAATCTTCAACTCCCGAAGCAACCTTGCGAGCAATCTAGGGAGACAGTAAAGAGTCACTGCATAGAAAATAATATAGTTACAATAATTGCCACTGCATCACCTCATCGAGTTCTGGCAATCACTTTTGGAATTGTTTTAATCGTACAATACTAACTAGCTGACTGGGCCACGCGTTGCTGTGGCTAACGTTTTTGTCATACGATATTATAATTTGCAATAAAATAATATTGCGATCATAAATTGAGATGTGAGCTATCCTATCTTTCAAGTTGGATCAAACTGTACACGGTGTACAAATTTGATAATATAGTATAGATAAGACTCACCCTGAATACTGTTCGTGCTTGGCATACGCCACAGCCAGAAGAAATACTACGCCCAAAATCCTCATCTCGGAAACTAACTCAAGTACTACATTATCATAGTTTTATAACATGTTCGGTTTATTGATAACGCTCTTATCAATTGATAGCACTCATTGATACGTTCGAGTATTAAAGATTAAGAAAATGAATGATAATTAATTTACAGAAGTCTTTAGGGAAAACAATAATTGATATAACTTAGTAAATATACCGGAAAACGATAGCTGTTCGATAGTGACATCTAGTGAACTTTTTGGGAACTAATTAAAGTAGAAGAGAGAGTGACATCACAATTAAAAAAAAAAACATCTACTTCTCACTAAGTTTCGAGAAGTACAATACAAATACAATACAAATACAAAAATACTTTAAGTGCACACCAAACTTAATATTATGAACAAAATAAAATACAGAATGGACTTACATTATCAAAGTTAATGTACAATGGGCGGCCTTATCGCTAAGAAGCGATCTCTTCCAGGTAACCTTTGGATGGAGAGGATTTTTAGTCTAAGGAAGATTGGTCGGCGGCGCGAATTCTGATCTCGGTGGTGTATGTTGATTCATTTTCGATACAAACACAAACATGTGCAAGAATCCTCATTAATTTCTAGCCACGTCTAGATGAGAACCGAGTGTATAGTTTGTTCCCAGATCTTGAGTATTTTCCGCTATCAGTTGGAGTGGACACAATTCCAACCGATAGCGTAAAATAAAGTAGGGGAGATAATCGCCATGAGTGGATTCGTTTCTTTAACATGATACTTGAGATCTAAAGGAATAAATGAGTTTGACTTTGACTTTGACTTTCATACGCACGTCGGATGATTATTAAATAATCATTTGCCTTTGTCAATATAAGTCATATTTGACAGAATCCTCCATTGTTTCATTTCTTGACAAATTAACTGGACTAACAGGTAGTAGTAGCTGTGCCTTCTGCACTAGATATTGGGTTGGATTCCCATCGAATTGATGAATGCATTTACAATAAAACTACTATGATAATAATTTATCAGTAATTCGGTTCTCATAGTACAAGCTGAGTTTGGGATTAGACGCCTATTATTATTTGTTTGCTGGATAATACGCAACTTGCTTTAGCCTTTCTAGATGGGCTTATATAGGTAAATTTATTTATAATAATTAACAATAGGAGTGTATCCTTGAATTTCTTATCTTGCTCTAACACATGCAAGATAAAATAATCCGTTTTCTTTTTATCCTTCGATTAACTGGGAATACCCAAACGAGATATTCATTAAAATCTATTTGTCTGTCGGTAAGTCTGTTTGCAAAAATGTAATCATAAAATTTAAATGTTATAAAATAAATTATGGTCTTGGTAAGTAATAGAGTACATACTAAAACAAATAATAAAGTTTTAGTAGTAAGTAAGTTAAGTTACATAAATTATTATTGTGGTAAAGTCCACAGAAAAAGAGGTTTTTATAAACTTAAAAGAAAATATCCTAATATGTATGGTTAACATAATAACCCCTGGGGTGGTGCTAAAGGAGCAACCAAAAGTAGCAGTAGAACTTGTGTCAAGTTCGTCTGGAGAGGTACTACCACCACATCTGGAATCTGCCGCCAAACAGTAGTGGTTGCATTACTGTGTTCCGGTGGAAGGTTGTGGCTGCCGGTGAAATCACATGCGCATTAGACGTATCATCCCCGTCTCGGGTCATGGACGCAGCAAGATGAATGCGACTCAGTAAAGATTTGGATCTCATACTGAGTCGCACGCATTATTGTTGCCGTGGGCGAGGGTCACCACTTACCATCCTTCTGCCTTCTGCAAGGTACGTTCATACCGAACAAAGACCTGAATAATGAGATGAATTAAGTTATTCTGTCATTTATGGGGTGAGTATCTTTAGAACGAATGTTTGGCGAGGGAAGCTGTACGCAGTCGTATACACATTAATTTTTAAAACGTATCTAACAAATATTAATTCGCTTATCATTCGATTAACCAAAACCCCTGATAGATAAATTAAAAAGTACAGAGATACAACGAACATTTGTTTAGTTATTCTTTGGCCATAGGAAACGTTGGCCAAAATGTTCAAGTTTATATTTGGTCTTTGTTTCACGGTTTGCGTGGTGTTTGCTAAACATGAACAGTATGATGGGTAAGGCTTTTTGGAAGACGATTTGTTCTCAAGAATTTGTTTTTAATTTTAAGGGGGGAAACAAGTTGCAGAAGAGTTTGACACCATACCGTGGTCTACAACTGAAGCGTCTTCGAGGAACACTGATGGGTTTTTGGGCAGTAGATTTCCAGCCAACTCTCTCGCTGCCATCGCAACGAGGCTATACATGAAGATCTCAACATAAAAAGAGGCGAAACCAGGAGATGACGTTATATTCTCGGCCCATAGCAACAGCACCCTTGTTGCTATGAGCTGGAAATACGCAGTTCCCTATCTTGCTTCTTCTGAGGCTTCTAAGCCTTCTACAGTATTGTTTTTTGCAAATTGCGTTTTAGTAATTTCTGCTGTCCATAGAAGAAATTTGTAGGACTTACTAGCGCATTACTGAGTTCCTGTTGAACTTTATGGATACCAGTGGCATTCTTCATGGATACATAGGTTCGTGCCTGTTCCTCCGAAGGATTAAGTAGAGCCACTTTTCTCTTGTGAGCTGGACTGTCGTATAAACGTAAACCTGACTAAATGGCGAAATCAACTCCTTACTGATATTATAAATGCGAAAATTTGGATGTATGATGACTGTCACGCCAGAACGGCTCAACGGACCTGGATGAAATTTGGCACAGAGATAGATTATTGTCTGGAATATCTCATAGGCTCTTTTTAATCACGGAAAAATTAACGGTTTCCGTAGGATTGCTATCCACGGGTAACACCGCGGGCGTAGCTATATTATCGTAAATAAGTTTCTTAACATATAAATTTGTTATAATTCCATTAACATATCCACGTTTGTTCCAGTTTTGCCCTCTACGAGATCGAAGTCACCTCCAAAGACCAAATCCAGGTCATTGCTGAGCTCCACAGCAGACTAAATCTTGACATCTGGTCAGACGCTGTTCCGGGACGAGCTGGCCAGATCCTGGTTGGCAAAGACCAGAAAGAAGTCTTCCAAAATGAGTTGGAGGCCGCTGGTATTAAGTACAGCGTTGAAGTCGAGAATATTAGGGAGTGAGTATTTTGATTTGATTTCAATACTTCTGTTTATGGGAGTTTTCGGTGAGAAGGCGTTTATTATGCATTATGTCGAGGAATAAGTCTCTGCTGGGTGTGGCAGGAATTACTCAAGTAACCTTTAAAAACTCCGAGATCTTTTTTTGCTTTTTGCAGTTTTTTTTTATTGAAAAATTTTATGTTGAGGGTCAAAACTAAATTTTCAAACAGCAGCAAATTATCAATAGCCTTTAAATGAGCTGATAAGCTGAAGGCCTGATGTTAAGTGGTTAACTCCGCCCATAACAGCAGATATGACTTAGGGCTACCTCAACCGAAGTATGAGGAGACCCAAATCGCACCCGAGACCGTTGTATTATTGTTGTTATGCGCAGAGGTAACCACTTAACATCAGGTGGGCTTTCAGGTCGTCCCGTCTATTTTATCACTTAAAAATCAGGTCGTGCCTTCAATTATATTACCAAAAAAGTGGCATTTGAACGCAGTGCTTCCGTGCTTCATAAGATATTTTAAGATGTCGGATAGCCATGGTGGAGAACACTAGAAATCAGCTGCAAAGTTATGAAATATGTTATACCAATCAACAGAGGCACCCTTTACAAAATTAAGATAAAATTATTCTTCAAAAGCTTTGCTTACTTGCATTTTTTTCCTTCAGAATGCTAGAACTCGAGGATTCTCTTCTGAAGAAAGCTAGCATGAGAAGCAACCGGTCCTCGGATGGCAGTCTCTCCTTTGACAAGATCCATACCTACGAAGAGGTACCTAATATACAATATATATTTTTTTTTTTGCTACAATTACTTTAGATAATTCTTCATATCAAAGGAAAAAAATCAGCCTTACCTTAAAAAAATACTTTGAAAGGTCACTATTTAAAGAAAGTGACGATTCCACTTTATTTTCAAAGTATTTTTAAGTATTCAACGGATATAAAGTATTTTGACTTTAATTTCGGGCCAAGTGCGACTCATACTAACACTTCAAGGGATCGGTACTAACAATTGATTTTATAAAAAAACTGGT
Source organism: Aplocera efformata (assembly GCA_921293045.1). Taxonomy (NCBI): domain Eukaryota; kingdom Metazoa; phylum Arthropoda; class Insecta; order Lepidoptera; family Geometridae; genus Aplocera; species Aplocera efformata. The sequence goes on along the minus strand of OV121058.1, from coordinate 8,696,323 downwards.
AAAAAAATTTGGTTGTGCGAAAAAAATTATGGATAATAATTATACTATGCTATAGGTACTACTTATAATATTTTCGCAAGCAACTATTGTAATATGTTGACCAAGTTTGGTCGTAATCGGATGAACGCTACGGCAATGCATAAAATATAAAATAATAATAATTTTGATAGGCACCGCGTTGGCAACACCTCAAGTGTTGCTAGCGTCTATAGGCGACGGTAGCCACTTACCGTTAGCTTGTGTTAGATTGGTGCACGTGTGGGTTTGAACCAGCGACCTTCAGATTGAAAGTCGGCGTCTATGCCCCTGGGCCATCACGCGGATGAATAAAATCTTCTATTTCTTAAAAAACCAAGAAAAATTCTTACAGGTTGACGAGTACCTGGAGGATTTGGCGCAGCAGTACCCCGATACGGTCACCGTTGTGAACGCAGGCAAGAGTTTCGAAGGTCGGGACATTAAGTACTTGAAGATTTCCACCACCAACTTTGAGGTACAATTTAGTAGTTTCAGTAAGGGACAGATGGTTAGGTTAGGTTGGGGGATCCAGTTGTTGGCATCCGTAGTTAAGAATCCTCTGGTATCTACAAGTACCTCCTGGGTGGTGCCAAAGGAGCAACTTAAAGTAGCAGTAGAACTTGTGCCAAGTGCGTCCTTAGAACTACTGCCACCAAACATTGCTGTGTTCTGTGGAAGGGGTGACAGTGAAATTACTGGCGCATGAGACGTAATATCTCCGTCTCGTAGTGACGGGCGCAACGCGATGCGACTTTAGTCTTCTCATATTTCGATTGAGGAGGGCCGCAGTTGTGATGCTGTTGGTTATGGGCGGCAGTGATCACTTAACATCAGACAGGCTGTCACCTTGTCCCGTCATTTCAGTCACATGACCAAAAAGTCGAGCATTATAAAAATTCTTAACAATTCTCGGCCCATAAGAAAATGAGTAGACTTTTTAGTCTACAAATATATTTCAATATAAAATGTCTTTGTCCAATCAACTTTTGGTGATTGGGATCCAGAATAATATATTAGCCAGTTAGCTGATTATAAATTCCATGTCTGACTCAACTTGCACCTCAAAGAATGGAAAAATTATTTTCTACGTTTCTTATTCTCATGCAAATGGGATTCGCGAGGCGTCTGCATCATTTTATTTTTATTCTGATGGAAATTCGCAGAAAGTCAACCTGCAACTTCATAAATTTTGAGTTACAGAACAATGGAAACGAGTAAAGTTTCTCTTAACCTTATTTAGGCGAATGCCGACAGGATCTTAGAAGCAAGATCCTGTTGTAACTTGAGAAACAAGCAAATGTTGTATCTCGAGGAACAAGATCTGTTGAATCTTGAGGAATAAGAACCTTGTATCTTGAGGAACAAGGTTTTGTTGCATCTTGAGAAACAAGCTATCATGGAAAACAAGATCCTGTTGTATCTTGAGGAAAAAGATTTTGTTGCATGTAGAAACAAGATCTTGTCGGCTCGCTTACAAAAAATTGTTTCAAGCGTCATGATCCCGGTTCCATGTCATGGTCATGGTCTTCGAAAAATAATGTGCATAACCATGATAGTTTTAAACTGTATATTTTTTGAATCGCTTTAAATTTTGCAGGATAGAAGAAAACCCGTGGTATTCTTGCAATCACTTCTTCATGCCCGAGAGTGGGTGTCACTCCCCGCTACCCTCTACGCCATCAAGAAACTGGTGATTGACGTCACGGAACAGGACCTTCTTCAGGAGCTCGACTGGATCATCCTGCCTGTGGCAAATCCTGATGGATATGTGTTCACTCATGAAAGAGTGAGTTAAGTGAATGTATTAACACTTTCTTGTTCCAAGAAATACATGATAGTCGATCAAAGAAATCTTAGATATTTATACGCACCGCATATATATTATTTTCTCCGTATGAATCAGTGTCAAATTTATTTTTTAATTCGTTTTCAGTCTCGTTTTTGGAGGAAGAACCGTGCTACCGGTTTCATGATTGGAGATTTATGTATGGGAGTGGACCTCAACCGCAACTTTGACATATTCTGGGGAGCTGCCTCGAGCAACAGCGTATGCATGGATACCTTCCACGGCCGAGGACCCTTCTCCGAACCCGAGACTGCCATCATCCGCGACATCTTCGCAGCTTACGGCAACAGGATCGAGCTGTACATTGACATCCATAGCTTTGGGAGTATGATCTTGTATGGTTACGGCAACGGCGAACTTCCTGGTAATGCGCTAGGTGTCCACGTTTTAGGGGTCAACATGGCTCAGACTATTGACGGCGTGAAATGGCCATCTAATGCCAATTACATCGTCGGTAACATTATGCTGGTGTTATACGCCGCGTCTGGTGGTGCCAGTGACTACGGCATGGCTTCCGGAACCCAGTTCTCTTACACCTTCGAACTGCCTACTTACAGAAACTCGAACAGTATTAATGGGTTCTTGGTGGATCCCGATTTCATTGAACAAGCTGGTTATGAAACTTGGGAGGGTATTAAGGTTGGAGCGAGGTTCATTGCTGAAAATTTGAAGAGATAACGCCGTTTGAGAAACTAATTCCATTATCTAATAAAAATTTGTGAACATGTTAATTGTTTCATTTGTGTGTTTGAAAAATTGGTATATAATTTCCTTGTGGGTATCATAATAAAATGAGATTCAGAGAAACGGATATAGTACAAGTAAAATGTGCAGAAAGAATATGCAATTTTCATCTATTTGCATTAGAGCGTGGCTCAGGGGTACTGATAATGACTATCAATCTGAAGGTCACTGGTGTCGAACCTACAATTGAAGTAATGAGTTTTTCACTCGTAATATTATAATCTCGTCATTATGAAGGAAAGCTTTGTACAGAAACCGGTATGACAAAGAACCAATAAAATTCGTAAAAGCACGTGTCATACCGTATTGTGTTACCATGGTAGATCAAAGCTCACACACACTCGCTTACTGATAGTAGGCCGGTGTCCCTGTAGTGGGAACGATAGAGGCTGAAACGCTGTATATCAATGCAATTCCAATGCAAACATCTTTAAGTTTAAAATAAAGCTTGATTAATTCAATTCTAATACATCAAACACAAAAATTGTTTCAACCCATGTGTGATAAAGACTGACCATCCAACCGATGTGCCCCACTAAAACAATGCACTAGGCACAAAATGTATTCCTTTTTTAGCGCAGTAGCAAACGCCGGGTAGCCGCTAGTTTTTTTTTATTATATAAAATGTTTACTTATCTTGAGTTTTGCAATGTTTCATAACGAAGATATCATAAGGAAATACATTTAAATCTAAATTCTTTAATAATTCTTTTAAATCACACGGAAGAAATTGAATAAAACCATCAGCTTTTTCATGTGAACCATACACAATGACAGCATGGCAGCTCGGCGCCCTTCGTTTCGAAGGCTTTCGAAACGAGGGTGTATGGGCTATTGATGTGTGATTGTGTAAATGCCACCTGCAACACAGTCCTAATGCAGGGGTATGAGTGAGAAAGCGTTTGTTTAGTATTCTCAGTGTGCTATTCTGACACAACATTTATATTTTTTTTTAAGTATATTCCACGTAAGAATATCCTTATAAAACCATATCATATAGAGAAACATGTTATACCTGAACTGAAATGTTCTATATCTTTGCGACGTGTTGTTTGTGCAAGTTGTATAACTTCGATACTTTTGGTTGGATAAAAGATTTTGTTGTAGTTTTCGGGCCCAAACCAAATCGAAAAGCAAAACCCAGAATATTTTTTTATTGGAAACATGTTACGCACATCTTCATAGTTGTAAAAAAATGATAAAAAGACTGAAATATCGAGGTTATCAGATTCTCAGACACAAAGAAAGAGTCTATAGTGTATACTAGACTGTGACGTTGTGGCAATTTTCAATAGTTCCTTAGATAAATAATATAATATGTTTATCAACAGATTAACTGAAACCGGTGATAAATTAAGTGGGATTAATACATTTGATGTATTTAAGTACATCTGACAGCATAAAGACGTCAGTGCTTTGTTCGTTTCAGAAGAAAATGGCCGAAATGTTAAAGTTCCTAATTGGTATTACCTTGATGGTTTGTGCTGTTGTAGCAAAACATGAGCAGTTTGATGGGTAAGAATAATAATATAGATAAACTATCATTGAAATCAAATAGATCCGTTTTTAGTAGCAGGATAACTTGTGCCAAGATCAGGAGTACTGCCATCACACGAATTCGCCACCAAGCAATGGTGAAATCGCATTGGAGCTGGTAAAATTACAGGCGCATGACGTTACATCCCTGTGTCTAGTGACAGACGCGAAAGGATGCTTGGGTCTTATCTTATCGAGGTTGGGGATAACCTAAGTTGTATAAGTATTATGAGTGGAGGGAACCACTTAACACCAGAAAAAAAAGGTCATAGAATTCGATTCACATAATGAATTGAATGATTTCGCTGATACACAATAAGTTCCAAAATTATAACAAAGCGCATTCAATGTTTCAATTTATGTCAATTGAAAATCTATTCTACCCTAATTAATTCCAATAATTAATTACAATATTTTGTTAATTTTATTGGTGTGTGTCATTGTTTGGACGTGTTGCAGGTATTCAGATTTATATTCGAATAGTAAATATCTTATTAGCGCTTATTTTATACACATTATCAATTTAGAGGAAGGTTTCCGAAAATATTGGAATCCAAATAGGTTAATTTTGCAATTATAAACACGAGTTCAATGTTAACTTTACATTGAGCGAAAGCCATCTGACCTCATTACATAAATTGCTTGGAGGGTAGATACAAAAAAAGGTCTTCAATAAAATCTACAGTCATTTTAAGGGCTGGGTAATCTTCAAAAATGTATGTCATTTAATTAAAGCGTGTATAAATTAACAAAAAAGTCTATGTTGTCATTATATCAGTAATCTGGTTCCCATAGTAGAAGCCACTCATAATAATGACCAGTGTGAAATATTAATGAAATTAAAAATAGTATTTTATATCTCAACAAAATTATTTTACTTTAAAATTGACTATTTAAATGTCCATGAAAATAAAAATAGTATCTTTTATCTCAACAAAATTATTTTAGTGTAATATTAACTATTTCATTCCAGCTTTACTCTCTATGACGTCACAGTTTCGTTTACGGACCAAATCGACTACATAATGCAGCTGGAAAGGGAACTGAATTTGGACATCTGGTCAGAAGCTGTTCCCGGCAGAGCAGGCAAGATATTAGTCGCGAAGGAACAGAAAACCCAATTCGAGCAAGCTTTGAAACTCGCTGATATAGAATACAGCGTGGTCGTTGAAAATATTAGGGAGTAAGTGAATAAGTCTAATACTATTACTGAGTAAGTGTTAAAGTTTAATATTATTACTGAGTAAGTGATTAAGTCTAGTATTATTACTGAGTAAGTGATAAAGTCTAGTATTATTGGGGAGTAAGTGATAAAGACTAGTTTTATAAGGGAGTAAGTGATACAGTTTAGTATTTTCAGAAAGCAAAATTAGCAAGTTTGGTTACTTGATGACATATTTTTTCCAATTATTTTGATTAACAACCTAACTATTGAATCGAATTTGATAAAATTTCTATGGGACCGATCTGAAATTATATCATTCCAAATCAATAGAAATAAAGAGAAGTATTTTCCAAATTGTTTGACGAAGAGAGAGATAAAGTGTTCTGAGTTAATGAAAGCAAATATTATAATAATAAAACCTAACTGATAGAGCCTGTCTATAAAAAAGTTGGTTATAGAAAAGTTCGATATGAGTATTTTATCAGCAGGTTTGAGAAACAATTCATGAACGCAAGGTTATATCTTATAACTTTGCTTTATATATGAACTGAGTTTACTCGTATACCTAACCCGTAAACAATTTTTAGTCTATTGTTATCAAAGTTTCTAGACTTCATAGATGAGGCCATGATGTCTGGTAACTTTCGAAATTACCTTTTAGATAAACGAACAATAATAATATTATAAGATTTGTTTTCTTCTTTTTGTGAGTAAGAAAAGATTATTGAATAGTCATAGATATTTCTCTTCGAATGCCACTAAGCGGTCACCCATCCAACTACTAACCGGGCGCAGAGTTGCTTAACTCAGGGATAACCCGCCATCTTTCTAAAGAAATGTTAAAAGGGCGTAGATGTGTCGTCAAATAATTTTGACTACACTTTAGTGATTATCTATAAATAAAATAGAAGTGAATGTTTGTAATGCCTTTGAAAAAAATGTTTAAAATTTTTGTCTTTTTGTCTCTATAAGCCGGAACAATCCGGCTTATTTCCGAAACGGCTCGACCGATTTTGACGGGACTTTCGATGGCAGATAGCTGATGTATTATAGAGTAACTAAAGCTTTTATTTTATAATAGAAAAATTGCTGCTTTTTGATGCTGCTCTAAGAGCGTGGTGGCCCAGGGGCATAGACGCCGACTTTCAATCTGAAGGTTACTGGTTCAAACCCACCACCATGCACCAATGAGTTGTTCACTTGAAAAAATTAATGTGCGCAATACCACGTTCTCAAAACGTTGACGGAAAACATCGTGAGGAAACCGGCATGTCTTGGAACCAAAAATTCGAAGACATGTGACATCTACCAATCCGGATTGGGCTCCCGTGGGAGATCAGAGCCCATTCACTCTCAATTATCGAGAGTAGGCCGGCGTCCCTGCAGTGGGAACATCAGAGGCTGGTACGGTACGGGAACACCACCCAGGGGTTATGTTCAAATGGTACTCACCTACGGACGCGAGCAACTGGACCAATACTGCAATAAAAGGTGATATATAATTGGCTGTATGGATCTTTCCAGGATGTTGGAACGCGAGGATGCTATGCTCAAGAAAGCTAGCGCCAGGAGTAACAGCTCCCGTGACGGTGGCCTGTCATTCGATATCATCCACACATATGAAGAGGTGAGCATCTCATTTTTATTAACGGCTCCGTAACTTAGTAGGTAGTAGATTCGCGCCCACCTTCGATTGCCAGCAGGGCAGACAATGTTCCTGGGTCTTGGGTGTTTGTGTTGTGTTTCTGTGTTTGTCCATGCCACCTGTGACAAAGGGAATTCTAGTGCAGGAGTATCAGTGTGGTTTTTAGTTGTCTTCGGAAAAAAGAGATTGTTTTCCGATTTAATGTGTTTTTTTTAAAGTTTATTATTATTATATTTTAATCTTCAGCAATTGAGATTGAAATTTCCTATTATGCGATTATATAAGAAATTAGATGTAATAAATTTTATGAAAACTAACCTAACCAACTTTAAATTGCCAAAGATCGTAAATGCTCCTTAGAAATGAAATGATAACAGAAACCAAAAAAAAAATATGAAAGTGTGTTATTAAATAGGTATCAAATACCTATTAATGACACCGCAATTAACATAGTTCGTCGTCTTTTATTTTTTCATTTTCACAATACGGCGTCTGGTGGTCGCCATATTGGATTTTAATTACTATCATGTATTTAATAACACTTGCAAGTTTAACACAAATCGATCGACGCAAGAATCACCAAAATCGGCCCTCGTTTTGTCTCTAGAGCGCCACAAAGGAACAAACATACATACATACATAGTCTGACAAATACATAACCTTTGCGTCGCGCAGTCAGGTAAAAAGCCAAACCAGTTCATCTTAACCACATATAATTATATTAATAGGTCGACGCATACTTGGAAGACCTGGCCAGGCAGTATCCTGAAACAGTTACTCTCGTGAACGCCGGCAAGAGCTTCGAAGGCAGAGACATCAAGTACTTGAAGATCTCCACCACTAACTTCGAGGTAACGAGTAAGGGAATATGGGATAGAATATTTTTATTGCCATATTTTGTAGGTCATTCTGTACATCGATTTCTCACTACAGGTCATTTTTTGTCTGCCTAGGTTTCTCTCTACCTAGCGATGTCCTACTATATTAAAACTAGCTGCGGCCCGCGGCGTTACTCACGGTTTTCCGGAATAAAAAGTAGCCTATGTATTAATCCGTACCAGCCTCTAATGTTCCCACTGCAGGGAAACCGGCCTACTCTCGATAATTGAGAGCGAATGGGCTCTGATCAACCACGGGAGCCAAATCCGGATTGGTATATGTCACATGTCTTCGAATTTATGGTTCTAAGACATGCCGGTTTCCTCACGATGTTTTCCGTCACCGTTTTGAGAACGTGGTAAAACTCATTGGTCCACGTGTAGGTTTGAACCAGCAACCTTCAGATTGAAAGTCAGCGTCTATGCCCCTGGGCCACCACGCTCTATTATATATTATTGCAGGATGTAAACTATCCTGGTACCAAAATGCAGATTGCCAAAAGTTATTCTTTGAACGATATAGCGGTTATTAAACAGGCAAATCAAGAAAAAGCAGCGGATCGCGATATGCCCAGGCAGACCTCGGTCGGCTCATTGAATCGATCGCCCTACGAGATATATAAGCATTTGTTCTTTTGCTTCGTATTTTTGACTGACTTAAATAAAAGGGTTCTCAATTTTATCTGTATATGTTTGTTCTTGTATGTTTGTTACACCGTGCCAATTTAGATGATGTTTCAAAGCTGTTTCATAGAAAATGTTTGCGTCTAAGACCGAAAAATTACTATTGTCGGTTTACTGCATTTTCAAACCAGTCACCAGTACCTCAAGTTAAATAACTTGCTTCTATGATTCTTCCAGGATAGGACAAAACCTGTCGTATTCATGCAGTCACTTCTACACGCTCGGGAGTGGGTTACTCTACCTGTCAGCCTCTATGCTATCAAGAAGCTGGTGATCGACGTCACGGAGAGTGACCTGCTTCAGAACCTCGACTGGATCATCCTCCCTATCGTCAATCCTGACGGATATGTGTTCTCTCATGAAACAGTAAGGAATTTCAATGATTTTGGCTGGTTTTGATCTTACAATAGATTTAATCTGAAATCCGTCTCGGGTGACGCAACGGGGGCGACTTGGGACTTTACATACTTCGGTCGGGGAGGACATAAGTTGTTTTGCTGTAGTTTTAGGTGGAAGTAACCACTTAAAATCAGGTGTCAATTTCTATTTTAATAAATTTAGTTCCAAGTGCTTTTTTTGTGTTACAAATATAACGAAACTATCTGTAGCCGCCGAGGATTTAAAATGAAATGCGCCTGTAATTTCACCGGCCCCACACCCTTTCATCGGAACACATCAATGTGAGTGCATCACAGCTTGTAAGCAGTAAGTCCCTTAAAGGAAAAAGACAGTTAAAGGCTGTTCCAAGCATCTACATGTTGTAATTCTAATTTGGTTGAATGATATACTCAAATTATGAATATTTTATTTTATTCCAGTATCGTATCTGGAGGAAGAACCGTGCTTCTGGATACATGGACGGAGACTTCTGCAGAGGAGTAGACCTGAACCGTAACTTCGACATTTACTGGGCAGGTGCCTCCAGCTTCATTGTCTGCTCAGAGACCTTCCACGGCCGAGGGCCCTTCTCTGAACCAGAGACAGCCATCATTCGTGACATCTTCGCAGCTTACGGCAACAGAATCGAGCTGTATCTCGACATCCACAGTTTTGGGAGTTTGATCTTGTATGGCTACGGGATTGGTATACTCCCGCCTAATGCTTTGGGCCTGCATGTCCTAGGAGTCAACATGGCCCAGGCTATTGACCGCGTAAAGTGGCCAACTAATCCCAACTACATAGTAGGCAACATTCTGATGACATTATACCCTTCCAGTGGCAGCGCTAGTGACTATGCCACAGCAATCGGCACGCAGTTTTCATACACCATTGAGTTGCCTTCGTACGGCGACCATACTGGCTTTGATGGTTTCTTGGTCGACCCTGACTTCATTGAGCAAGTTGGTTATGAGACTTGGGAAGGAGTCAAAGTTGCAGCAAGATACGTCGCTGAGAATTTGAGTAGAGAACGCAGATCGATCAATTAATACAATGAAAAAAAAAAAACACATTTTCTAGCGAGTGTATATTAAAATATTAGAGCATAACTTGTTTTATTAATTGGAATATACCCATTGTCTTCTCCATGGTAAAACCCCATCCCCATGGTAAAATAAAGTGTAAAAAAATGTTTCTTTAAACTTTCTTTTAATATTTTTTGGCTTCTGATCCAAACCGTCCAGCCTTTAATGTTCCCACTGCAGGGACCTCGGCCTATTCTCAATAATTGAGAGTGAATATGCTTTAATCTACTGCGGGAGCCCAATCTGGATTGGTAGATGTCACGTATATTCGAATTTTTGGTTCTAAGGCATGCCGGTTTCCTCGAGATGTTTTCCTTTACCGTTTCGAGAACGTGGTATTGTGCACATCATTTTTTCAAGTGATAAACTCATTGGTCTACATGTGGGTTTGAACCAGCGATCTTCAGATTGAATGTCAACGTCAATGTCAAAGTCTATGCCTCTGGGCCACCACGCTTAATAAATAGTTATTTAAAGGACAGACAGTTGTTGTAGTGTTCCTTTTCCTTACATTTGTAGTACCTTAAAACTTATTTTTCAATAGTACAAACAAATAAAAAAAATCCTCTATATATTATATGTTGTTATATAGTTTACATCCAGATGTAACCTATATAAAAACAAAGTAAATCCTAGAAATAGAAATCCCGCACAAACATACACCTTTCAGGAATCTGTTGTTTTTCGATTCAGGTAGCAATAATAGGAGATGCCTTCGTGTCTTGAAGGTGAGGGGACCGGGTGGGTGGAGGGTGAGCCGGAAAATATTGCCCGTAGAGAGACGTGACACGGCTAGTGGACAGTAGTGATGTTATCGATGTTAAACTATCGATGAGAGCTAAATTAATTTTTAACTATGTATTTTTTAATTCTCATAGTTTCAAGGATCAATAGCCTATGTGCTAATCCAGGGTATAAGCTTGGTACCTAATCAGCCTCTAATGTTCCCCCTGTTGCCGCCGACCCACTCTCGTTAATTGAGAGTTAATGGGTTTTGATCTTCCACGGGAGCCCTGTCCCGATTGGTAGATGTCACATGTCTTAAATTTTTCTAGTTTCGGCTGATTTGTATTAACATCAACATTTCCGAATTGCACATAATTATATTCTCTGTTATTTTCAAGTGACTTTCAAAAAGGTTTTCAATTCAGTTGTGTTTTTTTTATATTTCTTACCTCAGATCTCAATCATTTATAAACTGATCGGAAAAAATCTATATGAAACGATATCATTTCGGATTTCTCCTGTAGAAATTTCATCAAAATCGGTTCAATAGTTTAGTTTTTAAATAAAAATAACTGGATAAAATATATCAACCAAGTAAACGAAACTTGTATTTTGCTTTCCTGTAACTTTTTCCTTCGCACGTTGTATACCAATTTGAATGTTTCTTTTATCCATAAGAGAAATAAAGGATGAAAGTATTGAAGTCAGTTTTTTGATTTTATTATTGGTCCCTTGTTTGTTTCTCATGATAGATGCCTATAAAAAAATCCCTTATTCTGAAATTATCATCGATATCGGGATGTAATATGCAGTGACAACGTTACGGCTAAATCGAGGAATTTCTGGCGAAACACATAGTACCTACTTCGGGAACTGTCTCACGTTGAAACGTAGACATTACTACCATTTTTGTGTTGCCAGCGTAGAATGTCATAATTTAGTTCAAATAGTGAAGCTTAGTTAAACTTAAATGCAATTTCATATCTATAAGCTATGATTTAGACGATGTACTTCATAGCACATAGTTCGGTAGGACTTCATAATTCGAGTACCTGAGTTCTGTTCTGTTGCTGTTGCCTTTTGGCGGCGCTAGCCACTTAACAACCACCAGTTCGTTCCGTTTGTTTCGTCCGTTCCGTATAGGATAAAAAGTGTCAGGGATATGTGTCTAAATAAACACAGAAACTGGCTGTAGTTTGATATTGCATATGTGCAAAAGTAGGCTATATGTTAATCCAAGATATAAACTAACTTAGTACCTAACTAGCTAACAAATCCATTGAGCCGTTTTAGCGGAAAGGAGTAACAAACACATATATAAAAAAACTTTCGCCTTTATAACATAAGTGTGTGTAGCAATGTAAATTTTGACTGGTTTCTTCTTCTGGATTCTTGTTTGTAACGAGAATAAAATAACATAATAAGTTTTGATACGACAGCATGTATGAGACATGAGACATGAGATCTATACTGAATGGTCGGTTTTATCATACTTTTTTGGTTGAATCAGATATTACATAATTGATGGATTCAGGTGTTAGCGGAAATCCTTAGGATGACAATGAGTCGTAGAGACGAAACGCGTGTCAATTCTATTGTTGAGTATATCCATTTTAGTTCAAGTTCGTGCTGTGATCCTTTTCTTACATTACAGGCAGAAGAACGGATCACAGAGAAGGGCTTTTGGGAAACTCGTTTTTCTTTTTTATGTTAAAAAAATGTCGGGATGAGCTGAAGGCCTGATTAACCTCCCCGACCGAAGAATGAAAAAAGTGATTTAAAGGTTACTCACTTAGAGACGCGAGCAAAAGGACCCCCCAATAGGCTTAGAAAAGTTGATCCCCTTTTCTTATAACATAATTCAATGCTAAAATCTTGATTGAAGAATTTCCAAGAATTTCTAATCTTAAAAAAATACTACAATATATAGTGAAAAGTTTAACTGAATTTGCAATTTTCAAACGTATCTTCAGCCAATATTATCCTGGGATATTAAAATGGGAGTCGTTACAAAAGCGGGTATTATAAAATTAAATCCTTTCCACAACCGAACTGTTATGTTCGTTTGGAGGAATATTCAATTAAAGTATATCTACGAGTTTTTAAAAAAGAAAACCGAATCAATCCTCAGAATTCATTTTTGGCGAGAGAAAGTTTCAAGAAAGGTTATTAAACTTATTTTGTACACAATTGAAACCTTTTATAACCTCGCTCATATTTTCGATGTTATATACAAAGCTTATTTTTTTGGCTGTTAGTTTGGATGTAATATCCACCAAAAACCTAGTTGTTTCAAATAATTGATCTTTATTCTGCTAAAGAAAAGTTCAACATGCAATTACCATTCTCATACTCATGTATTTTCTTCACCGTCGGATCTTTGAATATTTGATTATGTCAAATTTAGACTCTCTTCATATTATTACAAAAATGATGTAGTTTAATTACAATAGACAAGAATAGTAGCGTCGAAGAAATACCTAATATTAATTCCATTATAATGTCACATTAAATTAAAAGTAATTATAGAATGGCTGCTACTTGCTCAGGCTAAATAATAAATTCACAAAGATAGGCGTTGCCATCAAATTTTTTTACCGAGACTAGTCTAACGGGAGTGCCAAGTGGCTCACCTAATGTTAAGTGGCTATCGCCGCTAATAGACAACAAAAATACAACACACGACCTTATTAACGTATGAGAAGACCCAAGTCGTATCGCGGTGCGTCCATCATTCTGAAACGGGGATGTTACGACTCAGATGCCTGAACCTTACCAGCACCACACACTTCCACCAGAACACAACGATGCGAGTACATCACTGCTTGACGGCATAGCCAGGTGTGGTGGCAGTACTTCTCTGTGTGAACTTGGTGAAAGTTCTACTGCCACTTTGGGTTGCTCCTTGCACACCACCCGGGGGACATGTCTAGGGATAAAGGGGGACCTTCGGAGGCAAGTAACATCGTCCACCAAATTCACTGATGTTATACTGGGATTAAAACAATCTAGTTCCTATATTTCAATTTAATTCTATGTTCCTAGCCGCAGCCGTCACAGCTCTCCAAACGTCTTCCGCTATCCTCATAATATTTTCCTCAGGCACTACCACTCCATCATCTCCATCACCGTCTACGCCCACATTGTATGTATAATACACCCCATTTCTTCTTGCAAAGTCAACACTGGTGCCTGATTCTCTATCACCTATAGCCATGGCTCCTGAATCTAATCTATAATCTTCTCCAACTGCGTTGACTACTTCTAGACCTTTCAAATAATGCCTTCTGTACAGTCCGCTGGCAGCCTTTTCATACCTCCAGGGATATGTTATAAATTTGCCGCTGTTTTGCAGCGATATGTAAAGTCTAGGTTTGTATTGATTGATCAAGTCTCTGATCATCCGTGTTTCAATTTCTGAGAAAGCTTCCGTGCCGGCGTAGAGATGACTGCAAGGACTAGAACTGGAGTCTGAGATCTGCCAGTCGATGTCAAAGTTCCTGTCGATGTTTACACCAGGGCAGATGAAACCAAGCTGACTACGGATGCTTCGAGACTTGGTCCAGAGTCGGAGCTAAAATGAAATAATATTGTATGTAAATATTTAATTAATATCAATAAACTTAAAGTAAAGTCATGTTATTCATATGTTTATGAATGCAACAAAAGAAAATAAAAAAGATATCATAATAAATGTAAAAGTATGTTAAGTAAAAGAAATATAACCGAAGATCACCAGGCAAGCCAACAAACTAAAAAAACCGGCCAGGTGCGAGTCGGACTCGCGTACCGAGGGTTCTGCACGAAATTGTAGGTAAACGAGTAACTTGTAAGTTTTTTCATGTACTTTTTTGTGGTGTAAATACGAATTTACTGTTTTCCGAGTTATTCCTTTATTTGCGCTATTGCCCCCAGCCAAATTTCATGTTTCTAGAAGTATATACGGCCGTACCTTTTGGTTACGTTGACTTATAAGTTTGATTTTCCTAGAGATTAAAGACTTAAGTATTTGATATAAATTTCAACTAAACTTCTTGACAGACAGGCAGACGGACAACGAAGTGATCATATAAGGGTTTCTTTTTTTGGGGTACGTAGATCTAAAAAGCGATTCAAGTATTTACAAAAACTTACGTTTGTATGAGTATATTCGTAGCCATCAGGGTTTAAGACAGGAATGATAATCCAAACAGCTGTATCTAGAAAGCTTCTGTTCTCATCTTCTAGAAGTCTGTTCAAAACGTTCAGAGCAGAAGGTACTGTTACCCAATCTCTGGGGCATATAGCAGCTTCTACTATAACTACTGGTTTGTCTGCCTCACTGTTGGTGCTGTTATTTACTTTAACATAAACCAAAGGTCTATTTTCATCTGTCTGTCCGTACACAGCTACTTCTATTTCAGTTGTTGAATTGGCGTAAGTATCTTGTAAATTGTAGAGATGATCTAAAATCTGAAATGTCATCTTAGATTAGATCTTATCAAATGATGCCAGTATGTGGGTATAAAATAATACAATATGATAATCAATAAATATTGATAAACACTACGTTATTTTATATATTTAGTGTCACTAAATGATCATAAACACGTTAGTTTACGATATGCCTAACAAGCGATTGTAAACCAAAGTACAAGAATCACAATAAAAATAACAAAGAATTTATTTCCGATTCCTTATTATCAGATATACCGTTCGAAAAGTATAGGTATATATACTAAACAGATTCAATATATAATAAATAAATATTCATGGACATTTCACACACCGCCATCTAGCCCCAAACTAAGCATACCTACCTTGTAATATGAGAACTAGATAACTGATAGAATACTTATAATGTCTTCTTTTTCTCTCTCATTTGTTCATCTCATCATCTGTTTATAACAATTATAGGTATCATTTATTTAAAAAGAAATACTTACCACATTATATCTGTGATATCCATTAAAATCAAAAACATTGTCGTCGTCATTTCTACTTGACTGTAAATACTGCAGTTCTTTTTGTGTTAGATATCTAGAACAAACTTTTCAATGTGAGCTTTTTCCATTTAATGATAAGCAATAACAAATTCAACAAACAACATATAATATATTTGGATTAATATCGCGACAGTATTACAAAGTAAGTAGTGTCGCGATATTGGACCGTGGTGGTCCAGGGGCATAGACGCCGACTTTCAATCTTAAGGTCGTTAAAATTTATGTGCGCTATACGTTCTCGAAACGGTGAAGGTAAACATCGTGATGAAACCGGCATGTCTTAGAACCATAAATTCGAAGCCATGTGACATCTACCAATCCAATGACAATGACAATACCAATTATCGAGAGTAGGCCAGTTTCCCTGCAGTGGGAACATTAGAGATTAACGGATACGGATTACAAAGTATGTTTGGAACTTACTCGTAAACATCTTGAATGTAAACATCCTTTTCTACTTCCACCTCAGCCAGTCTTTCTTCAAACCAGTCAGCATGAGAAGGAGGTACCATGGCTTTTCCAATCACATTATGCCTCACACAAGGCTTTCTCCAGAAATCAACCACATCACTTTTGAGCTTGTAAAGTTGGTCTTGCTGAGTTTCGTTGTGGAGTTTCACATTGTAGACTTTAAAGCTGAAATAAGAGACTATTTTACTTTTTGTGTCACAGTTGATGATAAAGATGTGTCAAAACAAGTTTTTAATAAATGAAATTTATAAAATGAAGTGGTATGAAAAATTTTGTCAAACTCAAACTCAAGATGACAATAAAATATTTTAACCACGCGAATTGATATCTGAAAGAAAAATATCAAAGAACCAACTATAAAATTTATGTACAGAAATTGACTTACCCGATGTATTCCTTGTTATTGGCCAGAACACCCACAAAGAGCACGGCGAAGGATAATAAAACGTGCATAATTTTTTACATTAGTATTATCTCCATGGAGGAAAGATCAACATTAAATAAACATACACCAACAGTAATCCATATCTTATCGCCAGATATAACTAAATTATTTGGTGGTAAATAATCTCCACCAATAAATTTATATTAAGACGCTGTAAGCACTTAATTTGTTTGTTATTTAATTCATTGTTTTATCATTAATTGTTTTTTTATGTTATTAAAATTACGGAACGAGCTGAGATCCGACCAGCTGGCAAGTGGTGACCCCCGCCCATGACAACAGTAATGCGACTCAGTTTAAGATTTGGATCTTACACTGAGTTGTATTCATTCTGCTGCGTCCATCACCCGAGACGGGAATGATACGTCTCATGCGCATGTGATTTCACAATTTCATATTAGACCCCCTAAAAACATACTTCCTTTATCAATGTTACATACGCTTTTTATAAAATAAATGTACTTGAAAAAATATTTATAGCTTCAAGAATATATAAAATATAGCTTCAAGGAAAAAGTATAGCACCATGAATAAGTGCGACTCAAATTCGCACATCGAGTGATTCGTTTCGACTTATAACTTATAATTTAAGATATACAGGTAGAATAACAGATATGCCAACAACAAAAAAAGCGTTACCAAGTTGTGTGACTAGAGTGCTTACCGCGACTTAAGCCTTAAGCGTGTGGGAAGCATGAACACTATAAACAATTGTGACGTTGTAAGATTATAAGGATTAAACATTTCTAATTATCAGCTTACGTAGGATAGATATTTCAAAAATATAATACTCATCGTAACCCTAGGATTGACTATTAAATACAGGTGACCCAGAAAATAATATTAAGAAAACTGACTAATATTTTTGCCAAAATGAGGAATGAAATTCGTCTTATAGTAATTGTAAGTTAGTTATTTTAATCAGTACGCTAGCGTGGGTGGAAAAGCTTTCAAGCTATCAGATGCAACTGTTACAAGGTAAGACGTATATTATCCAAAATTACACGCCCACCACTGTTTCCATATATGTTGGCGGGTTCGTGATCGTGTTTATAGATCCATGCCTCCTGCGTGGTTCAAAAGGATCCTCGTGAGATGGTACTTTCACTTTTTTGTAAGACGGTCGCAACGAAACAGACCTCTCATACCTGGCCAGGTAAGCAAAGATCTCAGTAGTAGCTGTTGTTTATGAGAGGTGTGGCGATGACGATGATGATAAAAATGATTAATTTGCTTCCATTGTGTCATAATATAACATTGAAACGCATTGGAGAGCTAATTTTCAGTTACTATTCCTACAAAACGAGGAGTCCTCTGCTCGATCCCATCCTGATAGATCCTGATTAACTAATATATATATTTGAGTGTATATACGTTTATTGTGACTTAAAGAATAATAGGACAGGGTAAACCAACAAGACATATTAAATAATGTAACAAATTATTTCATTTAAATATTTTATTTAGAAAGCAATGCAAATAATACAATAAATAATAATAATTAATTAGCGTTCCGTCTCTTTCTGTAGTTATTGCGAGCATACCGAGCACCAGCTTTAATACCTTGCCAAGTTTCAAACCCAGCCTGCTCGATGAAGTCAGGGTCTACCAAGAAGCCCAGGCCTGTTCCTAGAGCATACCTATACCCCGGTAGCTCGAAGGTGTACGCGTAAGGGACACCAACAGACTTGGCGTAATCCATCGCACTGCCCGAAGCTTCGTACAGGATCAACGCTACATTTCCGACGATGTAGTCTTGGTTCCAGCTCATTTTGACAGCATCGATAGCCTGAGCCATCTGGACTCCGACGAGATGAAGGAAGAGTCCATTCTGGGGAAGGACACCGGTCCCGTAACCGTAGAGAATCATACTTCCAAAGCTGTGGATGTCCAAAAACAACTCGATTCGATCTTTGTGTTCCTCTACGATGTCTCTGATGATGGCAGTTTCTGGTTCAGAGAAGGGTCCACGGCCGTGGAAGGTGTCCCAGCAGACGACGTTGCTGGAGGCCTCTGACCAGGCGCTGTCGAAGTTCCGGTTAAGATCAACTCCGGCACAGATGTCGTTGATAATGTACCCGGTGGCACGGTTCTTTCTCCAGAGGCGGTTCTGAAAGACAATGTTAAGTATCAGCCTATTCTGGTCCAATGCTGGACTTAGGCCTCTCTCATTAACTGCCATTAAGATCATCTGCTCTCCGTAGCCATTTTTACGTTGATTTAAAGATTTCGTAAGGAAGAATCCACTGATGATTTAATTTGATCTTTTCTCTCTAAAATCTTAAATCATCATCAAAGCCTTTAGTGTGTAAAACTCCCTGATTATCGAATCAGGGGAAGTTTAACACATAAGAGGCTTTTAAAATAAATAAAAGGATGTTTTGGAGCAGAAGAATACCAAAGATTTTTCTGCATGACAAAAAACCCTTCCATTAGATCCTAAACGTGAGTTTAAACCTCATCCTCATAACACAAATGTTTGTCACAGTTAGGAATCAAACCCGGAACGTCTCGCTTGATTATTACTAAGGCACTGAGCTAACCAAAGTGTTGAGTGTGTAATTACCTCAACGTGAGTGAAGACATAGCCATCAGGATTAGCGACAGGCAGGATGATCCAGTCGATGTCCTGAAGAAGGTCCTGTTCAGTGACGTCAATCACCAGCTTGTGAATGGCGTACAGAGTTGCGGGAAGCGTCACCCATTCGCGAGCGTGGAGGAGGGACTCCATGTAAACTATGGGCTTAGAGGCATCCTGAAAGCAAAATGCTCAAGTCAGATAAGGTGCATGCTGCCATGCCTCGAACTATGCTGATAGTCTGCAGACATGATAGGTAACAAACCTGGAAGTTAGTAGTAGAAATCTTTAGATACTTGATGTCACGACCTTCGAAACTCTTCCCTGCGTTGACCAGCGTCACTGTTTCAGGGTATGCATCAGCCAACAGTTCCAAGAATGTGTCAACCTGCGGGTAGTAAAAAAGTTTGATACACAACCTCAGATAATACGTTGTCAAAATGTGTAAATCTTAGTTTTTTTAATGTTGGGTTTACCTGATGGTATGTGTAGATACGGTCGAAAGGAATACCGTCAAATCTAGATGCATTAAATGGATCTTTTGAAGAAGTTGATAGTAGTTTTTCTTCCAAATCGAGGAATCTGAAGCAATGATTGATATGTATCAATATAACTGGTATGATAGATATTTACTGACGCGAAAAAATAAAGCTTACTCTTTTATATTATCCGTCTCGACTTTAAACTCTACTCTAATGTCTTTCAGCCCATCTTCGAACTGTTCTTTCTTGTCCCCAGGAACAAGGACCTGGCCGGCTCGTCCAGGGATGGCGTGAGACCAGATGTCTAGGTTCAGTCTCGTCTCCACATCCTTCACTTTTGTCACCTGATCTGCAGTCTTTACGGATACTTGGTACAAGGAATATCTGAAATATTGGTTAAATTGTTAACTACCTCCAGTCCATGGCTTCACTCTTGGGGTTTCATATTTATTTTGTTCCAGATCTGTTTATCGGATGTATTTTATGTAATTTCCAGGAGGATAAGTATCATGTTATGTAATTATTGCTCTTTCAAATTCAGTCAATTCGCACCACACAGGGGGTGATTCAAAGGGTCCTCACCTACGCGAGCAACTGGACCCCCAAAAACTAATGGAAACGTCACTTTTAAAAATATAATATTGATTTACAAAAATATGATTTTGATTTTAATTTTAAAGGGCTAATGCTCGCGAATAGAAAGTAACACTTCCATTAGGGGTTTCTTGCTTCCCATGGAGATTCTCCAAGCGCCAAACTTAGGAATAAGAACGCATGATTTGGCAAGCAGATAATTATTGTAAAAAAGTGATGATTCGAAATATCTTTTAAAATTTAACGGTAAATTATTTTGACTTTTGACTCTGTGTTATTAATTAAATACTCACCCCTCATACAGTTCATGTTTCGCAAACGCAGAAGCGAGAATAACTAGCAAATATATTACTAGACGCATGGCTGCCTCTACATTCCTTAATTAAATGAAACTCATTCAGTTTATTATTATTTTATTATCTAAAGCTTATCTTCCTATCGGATCATTATCCCTTAGTTGGCAGCAAAGAGTACTTGAAGATAAGTTTGTTAATCCAATTAATCTCTTCAGTTCGCTGCATTTATCGTCACACGTATTTTAATTAAATTATTTAAACAGTTTAATAATTGTGATTATAAAAGGCAAGATTATTTATATTTTGTTTATATTCTGCTCGGGTCAAAATGCCGGTAAATGTTTGTAGTGCACGGGCCTAAGCCAAGTGCCCACGAGCAGAAGTGGTTTACTTGTGTTACTTGTAATGATAGGTAAAATGTTATAAACGTAAACGTTAAACGTTTACACACTCATACCTCTGCACTAGGATTCCCTGTGTCGCAGATGGCATGGACAAATACAGAAACACAAGACAAACACCCAAGACCCGAGAACAAACTTCATGCTCACCACACAAAGATTGCCCGGCCGGGAATCGAACCCGGGACCCCTCGCTTCGAAGGCAGGGCTACTACCAACTAAGCCACGGAGCCGTCAACTCATCTGTAAAAATCTCCTTACTATTCTACATGTTCTGATAGGCACCGCGTTGGCAACACCTCAAGTGTTACTAGCGTCTGTAGGCGACGGTAGCCAATTACCATCAGTTGGGCCGTTAGCTTGTGTGCCTCGTCATTCAAATAAAAAAAAAAATGTGTTTAGAATCGCTGCAATTTTTTTTTTTAATTATCTTGCCTTGCTTCATTGCGTAGTAGGTCGAGGGTTCGATTCCCACCTAGGACAAGCGTTTGTGTGACGAACATTGATGTTTGTTCTGTTTGGTTGTCAATATGTTTTATATGTATGGATGTAGAAAGAAAAAAAAATATAGTGGGGTCGCCAATTATCACCAGGTGGGCCCTCAGCTCGTTCCACGACTTAGTAACATAAAAAAAAATTGTCAGCTTCGTAGTGTAGTTGATTGTAGCCATGCCTTCAAAGCAAGGGGTCCCGGCTTCGAATCCCGGCCGGGCAGACTGTGATGAGCATAAAGTCTGTTCTCGGATTTAGGGTGTCTTTCTTGTTTCTGTGTTTTTCCATACCACCTGCGACACAGGGAATCCTAGTAGTTCCTATGTTTAGACTTGCGTTTGTAATTTCACTGTTAATTAGTAGTACAGCTGTTTGCCTCAAATAAAATTGTTTACTTAAGTAATTAGTTCTTACAATGCCTGAGGGTAGTTTTAAATTGTTTCTTTTGTTAATTTTATTTTCTTGTCGTGTTGACTGTATTTTTGATTGGATAGAATTAGTGTTCATGTTATGTTATTAAAATGCAAAAGGAAGCGCTTGTGACTCTTGCTTAGTTGTTCCTTACAGTTAAGCCACTGTCAGTCCGGTCAGAATTTGGATGGGTGATCGATTTGTGGCATTTGAAGAGAGGGCTTCCGTGGTTCAGAGGGCTTGTTAAGACCCCCTTCTAAGCATAAAGCTGCTCATTTTCGTTACAGTTTAGGAAGCAGCGCTGGTTTTCAGACGAAGCCTATAATGGAGTATTCTTCATATTTGCTTTAACAGTTTAGATCACTATAAGACCGGCCTAACAGTTCAATTGGTAGTAGCTATGCCTTCTGCGTTGTAAGTCATGGGTTTGATTCCCACCCAGGGCAAACATTTAAGTGACGAATATGTATGTTTGTTCTGTGTCTGGGTATTAATGAGGTATAATGTAATAATTTCATAGAATCGTAAGAATACGGGGATAAAATATAGCCTATGATACTCGCTGAAAATGTAGCTTACAATTGCCGAAAGATTTTTTTTAATTTGTTCAACGGTTTAAGCGTGAAATCGTAAGAAACAAACAAAGTCACTTTTGCATTCATAATATTAGGATAATATGATAGAATGTGTCCAGTTTTTAATCGAAAGTCCATTAAAAAAATCTCCGTACCAGCCTCTAATAAAAAATCTCTCTAAATTAGAATTCGGAATTCAACGGAACCAAAGATTTTTCTACTTTGACTTTCATTTTGACCAAGTGAAGAAACCTTGATAATTATTAATTAAAATCTTTTCAATTGTTGAATTGAACACAAACGAATATCAGTTTTCGTGTTCAATATGGCGTCTCCGCGACCGATACCGTAAAATTGAAGACCGCAGAACGATACAAACGCCCTTTTAAGCCTAAGAGGATTATATCTGTTGTATTGTATTATTTTTAATAGAATTCTGTTCCAATGGGTTGTAATTGAAAATACTCTCGCGCTTATAAAGTTAAGTTAAGAACCCGACTACTAAAGTTATTTCTAGAAATTAACAAATGTAGAAATGTATTTATTTCTAGAAATTAACAAATAGTAGCAGTAGAAGAAATACTGCCTCCACACCTGGTAATCAGCCGCAAGCAGTAATGCACTTGCTTTGCTGTAGAGAGCGCCGATGAAATCACATGCGCATGAAACGTAACATTCCCGTCGGGGTGAGACTTCGGTCTTCCCATACTGCGATTGGGGAGGACCTAAGTTGCATTGCTGTTGTTACGGAAGTAACCACGTAAGATCAGGGGGACTTTAGTTACGGCTCCGTGGCTTAGTGGGTAGTAGCCCTTCCTTCAAAGCGGTTTGATTCCCAGCCGGAGCACACTCTGTGGTGAGCATGAAGTTTGCTCTCGGGTCATCGGTGTTTGTCTTATGTTTCTGTGTTTCTGTGTGTGTCCATGCCAGCTGCAACCCTAGTGCAGAGGTATGAGTGTGTTAGCGTTTATTATCATTTTATTATGCTACTCCTACTATCATAATCATAATCATCATAATCATAATATCATAATCATTTATTCACTATAGGACACAATGGACTCTTAGCTTCGTTTTTACAACAATACAACAGTTTTTGTAGCAGCTGTACATAAGCTATATTATACTAATATTATAAACGGAAAATGTTTGGATGTATGGATGGATGTTTGTTACTCAATCACGCCAGAACGGCAGAACGGACCTGGATAAAATTTGGCACAGAGATAGATTATAGCCTGGAATAGCACATAGGCTCATAGTTACATAAAAATGTTATAGGGTATATGGGCTTAGTGGGAAGAATGGCTGATACGGACTTACCAGTAAAGGTATGCCTGTGTCGGATGCATGTAATATTATCAGGTGCCAAGTTTTCTCATTTTTCTTCGCGAAACGCGGTTTGGTGTAACAGAGGCTATTCATCGCGTCGCGCTCTCATTATAAATGACATATTCATATTAAAATTTATAGTCCAACTTGGAGAATAGTTGGGTGTTGCAATATTACTTGTTGGCATTGTCCCTTACGCTGGCACTTTAAAACTAAGACGTAAATAACGCTGTTCACAAAATAGGTAGGTGATATTTTAACTACTTTGATCCACTTTACGAATTATTAATTATTTCCACCGATTTTATCTCTCAAAAAAGGAATTTGTTTTGGTTTCTTTGTGAGTTTCTTACTTTTTGCAATATTTCTTATCTTTTCGAGCTTTTCAACTGTTTTTTTTTATTTTTTATGGTAAAAATAAACCCCGTTTGTTGAAAATCAGGGGAACCGATTTTTTGATTATTAATTTTCAAAAGTCACATATTTAGTTTAATACCTCAAATCCTTGATTGACACTTGCAAGAAATGGTTACTGGCTCCCGATCCCGGCAATAATAGTCGTTAAGTCGTGTCGGAGGCCTTCTGGTGGCTCGAAAACTCTGACAACAGGATTGGCCACTTATTTACACGAAAAACGAAGATCGCTTTTTCCATTGACAACTCAAATTAGGTAAACAAGATTTTTATGTATTGTGTGGTAACTTAGAACAAGACCAGCATGTTAATAATTAGGGCTAATTCCTTTAGTTTCAGCTATGAGGTTAGGTACGTGTGGCGTAACTAATTCTAAACACCCATCTGTCTCTATTCCTCACCAGTGTTTCCCTAGTTAGCTGTGTCTCTTTCTTTCAAACAGCTAGCACATTTATCACCGAGGGAATTTTTATTCGTGGCTTTGCGAAAGTTTGTATGGACGTGTGTCTGTCAGTATCTGGTACCAAATTTCATCCAAATCTTACCAACATACATAAAAACTTTCGACTTTATAATATTCGTGCGATTAATTCCCGCGGAGATAATGCACCATGTTTGAAAGAAAGAGACAGACACAACTAGGGATATAGTTAGTATAGGAAATAAGCTGTCCTGGTACCAAATTTCATCGAAATCCGTTGAGCCATTTGAGCGTGAAAGAGTAAAATTACCAACATTACACACACAGACACACATACATACAAACCTTCGCCTTTCTAATATTCGTGTAAATAATGCACCAGACGTTTGAAAGAAAGAGACAGACACAACTAGGGATATAGTAAAGGATATAAAGCTATCCTGGTACCAAATTTCATCCAAATCCGTTGAGCCGTTGGAGCGTGAAGGAGTAATAAACATACACATACACATTCTTTGAATTCTGGAGTGATCGCGTTGTTTGATGATAGACTGGACGGTTTACTTGGAATGCTTCGTAACAATTAGCAAAACTAGTACACTTCCCAACTGAGAACTTGGACTGTCCGGTACTAGAGTAGAAATTAGAGTAATTTAACTCAAATCTTGAATTAGAGACATTATTCTTGTGTAGAACAAAGTTAAACACAAGCACAGTTTAGATAAGAGATGTATTTCTGCTGTGAGTAAGGTTACGGTATAAAATTAATTTATTCAGCTGCGTTTCGCTGTTACCCATGGATTAAAAGGCGACATGAGAAGATGAAAATAGTGACTAAAAAAAAATGTCATACTGAGTCGCGTGCATTACTGTTGTCATGGGCGAGGGTCACCACTTACCATCAGGTGGGCCCTCAGCTCGTTCCGTCATTCATTCACATAAAAAAAATAAAGTACTAATTAAAAGACTTAATAGACACGGATAGGGAAGAAAATTGGTTACTTAATTACGTGGCTAAAGAGTAAGATCTCAGTAAGATGCCGCACTGAAACGGGATTGTATTTGTTGTAGAGTTCTTGCATTAATATGTGAGGTAATTACTCAGTGTTTCTTGAAGTTCCCTGTGCAAATGGATCCGCCACAATATCAAAAATCCTTTTCTTAAAATTTAACGTTCACGCTCGTTATTACAGTAGTGGTGGAAATTTCCATTTTCTTAACCATAAATTCAACGTGAATAAGTAGTGAATCTGGGAATTTTCCATTATTAGGGAAACATTTAGACACAGTGCCAATAATAATTTTCATTAAAACCGTTCCCACTTAATTACCTGCTCCGCGGGTGATACTTGGAAAATTTTAACTAGAAAAGACACGACGAAGAATTGTTCGAAGAAAACGTTTGCTGGTTGTAATCTCTTGGTAGGCTTGAGCTTGCATTTGTACAACATATTTTTTATCTAAAACTTATGTGTATGTCTTATTTTTCCCAAAAAATTAGCCCCACCCTGAAATGGCCGTCTAAATTTAAATTAATAACAGTAATATTATAAAAAGAAAAGATTAGATGTAATGGGTAAACTTAAAATCAATACTTATCGATTTTAAAATTCTTTTATTTATAGACAGCGAATAAATTTACAAAAAAAATAGATTTCCCTACCAAACTGCAAAAATATAGCCCGAGACATCAAAAATTTGCATATAAAGTCACTTTTTGGCCTTCGCTGCGTTAACTATTGATAATACCATAAAATATTTAAGGTACATTTTTATTATACCTTTTTTTTTTTTTTTTTTTTTTTTTTTTTTGCGTGGGGAAATGCACTCGCATACCGCCCTGCCACGGGGAGACAGAGCGGTTATGTGGGACTAGACCCACTAAAACCCCACGATGTCCTCCTCTGCCGCTTAGTGGCGGGAACACGGGAACGTTAAAACACACATCCGCGAACCCGCCGCGGCTGTCCGTTTCCGGACCCCCCTGTGTTGGCATCGGGTGCCACTCCTCTGTTTGCGACACGCCAGGACATATGGCGTGTCGCAACCACCTCGGGGACCAGGTCAGCGAAAGGGCGTCAGACGACCCCGTGTCTAGACGCCCTAGGTCCCTATGCGACGGGTCAGATATGTGGCCCCGTCGCCTGCCACTACGGCCGCAGAGGATAGGGAGAGCGGCGCCTCGCAATACCGACACTCCTCTTCCCCTGCGGCCCCACCGCGTCCGCCATCGAACGGTGGCGACCCCGTCGTGGCCGCGGTAGGTAGGGAGAGCGGCGCACCGTTATACCGGCACTCCTCTCCCACCGCGGCCCCTATCCCTCAGCTGCGATGCCTCCCATTCGACACCGCAGCCCGCCTCAGTTGCGGTGCCCCCCATAAGGCACCACCACCTATAATGCCGCTCCTAGTTGGCTTGGAGGCAAAGCCTAAAGGAGCGGCCCTCCCGGGTTCCTCTTAGCTTCACCGTGGGTGACCAGGCCACGGTTACTAAGCCCCCCCGCCCCGACAAGGCGGGAACCCACGACATTTTTATTATACCTGCAAAAACTATACATAGTTAAGTCACAATAACCTCTTTTTGTTCTAATTCAATCAAAGTACAGATTGAATTGAAAGCTGATGACATAATATCCTTATCCAATTAAATAGTTTCATAAGCAAGTTTAATTATGTAGTACATGTAGATTGCTGTTTATATTTCTCGAATAGGTTAATTGCTAATACCGGCTTAAGTTACTAAGCTAATAAGTTACTAAGGGGATAAAATGTTAAAAGTAAGAAAAATGACAAAAATGTGTAAGCAATCAGCCCTACGCTTATTCTATTACTTACCTTCACATTTTAACTGCAAGCCGTAGACTTGAACGATTAAATTACAACGCAAATCCGGGGCTGATCGCTAGTAAATACATTTATGCTAGCTACAATAATACGGAACACCAGGCGTTCCGTGAGAACTTTCTTTTTTTTTTTACGTGGGAAAATATCTTTACGCCTACCCTTCAGATCCGGGGGAACTTGAAGGATTATGTGAGGCTCCCGGACTTAGTGTCCGTCCTACTCACTAGAAATCCGCGGGTTACCGTCCTCTATCATGGTGAGAAGGGATAGGATCGGACTTGCATTCACTATCCCGCCCCGACAAGTGGCACTATGTAGAGTCATATACGATTGATATATTCGTGAAAACAAAAGGAAAAATAGCTATCCCTTCCATAAAACTATATCCAGGTGCAGAAGATGGCAAGAATTCATTAAAATTTCCTATTCAGAAGCGTCGCCGTCCCGGGAAATGCATTTCACCCCATTTGAGCGGTTTCATCCCCTCAAATGTTTCCGAGTTTAACGACCAACGGAGTTGCGTGTGTTCGTTACCACTGTGTGCTAACGGCGTTAGGATACAATACGATTTGTGTCTGTTTGACACTTCTTCCGCAAAAAAATCGAGGCTGATTATATGCATGTTACCTAATGGTTGACAACTGGCAGAAATGTCGAAATAGAAAACATTTATTTTGCGTTACTTAGACACAGGTAGACAATAACAAATTTTGAATGTGGTTTAGTTACCGCAAGAAAGGCTAGGCATAGATGCATTATATATTAGGACATATGATATATTGAGACATATTAAGATGAAGACATGAGATATCCAACAATCCTTACTCTTATAATTCACTATTGTTCTGTTAGCTTTACTTGCAATGCTAATTTTAGATGCTAGTTTAATATTGTGTCTCACTTATAATTTATTGCCATGTTCATTATACTTAATTATCACTTAATTGCGTCTGGCAATTAAGTAATTATAATAGCAACATTTTGCCTCACACATAATTTGTTGCCGTGTTCAACTTAATTATTACTTAGTAGCAAATAGCAAAGCAAACAGAGCTATAGTGAATTAATGGAATACGGATTGTAAGATATCACATATCTTCGATTAGTTGCTCGACTAATTATTGCGAGAATGTGATATTGCGTGCTTAACATTAGTACGGATGTGGATTGGAATCAGCAGCCTTTGGGTTGAAAGTTGGCGTTTGTAACACTGGGCCACCACGCAAAATGTCACGTAATAATAAAGAAATCAAAGTACGAAATTTCAAGTTATTTCTACTGACATATATGTGTTGCTAGAATACAATAAAATTAAAGAAAGTTTTAATTGTATTTTAGGTTTATACTTTGCTTCATGTAAATACAATTTTAATTACTCAACCATTTAATTAATACTATATGCGCCCCGCGGTGTTACTCACAGTAAAAATGTCAACATGATACGATGGTAAAAACTGTCTAAAGTTATGTTTTGCAAGTTATGTCTCTGAAGAAATTACTTCACTTTCGGGATAAAAATTTTGTGAAATATGATATGAGCTTAATAATAAATTTAATCCCAATCCATTCAAAAGTTGTGAAGAATTTGTGAAGGAGTTTTGTTTTTCAGTCTGTGGAGTTTTTCAGTTAAAAGTTCACGTTCTCGAAAAGCTGAAGGAAAACATCGTGAGGAAACCGGCATGTCTTAGAACTAAAAATTCGAAGACATGTAACATCTACCAATCCGGATTTGACTCCCGTAGTAGGTCAAGGCCCATTCACTCTCATTTATCGAGAATAGGCCGGTGTCCCTGCAGTGGGAACATTAGAGGCTGGCACAAACATGCAGATAAACTTGCGCATTTATAATATCTTATCTTATTCATACATCAAGCTGAGGAAGCTTGATTTATTTGCAGACA
Source organism: Aplocera efformata (assembly GCA_921293045.1). Taxonomy (NCBI): domain Eukaryota; kingdom Metazoa; phylum Arthropoda; class Insecta; order Lepidoptera; family Geometridae; genus Aplocera; species Aplocera efformata. The sequence goes on along the minus strand of OV121058.1, from coordinate 8,666,976 downwards.
AATGGGCTAAAATAGCAGACAGGTGTTTGTGAAGAATGATATTATACTTTGTTTAAGAAAATGTTTTTATTTATTTATATTAATAATGTGAATGCTAATTTATTATGTTAAGCTATATATATATTGGGTACTTATTTTAATTGTATATATTTTAATTTATTTGAATCATTGTGTATGATCTGCCTGGAATCTGCCGCGAAGCAGTAGTACTCGCAGTAGTACTGTGTTCCGCACTTTTTTCAGTCAAAGTTTTCAATCAAGCATTGAAATTATATGACATTTCCACTGTCGGCTTTCAATAAAAAATACAGAGGGTAACTGTGTGCCAAAAGGGTAAAAGGGGACAAAGCACCGGAAGTCATTGCCAGTAGTTTTGCCTTTGATCTCATCTTCGAATCACGAAGATACTAAACCAAAAACCTGTGAGGAAATTTTATTGCAATAATTTTTTTTTGTTTGATCCTCTTAACATTGGTTTTTGGTGACCGTAAAAGGCTCTCGACCGATTTCAAAAGTAATTATAATTAGTTTTTAATACCAGCACCCTAGCAGCAAACCAAGAGAACCATTTAATTGATTAAAAAAATATATATTATATATGTTTTAACTTGCGTAAACGAATTGTTACAGCTTTTTACAGCTATTGTTACAGCTTACAAATTACTTGATTGGCTAGCCTCACAGCTCAGTTGGTAGTAGATCTGCCTTCTGCGCCGTAGGTCGGTTCGATTCCCATTTAAGACAAGCATTTGTGTGACGAACATAAATTTTTACTCATTGTCTGGGTTTTAATATGTATTTACAAAAATATTATATATAAGTATTTAATCCTCTAAATAAGCCATTTTTCGTTAGATGACGCTGAGTAAAATGTCCGTCCATTTTTATTTATTATTTGTCATTATATATATCCAAACTTTAATGATATGCTGTTACCTACTGGTACTGCATGTAATGTGTCTAAGGAGCTGCGACAAGTTACATGCGCACAAACATTTATAAATATGTGTGTTAATATTCGTGTCCAAAGGATAATTGAGATCCAAAGCAATAAATAAGTTGGAATTTAACGCGCCCATACCATGAGCCTATAATTCAACTAACCCTCTTCCACAAATAAAGAATAATACATAAACATTACTGTCTACATAAAGGAAACTAATATATTGACTACAAATCCGATTTTCCAATGAACCTTCATTCAACAGGGTCCTAAAAAACCTTGTGAATCTGAACCATCAAATCACATTCCCGAGGATTTACATGCGCCGTGTCATGTACGACTGAGCTTCCAAATCCATATGCTGCCACAGCTCATAAAGGAAACGGTTTGTTTTGGATTTTTAGAAGCTTCAAAATTGATAGTCCAGTTGGTATAGTCCAAACTAGTTTATTGTGGAAAGAAAAAAAAAATTGCCTGGTGAATTTAAAGATTGCAAAAAAGAGGCGGCCATCACGGGATCTGATGGTAAACATCACGGCATAAAAGAGTGTCCAGTCGATTGCCATCATGTTATACGAGTCCGTTTTACAGACAAGGCATGATTTTTTAGCCATACTCCAGTTGGTATATACCAAACTAGTTAATTGTGGAAAGAAAAATAAAAAAAACTGTCTTTTGTTTCAAATATTAGCATAAAGAGGCGGCAATCCCGGGACGGGGATCTGAAACATCACGGCATAAAAGAGTGTTGGTTTTTCTGACAAAATATTTTTTTTTTTCGACTTGTTTGTCATTTGCCAGCTAATTGTCAAATAGCAAATCAAGTCAGCCAATTGAAATGAAATAATCTGGATTGCATCGACAAACGAGCTTCTACCGCTATAAGCTGTGGCAATACCATACTTAGAGGATTGCTCTCAATTTCGCGAAGAATACGAATTGACTGTTTATCACAAGCATTACACTGATTGTGTATACGATCCTTATTTATCGGATACTAGCGTTTTTTGGGCCGTGGGTTTACTAGCTCATTTGTCAGGCATTTGCTTTGGGTTCCACTGTTAGTAATACTGAAATAGATAGACCCACAACTGTTGGTCTCTGTTGCACTGTAGGTCGTGGGTTAGATTCCCATCTAGTACAAGTGTTTATGTAACGAAAGTAGTTTTTTTTTCTGTGGGTTTTAATATTGATTTAATATTGATATTGATCTGGTTCCTACAGTAAAAGCTGTGACACATTGTATGCTCACGAGTATGTTTAGTTGCGTGTGTGACGTGTCCAAATGATAGTTGAGATCTGAAGGCATAATTGAGTTTGAGTTTTTATAGTTTGAGGTTAGAGGGCAGCGTGTAAAATGTCTATTAACATTATTTTAATATATTAAATATATTGTATTGTGGGTTTGATTTGTCATCTTGCGTAAAAATACAGCATCGCTGGTGAGTAGTATAAATAAATAAATAATAAATAAACGTTTACACACTCATACCTGTGCACTAGGATTCCCTGTGTCGCAGATGGCATGGACCAACACAGAAACACTAGACAAACACCCAAGACCCGAGAACAAACTTTCATGCTCACCACACAAAGTGTGCCCCGGCCGGGAATCGAACCCGGGATCCCTCGCTTCGAAGGCAGGGCTACTACCAACTAAGCCACGCACTAATAACGTGAATAATAAATAAAAAAAAAATGTAATATTTTATTTTTTGGAGTAGTTTTATAATTAATATATAGGATTCTTATCTGTTCACAACAAAAGAATGGAATACTTTGGGAATAAAATAAATAAATAAATATTCATGGATATACTTCACACAGCGCCAAACTAAGCATAGCTTGTAATATGGGAACTAGATAAATGATAGAATACATATAGTACTTTTTCTTTGTAAATACATACTTAATACATATTAACACCCAGACAAAGAACAAAAAATGCTTGTTCTAGGAACCCACGACCTACAACACAGAAGTCAGAACTACTACCAACTGAGCTATGAACCCTTCATGAAAACGTTATTACTATTTGAATAACAATATCCCCTAATTGGAAGCAATCTCGAACTAATATCGTTTGTTTGGAAAATAAAAACAGTTTTCCAATACAGCTCTGGTTTCAATAGCAAGATCAATTGAATCCAAGTTATGAAGTGAAAAAGTTAATAATAAATCGTGAGATTCTGCCTTGATCTCAGGAAGGGATTAATACCACCTTTTATGCTTTTTATGTGACAATAATGACGGGACGAGCTCAAGGCCCACCTGATGTTAATAATAATAATAATAATCTTTATTTCAGGCAATTAACATTTTTTTTTCATAAATACTAAAAACGTCAGCCCATAGAATAAAATACCTTACAGACTAACATACATATAAAATATAAACAAAGAAACAATAAAACTAGGAACGTTAAGTTGTTACCTAGTGGTATAAGATCCAAGTCGCACCTCGTTACGTCCGTCACCCGAGACGGGGATGTTACGTCATGCGCGTGTTATTTCACCGGCACCCACGCGCTACTTGGCGACAGATTAGCAGGCGTGCCAGTACTTCTCCGGGCAAACTTTGCACAAGTTCTACTGCTGCTTTTTAGTGGGTACGTGTTTCCTATACGTACCCCCTCTGAGTGAATTAAAAAAGAAAAAAGTAAAAAATAATATCAACTAGCTGTTTCCCGTGACTTCGTTTGTGTGGAATTTAACATTTTAGGGGGGTGCCTAATTATTTTTCTTTTACTAAAATAAATTTAGCCTATGCTTAGTACTCCTTATAACATCAGCTATGATCCGTCAAAATCAGTCCAGCCGTTTAGAAGATTAGCCGGAACAAACATACAGACAGAAAAAAAAAATTTTCTTTCACCGGCACCCATACCCTTCCACTGGAACAGTAATGCGATTGTAAGTACCTGCTTGGCAGCGGATTACCATGTGCGGAGGCAGTACCTCTTCGGACGAACTAGACCAAATTTCTGCTGTAAAGTTTTGTTGCTCCTTTAGCGCCACCCAGGGTGCACGTAGCGTGTAGGGACTCAAAGGGTCACATTGCGGTATTTTAATAATAACGACGAAAAAGAGGGATATTATAAGTTTCTTGTGTGTATCTGTGTGTCTGTCTGTTGTATCGAAGCTCTCGAACGAACGGACCGATTTTGATGCCGTTTTTTCTGTTTAAAAACTGAAGATCAAGATGGTTCTTAGATATAATATAATTTATGAAGACCTGTTCTGGCTCTTGATGTTCATTAGTACATTACCATTAGCAAGTCGGAGGTCTTAACATTTTCGTATACTGAACTTGTATTTCATAATGATTACCTCCAAGGCAAATTAACCTAAAGGCTTTAAATAATAAGCGATTACACACTCATACCTCTACACTAGGATTCCCTGTATCGCAGATGGCGTGGACAAGATCAAACTTCATGCTCACCACACAGTGTGCCCGGCCGGGAATCGAACCGAACTACTACCTACTAAGCCACGGAGCCATATTTATTTTATCCTAGCTATTTAACCACCTATCTCCTCCATGCATAAGCTTGGTGGAAGTAAATTACGCGTGTTGTACTATGGGATGCTACTTTGATCTCTGGCGCCCGAGGCGCCGCTTTGTATTTGAAACAAAGCCTATGGAACCCGAAGCGAGACTTGCTCGCACTTATCCTCTTTTTAACCTACTTCAAAAAAGGGTCTCAGGTTGGGTGCATGAAATTTTTTGCATGTGTTACGCGATTTTTTTGCTTAGGTGATAAAAATTTCATGAAATCATGAATGCATTAACGTCCGTTCTGTCGATTCTTTAATTAGTCAATTATTGATACCTACACTAGGCAAAGGAAGCGAGTAAGTTATAAGAAATGCGATAAATTTTAAATATAAGTATTAAAAGATTTTTCAGCAATACTTTTAAAATCACAAGTGGTTATTTTAAAAGTATTGTTGATTTTGCGTTACACAGATATAGCATTGCACAGGTAGACTACAATTTTTGAATGTGGTTTAGTAACCGTAAAAAAGGCTACTCAGCGTGTGCTGCATCAGCGGTGTCGATAATTCAGCGCTGGTTTTCAGTGGCACCATAGTATAAAATTCTTAAATATATCAACTACTTATATATATAGTCGTTGATATATCTAAGAATTTTTATTATGTGTGAAAAAAAAACTATAGAAAAATTACAAATATAATATTACAAAATAATTAATAAGATTATGAGCTACGAGATCAGAGATCAGTTCTAATTAATAAATTAAAAAAAAACATTACAATTAAAACTTAATCTGATCTTATAACTTTACATAAATAAAAATAAAACCAAAAACGTATGCCTGCAAATGGATATTGCTGAGATTTAAGTGTTTTCTAAGAGATGTTTTTAATTGATATTAATCGTTATTGTCTGATAAACAATATCGCAGATAGCACAAAGTGTCCGCGGAAGAGTAAACTACCCCAAGCCCCAGCATAAAGAGCAGGAACACAAGGGTGGTTTTAGTCGGATCACGCCCGAAATAACCGAATAATAAAAAAAAACTTAGCCCAAAATGTTTATCTTGCCATTGAACTCATAAGATAACAAATAAATATATTAGAAGCTAATTATCAGCTCACAGTATATCCCAAAACTACAGATGTCATAAATTTACATTAAAAGAATTCCCCAAGTTTTTTTTATTAACGTTCGGACCGAACGGCAGGTTCCGATAATCGAAAGAAGTTGGGAGTTTGAAGAAAAATCCGTTATTGGACCGATTTTAATAAAACTTTGTATAAGTTTACTGTATTCTAGTGTATTGGAAACTCGAACACACTTAGCTTGCGCAACTTGAGTTATTGAATTCTGAAAGGTTAGTTAATAAATACATACACATTTCATACAGCCACAAACAATGTAGCTTGTATGTTTGGAACCAGATTACGGATAAAATACTTTTTTTAATGTGAGTATGTGACGGAACGAGCTGAGGAACCTGGTGGTAAATGGCGACCCCCGCCCATGACAACGGTAATGCGATTCAGTATTAAAATTGGGATTTTACATTGTCGCATTCATCATGCTGCGTCCATCACCCGAGACGGGGATGATACGTCTCATGCGCACGTGATTTTTTATGTATATGTGTGTATGTTTGTTCCACCTTCACGCTCAAATGACTCAACGGATTTAGATGAAAATTGGTACCAGGATAGATCGTCCTAGATTAAAACATAGTTTACTGTTTAGCTCAAAAAAAACACCGCGAACTGCAGCTAGTATACAATACACATTAACACTCAGACTCAGAAACATCAATATTTGTTACAAATATCTTTTATCCTGTATGCGAATCGAACCCAATACCTGCAGCGCAGAAGTCAGAACTACTACCAACTGAGTTGTAAGATTAGTCAAAGTTGAGATAAGTACCAGTTTCTCAAACAACCAAATTCAATTAACTCGCCGATGATCTGCCTCACTTAATTCAATTTCGATATCGTTAGCATGTGTTTACTAATTAGATGAAAGCATACAAACGCCACGATAAATGAATCAATTAAAATAACTTTGTTTTTATAGTTCTACTAGCTTTTTTCTACTTTTAGCTACTAGTTCTACTAAGAAGCGATCTCTTCCAGATAACCTTTAGATTGAGAGGATTTTTAATATAAGGTAGATTGGTCGGTGGTGTAAATAACTATGGGAAAGTTTCTCTAAAGATACAAACTTATAGAAGCAATAAATAAACAATACGTCAAGTACATAAATACATAATAAATATACATATATACACCCAGATAAATAAGAGAAGATATAATTATGAAAAGGTTATATTTAATTTAAAAAGTGAAAAACTCTTTAATGCGCTTGTATTGGAACCACCGACCGTCAGATTGAAAGTTACCGTCTATGCCCCTGGGCCACCACGCAAATACCCAACAGGAAGCTTTCGGAAGAAAAAAGTTAAGCAAAGGAAATTCAAAGATCAACCTAAAGTTACCTTACCGACTGCTAATCCGTAGAATTAATTTCGCACCCCGGAAGTTTGTCAAAAGAGCCTCCTTAGCCCCCTTTAACCTCTGAAACAGGGGTGTGGTGAACCCTTAAATACTTAAAAAAAGCGTTAGACACGCACGCCTATTTTTAACCGATTTTATAAAGACGAAACACAAAAATGCATCATTGCAGTACCTATATACCATTGGCCTGTGATTTAATCACAATTATATTATAATATTTTAATATTATGCAGTAGAATCGACTGTCGACACAGTTTCATACGTCATACATCCCAAATGAGAGCGTGGTGGCCCAGGGCCATAAACGCCAACTTTAAATCTGAATGTTGCTGGTTCAAACCCACACATGCACCAATAAGTTTTTTCACTTGGAAAAATGGATGTGCACAATACCACATTTTCGAAACGGTAAAGGAAAAGACATTCGAAGACATGTGACATCTACCAATCCGGATTGGGCTCCCGTGGTAGATCAAAGCCCATTCACTCTCAGTTATCGAGAGTAGGCCGGTGTCCCAGCAGTGGGAACATTAGAGGCTGATACAGCATCCCAAATCATTAGTAGCTCGAAAAATAATATTAATCTTGTCATCTACTTCTTAAAACCAGATGAAAAATAAAAAATCGCAGTCACATTTAATATTTCTTCATCACATTAAAGTAGCAGCTATGATAAATATACTCTTAGTAAAACGTGAACATATTACAAATTCTCGCTGCATAGCCAGGAATCGGCAGTCGAGTGAATTTCAATACGAAATAAGCATATTTATGCTTTCCCGATTAGCTAAGAGATTTGGGAAATAACTTCTTGAGGTGTGAGATTTTATTAAAATATTGTTCTTTTAAAAAAAAATACATATTTAAACCGCTTGGTTTTGAGACTATGGGACCATGGGAATCGCCTACAAAATCTTTTATAAAAAAATTCAACTCTTTTATGTGATGCCAAGAATGCCACTGGTGACAAGAAGGCTGGCTCGTTCCTCGCCCAAAGATTATCTTTGGCCGTCCAACGCGGGAATGCAGCCAGTGTTCTTGGCACCCTACCCCACGATCAAAATTTTCTGTTGTCATTTTTACATTTTTGTTCCTTATAAGTAGCCTCTAAGATTATGATTTTTTTTTAAAATTTTTATGTGTAAATAAATAAAATTATAGTCCTTTTAAAAAAAATACTTTTTGGAACTCATACCCCAATAATAACATTCACTGTGTCGCAGGTGGAATGGAAAAACACCCGACGTGAATAAATTTTATGCTAAACACACAAGATATGCCCAGCCGGGAATCCAACCCGGGAGACCTCGGTTCGAAGGTTTCTGAAGCTACCTGCTGAGTTAAGGAACTTTTAAATTTTGATGATAATGTTCGAAGTAGGTCGAACAGCGCAGCGGTTTGGGTAATCGCTTATTCGACAAAATCATAGTCTCGCGAATCGTATCTCAAACCCGCCAGTCGCAAGCCAGTCGCGAACCGCGCACGCGAACTCGTCAACCATACCAAACCATTATTTACTATTTAATTAGATTACCATTTATTAGAATTAGCTACTATCTGTAAGTGTTCCTTAAATATAATATTGCCACGGAGCTACGTCTTTTGACTAACGCCAACTATCGCAATAACGAGAAACTACGTAGATCACCATACCAATACCATATACGACCTACGACTTCTTTCAGATAATAATAATTTTGTTTGTTGTCAGTTGAGAAACTTACGTGGTGACAACAACCAATAACCACGCGTATATTGTAACATTATTGGCAAACAATGTGTATATGTAGATAGTAACATAATTAAATTGTTCTTGAAGTTAAAATCCCTCCAGGGTCCGTGATTATTCCTCATATAGGGTCGGATAGGGTTTGAAGAATTGCCAAACTTTGTAATATGAACGCGTGATCTTGTAAGTACATGTATATTGTACTATCTCTAAGTGGTGTTGAAATAAGATAACTCCAGAACAATTTCTCATTTTGTTAACCAATAACTCTACCTGTGACCGAGCTTTACTCGGTTTATTTGTATAAATTGAGTTTTACATGAAATACAGATAAACTTAAACAGCAAAACCTTATCTAGACACGAAATTTCATCCAAATCGTAAGAATATATACAAGAATTTCATACGGAAATACATATTATTATATACAAGAATTTCTCGTATAAAGTAACGAATGTTACAAAATGAGATTACCGGCAAAATAGTCGCATACGTAATTCATTTTTTTATTTATTTTTAGCGCCATTTTTGTGGTGGATCGAGCTGTAAGTGACTACCGCTGCCCATAAACAAAAGCTATACGACTTAGGTCCTCCCGACCGAAGTATGAGAAGATCCAAGTCTCGCCTCGTTTCGATCGTCCGAAATGAATATGTTACGTCTCATGCGAATGTGATTTCACCGGCAACCACACCCTTCCACTGGAAGACAATGCGAGTGCACCACTGTTTGGCGGCAGTACTTCTCCGGACGAACTTTGCACAAGTTCTACTGCTACTTTTTGTTGCTCCTTTAGCACCACCCAAGGGGTACGTATTCACCTACGGACGCGAGCAACTGATGTTGTAAATTTCGATATTAAATTTTGACTTTTCCAAGCTATTCAATAGAAATAAAGTTCCTTGACATTTGCTAGACTCAGCTAAAACACGTCTGTTAGTTTGCTATTATAATTTGGACCAGTGCCAAAGAATTATGAAATTTTAAATGAGTGCGCTCACTCAAAATAATTCGATCTTCAAAATCCTACTGAGATGAAATCTCGACTTGATCCAGACGGCAATAGCAAAAGATTCACAAGAGTGCATAGAAGAGAATGTGACCAGCTATTACGTTCTTAGTTTCATTGCATCTTTGTTTATATTTTTATATGTATGTTAGTCTATAAGGTATTTATTCTATGGGCTGACGTTTTTAGTATTTATGCAAAAAATTGTAATTGCCTGAAATAAAGATTATTATTATTATTATTATTATACCGTTAGAGAAGTAAAATCAAAGGGGTCCTTCTTGGGAGTTTCTAACACGTAATTTCTTAGGTTTTTTTTTTCATTTTTTTTAATAAAATTGACGTAAACGTAATTTTAAAGAATATTACGCAAATACGTGGTGGACGGCTCCGTGGCTTAGTTGGTAGTAGCCCTGCCTTCGAAGCGAGGGGTCCCGGGTTCGATACCTGTGTTTGTCCATGCCATCTGCGACACAGGGAATCCTGGTGCAGAGGTACGAGTGTGTAAAATGAAAAAAAAAAAAATCGTTACTTCTATTGAAAGTAGTTTTTTTGTTGAACCTTACACTTACGTCTGTCTGTCTGTCCTTTTTATCAGGAACGCGTGGAACGTCCAGGGGGTACCTATCGATTCCCAACAATCGAAACAATACACAATATCTGCCAAGCAATAGTGCTCGCTTTATTGCGTTCCGGTGGAAGGGTGTGGGTGCCGGTGAAATCACATGCACATGAGACGTATCATCCCCGTCTCGGGTGATGGACGCAGAAGGATGAATGCGACTCAGTGTAAAACCCAAATATATTGTGTCGCATTACTGTTGTCATGGGCGGGGGTCGCCACTTACACCAGGTGGGCCCTCAGCTCACATTTTTACATAAAAAAACAATGATTTGATTGGATTTGATAACTGAAACAAAATCCTTAGTCTTACAGACGTACCAACGTGCTCCCTAAGGTAGCTTTAAAATATTTTCGCTTCTACACAGTTGATGTTTATCACAGTGAGATGGAATTTTTGCGAAAACATTTTCTCAGGTAATACTCGAAGATTTTCCTTAATAAATGGTTCAGACGTGTATGGTTAGGGCGCGTGCACACGAGGCTACTACCGCCACTTTTGCCCAATGTTTATTTTGGAGGTTTCATGGTGGACGCGTCTTTAGTTGAGTACCCTCTAGAGTCCCTATACGACCCCCACGTAATGCGAAAGCGGTTGAATATGTCCAAGGTTCGTCCGGAGAAGTACTGCCACCATACCAGATAATACCACCACCAAGCAGTTTTGCACTTGCGTTTTGCACTCGGGTCTTTATAGATAGATAGTACTTATAACAGTACAAAGGGCGGTCTTATCACTAGTTAGAGATTTCTTCCAGACATTATTATTCGTGTTACCGAGATATTTACCATGATTTGTGAGTTTTGTTGACTCCCGATATTTCGACGCAGTTACATGCGTCATGGTCTCGGTAACACGAATAATTATGTTCATAACCATGATAGTGTTAAAAATTCTTCCAGACGCCCCACCCCATCACGCTCAAAGTATAATCTCATCAATTTGCATCGATGCAACGCTCCGAATAAACAGATTGAAATATATTTCCATAACTTCGGGAGTGGCACACGGACAGTTGGAATAGCGAACATTAAATTAGACGTCAGGGGGTCGTCGGCCGTGAAATGCGCTGTCGCGGCATTGCAGGATGCTGACACACCGACAGGAATTCAAACAATCTTCATAGCAGTTTGGAAACAAGTTTTGCACGCTGATTCACTACGGATTTTTAATGATTATGTGACGTTTTATGTCAGCTGTCAAAAATAGACGTTTACACTCACGTTTTTAGACCACATGACTTAAATGAAAAATCTAATTTAATTTTTTATTGATCAAAATACATCACGCAACACAACATGAAGAATGTCAATACACAAGCCGCATGAAGCCAAGTAGAGGTAAAACAATATAAAGGGGAAAGTTTGTATGTGTGTATGTTTGTTACTCCTTTACGCTTAAACGGCTCAACGGATGTCGATGAAATTTGGTACCAGGATAGCTTATATCCTTTTGATCCTGGGTAACACTAATATGATATATAAAACAAGACCAAATACTTAGATAATAATATAATATCCTTGGACATTTCGCATATCGACATCTAGCCCAAAACTAAGCATAGATTATAATATGAGGACTAGATAACTGATACTTAGGTTACATTTTTCTAAATACATACATGTAATACATTTTAACATCCAAATACAAAACGTAAAACATGTAAAATATCTATGTACGTAAATAAATATCTACGTCACAAAAATGCTTGTCTTGGGTGAGAATCGAACCCGCAACCAACAGCGCAGAAGATACTACCGTAAGGTTAGTCGCCAATTAGCACATATCACTAACTTTTTGTCAGATTATTTATTTTTTGATATTATATTATTACATGGATCAATGGAATGGATCTACGACAAATTGTATATTTGTCGTAGATCCATTCCGGCTTACTGAATAATGCGTTCGTATGTCACGACAAATCCCTGAGCTAATCACGGATTAGGTAATGTTCAGTGCTCGATGCATCGCTGCACTGTGTGTAGCACGATGCATGATCTATTAATGTGGGAACTGGAATCATGGTACATTCATAAATACATATGTATATGCAATATGATATACCACAATATATAAAATGTTTTCACCTCTGCCTCAAGCAAGCGCAAACGACCGCTTTTAGTCGGTACGAGGACAGTCAACAAAAATAGAACCAGTTGAGAAAAACAATATATGTATTATAATATATTATTATAAATTCTTAGAGTTTCAAACCCTAAAAGTTTAGAACAGACAAGGCTTAGCTGAACACTTAGATATAATTAATTAACAATACATTATAAATATATAAAATAAAATTATATCAAATTGCTGCTGTAAAGGGGCATTACTTATGTCGAGATAATTATGTTATGTCAAATAACAAATAAAGTATTATAGGTGATGTAAAAGGGCATTGTAAAGTACTAAATACACAAAAACACAGCTGCTGCAAAGAAGTATTGTCATCTTATTATAACAAAATTAAATACAAATTATCTATGCCTAGTTTGGAGCTTAGTTGCGTGACATTTCCATGAATATTTAGTATTAATAATTATTATTTTTGACATTAACAGCAATTAACATTAGGTGGGTCTTCAGCTCGACCAGCCATTTATAAAACCATGTATTTTCATACACCACTAGATAGGTTTTGAGGAAAACCAATCTATGAAAATTTCTACCATTTAAATTTTTGTAATTTTGCTATGAACAGTGTCACTCTCACAATTAAGATGAATGTGACGACACCTAAATTAATCAAATTAGGTTACAGAGCGTGACAAAGACATATACATACACTCAAATAACCCTCCTTCTGGAACAGTAGGCTAAAAATAAAAATTGAGACATCGTCTTTCACCGATTAAAATCGGCCGTAATTGACACAAATCAGTGACAATTAATCGTTCGTCTGCGTTAGGCCTTATCCCTAAAATTCCTATACGAATCTACAACTACGCCGATATTCTATACAAGTGTAAAATCTAACATGCTTGGCGATGTTTTTATTCCAGGTTTCAGGACGAAATATTCAAGGTCTAGGTATCATTTACTTGTACTTTTCGGTATCTAGACCATATCGAAAACTCATTTTGCATCCCTTAATTTCCGTAGGGAGGTTCAATCACACTTTTTCGTTATCCAAAATAACACAATACGGTTTTTCTTCTTTCGATCGAACGCTGCTCACGTACCCTTTGAATATCTACACGTACCCCCCGGGTGGTGCTAAAGGAGCAACAAAAATTAGCAGTAGAATTTGTGTAAAGTTCGTCCGGAGAAGTACTGCCATCACACCTGGAATATCCCGCCAAACAGTAGTGCTCGCATTACTGTGTTCCGTTGAAATCACATGCGCATGAGATGTAATATCCCCATCTTGGGGTGCGACTTGTGTCTTCTCGTACTTCGATCGGGGGGACCCAAGTCGTGTTGCAGTTGTTATGGGAGGAGGTAACCACTTAACATCAGGTGGTACAGCGCTGTGTATATGTCCGTGAATATTTATTTATTTACCACAAAAAATTAATAGGTTTGCTTTAGATGCACTGATATAAAAATGTTTGTTCAAAACATTACCCCAATATACCCTGAAACCCCTTCATTCAGTAGCAAAATTTCATAATAAAACGACGCTTGAAAGTGTCCATTTTGGAAACACTCCAAATTTTTGCGGTAAAAATCTAGTTAAAACTAGTTTGAGCGTAATAGCCTGTTTAGATTAGTTAAAATGTAGCGTGTTCGTAGCTGGATTATTTCCAGTTAATACTGGATATAACCGGTTATTTAATCTTTATACTAATGTGTAAATATTAAAATAACCGATGATAGCCTTGTTAGAGAGTAGCTAAGGATTCAAATAATTGTATTTACCAATAGACAACATACATACATACATACATACATACTGAAATTGCAAGCTAAATAAAAGCTTGTAAAATAAAAAGAATACGAAGTCCCACAACTTGAACACCATCAATAACTTTAAGTACTTAAGTACTTAGTAACACATGTACTTAGCAGATTGCATCGATACTCGGAAAATGTATGCGTTGTCGTACGAGAAACCATTTATTACAATATTGCTGTGTTTTATTGAAGTAATTAATTTGAAGTAATTAATTAATACTACCGAGTATATTTAAACACTTTAATTGAAGAAAACAAAACAAAGATAATATCTAGCTCAAAAAATGTCTTTCTGACACAACGTGGTCCTCCATAGTACAAAAAGGCGGGAAAGGTGAGATGTCAACTGTCACGTGACATCCACAGATACTACAATATGCAATACAACTCTTCCCCAGATAAAATAATATTTTAGATAACAAAATTATTACGAATGCAAGCTAATTACATGATTTATAGAAAGAACTGCCAAGAAACCCATAAACGGTACATTCGTGACGTCAGCGACGGAGCCAGAATTAAAATAAACAATTTTACAAACAAACAAAGTGCATCTGTCTGCATAATGACCGTAGATCACTCACTGTGGCAATAAAAGTGTCCGGCGCACCGCCATCCAGTAATTAAAAGCCGTGCACTTACCGTCAGAGGTGCTTTTAACCGACTCCAAAAGCAGAAAATTACGTAATTTTTACACATACATTGAAACTTTCAAAAATGCTCAATACTTGAACTCATTTATTCCTTTAGATCTATCTTATATATCTAAAGTATCGTTTGGACACGTCAAATTACACGCATAATATTCGTGCGCATATAGAGTCACTTGAGCTCCTTTGGCACATTACATGCACACAGATATGTCTCTGCGAAAATATTTGTAGATGACCAATTTGAAGACGATATGGTTAGCTCGAAGGACCATAAAAATAAGTATTTGATACGATCACTGTTAGTAGTTCTAACTTACAAACTTACTTTAATAAATTTGAATGTAACACAAAAACAGTCACTTCAAAGTGCTTCCTTAGTTTGAAAAAGCAGGCATTATTGTGCCCTAGTCGTTTGTCATAAATAAATCTGTAAAGAAGGCATGTTTCGCCAAAGTCACTGCGGTGGCCCAGGGGAACAAACGCCGACAATCTCACAGTCGCAGGTTCAAAGCCGTTAAATTTTCAAATCAATGAGTTTTTCACATAATATGCTTAGGCGGATTGTAATCTAGCTCCTAATTTAGCAAATCACTGCAAGGTTCCACTACACTACTCATCACATCAGTCTGACGTGAAGCGAAGCCCCCACCCTGTCGCGAGGACCTTATTTCACTAGGTATCTTATTATCTATTTCGCGCTAGATTATTCAATAAATGAATACGTTACGTATTCAATAGTCAGTAATAAAAACATGTATCCGTGATTCAGATAGATATGACCCCGGAGCATTATAATCGTTTAATTTTAGCCGGATAATATTTTTTTATGTGATTATGTGACAGAATGTGTTGAGAGCGCACCTGGTGGTAAATGACGCCCCGCCCATGACTACAGTAATGGGTCTCAGTATAAAATTTTGAGTGATTTCACCGGCACCCACACCTTTCCATCGGAACACAGAAAGGCGAGTGTGGAGGCAATACTTCTTCGGGTGAACTTTGCACAAGTTCTACTGCTACTGTTTTTGCTCCTTTAGCACTACCCAAGGGGGTACCTGTAGGGACTCTAACGGTATTCTCCTATGGACGCGAGGAACTGGACCATTGGACTGAACAATAATGTTAAAGCTTGTGAAATTTTTAACTAAAAAAAATACATATTTTATGCAAGTTATGTATTCATAGGACATTGTAAACCCCCCGTGTATTCATGTCTGAAATAAATGATTATTATTATTATTATAGGAACTCTTTTACTAGGTATACCTAAGACTACAGCGTCCGTTTGTCTGTTCTTACATTGGATTTATCTATTATTAGGCAGCCTGTGTAATGTTGTGCATGTTGTACTTATAGTAGAATCATTATGGCGGATAGTATATCCTAATTAAAACAACACAATATGTTGGCAGAAAACTATTACAGAATCCTCGGTGTGTATCTCAGATACCTTTAACCAGTTTGTCCATTTAACTTCATGTTTGTAATTTTTTTCTTATATCATTAGCCTGATCAGTAACGAGATTAAAACTCGCAATTAAGTAATACTGAATGAAAATTACAAAAGGCTTTATTTTATTACTAGCTGCGCCCCGCGGTGACGTCTGATAAATCCTGGATTAAGACATCAGCTATCCTGGTACCAAAATCACCAAATCCTTTTAGCCGTTTGAGCGTGGAACAAACATACACACATACACATACATACAAACCTTCGCCTTTAGGTATAATATAAGTAAGACATTATAACTTTGCCATAAATCGCGTAAAAATAACCAACTTTTGCCGGACAAAAAGCCGGTTTGAGGAAATTTGCTCGTGCCTACTGATCGTTGCCAACGCTTTGCTTATTTCTCCAGAGACCCGCTTTATTGATATTATCACTCCACGTGTCGGAGTGGATAAATAATGATCACCTCGATGCGAAGGTTTTATGATGTTGTATTGATTTTTGGGATCATTGTGACAAGTAGAATTGTTTGTTAGGGCGACGAAATTCATTCATTCATGAGTATCGGAATGAACGTAGCGCCTGGTAATATTTTTGTAGCAAATTACGCAATGGTGTTTTGCTCGCTACTGCGTATAAGGATCCTTTCATTATTGATTCTAACATTCGAATCTACCCACACTACGTCCAACTAGTTTGATATTTGCAAAAAAGCCTTTAATTAAAAAACAAGCTTAATCTTAAACTTAGACTTCGAATTTACTCGACATCTTTCAACCCGAATTGGGCTATCGTGGTACATTCAAGCCCATTCACTCTCACAGATTGACAGTAGACCTGCGCACTTACAGTGGAAACAGTCTAGGCTCTAGACAAACTGAAAATAGAGTTGATTTTATTTAAAATAGAGTTACAAACAAACAACAACAACGTTAACACACTCATACCTCTGTACTAGGATACCCTGTGTCGCAGATGGCATGGACAAACACAGAAACACAAGACCCAAGACCCGAGAACAAACTTCATGCTCACCACACAAAGTGTGCCCCGGCCAAAAATCGAACCTGGGATCCCTCGCTTCGAAGGCAGGGCTACTACCAACTAAGCCACGGAGCCGTCGACAACAAACAAACCAGAAGTGACTTTTGAATTACTCATACAACTGCACTAGAATTCCCTATTTATCAGGTGACAACAATGAATTCATACAATCCACGCTCATTATCACACTTGTTTTCTGGCCGGGTTTTGAACCCGAGAATACTTGATACGATGGCAAGTTATCAACTAAGGACGGACCTGTAATATCCGTACCCTACCATCCTCTAATGTTACCACTACAGGGACACCGGCCTACTCTCGATAATTGAGAGTGAATGGGCTCTGATGTACCACGGAACCCAATTCGGATTCGTAATACAATAACCTGTAATATACCGCCCGTGTAATGCAGTTTACCGGCTTACTATATACATTGCCACCGACTCCATCATATTACCAATACAAATTATAATTTACATGCGTAAATATTGACGACTATTAATACCAAACCAAAACTTCAATACAGTTGTAATCAGAGCTGGTTTGGTAGATGAGCTAGCAGTATACTCAGTGGGGAGGTGCTGAAACAGGTTCGTTATCGACAGGAGACACCAAACCGCATCGCATTTCACTTGGCATACCGTTAGTACGCTAAATAAGGGTGCGGTGTCCTCAGTACATCAGGAACGGATGTTTCTTTTCGTGGAATAAATAATATGGCAACATTTTCAGATTGAATGCCTTCGCCTACTGATAAGTATCTGACATCAAAAGTGTTGCAAAGTTAATGAAGATTTTCAGACGCGGCACAATTTTCTGGGAAAGTAAAATTTTTTGTTGCCAACCCAAGTATAATAATTAAGTTCATATAAAAGCGTTTTAAAAACACCTATAAGCGATGTCGTGAAATTACGAAACCTTTTTTTTTCCATTTTCATTGTGGCAACATTTTGAAATAGAAATTTTGTTTGCAAAAAATATAAAAACAGGAAGAGAATTGAATATTTATACCTCTGTTAGCTAAATTAAGCAGCAAATATTGCGAAAAAGTATGTTTAAATATGGCCGTGTATTTTCTGATCCATGACATTTGAATTATTTATACCATCTTGTGAAACAAAACGTATTCTTTTTACTCGTGTAGGTAAATATAAATACATTTGGACAAGTTACAGATGATATAACAAGCCAATAAAAAGTGAACATAATTGATGGATTCAGGCGTTTTGCCTGTTCATGATAAGCTGATTTAAAAAATGTTTTTAATATATATAGTACATTAAAATGTTAAAAATTTTGTATTTCCATTCAATATACAGTTTGTACCCTGCGGTGAATGGAAATTCATTATTAGAAGTTTATTAGAGGTAAATATAATACGCTATTTAAGATATATTATAGAAAGTTTATTTTAGTAAACTCAAACTCAAATTATCGAGTCAAAATTTACACGCACAAGTAAACATATTCGTGCGACAGGGCTCCTTAGGCACATTACATGCACACAGATATGTCAAATTAGTCTGTTTTTATGTCGATATATAATCTCAGCTCAGTTATTATAAGCTCTGCCTTTTGCGCTGTAGATTGCAGGTTCAACTCCCAATCAGGACAAGCATTTATGTGTCGAACATAATTTTTGTTCTATGTCAGGTATTAAACATATTTCCCCCCCGCGGGTTCCCGCCTTGTCGGGGCGGGGGGGCTTAGTAACCGTGGTTGGGCTGCCCACGGTGAAGTCAAGAGGAACCCGGGAGGGGCTGCTCCTTTAGGCTTTGCCTCCAAGCCGACTAGGAGCGGCCACAGTAGGTGGCGGTGCCTTATGGGGGGCACCGCAACTGAGGCGGGCTGCGGTGTCGTATGGGCGGCACCGCAGCTGAGGGTTAGCGGCCGCGGCGGGAGAGGAGTGCCGGTATAGCGGTGCGCCGCTCTCCCTACCTTCCGCGGCCACGGCGGGGTCGCCACCGCTAGATGGCGGACGCGGTGGGGCCGCAGGGGAAGAGGAGTGTTGGTATTGAGAGGCGCCACTCTCCCTATCCTCTGCGGCCGTAGTGGCAGGCGACGGGGCCACATATCTGACCCGTCGCATGGGGACCTAGGGCGTTTAGATACGGGGTCATCTAACGCCCTTTCGCTGGCCAGGTCCCCGAGGTGGTTGCGACACGCTATGTGTTCTGGCGTGTCGCTAACTAAGGCAAAAAGAGAGGGGTCCGGAGACGGACAGCCGTGGCGGGTTCGCGGATGTGTGTGTTAACGTTCCCGTGTTCCCGCCACTAAGCGGCAGAGGAGGACACCGTGGGGTTTTAGTGGGTCTAGTCCCACATAACCGCTCTGTCTCCCCGTGGCAGGGCGGTATGCGAGTGCATTTCCCCACGAAAAAAAAAAAAAAAAAAAAAAGGTATTAAACATATTTACAAAAAAAAAGAAAAAAAACTTTAACACACTCATACCTCTGCACCAGGATTCCCTGTGTCGCAGATGGCATGGACAAACACAGAAACACAAAGACCCGAGAACAAACTTCATGCTGACCACACAAAGTGTGCCCCGGCCGGGAATCGAACCCGGGACCCCTCGCTTCGAAGGCAGGACTATTAGCAACTAAGCCACGGAGCCGTTTTTGGAATAAAACACACCCAAATACAAGAGGATAATAGAGTCGCACGTTTTCCAAGCGTATGTCAGATGCTTGGTGTCAATCTGGTGCCGCCAAGATTGTGAGATTATACCCTCTCAGCCGTGTGACGTGGAATATGAAGGCTACTTCCATGGTATACCTATCTCCTGAGGACAGGATTTTGGCTCTAAGAGGCTTACGTACAGAAGCTTACATATAAGACTCGGAACAAGAATGGCCTCTGGAACGTTCTCAAGTCTTTTTGAAATTGGAATTGACGCTTTAAGTTTGAGGTTAGGAATGTTTGAGGACCATGTTGCTGTTGCTCGCAGCAGTACCCTTCTGTTCCCCGTCTGTGTAAAAATGTATATTAATAACTATACCCTATAAAAAAACAATTAAAACGGTTCTTAATTGGCAAAGTTATGACGTAACAAGTAACTGATTTAAAAATCGAAAAAAGAACCGACTTTATTTTTCCATCCCTTATTTCTCGCCCTTTTTTCAAAAAGGTAGGGTGTGCCAGGTACACCCTACCCTTTTAAAAAAGAAAATCGGTATACAGCAAAGCGGTGAAGAAACATTTCACACCTATGTAAAATATGCAATTTCGTTTACATGGATGATATATTTTTTCATGATAACTACCAAACTATTGAACCGTTTTTAATTAATAATCTATGGAATCAATCTGAAATCATATACTTTCAAATAAAAAAAGAATTTTTCAAATCGGTTGATATATGATAAGAACTGAGGTAAAAAAAAACATTAAATATAATTTTAAACTTCTGTATATTCACATGCCTGTAAAGGTAGGATTTGGCGGATATATATAGCTATAAGACCTTATTGTACCTAATTCCTTGGTGAATAATAAATGAATATGAATATGAATAATATGAATATGAATATAAAAAAAATACCGCTGAATAAGGCTATGAGAAATTCTGATCTACTTCCAGAAGATATTATTAATCTCTTCTGGAAGTAGATCAGAATTTCTCACCATCTTTTGAAGTCAGTTAATAAAAACATCTGCCAACTTGATAAAGTGAAAAACTTGAATTAGCCTTATAAATACATTCGATGTGAAAGCGCTCGTGCATAAAAATTTGCAAGTTAATAGCGTTTCAGAGAAGAAAACATATTTTAATTGAGTTTGTCCCAATTTTGCAACAGATGGCGCCACTGGGAACCACATAACTACTATTATTTACGCTGTGTGATTGCACAAGCACCCGAAATCTGATGCAATTTGGGTTTTCACAGAAAATATGGGAAATTCACGATACAGCAGTACTATTGACGTAAATGACACATTTCTATCAAAATGTTGATTCTACTTAGGGTTTTGTACCCAAAAGTATCCAAAATAGTAACCCTATTATGCTTTTTTATTTGACAAAAATGATGAGACGCGCTAACTTACACCCTCCCACTGGAACAAAGCAGCACAAGTCATTTTTTGGTGGTAGATTACTAGGTGTCGTGGCAGTACTGCTTCTTTGGTTTCCTATTTTTTTTTTCTTTTTCAAAAGAAGGCAAGTTACTCCTTATAATATCAGCTATATCCACAAGTAAAAAAGATTATGACATACTCGTATACGAAGGCGTCAAAAATCGTCCATTTTAATTTTAATAATTTTGATATAACCCCACAATTAAGACGAATTTAACATCTCTCAAAATTATTCAAGCTGTTTAGACCACAGCGGGTGCCAAAGAAATATACATACATACAATCGAAAGACATACACCTCCCTCCTCTAAAATCAAGAAGGGAAAGATTTTTGTGTTACACAACATTCCCCAACAATTTCATAAATCCATATGCAAATGACTCACATCGGAGTGTTGCATGATTTCATTGTATTTTTCGCCATGTTACGGCAGATGGCGCCACTGTAGCCGCACAGGAAACTGGCAACACTGCATACGCTGTCCGTTTACGCAGGGTTTTGCAATAAAATAAAGCATGCACTAAAGGAATGAGTTTGAGTTTGACCATTTGAACTGAGCGCTTCGTGCTGCGTGCACTTTAGATGCCTGACTTGGCTATACCAGTCGATAAGCCATGTCAAAGGCCTTCAAGCGGTTTAAAAACTCTAGTTGGTCACTACAAGCAATAAATATAGGTGCTTTAACCTTGACTTTGACTAGAGTCTCGTTCGGTAGGTAAAGTTGAATGAACGTTACAACAATACAATGATAACAATAATCAGTCACCATTAGTCATCAAATTACCCCAAAAATGGGGACTTCCGGTGAGTAATGCCGGGTAAATTGTCGCTAGCAATCTTTATTTACGCCATATTTTTGAGAATTACTGAACTATGATGATTGCGCGCGGTTTTAAACCTCATATTTCCTCGGATATAATCGTTGCAGGATGATGTAACTTGAATACATAATTAATCAAAATAATATAAAAAAACATTGTAGAAAAAAAAAACGGAGAACCACCGACCGCAGAGTAAGACCCAAGCGGTCGGTGGCTAGGGCTGCAGAGATAGGAACCTCCTGACGATGCGTGCCGCGTCCAGGAGTACTGTATTTTTTAATTAGCTACGTTTTTAATCTATATTTGTCAAGCTTTGTCGTTACAATTATTCCTTTAGATCTCAATTAACTTTTAGATACGTTCAAATGTACAAGCACAAGTAAACATTCATGCGCATGTAACGTGTCATAGAAGCTAATTGGGCACTGTCATGTAGATTTTAAAAACAAAAAAATATAATCTAACTGAAATATACCATATTAGCCTCTAATGTCTTCATTGCAGGGCCTCCGGCCTACTCTCGATAGTGTTTTGAGAGGGAATGGGCTTTGATCTACCACGGGAGCCCAATCTGGATTGGGATACGAAGACTTCAGTCGTATTTTTGTTGTTTATGAGCAGTGGTAGTGAGGCAGGACATTAGTTCGTTCCGAAACTTTTGGAAGCCAGGAAGTGCTCTGATGGCGGAGTTTTGAAGCCTTTCAAAAACCGGGATCGATATCTTTACGTGACCTCCGAAGCACTAAAGCTAAAAGCTCCAGTTTAAATGCCCCGAAACGGTGGCCCATCCAACTACCTGTAGACCTACTAAGCCGTGGAGAGTTGATACTTCATACTAAGCCGTGGAGAGTTGATAACTCAAATGATTGTTGATAAATCTGTAAAGAACATAAAGGCAAATTTCGCCATTTTGAATCAAAAGCCGTCGTGATCAGTAATTTTCATAGAATATGTTAACACATAGCCGAGATGGACTTTGATGAGCGTAAAGCTTTTTATCGGGTCTTGGGTGTGTTTGTCAATGCCATCTGCGACACAGGGAATTATAATATATATCATAACAAATCTCTTAAATACAATTAGTGGTACAGAATCCTCGGTTTTCGAGTCAAACATAACAAACAGTCACAGATTACGCACCAATTTCACAACATTGCGTTATCATTAGCATTACTATAAAAAGATCAGTCTCGTACCCCTGCCGTCACTACTCGATCAACCTTCGACAAAGCGGTATCATCATGTGGGGTTTCTTCGAACACTTCCAGCCTCACCATGGACACGGACATCATCCGTTGGACCATGGTCATGGGCCCTTTGGACATGGCTACGGACCGTTCGGCTGCGAACCAGGATTCTCCCGGGAACATGGACATTTCGGATCACACAGACCTAGACATGAGCCACCCGGCCCGTTCGGCCGACACGAAAGACCACCACGTTTTGGCTGCCATCGTGAAGACTGCTGCGAAAGACCCCGTGGGCGTCATCTCAGACCTGATAGAAGACCTAGTTGCGAATGTCAGGGAGGTCATAGAGGACACAGCCCAATTAGAAGACATCACAGACGACATGGCCCCAGACGCTGTGACAAACCTGACCACAGCGCTGGGCTAGACCCAGGCTGTCATGGTTACCACCATTGGCATGGACCTCCTCACTTCGGACCCCCTCCTCCTGTTGGGCGGGGATTCGGGCCTGGACCAAGGCCTTTTGGCCCTCCCCCGTTCGGACCTTGCTGTTCTGGACCTTGCGGTGAAACCAGAGAATGTTGTTCGAATAGAAAGGATTCTGAAGAAGAATCTGGAAATGAAACTGACCGTGAAAGGAATAGATCGAATCGCAAGGGGGATAAGGAAGATACTCGAGACACAATACTCGTTCAGAGAATTGTTGTAGAGAAGGCACCGCGTTGTAATTCTGTTTAAGGTGACGTCACATCTGCATGTTATCAGTACTGATATACGAATGGGTTATTGTTTAGATATTGATATTTTAATGCAAAATATTTTACTAGTGGATAGTTTTGTAAGTTATGAAATTATCAGTAGATAATTTATAGATATAGATGAACTATTTTTGATTATGTTACTCATCAATTATAAAAAAAATATCTTAGAATATAATAATAAAATAATCCAGATGAAATAGCGTAGTTAAACATTCGGATACATTTAAGTATTTATAATTAATTTAAATCTAATTATTGGTTTGAATTATTCCAATAAAGAACACCAAACTGAGACTTAAACTTATGTATTCCTTTAGATCTCAAGTATTGTTTGCACACGTCAAATTTCACACACACAAGTAAATATATTCATGAGCATATAACGTGTTACACCTCCTTAGGCACACTAAATGCTTAATAATAGTTACGTTCATTTGAATTCAAAAATTTTATTAAATGTACGCAAATTTTGTTAACGCGTATTGCTCTATTCAAACCTTGATCATAAAACGTTTACACACTCCTATCCCTGCACTAGAATTCCCTGTGTCACAGATGGCATGGACAAACACAGAAACACAAGACAAACATCCAGGACCCGAGAACAAACTTCATGCTCACCACACAAAGTGTGCCCCGGCCGGGAAACGAACCCGGAACCCCTCGCTTCTAAGGCAGAACTACTACCAACTAAGCCACGGAGCCGTCCAGAGTTTCTAAAAGTAAAGAGGAAACGTCACTTAAAAAAAAAGTTTAATCAATACGATCCCCCATGGGGGAACAATCAAGAAACCCTCGGAAAATATCAGCGAAACACCACATTTTTCTGCTTCGATCGGCGCTTGTCTTTAGCCAATAAACAAATAGCTAGAAACAAAGATCTAATCAGCTCGCAGTACATCAATCGTAACGAAATACGTCAGATCCTCGCGTTTCCAGTTACATGCGTCGCGTAGTTCCGCCATTACATAAAATAGAAGCGAATCTCAACATTAAACAACGCTCTTGCATCGTCGTAACAGCATCTTAAGCTACCCTCAATCAGAGGACACTTGAACATATATTTAAATAAACCTATTTTTGGACTATATTAAATTTTTTACTAGTGTGTTATTGGTATACAGATTTGCAAAGGTACAGGGAGAAACTGTTCACCCGCATACGCGCCACGCGTGACGTTACCGGCGCGCCACCCAGTCGTGGAAATAAAACATTAACAATACAGCAAGTTGGATGAACATCAGTTACGTTTCAATCTAACCCACATGCTCGACGCAGTAGGGAGATACGACACGCTATTGAAAAGGACAAATTAAAAGAAAAGGATTAACTCAGAATTAAAATCAAAGATCATCACGATAAAGATCGACCTACCCAAGATCCAAGACCTAGTGCAGAAAGCGGAGCTAATCTGGCAACGCTAAAGTACTACAAAGCTTCCAATTCAGAGATTTATAGGTATTACAAATATGTTGGTTGAGAAGTCATATAAAATAAATTATAATATCAACTCAACATACAATATTGACGAACAAGATGTAAACATTAGGAACTTTATATTATGTGTGAACAGGATCATGGTCGCGAAAAGAAAGTAATCCCTCCATTAGTGGTTTTTTGCTTGTTCTATGCTAAACTTAGTAATAAATACGCTTAAAGATGAACACATGATCTTGTAGGTCCAAATTTAGTTAAAAAAACCGGCAAAGTGCGAGTCGAACTAACACACGAAGCATTTTTTATAATAATAAATCACAAATGGCGCCATCTATTATAGTTTCTTCATATGGAACTATTTAAAAATCACGTTTTTGTATGAGAGCACCCTTAAATATTTATTTTATTCTGTAATTTTTGTATTTATTGTTATAGCGACAACAGGAATACATCATCTGTGAAAATTTCAACTCTATCACTTTTGATGAGATACAGCCTGATGACAGTATGGACAGCGGAGTCTTAGTAATAGGGACCCGTTTTATCTTTCGGGTACAGTACCCTAAAAAGTGACGTTTACAAGTATTTTTTTAAGAATTCAACAAATATAAAGTTTTTTAAATTAGGCGAGGTGGCCCAGGGGCATAGACGCCGACTTTCAATCTGAAGGTTGCTGGTTCAAACTCACACGTGCACCAATGACTTTTTTCACTTGAAAATATTTATGTGCGCAACACCACGTTTTCAAAACGGTGACGGATAACATCGTGAGGAAACCGGCATGTCTTAGAACCAACAATTCGACGAGATGTGACATCTACGAATCCGGATTGGGCTCCCGTGTTAGATCAGAGCCCATTCACTCTCAATTATCGAGAGTAGGCCGGTGTCCCTGCAGTGGGAACATTAGAGGCTGGTACGGAACTTGGCTGAGTTACTAAGTACTTTGCCTAAGTCCATGCAAAGATTATCTGAAAACGGGGTTAATGTACACACAGCTAAACTTTGCAGCTAACTAGAAAATCTACGCGGGGAACTGAATTGATATTTCGCATCTATACTACTTATTTGAATAGTTCCGTAGCCATGTTACGCGATGCCACGTAATAACAGCATCGTAACTCTACGTGTGTTAGGAGAAGATAACGAGGGTAAACATACTATTAACGGTGACACACAGCACCAAAATATGTAGAGCAAGCTTCTTTTTGTAGATTTTCATAAACATTTCACACAGTGCCATCTACCCTCAAACTCACCAAAAGCATAGCATTATGGGAACTGACAGAATCAGTGTTGTTATCGTAAAAATCTGGGATGCCGTATGTAACATTCTGATTTGCCGTATTTTAAGGGAAAAAATACTAAAATGCCGTTTATAATTTAAAAATGTTTATTCCTCATTTGTTTGTTCTCCATACAGGTTTCTAATCGTATCTATAACTTCAGATTCATTCAGATTTCCCGTTTCGTTTTAGGCCTGCCGTATACCGTATTTTGTAAAAAAACGGTGAATTACCGTATATTACGGCAATTGCCGTATCAATAACAATGTTGGACAGAATACTTATGTGGTATTTTTTTTTTGTAAATACAGGAAATGTTTGTTCTGAGTGGGAATCAATCCCACGACTTACAATGCAGAAGGCAGAGATACTTACAACTGATTAAGAAGCTAAGTTTTTTTTGTTAACGTGCGCTTTATTATTGGAAGCGATATCCATGTTAAAAATTTTTAAGTCCGTCTTTTACATCTAATCATCTAAGAATCAAATCTGGAGGCGGTAATTGTGCTACGATTTTTACCCTGATTTTGCTTAACGTCTTTATACTCCGTGTGTCACCATTACCTATATCTAAATTCATATAGCTTGCAAAATTCATGAGCATAATAAACTGCTTACAGCTACATGTTTAAAGTATACAAAATTCACAATACATAATCAGTAGTTTAGCTAAGCTACACTGCAATTGAAAAACAGTTTTTAACAAGCTAACGTTTTCTTAAAGATCACACACAATTCTTAGTTCAATTAACTTATATTCTTTTTTGGAGGACATAAATAGCAAAATAAAAAATACCACAATTGAAACTCAAAATCAGTACACAATTTATGCGTCCATTAGCTTATGGGGAACCACGGAATAATCGTAGATTCTGTCCATTAGTTACACTTTTATTTTTGATCAATCACTACACAACACCACACGTAAACGATATTACATGGAACACCATTAGTATTACACTAGATATATCAAATGGATACGGAGAAAATGAAGGCTTGACGACCACCCTCAGTGACTTTGCTCCCTCTGGTGAATGTGACCAAAAACCACCCGCCTTTTTATTTTGACAGCGCGCGTTCCCGAGTGACATTTATGTGTTCGTTCGGGAACGCCACAAGCTACAAATTTTAAGTATACAAAATGCTCAATACATTATTCGTAGTTAAGCTAAGCTACACTGCAATTGAAAAACACTTTTTAACAAACTTACGTTTTCTTAAAGATCACACACACTTAGTTCAATTAACTTATATTGTTCTTCAAAAAAAGGAACAAAAAAGCAAAATTAAAAATACCACAATTGAAATTCAAAATCAGTACATAATTTGTGCGTCCATTAGCTACAAATTTACCAGTATTCCGTTAGATCCGGTTTCAATTCGAAAGCTTATCAGTTGCTTTACATCGGATTATCCGTGTACCGATTAACTCCCCTTTGCGATCGTGTGACGATCATTTGGATTAAGTTAAAACACTTGGTTTGCACGTGGCTCAATAGATTCCGTGAAACTATGCCTTCCAGTAGACATCAATCAGAAGTACTACTTTGACAGCCGTAATAACTGATGGAGTAATAAAGTTAACACACTCATACCTCTGCACTAGGATTCCCTGTGTCGCAGATGGCATGGACAAACACAGAAACACAAGACAAACACCCAAGACCCGAGAGCAAACTTTATGGTCACCACACAAAGTGTGCCCCGGCCGGGAATCGAACCCGGGACCCCTCGCTTCGAAGGCAGGGCTACTACCAACTAAGCCACGGAGTCACCAATGCGGGGGACCTCGCGTTAGTAGGTTTAGTACCCACAGAGACACGTATCCCCTGTACCAAGTTCGTCTAGAGAAGTACTGCTACCACACCTAGTAAACCACCGCAAATCAGTGGTGCCAGTGGTGCATTGGTGTTCCGGAAGAAGAGTGTGGGTGCTGGTGAAATTATATGTGCAAGAGACGTTATTTTATTCTTGATGAGCGCAACGCAATAAGACTTTTCTCATATTTCAGTACGAGAGATGGTTAAACCCATTGTTAAACCTATGGTTAAACCCATGGTTAACACCATGGTTAACCCCATGGTTAAACCCATGTTTAAACTCATGGTTAAACCCATGGTTAAACCCATGTTTAAACTCATGGTTAAACCCATGGTTAAACCCATGATTGTTAGCTTTCAGCCGTGGGTTGCGATTTTAAGCACTCGCACATTTCGCAGCCCATGGTTGAAAGCACTACAGGAACCAGCGAAAATTTGCCTAAACGCTGAGTGTGGGTAGTCGGGGGCTTAGCCTCGGAGCCGGATCCCTTCCAGCTAAGCTTTGAATACTGAATTTGACGATAGTAAATTCACTTTGAGATTTGTACCAAGATATAAGCGGTAAGCTGATGTCGGCGTCAGACCGCCATTTTTGTCTGAAACGTCGGCTACTACGGGCTGGTAGCGTGGCAGTTGTTAATTAGCTGAGATGTTTCTTCGTCCGCGGCCAATTACAGACTGATCTCAAAATTACTGCACTGCGGCTTTTAGAAAAGAAGAAAGAAAGAAAGAAGACATTTATTCAGACAGACTGTTCACAACGAAAAACAGGGAAAATAAATAACAACAAAAAAGAAAATTTAAAAAAATGTGTGGAACGCTGTCACATACAGGGTAGTGTGAAAAGACCTGAGCTCAGCACGTGCTGCAACAAGTTACAACGCTGATTTTCAGCTTATTTTTTTTGTACTAAATTTTATGTAATAAAAGTCAATTTTAATAATTTGATGCTTAAAGTACAGTTCAGTACTTTAAGCATCAAATTATTCCTTTGCAGATAAATCGACAATATCCGGTAAAATATATAATTAAATCAAGACATCCATTTCCGCTATAAGATTTTCGATGACTCAAGACTATATTATATTTAGTTGGAACAGATGTAAACTCAACAAATACACGCTAAAACATGAAACCTGACATGTCTGCGTATTTTTTTTTTTTATGTGGCTAAAGTGGCGAGACGAGCTAAAAGAACAACTGATGTTAAATGGTTACCACCGCGCATAACAACAGAAATACCACTAAGGTCCTCCCGACTTTCATCACATTTGCAATGCCCGCTTCATCTTACAACTTGCGCAAAAGTATTGTGAATCCAAAACGGATTAGTTCCAATGCCGCGTGGCCACCGGCCGCGTTGTCCACACCCGCACCCGACCGGTAATGGACGAAGCAGTTTATTTGCGGTTGCCCGGATAATGGTATTAGGTGGCTAGTATCCAGGTAATGAGTTTTGACCAAACTTCTGACGTTGGTTGGAATAAATTTGTGAGGTATTTGGTAGAGGTGAAATTTTCCCGCCGAATAGTCCAGAGAACTCATAACTAGGAGAGTGAAATTATCCTGTATGTGACAGTGTTCCAAACATTTTTTTTATATTTTTGTTATTTTTTTTCCTCGTTTTTAATTGTCTGTCTTCTGGTAAAATATCATCATCATCATCATCATTTCAGCCGACAGACGTCCACAGTTGGACATAGGCCTCCCCCATAGCTTTCCAGGTTAGACGGTCCTGAGCCACCTCCATCCACCGTCTACCCGCGACCATTTTTATGTCATCAGTCCATCGGGTATAATATAGAAAGTTAAAAATACCTAAAATGTTTCAAAGTCAAACTCATTTATTCCTTTAGATCTCAAGTATCGTTTAGATACGTCAATTACACACACAAGTAAACAATTAAAGTATTTTTTTTTATGTATGTTCATCGATTTCTCCGCCATTAATCAACCGATTTAAAAAAAACGTTTTTTATTTGAAAGGATATGCTTTTAAATAGGTCCCATAGATTTTTTATCAAAATCGGTTAAAATCGTGTTTTTCCATTTATTTTGTTTTAACAACCGAAATAAGGAACCAAATTCGATAATTTTTCCAATCTATTGATAAATCTCTGAAACGGCTGAGCCGATTATGAAAAGATTTTTCTTTCCAGATAGCTGATCTTATAAGAAAAGAGTTACGCGCAACAAAAATTATAAATTCCACGCGCGAAGTCGCGGGAAACAGCTAGTTTGTGTGATTAGTATGATCTGTTGCACTTCCTCCAGTTCTTCCGAGCTGAATTAATCGGCACAGCAGTTGCCAAGAGCAGAGCATATCCTTATGGAGCAGAAACTGCTCGTTTGTCTGCCGCAACTTCTAATAACAGTTGCTAATTGTCGCGCAATACGTCAGCGCTACTGTGAGCGTTGTACCTAGTATAAAGGGTGTCTGAAAAACAATTTTACAAAGTAGAATTTCTGCCTGATAATCTGCCACCGAGCAGCTGCTGTGCATACACATCTGTGCATACGCATTGCTGTGTTCCGGTGGAAGAAGTCGGTGAAATAACATGCGCATGAGACGTAAGACTCGTTTCGGGTGACGGGCGCAACGGGATGCGACTTGGCTCTTCTCATGCTTCGGTCGGGGAGGACCTAAGTCGAATTGCTGTTGTTATGGGCGGAGGTAACTACTTACTGTACATAAAAAAAAAACACACTCACAAGGTAGAATGGCATGTAAAACCTATATAAGACTTATCTTTTGTGTCATAAGTTTTACAAAACAAAAATATAAAAAACTGACTGTAATTTGATGTCTATATGCATGTAATGTGCATAAGATGCTTTTGTGATACGCTATATATTTAAGTATAATATATGTGTAGTTTTTAATCTAGAAAAATATTTAAGTTTCAGAATAAGTTTTAAGTTTTGATGAATTACAAACAATTAAAAAAAATTGATAATTCCACAGTAATTTTTTATATTTTTAAATTTTATTTATCAAAGAAAAATACAATTAAACAAAAACAAAGCTGATTCTATGATGCACATAATATCCGTATAAAGTCTTTGTTCTGTTAAAAATCTGCTAACCACTGAGCAAACATTACCCAAAAAGCTAGAACAGGGCGCAACGCTGCCACAATGTGGAATGGAAAATTAACGGCCCGCTTTGGGATTTTTTATCGTTTCCGGGACACCCTGTATGGCGCAGATAGGGGCACTCGTTTGCGCCGTATATTATTACGTGTCAGCCAAATGAAGCGATTAGACGCGCGGGATTTAATGCGGACAACCCTTGGAATGCAATCTTGATACTTTAACATATAACAAAAAAAAAAAAAAACGTTAACACACTCATACCCCTGCACTAGGATTCCCTGTGTGGCAGATGGAATGGACAAACACTTTATATATATGGATACTTTACCATAAAATAAGTCATTTTACAATTGGTGGGTCCAGTCGCTCTGAATGCATTCTTGATACTTTACCATAAACAACAAACAACAACCACTTTAACACACTCATGCACTAAGATTCCCTGTGTCGCAGATGGCATGGACAAACACAGAAACACATTCTTGATACTTTACCATAAAATAAGTCATTTTACAATTGGTGGGTCCAGTCGCTCTGAATGCATTCTTGATATTTTACCATAAAACATTTTACAATTGGTGGGTCCAGTCGCTCTGAATGCGTTCTTGATACTTTACATCTTCAGACCTAAACTTAGGTAAGTTTTGTGTTCGATTTTCACCCATGCATTTGTATGACGAATATATATATTTATTCTGGGTATTATTTTACATAAATCATTACTAAAATATATCAATCAGTAATCTGGTTTCCAATACAAGCATTGCTTAGTTTGGAGCTAGATGGCGCTGTATAAAATGTCAATGAATATGAATTTAAAGCTACACAATCAAACCCCGTTAATACATCATTAAATAAGTATCAAAACGTGTTAGTCGTGAGTTATAACAGCTTGCAACTGGCCGCGTTCGGTTTGTCACTGCAGATCCTCTAGGAATTAATTACTACATTAATGTTTGGTACTAACTTGTCACGGACAGACGGACAGATAATTCTGTTCATGCATAAGGGCTTAATGTTTTATAGTAGACTAGCTGCGCCCTGCGGTGTTGCCTGCAGTCAAAAAGTCAACATGAGACGATGGAGAAAAAACTAACGCGAAAGTTTGTAAGTATGGATGGATGTTTGTTACTCAATCACGCCAGAACGGCTGAACGGACCTGGATGAAATTTGGCACAGAGATAGATTATAGTCTGGAATAACACATAGGCTATTTATCCCAGAAAAATGTACGGTATCCGTAGAGAGTAAAGGAGTAACAAACTTACATACCGACAAACTTTGCATTTATAATATTAGTGCATTTGCATTTATAATATTATTAACTTTACATGAAATCAAGTCTTGATTTCATGTAAAGTTAATAATATTATTAATAAATGAAGCGAATAATGTATTAACAATACACGAATTTCATGTTTATCGCATTCCATACTGTTTATTATAAAAACGTACTGCATCAATAAAAAAAGAGAGAATGATTAAAAGAAAGTAAAGGAATTGTACTCTTCATAGAATTAGAGACTAGTCTGAACAAGTTACGACATGTTTAAATTGAGACGTAGGAGTTTTCACATATTAAAACCGACATTAGTTATGAAACACCTTAGCACTTTAAATTATTTACTTTAAAATCCTTGTAAAGTAATTTATTACTTTAAAATCCTTGTAATTTAGCTCAGCAACTATATAACTGAAACAGCCCCAAACGAATAATTACTATTATTATCGCCAAACTTAAATTAAACTGCCTTTGTTAATACCAAAAGTTAGAAATGATACCAACAGTTGGAAACATTGATGCCTCCGTAGCCTAGTTGTTGGTAACACTGCGTCCTAGCGTGGTCCGGTCGATCTTTGTTTTTTTTTCCAGATAATAGTCCCAAAATTACGAATTTTTTTTTTTTAAATTTGTAGTAGTGTACTTTAAGTATTTATTAGACTGAGTACACATCCCTACCACTTTTATCACCTCTCACTAGCCTCAAAGGTTTGCTGGAAGAGAACTCTTAATAGGGTTTCCTTTATTTTTAATGTGTGTGTACAATAAAGGATTACGACTTACGAATTATTTTCTAAATATAAATGTATCTTTTTACAAACTTGACGAGATAAATAATGTAAAGTGGTTACCTCAGCCCATGACAACAATAAGACTCTTGTATCTTAGCGAATGAGTTAATAAATCCATGCGTGAAGAAACACTTATAATATTATGGGAATCGAACCCAGAGAGCACAGAAGGCAGACCACCAACTGAGGTGCGAGGCCAGTATAGTTTCTAAGCTTTACTTGAGTCAAACGTTTCTCTTGTCCTGGGTGAGAATCGAACCCAGACAGCACAAAAGGCAGACCACCAACAGAGCTTAGTTTCTAAGCTGTAGCTGAGACAAGCCGTGTTGACATTTCACTTTCCAATTCAGTCGATCGTGAGCCGAGGTAGCATTGAACATTGAATACAGTTCACGCGAGTTTGCGGGTAGTCACAGATAAGCGGTATCGGCAGCCATTTGCCGCATAGCTGATAATTTCCGCTCGAAGATGGCGTCATTTACTCCGAACGCTTAAGGGTGGGGCGACAGTTGCGGCGGGAAGCGGAATTATTATCACAACTTTTTCTTTGATACAAAATGTTCATTCTATTTTCGATTCAAACTTCGAATGCAGGAAATACAGTTGTTTTGAGCAAAAGTTTGTTAATTTCAGGAATGGCTAGGTATTTTGTCACAATTTATGTTCACTTGTATATGGTTGGTAGCATTCACAAGTAAAGTTAAATAAATATTCATGGACGGTAAGTTATGGGACTGATAGAATGCTTATATAATACTTTTTTAATACATATTAACACCAAGATACATAACAAACTAAACAGTCTTAAGGTTTGTCCAGGGTGACAGGGAATTGCACCCACGACCTTCAGAAAGCCTAGCTAATACCAACTAAGCTGTGAGGCACGCCATTCTACCTTACACAGAAGCTTTGAAACCTACGAGTAGACAGTTGAATTATTAAATTAAGTTTGAAATTTTAAATTTTAAGTTAAATTTTCAACCTTAAATTAAATTTCATTAACGTTTTTTTAATCTTTTTTTTTTGCATTCTTTTTTTATAATAACTTAATAAGCCTATAGTTAGTTTATGTTGCATTTAAAAAAATGTAATTAATACAAATGCTATTTACAATAATAGGGTTAGCAGACTTAGTAAATATTTTAGCCTAATGATGTACCTATTTTTTAATATTTAATGGTTTTTTTTAACTGCTTTTGTACCTAAATTATAAAAAAATTAAATTAAATCGCTCGATTTCGCACCCGACCTTACTTTCTTGGTTTTTCCCACACATTTGCGGCTCACATGAAAACCTCTCAAGGAAATCGCGACCCTGTCTCCTTCCAATAGAAAGCATTTATTCTTTTTCACACCTCTGAATTTATCTTTGTTAATATCTTGAACTGTCTTTTACCATCAGACTGTCAAAGTCATCTGCAAGGACGATATTTGAAATAGATGTAGAAAAATAGTTCTGAGGATATACATTTTTGGTAAGAACGCTTGAAATCAGCGGTTTTCTCTACGTGGCTTTATGTAAAGGAGTAAAGAACTGTAAGATAAGACTTTTCTACGAAACAAGACCCTTTTGCTCCTTTATCTCCTTTACTCATACCAGGATTTCCTGTGTTGCAGTTGGCATACATCCAAGACTCCAAATCGAACTTCAAGCTCGTCCCACTAAGTTTAGTCTTCGCTTCAAAAGCTGAGTTACTATACATAGATGCTAACTCCATCCATTGAATTTTTAAAAGATTTCTCGATGCTATTTTCGAGTAATCTTTTTTAAAGTAAATATTTACCTACAAGATCACGCGTTCTTTTTACTATGTTTAGCACTCAAACCTTACCCAACCCTTAATTGGAAAGAAAAAACAAGAAACCCTCTTGTAGCTGATGACTAATGGGTGTGTGAATATGACTCCGCCCCTTTTTGTCAAAATAAAACACATTTGTTCGATTACAAAATTAAAAAAAAAAATTATTGAAAGTATGCTCCATCTGCAGCTACAACCTTCGCCCATCGTTCAGGTAGTTTTCGTATTCCTTGCTGGAAGAAGTCCTGGTCTTTTGAGCTTATCCAGTTGTCAATCCAAATTTTGATACTTTCACATGAAGTAAACTTTTCTCCAGTAAGGTCTGTCTGTATCGTCCGGAATAGGTGGTAATCCGAAGGAGCTATGTCTGCTGAATATGGCGGGTGGGGTAACACTTCCCAGTCCTGTCCCTCTAAATATCTTTTTACGACTTCTGCGGTATGCGGTTTGGCATTGTCATGCTGAAGAACTAATTTGTTATGTCTATTCACCCATTCTGGTCGTTTTTCTTCTATGGCTCGCTTCAAACGCATTAGTTGTCGTCGGTAAACTTCTCCATTAATAGTTTCAGAGGGTTTGAGCAACTCATAATATACAATACCTTTCTGATCCCACCAAATACAGAGCATGACCTTGGCACAGTGAATATTTATTTTTGGCTGTGATGGGCCTGGTTCGCCTGGTTTCACCCAAGCTTTTTTGCGTTTAGGATTTTCGTAGTGTATCCATTTTTCGTCTCCTGTGACTATCCGATGCAAAAATCCTTTTCTTTGCTGTCTTTGAAGCAGCATTTCACAAATGGTTTTCCGACGTTCCATGTCTCTTTCTTTTAAATCATGTGGAACCCAGTCACCGGCTTTTTGAATCATTCCCATCATTTGTAAACACTTTGCAACAGTTGAACGATCAACATTTAATGCTGCAGCTAATTCTGATTGAGTTTGGCAAGAATCTTCCGCCAATAATGCTTCCAATTCAGCATCTTCAAATTTTTTTGGTGGTTTTCCATGTTCTTTATCCTCAGTACTAAAATCGTTATTTTGAAATCGTCGAAACCATTCCTTGCAAGTTGTATTAGACGGAGCATGCTCACCATAAATCTCCACAAGCAAACGATAAGTTTCCGCTGCAGTTTTCTTCGCAATAAAATAATGTAATAACACTTCCCGCAAATGACGTTTATTTGGAATAAAAACCGACATTTTCGAAAAGGTGAAAACAATTGTTGCTTACACTTCAACCAAATATCATAAAATGCGTTAGATAGCTGACATTCAGTACTATCGAATACAAGTATGGTCATTTATTAGTACACGTAAACAATACTAAAAACGACATCTGTTGAGAAAGGGCGGAGTCATATTCACACACCCAATACATAAAAAGAGTTACTGCCAATATTTCTACTAAGTGATATTATATTATAAAGATACAGATAAAGATATTTTATTTATAAACCAGTATAATTACGGTAAGCACAAAAAAAACGGTTTATTTCATTTTATTTGTTATTTTATATTTCATTAATTAATTTGTTCATATTCAAAATGTTTCCCGCACAATTCA